>CM052540.1:116940114-116985282 GCA_028533065.1 Trachops cirrhosus
ACTTTATATAAACAAGGTTCTACTTCACACTTAGAAATGATTCCCCCTCTTCACTATTGTACCTATTCCTTTTTTCCCTATTTAAAAATCATCAGTCTTTCTGGAATTTACTTTGATATGTAATTAGTTAAACCTAATATTTTTTTGTCTTACTGACTAACCCAGTTGTTGCAGTACAATTTACACCTTTCTGTGTTCTCGGCATTATATAAAAAGGTGTTTTTTTTTCTATCCTAGATAAATGGTGTCACCTTCATTACAAGCAAATTTTTATATTTACATGGAACTGTTTCCAGATCTTTTGTTCTACTAGTACAAGTGTTCGTACCTTTCTGAGTACAATGCTGTTTTAAATATTGCAAATGATGGCAGTGATTTCAATATCCGGGGACCAAAATCACTCATTAGTCTCTCTTTCTAAGTACTCAGAACTGTTGTTGCTAATTATTTTATGGCTGTCCCATCTCTGAAAAAAAAAAAAACCTTGATGATATTTTGCTAAAAAATAGCATTAATTGCATTAATAATTAAATAATTAGCAGCATTATAGTAATCAGTTTTTCTATCAAAGAAAATAGACCATCTAATCAATTTATGTAGATGGTCTATTATACTTTCAGTAAAGGTACACTCTTTTTATACCTTTTGTATAGTTTTATACTTTTCTTTATTATATGTTGATAATTATGATGTAATTTATTTTGTTTAATACTATTTATCTTATACTTTCTTGTTATTGTGAATATGAGCCTTGAGCCATCATATTTTTAATCTGATAATTATTGGTATTTAGGAAAGCTATTGATTTTTTAAAAAATACTTTTTAATTAAATTCATCATTACCCCTCATTAATTCTTATAGATTCTAGCTGATAACTTTGATTATCCTGATCATCTGCTAAAAAGGTTAATTTAAACCTTCTAAGGTACGTACTACTTAGCTCTCCTCATGTCAATCAGTTTCCCCGGGAAATTTCTTGCATTTACATGTTCTATTAGTCTGCTTGGCCTGCCATAACAAAATACCACAGATTGGATAGCTTAAACAACAAAGTTTATTTTTACAGTTCTGGAATATGGGAAGTTCAAGATCAAGGTTCTGGCCTTTCAGTGTCCTCACATGGCCTTTCTACTGTGAGTATGTGCAGAATCAGAACAAGAGAACAAGAGTTCTCTGGTATCTCTTCACATGAGGACACTGATCCTATTAGATCAAGACCACATTTAACCTTCCCTGCTTCCTCATAGACCCTCTCTCCAAATATAGTTACAATGAAGGTTAGGGTTTCAACATATGAATTTGGCAGGACACAATTAGGTCCATAACAGGTGCCTTATAATTTGAGTCTCAGACCTAAAGTATCATCTGTATGTCACTAACTTTCCACTCTTCAGTGATTCACACCATCCTTTCTTCTGAACTCCAGACTGCTCCCAATTAATTAACGGTTTGGAATTTATCATCTTTGCTCACACACCCTAATACACTAGAGCCATATCTTATTTTATCTTTCTCCCTGATCCCCTTGAATTTCCAAATCCACTCCTCCTACATGGTTCACTGCCCCTGACTTCATTTGGCTTTACTATGCCTTCCTAGGTAGGTGAAGCTATCTTCTACTTCAAATTTTTCTAAGCTCCATTTCCTTAAGGGACTGGATTATTTCTCATTAAGTTTGCAAAATGTCATTCTCTAAAGGACTCAGCCTGTGGGAGCAATGTTATGGTGTGTACGCAAGAAAGGTTATTTCCTGTGTTAGCCAGACTATAATTATCAGATTTTTGAAAAATCTTCTTAGGAAGTTTTAAATGTCTTACAGTACCTGATTTAGGTATCTAATGCATGTGATTCAAATTAAAACAAACAAACAAAAAACCAACAAAGTAAAATAAAATAAAACACTGACCAAGAGTTTTTTTCCTGAGATATGGTACCCTGACTGGCCTGACTGGGCAAAGGTGGGAAGGAAGGATTGTGTGTGCTCGTGGGTGTTTTAAGGGACTTTGAGATTTTAACAGAGACATTAAGTCATTACTTTGCATAACTTTTGAATAAATAGTTCTTTTGCTTTTTACCCTCCCCCCAAAAAGAATTAAATTATGGTCTTTATTAATAGTATCTAGTGCCATTCTTTCAGACACTCTACTTTCTTGGGGATATATATTATTTTTTAATTAACTTAGGTACAGGACTAGGTAATATATTTCATATGCTACTGACATGAGTTTCTGAGTCTCTGTATTTATTAATACTATAAGCCAAAAAAGTGACATTCTCAGATATGTCTATAAGGTCTAATTTATATGATTTTTTTAAAAAGTGAAACTAGGTGTCAGCACATGAAAGCCCCACACAGCTCTGGTTTCTGGGAGTGCCTGGCTATTGGCTTAGCTTTGAAGCGAGAACAAAAAACAACCAAAAAAATTCAAACAAACAAACAAACAAAACAACCAAAAAAATTAAATACTTGTTTTAAACAGTGAAATGATATCTTCTACAGCAGTCAGAACAGATATCAGAGGGAAAAAAATAATCAAAGACCCTAACTTTACTCCAATACTACAATTCACCATTGGATTGCCAGGCAAGACATTTTAAAATGCTAATTGTTTTACGATGTCTAATAAAGTCAATTTCTGAGTCAGAAAGGAAAAAAAGCATGATAAAATTTGAAAATTAAATAGAGAAAAATGAAACTAAGTTCCCAGAAGATGTGCTAACAGAGGCAAGTAGAAAAACACAATTTTTCCACTTTTGTGATGTCTGGGGAGTATACTTTTTCTTTTCCACTGATTACCCACCTCCTCCCAAACTCATTTCTGTGTTTTAAAATCTCACCCAGAGATTTTTGGATAAGCCCAAACAGAGCAACCTCAATTTCCTATGTCCTCCCTCTTACACTAAAATAACCTGGACTCAACACAACAGATCAATGGAGGAAGTCTCTGAACTGTGGACTGCCTAAGATCAACAGGGTTTGCATGGCAAGTTCTCTGGATTTCTCACTGCCTCCAGTGTGTCTCAGAGCATTGCAGAAGCCTCAAATCAGGAACAGCCGAAAGGTGAATAGGAAAAAAATAAACAAAAAAACAAACAAAAAACTCCAAGAGCCTGTTTCTCCTAGCCGAAGACTCAGAGAAGGGTTACCTAACAAGAGTTAACCTTTTGGGTAATTCCTGCTTTAATCCAACCAAATGTCAACAGAAAAAACATACCTCTACCTCTTAATGAGGTACTGGAAAGTGGGAATAATAAGCATTCCACTTTCCCCTCCTCTGATATCAGTGGGGCTTAACAGGGAGCCGAGTTTTAACTTCAATCAAAAGGTGGTGCAAGTCCTTTGGCCACTTTCACCAGAAAGTATGAGCAAGGCTGAGGGCACACTTGAACTTCCATTCCACCCATCTCAAACAAGGCAATTTGAATTAGTATCCCACTTTTACCTGGGTGGTGTTGGCAGGACAAGTGAAGTTGAACATACTCACCTAGCCCTGCAACTATACCTCAACAAATGTATAGACAAATAGATGATAGATAGATAGACAGATAGATAGATAGATAGATAGATAGACAGATATGTATATTACCATAGTCTCCTCTTATCCACAGGAGATAAAATTCCAAGATCCCCTAATGGATGCTGAAATTGTGAGTAATACTGAACCCTAGATATGTATTCTATTCTTCTATACATACATAGCTCTGATAAAGTTTAATTTGTAAATTGGGAACAATAAAAGATTGACAATAATAAAATAAAATAAAGCAATTATAATAATATACTGTAAAAACAATTATGTGAATGTGGTCTCTTTCTCTATTGAAATATCTGAAAACCAAGACTGCTACTAAGTGGGCAGGTAGTGTATACAACATGGATGTGCTGGACCAAGGGATGGCGTGATATTTCATCACATGAAATGGCACGCAATTTAAAACATGAATTGCTTATTTCTAGAATTTTCATACTATAGCTGACCATGGATAATCAGAACTATGGAAAGTGAAACCACAAATAATGGAGACGACTGTATAATATAAATAAATAAGATCTAGTGTCTCATAATATGTAAAAAGGCCAGAATAAGATAGAAAATTACCCAGCATATCAGAAGCCAGGAATCGACAACATGAATGAGAAAGAAAATGGTCAACAACAAGATGCTGCTGAACTCATAAGTGGTTAAAGTGTAGGACATCCTATACCACAGAACAGCGCTCGACAATAAAAAGGTATGATCTATGATGCCACAACTAGGAAATCTCCCAGGAATTATTCTGAGTGAAAAAGCCAAATCCAAAAAGTCACACACTCTGCTTGTATTTATATAACATTCTTGAAATGACAAAATTATAGAAATGGAGAACAGGCTAGAGGTTGCCAAGGGTCAGTGATGGGAGATTGGGGAAGAGATATGGGTGCAACTATAAAATGGCAATATAAGAGAGCCTTTGTTCACTTAAAAGCACTAGACAGAGCTTCTCTACTATGTCTAGGAGCTATTTTAAACAGCAAAAGTACCAACAAAAACCACAAGAATGAAAAGTATGGCACTATCTAGACCAAGAAAATGACACTTGTTTATAATAGGAGGAATGAAATTAGAAAGCATCACCTTGTTTGGCCCCAGCTGGACACACACACATCAGAAACTCAGATTTCCCATGGCCCTGTGCTTGTTCATGGCTGACAAAAAAGGATTCTGAGTGCTGATTTGGGTTACAAATACATTTTAGTAGGTAGGGGAGTTCTCAAATACAGAATCAGTGAATAATGAGAATTGACTGTAATTTCTCAGGAAACCCCTCTCTTTGTGTGTGGGCAAACTAAGTGAGGTTAACACAGCCTAGAAAAAGAGGTGAAATCATAGTCTCAGCCAATATTTATAAGAAGCAGTTTCTGAACCCAGCATATTTTAACATTCTCTGTCAAGGGATTACCACTTTCATCAGAGCTACTCAGTGTCTTTATCCCATCCCAATGTTGCACTGTGAATGTGTCCTGCAGCATTTTAAGTCTCACCATATCACTTTTTCACTTGAACTATGTGCCTTTGTGCACGGTCCCTACATTGTCCAGTATTCTAATACATGAAATTGTCTATTTATTAAGATAACCATGTTATGCTACCAAAACCATTAATATCCACTTATCTTTTATTTTTATATCTCTGGTAGATTTGGAAGTGATGTATGTGTTCCTAAACATGCATTAAATCCATGTGTTCCTAAATCTATATGACAATTCCCCAGAGCTCCTAGAGGCCAACTCACCTTGCGAGTTCACTGTAAACTGTGCAGGTTTTGTTCTCTATACCAAGACAGTTGTCAGGGATACATTTCACAGGAACCAAAAAAGACGACAGCAGTCAAACAAAGAGAAATCATGCACCCTTTAGTTTGTGGAGTTGGCATGTAGCAAAATAGCTGTTTGCTTTATCAACAGAAAGGACAATGGTGAAACATGGCATTAGAGCAGGACCCAAACTGTTTTTTTCTCCCTCCTGAATTTTTCTGATTGTTTAAGATAGATAATAAGGATGGCATCATTGCTAACCCTCTCAGTTTTTGATATACGTGCTTCTTGCTAAAGTGAACTGTTCCTTTCTTACCGCTCAGTGACATTTTTAGGACAGCAGTTCACAGTGCACATTGGAGATGCCTACCACATCCAGCTGGCTCCTCTCCTGTTACAGTGCGGCAGTGTGGTTTGGGCATTGACCCTCCCTCCAAGGGTAGCTGTGGGGAGTCTAAGGCAGTTGGCTGCACATTGGAATTACCCATGGAGCTTTAAAAACCATAATGACTGGGTTCCAGTACGGATATTCTAATTTAATTGGTCTGAGGTAGAGCCAGGCTTTTAAAACTCCCCAGGTGACTCTAAACTGCATCCAAAGTTGAGAACTAGTGGTTTAAGCCAGCAATGCTAACCTCAGCCCCTTTAACATTGATCGATCCAGAGCAAGGAGCCAAAACAACCAAAACACAGTATTTTTATGTTGTGGTTAGTGTCGACTCTCAACTTAAAAGGAGTCTGAAGACAAACTAACAGGCATAGCAGGAGAAGTCTATAAAGTCACCAGAGACCCTGGCTCTTCCCACACTTCCCTCCATTAAAACTTGACCCCAACTAGAAAAGAAGGGGAAGGGAGTAAGAGAAGAAGGACTCAACACTCTTTCTTTAAAAAATTGTTATTGGAAGCCCCACAAATTATGCATTATTGATGGAGAACTCAGAAACAGTGAATGCCCTCCTTCTTTAGGGTTTCCTTGGAAGCTTCAGACATCTCCTGTTCTTGGGAAAAAAATCATATAACTATACATAACTACAAGAACGATTGCAATTTTTAAGCAAAGGGCATTGCAGCCCTAAACAAAATCAGATTTTTGGTATTCAGAGGGAAGGGGAGAATAGGCTAAGAACAGGAAAATAGCAGTATTTGCTATAGCGTATTTCTTAGTTGGGATTTACTCAAAAATGACACAGGCTACAGAAAAGTAGATGGTTAAAAAAAAAGTAGAAAAAAAAAAAAAAAGAACCTAGTCTTTGGCTATATTATTAAGCCACTGAATATACTAACCTAAAGACCTCAACTTATACTTAGGAAGTTGATAAAATTTCTTACTGATTCTGATATAAGTAGTTTTCTGCTGCTTGCATGATTACATTTTACATAGTTACAACAGTTTAGCTATTCATTTTTAATTACCAAAGAGGGCTGGATATACTTGCTTTGTAGGTAAAATGAAAATAGCAATTCATCATTCTTAGATTACATCAAATTTATTTGAAATTCACCCTTTTGGTCTAGAAAAGTAAATCCATTTATTCTTTCATAGTAATGTACAGAGTTCTATAAATTGAAAAATACACACTAAATCCACATGTAATAAGATAACTGGGAACTTAAAATATTTTGGTCTAATATTGTTTTCTTGAAATGAATTCATTATAGAGTTCAGTATTGTTTTTATTGGACCCAGGGAAGAAATAGACTTAATGCTTCCAAGTTCTCTATTAATTTTCCTTTTAGTAAAAAAGAAAAGATCATGTGGAAATTAATGTCAAAACACTTTATCCTTTCTTCTCTTTCCTTAATTTTTTGCAGCACTCTGTGTATCCAAGAGGACTAAGGATACATATGGTTTGATTTGGGAGCATGTAAGGAGAATCTTTAGATTGCAAAGATTATAAATTACAAAGACATCACTGACAGCTCATATCATGTCTTCAACTTGGACTCACAGGAAAGTATAATGAATGAAAACAAGTCAAAGTCCAGAACTAGTAATCAGAAAAACAATGTAACAATAAATATGTCTCTCCCAGCCTATCTCAAGTTAAATCATTTACTCTCACAGTAAATTCAAAACTTACCTAGGAGTCAATATTATTAATATCAAGATGGGTTCTCCTTCTATATCTAGTTGTGTGACATTAAACAAACAATTTAACTTTTCTGGTCTCCAGATAATCATGTAGAAAATAACTGGCCCCATTAGCTGGTCTTATGAGTTTTTTCCAATGTCAAACTTTTCTTAGTTTCAATTCTAGTTCTTTATTCATAAAACAGTGTTGGGCTAGTCATTTATTCTTCTGTCTTTGTCTCTCCTTTTAAGATTCAAACTTCTTTTATTGAAATGAATGATTTTCATATGGACAGGGGCAGGAGAGATCAGTTGTTAAAATGATTTATGAAATATAAAACTGGTCTATTAAATGGGCTGAATTCAGTAGGATATTAGCAAAAAAACAGTATATTTTTTTCTGGTCACTTTCTTTGTCCTGTTCCTTGGCACCATTTTAATAGATCTCATAGCTTTCTAGTTACTTTTAGGTTAAAAAGAAAACTTACTCTGGCCAGTGTTGCTCAGTTGGTTGGAGCAGTGTCCCATGAACTGAAAGGCTGCAGGTTGGATTCCTGGTCAGGGCATATGAGTAGATTGTGGGTTTGGTCCCAGGTTGGGGTGTGTACTGTGTACAAGAGACAACCAATTGATGTTTCTGTCCCACATTGATATTTCCCTCCCTCTCTCTCTCCCACATTTCCCTCCTCTCTCAAATCAATAAGCATGTCCTCAGGTGAGAAAAAACAAAGAGAAGAAAAGAAAGCTCACTTTCAGGTAGTTAGAAATGTAGTGCAATCTTACCCAGTACTACCATCTCATATCCAATTTAAAATTTCTCATCTTATCATCCACAGGTTGGACACAAGGCTGAGCATCTGTATTAGGAGAGGGGTGTATGGACCTTTCTATATCTTGTCTTATTCCAAACCCTCCTCGACGAATTTAGCTTTTGGGCTCCTCCTGGATGAGGGATAGGGGAGAGGATAGAATTAGAGGAAAGAGGGAAAATCTGACTTGTGCTTTTATCAATACAATGTGATTATAAACCTTCTGTGAGGAAGATACCTAAATGCTGGCTCTTTTAATGAGACTAATGAGAAAGAGGCACCCCCTCCCACACTACCACTACCACCACCATCAAAAGGCTCTCACTGCATGTTTGCCAGATTCGGGCTATATACTTGTCATCTGATTGCTCACCCCTCCCATAACACCAGCCTTCTAACAGAGAACCCTACAGTGTCTCCTTCTCCTGGGATCCCATCACACCAGGGGGCATTCCTCCTCAGGCACTGTCCTTTAAGATGACTGTAGTGTGGCTGATTTTTAAGTGTTCACTTGGCTCATAAGAAATTTTACACACTTTCCCAACTAAACAGTGCAAATGAAGGTTGTTCCAAAGGTGAATGTTTTACTTGCCTTATAAGTAAAAGTGGCTCCAGCCAACTTCCTTCCTTTAGACTTCCCCTAACTGATCAAAGTCAGGCACCTTTATATTTGACTCACAAACTGCAGGGAACATATATCTAACTTTCCAAATAATTCCTTCCTACACTCCTCCAGAAGCAGGTAGAAAAGACGTATATGAGTGTGCACTCTGGTAGCATCCAGCCAGAAAATAAACAATGCCATTCCGAGAGCTACTCCCAATTTCTCTGATGGGTTCTTCTGTCATTCCTGTTTTTTGTTTGAGAAGAGGAAACTCTTCTCTCCATCAACCAAAAAAAGAAGTGGGAGGAGGAGAAGAAGAGAGAAGAGAGAAGAGAGAAGAAGAAGAAGAAGAAGAGGAAGAGGAAGAGGAAGAGGAAGAGGAAGAGGAGGAGGAGGAGGACGACGACCACGGTGATAGAGAAGGAAAAGAAAGCATTACATTGCTCTTATTTGACGAGCTCTCATTAAAGGATTTTCCTCTCTAACCAATATCTGGTCTTTACCAGTGTAGGTGAGAGAGAGGTGATGTGATCATAATCTCAGAGCTGGTCATGGAACTTCCCCATGTTGTTTCAAGTGGTTCCTTTTAAAACATGGAAGTAATTATTACCCATTATCCCCAGCTATAAGAAAGGATTCAGCCTCAAATATGAAACAACTGGGAATATTATATATGAAACTCAAACTATAAAACAGACCCATGAAACTTGTTTTTTATGAGTGAGCCTCACAAACAGGAATTCTTCTTGAAAGAATATTTCTCATGAAGAAATATTTTCTAAATTACCTGTAAGGTTAGTTCATATTGAAATAAAATTTGTATCTGAAACATAAAAAAATGATATACTGCTTTTTCCTGGATTATATGTTTATGTTTCATGTACATCTCTGTTTACTAGAATAGAGAAACTGTTTTATGCTTTTATCATTTCCTTTTTCAGAAACAGAAACTTTGCTAAAACTATCCTAGTTGCTTCTCATGGGTGCATATGAAGTATATGGCAGCCAAACAAATAAAACTGCTCTTAAATCATCAGTGTGACATTTATTTTATTTGGGATACGGCCTCTGTGGGAATTCCCCTTTACCCTGCTACCTGGTACAGTTGCATTCTTCCATATTTGAGCCCATGATAATCATTCATTATTAGAATTAATCATATCATGCACATCATAATTAATATTATATTTACCTTTATTAACTTCCTATACATAAGGGAGCCGTGCAGGTTAGTCTCTAAGCAAAGAAAACTGACATGTGCTCTCCTTCAGGGTTTTCCACTTGGAGCCAAGCAATTTAAATAACAGACTCATGGAAATGAAGAGCACTTTATAGCCATAATTATCATCTCTATAATCACCATTATCATCATCAGTTGCCTACAATGTGCTGAGTTTATACCTAGCATTTTATTATACCATCTATAATTTTCAAGCAACATGGTTGCTGTGGGGGTTAGGGGACTCTCCATTTCATTTTACAATGGTGTGAGGGTTTCATTAATTGATGGGGTGGTTCAAAGTTCAGTCTCATTGGGTCTTTAGCCTAAGTCTTCTCTGGTGCTTTCTGAGCAGGGGTTCACTGATGCTATTAGGCTCCCTTTTGTCTGACAGAGCTTCTAACAGAATGACACAATGCAGACACTCTGCCTGGTACTTGTGAATCACTGTAAGACTAAAATGATTAACTATACTATATCTAAGATGTATTGGAAAAAACTTAAAAATAAGACAGGATGAAAACTAACAAGAACATTTTCAATTAACTTAGCTCTTCCTATATAGGATAAAAAGTGTGAACACACTACACTTTCATCTCCAAGGGGAGGGTCTCCTCCTCGCATGGAATTTTAGTCCTGGCCTGACTCCTGGGGTTCAACTCCTCACTCTTGCCTCACTCATTTAAGCTTCTCACTGAGAACTACAACAGCCTGCATGAGAAAATGCCAACCCTTCCTCCAAAAATTTGAGTGGTGCCCCTTATTTCAGAAGGCTGCACATTGTATTTTTCTGACTGTATTCACAGACTTGGAGGGGTGAGGAAGGGAAAGTGAAAGTGCTTCAGTCCCAGTTTAGACACCCCGTCATAGTCATCTATGAAGTTGATTAGCATATTAACAAAAATTAACAAAATTAGCAAAAATTTGCAGAAGCCAACAAATTTTTCAGACTACCTATTGAGTGCAATACCATGTAGAAGAAATCATACATTACCACACTTTGACCATATCTTTAGCAGTAAGAATCTTTCCATTCAGTTGTCTTCTTAACCTGGCTCACCACCCCCCCCCCCCCCAATCTTTAAGAATAGCTTGGTTCTCACCTGCCTATATAAAAGTCTAGAAGCCTCAAATAACCCAATATCATAGATTATTAATTTCTCTCTTTACTCTTTTTTCCCCAGACTAAATAGACCAGCATACTCTAAATTCTTCCAATCCAGTTCTCCCTCCTCTGGGGGAGGAGGGAAGTAAGAGGTAAGATGATTTCAACACTACAAAATAGGAATTATTATTCCTAATTTACAGGTAAGCAAAATAATACTTGCTCATGGATCCTCAGTCTTTCTCTCTGGGTTCCCCTCCTGCTTGGTTCAGTTCACACTCTGGGCAATCTTCCCATATGGCCCCCCTGCAAGGCATGGCAAGCCTCCCTCTTATAGGATGTATGAGTTAATAATAAATCCTTTAATTTCATGTGATTCCTTGAATGTAATTTCTGTAGCCACCTTGGAATAATCCTTAAAGACCCTACAGGAACGATTAACTCCCCTATTTACAACACACAAGATAATCCAGGCTTTTATCATGTGCTTCAAAATTCTTTCAGCCTCTACCCATTACCAAATTCCAGAATCACTTCCACATTTCTAGGTATTTGTATCCCTACCTTCTGGTACCAAAATCAGGGTTCTCGAGAGAAATAGAACTAATAGAGTATATTAAAAAGGAAGGAGGGGATAAGAGAGAGAAAGAGAGAAAGAGATTGATTTTAAGGAATTGGCTCAAGGGATTGTGGGGGCTGGTAAATCCAAAATTTGTGAGGCAGGTCAGTGTACTGGAGACTAGGGCAAGAGTTGAATTGTAGGCTGGAGACCAAAATCTGTACAGTGGGCTGGAAAGCTGGAAACTTATGTAGGATTTATACTTATGTAGGATTTCTGTTATAGTGTTAAGGCAGAATTCCTTTTTCTCTGGGAAACCTTAGTTTTTGCTCTTAAAGCCTTCAACTGATAAGTAATCTCTTTTATTTAATGTCAACTGATTATTAGGTATCATAGCCTAGCCAAGCCAGCATTTAAAATTAACCATTATAGGGTTAATTTCAAAATAAATAAATATTAACAAGATAATGTACAAATATGATAGTAATTACCATGATAAATATAAAAATATCAAAAATAATTAACTTTTACTGCATATTTCTATGTACTCCTCACACCAAACCTATGAGTAATTACTATTATTGTCTTTATTACCCATAAGAAGAAACTGAGGCATGCAGAGGTTAAGGGACTTCTCCAACGTCACAAAGCTAGTAGAGGACACAGGTAGGATCTGAACTGAGGCAGTCAAGTGCCCGAGCCTGTTCTCCTAACCATTAAGGCATCTGCTATGTGCATTCCTATTAGTTGATGACTCCTTCTCTCTTTCTCCTTTCCTAATCTTCCTGATCAATAATCAGTAAGGGAAGGAAGATAATTAATTCTAAATTCACAACTCAAAACTATCACAGATACTGGAAAATATAAGCCAACAAAAAGACACTAATTTTAGAAGATTTGGCGGCACAGTAAAGCAGCAGCTGTGGCGGCGGGGGGAGTGGGAAAGCTATGACAAAAAGAACATAAAAAATGCGTGCTTTGGACATCTAAACATTGTAGTCAACAAATCTAAAGGGTCTGTAGTCTGTTAATAAAGAAATTATATACTCACATTATGAACTAGAGCAGTAAGTCAGTAATGTTTTTAAAAAACTTCACAGGAAAATGAAAAACTAGGAATGAATTTCACAAGAGAAATGTTGCGTTCAAAAGATAAGAAAAGCTAAAACTAAAACTGATATTTAAGTCAGTTTTCTAGACACAGGAATATAAGAAGTGAATTAAAAGCATCTAGAGATAATAGAAAGATCTTATATTTGTATAATAAAAATAAATCATGCCAAATAAATATGGATGCTTTTTGGGAGACAGGGTAAATTTTGCAGGAATAAGTGGTCTTTCAAAGTTTTTTTAAAAAATTTATTTATTTTTAGAAAGAGGAGCGGGGAGTGGGGGGAGGGGAGAGGGAGGGAAGGGGGACAGAGGGGGGGGGAGAGAGAGAGAGAATCAATGTGAGAAAGAAACATCAATTGGTTGCCCTGACCAGGAATTGAGCCAGCGGCTCTTTGCTTTGCAAAACAATGTCCAACTAATTGAGCCACACCAGTTAGGATGATCTTTCAAAATTTATGTGTATTTTTGAGGAAGTATAAATACTAAAAGAAAAAAAATCAGTGCATTTTCATAGAGACTAAAGATGTAAACTTACCTGTGTTGATTTTATAGCTAGCCTAGTGCCACTCACTATCTCATTTAGTAATTGACTTTTAAAATATTTATTGAACACTCACTTGCTGCCAGACACTGTACGGGTGTAGTAAAAATTCAAAGAAAAACTCCTATCCTTATATAGCTTATATTATAGAGACAACAAAAAACAAAATATATGATGGTGGTAAGTAGTATGAGTATAATAGATAAGGAAAAAGAACTGAGAAAACATGAAAGGCAGAGTGAAAAGGACTCCTGGGAATCCATTTGGAGTAGCAGAAAGAAGAAAGAAAAGGAGAAGACGACAAGAAGAGATAATGACTAGGCTGCTTCTGGCATTGATAAAAGACATCAGTCTTTCTATACAGAAGACTCTACTTTCCAACAACAAATACCATCGAAGTCAGGAGGAGGGCTGATGATCAGAGGTAAATGTTCTAAGGTAGTTGCATTACTCACTACTTACAATGAAAAACTATAATATTTCATAGATTAAGTTTTCCAAGATAATTACTAACAAGCTCACAGATCATACTGTAATTTCACAGTAGACTATGCCTATCAAGACAATGAATAGGTGATATATTAGAGTAGGTTCCTTCTTGCCTGTTCAAGGCAGTCGATTGTTAAATTTTTAGGGATTTTGGCAACCAGTTATTAAAACAGCAGCAGCTTGAAATTAGCCACAGTAGGAATACTGAAACCAACAGTAATCAGCAAAACTATCACCAAGAACAAGTTGTTAAACATTTACCAACATACCAGAACTCTGAGTCCTTGCATATTTTCTCTATGACATGCTGCCTCACAATATTATGTCTTTGCAACATGAGCCCATTGAATGCAAAAACAAATTCCTTAAATGCTTCTGTGCAGAACCCTGCAGAACCAGGCACATGTTCCTCAAATTTTGATTGTTTGGTGCTATAAAGTAAGGCCAGAGATAATCCTTAATTCCTAAGGAATAAACAGAAGTCTACAACTGGCTTAATTAGGTACCATCAGAAAACTATTGATACATATTTCTTGGCTTTCAGTAAATAGCATGAGTCACTAAAGCCTTAAAATATCCTTAAGATATGTATCTTTTATTCATGAAAATGATTTGATCAAATAATTTTAGAAGTTCCAATGTGAAAACACTGGAGGTAATAATAATCTCAAGATAACTGCAGAAAAGAATGAGAATACACTGACTTTTCAAATGATAAATAAGTGTCTACCTAGGCTGCAGCATAGTGTCATGGAAAAGGCACAGCCCATCTTCCCAGCATAAACTGCCTCTCAAGCCAGATAAATGAAATTATCAATCTATTTAAAGAAAAAAATGAAAACATGTAGTGTAAAATGGGTGGGAAAAGATAAAGTCAATGTTCAAACAATTAATTTGCTAAAAGAAATCCCTAGAAATAAATGTTTCAGTATTTGCATGACAAACTTGCCACAGTGGATAGCAAAACACAATGTATTCTCAAATATAGTGAGATCATTTTTTAATTCATATGATTTTGAAAAAAGTACAAGTTAAACTGATGTACACTGAGCCAAGAAACATTAGGAGAAGAAAGAGGACAGAGAATCATTTAATGTTCAGTTTGATGGGAACTAAACAATAAAAAAGGTGCTTAAGATTCTGTAAAAATATTAATCTGATTCAAAAAGAAATTTTGTTTTATTATCTTTTTCTATTGAATTTATTTGGGTGATATTGGGTAGTAAAATTATGTAAGTTTCAGATGTAGAATTCTATAATACCAAAGGCATCATCTATATATTATTATACTGTGTTCACCAACCAAGTTAAGTCTCCTTCCCTCAAAAGACATTTTAAAATTTATTGGTGGGAAAAATTTCTCTTAGTATGTCTGTTTAGGTTGTGATGAGAATATCTATCTCATGATTTAAGATTTAATTTTATTAGAACAATCTAATAAAATTGTGGTGAACAATTTTACCTGGCAAAAGGCTTAATTAGAAAAGCTTTGGCACGACTTCCATATCCTTTTTTTCTACTTCTATAATTAATCAATACACGTATGCTCTAATTAAGACCATAATTGTACACTGATACCAAGTTACCTTTTCTCCCAAGTTTCTACCTCTACATACTGACACAATTGAGTAAAATGGCATGTGGAACTTAGGCCAGCTTGAACAATTGGCATAATAAAAGTTATGAGCTCAAAAAAAGCATTGTCTATTCTTTACAGAAAAGGATCCTTCAGTTATTTTTTTATGAAATAACAGAGGTAATACCAAAATTAAAGGTCAAAGAGTCATTCCACCTAGTTCTTTTCACATGCTTTCAAGATGGCTGTGCAATGTTTATAGGAGATAAAACTTCTTTTTTATCTTAACACAAAAGAAATCTTCTTTTGATCTTAAAAAATCTATCTGCTGCTTCTGATTTTTTAGAAGCATAAAAATGATTCATTTTGAGCTCATAAAAAATTGTTTCAACCTTTACTCAGACTTCTCCAAACCAATACTTTTAGAAGTAAAAGTAAGCAAATAATATGAAAAATGTAATCATTTTTATAATAAAAATTTTTATGAAGGTCAAATACTTAATGTGGAATTCAGTGTTCTTTTTCTCAGTGATTTGTCCCCTCCCTCAAAGTATGACTCTCTGAAAAATTATATTAAAATACTGTGATCATGTATCTTTCTAGATGTAGGCAAAATGGATTCCAGAGGGACATCAAGTTAAAGATGTAGAGAGAATGTAATTTGATTTAAAACCAGGCAGCCCCAAGGACATGGCTTTAAGAGCTTTTAGCATACCACCACTCCTCGAAGCCGCAAACACACAAACCTTCTGTCAGTGAGAACAATGGACTTGCTCTGGCAAAAAAAGTTTCTAGGCAAGTTCTCTAGTTGCCCCAGTGTGTTCACCCACCTAAAATTTAGCCAGATTACTACTCTGAAGACATTCCTATGTAGATGTCCTACAGCTAGATTTTGAGTTTTTCAAATTGCCAGGTGTTTTGTTTTTTATCATAAAGAAAGCTAGAACAGTCTGTAAAATTAAAGATGCTCAAACTTGTCCACGCAGGTCGCTCAGGGTCCCAGGGCTGTGGAGACAGGACCACTGACTCACGGTACATTAGGAAAAGGTAACGTGTTCAGAGGGGGAAGAAGAGAGTGTGAACTTGTGTGTGTGTGTGTCCACTAAGAATATTAGTACTGGTTAGATTATATTTTGGATTTTTTTCTTAAAAAATAAAATTTAGTAAGTTAAAATAAAGTACAAGAATTTACAGATCACTTTTCTAAAGAATTTGGTTTTTATTTTGGACACTTAATTCTCTCCAAAAAGAATCAGTAAAAAGAAAAAAAAGTATTTTTCTTCATCCCAGTGAATGTTTCCTAATAATACGCTTTTTAGCTATTTGTCATGAATAAACACCATACTGATGGGGAAATTACTGCAGAAAAAGCTGATACCACTGATGTCTGAGTTCACTTGAAGTGTTATTACTGAGCATTATCAGTAACTGAGCATTATCAGAAACTGTCATTATCAATCCTCGCCCCTACAAGCTTTCTTCTCCTGATTAAACTCAGAGTCCAGTGTCCAAAGATGTTTCTCCTTTACTGAGTAGAACATCCACTTCCGTATCTACACATTTCTGACCTCATAATGTCATAGGTGTACTCAGCTCGGTTGTTGCAAGAGGAGAATGTTAAACTCGTGGGCACTAAAAATAAGAACTTTGGGACCGATGAAAGTAGTGTAAACCAAGGCTTGACAAAGGAACTTGGCTTAAGCAGAAGAGAAGAATCCAAAGTGTCCTTTGAATAACTCACATGACACCCTGACAGAAAACTGATTTTCTGTCAAGCAGAAGCACTACAGTACCTGACTCTACCACAGAAAACACATATCCTTGCCCCAGAAAAGGTAGGGTCATTGGCTTGTTAATTCTTTCCAATTCTCTATGGAAATCTCCAAATCAGGAAGTCCCACTAAGAAAAATTCCAGCTGGGGAAAAACTGTCAGTCTGCTTATTTTGGGTACCCCATCCTTTGGAAGTGATCTCTAGGTGTCCCCACAATCCAACCTTGGATTCAGGCAGGAGAGGGAATAGCTTTCCCTAAGAATGCTGCACTCCACAAAAGAACGAGAACTCTCAATTTTTCCTCCAGCCCTCTTTTTATATTAACTGCGGGACTTAGTTCTGTACTGATGCCTCCCAGACAGCCCTTAATGAAGACCAATGTGCTGTTTTTATGGAATTTGTCATTAGCTTTAAATATCGGCCATCATTCCAGGAGAAGAGGAAAAACTGCCTGATATCTTGGTACAGTATATAAAAACGAAGCAGGTAATTTGTCAAATATCACAAGTTTGAGGTTCAATGGGGGCTAAACAACCTTGGGCACAAGGTGAAATATAGCAATGAGTAAGTGAAGCCCCAGCAGCCTCATCATACTAACCATACATTCTTTGGTTTATTTTAGAAGGAAGAGGAAACTATCTGTGTTGATAAATGGTTAGCATGCCTTCTTGATTTTCTCTTTTATAGTCCCAAGATGCTAAAAATGAGTGCTTCATGTTCAGGCTAGAATACAACTAAATTTAAAGTTTTATTTCATATCTCTTGCTTCCTCCACCTCTTATCCCTGATCTCCAAATCTTGGAGTGACCTAGGATACTTCAGTTTCCTTCTCTTTTCCATTTCCACCCTTTGCCAAGGAGATATCCTTACCCTTAAATAACTTATTCTCAAACTTACATTTTTATTTACAACCTCAGATTTAACAGGCATTAGAATTTTTATCTCTCTGCTTATTCCTAAGGACTCCCCCACAAATATTTAGATTAGTCATGAATTTACTTAAATCAAAAACTTGGAAGTTATCTCTGATTCCTCTCATTCATTCACATCCACATCTATTTCATCAGGAAATACTAACAGTTCTAGTCACAATTACATCACAATCAGGTTACTTCTAACTACCAATCATAACAATTCCTGACTTAGATTACTTCAAACATATTCAATTTATCTCCATGCTTATAAATCCCCTTCTCATCCTCACTCACTAGAACCCATTTCTGACTTGCTCTAGACAGAAAGTGTTTTCCTTATACTAAAACCACACAAAGATATCACAAATATAGAAAACTAAGACATTTGCTAAACATATTTTTATTTAAAAAATGGGCCAAAAAAGCCTCAGAGGTTTAATTAATGTATTCATTAATTTCTTCATTTAACATACTTATTGCTATATAATTTCATTCTAATGTGAGACTGAAACAACACAAAACACACACACACACGAGACAATAATAGGAAATACTATCTGCTACAAGGAAAAGAACCCGAAGTGACGATAATGCCTGCAGACCTACTTCATACTGGATAATCTTCATTGAGGGATATTTAAAGTAAGATCTAAATGATCAGGAAAAGCCTGTTATACTAAAATGCTGGGCAAAAATATTTTAGGCAGAAGGAACTATTAGTACTTGGCCCTAAGGTAGGGAAAAAAAAAAACTAGTGTTTCTAGAACCAGAAAAAAGATGGAGTGCCTAACATTTAGTGAGCAGAAGTAGAATGAGGGGGAAAAAACAAAGTTAGGCTAGTTCAGAGAAGTGGAGTACTTGTTGGCCTTTGTTAGTTTAGTTCATTTTATGTAGTTTGAGATGAGAAATGATTAAAGGGTTTTAAACAGAATACTGATGTGTACTGATGCGGTCTGATTTGCATTTTTAAAAGAACTCTCTGATTTCCAGAAGCAAGTCTTCTCTCTCCCCAAGACTATGCTTATTCCCCAAGACCAATGCTAATCCATGATTTCATGACTTCATTAAGAGCTTATGACCACATACAGGGAATCTTTCATGATGTCCTGGAAGGAGAGAAATGGAAGTCAGTTTCCATTACTGAACCAATGACTGATGAACTAGGAATGTCCTGAACCGTAAAAGGAGCAAGTTTTATTACACCATAAACTCACTGATGTGTCTCTTCCTCCAAAAGCACATATTATTTTATAGTTCTGTTATCAGGCCATGAATATTAGATCTCAGTGGAGGAAGTTCATTCTAAGTAATAATTTATCTAATACTAAAGGTTCTTGGGAATCAAGGTACAGAAATCTGAAAAATACAAGGAAAATTGAACACCAATTAGAAAATTCTCACAAATTTTAGGCTGCCTTTTACTATATTCTAGTAACAAACATCAGGCATCTCTTAAACAGACAGAGACTGCCTGCATACCATAGAAATTTAGTGGTAAGGAAAACATCCAGGCCATCAACAAGCCCTCACATCGGGAATCATTAAAATACTCAAGTCTGAAGAGTGCAATGGTGATGGCCTGATGATTTCTGTCACTGTGATATTATGACAGAACACAGAGAAAATTCTCAAATTGCCTTTTATAACTCATACACACTGTGAATGAAAGACAACCCTCCTATTTACGATCAGTCCCCCACCAAGGCGAAATCTAGTCCACACATTCTATGCTAAGCTGACTTTCCATTTGATCGTAAGTCAAAGGCCAACATAATAAAATAAAACAAAGTAGAACAAGCCCAGCTGATTCAGTGTATGAGAACATATATTTTATTTCTTAAAAATTGCACAGGCAGTTACTTTCAAAGTCACTGTATTCAAAGAGCAATATAATTTGGCTAATTTTAATGTTTGATTTTAAAAGTGGAGGGGGATCATTTTACTTGTTGAGTCAGACAGACCTTAGACACCATCTGGCCCAGTTATCATTCCACAGAAGGGAAACTAAAGTATAAGAATTTCAGTATTTGTTAAAAGCTATATAGCAAGGAAGGACCAGGAAAGATGCCCAGGTGTGTGATCCTGGTCCCCAGGTGGCACGAGTACATAACAGAGCAGAACTGGAAAAATGAACAGAGGCTAGTCCTTTTTATACATTGGAGTAGGGAAAAATGAAGTATTTTTTGAGCTTCCTTAGAGCCAGGCTTTGCATAGCCAAATGGGAAACCAAGCATCTTGCTATGAAAAGCTTCATGTGGCTTTGCCCTTACATTAATTACAAGTTGGATTGGAGTGGTGCTTTGTTGTCACCAAGAATGCCCAGGACAGAAATGTACAATTCTATAAATGCTTCATTGTTCCATGTGGGTAGCCAACCAGCATCCAGATATGTTGGGTGTGGAGATTTTAAATCATAAAATAGAGGCTTAGGGACATCATCATTCTCCAGTCTTTAACACTAGAAACAGATTGTGCATCGTCTGAAGACATCAGTGCTTGCCAAAAACAACACCATGGTCTGAGATTAAATAAAATGACCCAACTGAAAGCAGTTAGAAGAGAAGGGGGGAATACTCGTGTTTCCTGCCTAACCTCCTCTGGCAAGGAAAACTGGTTCTGATTATAACTATCTTGAGGCAGGGTACCTTTGTGAGGCATTTGTTATCCTGGAATGAAAAAAATAAAAATAACTCAATGTCTAAAATGATAGGCACATTACCATGCCAAAGACCATTTCTTAATATAAACTTTCATACAAATAAAACAACAGTAATCTCTTTATTAAAATTTACTGTAAAGAGCAATGAGACTTTCATTTTTTTACTTTATTTCCATAATCTGAATTTAATTCAACTTTTTGTAAGATATATGAGATCTGTCCAGGGAAAGGCCAACCACTGTTAATATAATGAGAATGGTTTGGGTGACATTGATGTAACCTGGCAGCCAAGGATGGTGGACTGGAAGGCACATGTGTGAATAATGACCATTTCACTATAATAGTCAGTGGGGTTGGTAGGCACCATTTGATAAGCATGGGTACTGTGTGGCTGTCACATTCAAAATGACTGAGCGAGTAGATCAATGAATCTGCCTCAAATTTTGCATTAATCTTGAACATTGCTCAGCAGAAACTATTCAGATGATTCAGAAGGCTGCAGCTATGGGCAACCTGTGATTGGCAGCTTTTTCACAACAATATACTCCCTCATGCATCATGTATTGTGCAGAGTGTTTTGGTAAATTATCAGATCACAAAGTGACTCAGCCCCACTACAGCCTAGATTTGGCGCCCTGTGACTTCTGGTGTTTCCCCAAACTAAAGTCACCTTTGAAAGGGAAGATATTTCAGACCATTAATTCAGGAAAGTACGACAGGGCAGCTGATGGTGACTGGGAGAACTGTGTGAGGTCCCAAGGTGCCTGCTTTGAAGGTGGCAGAGGCATCATTGTCCTGTGTAGAATGTTTCTTGTATCGTGTATGTTCTTCAATAAATGTCTCTATTGTTCATATTACATGACTGGGTATGTTCTGGACAGAACTCCTATATATTACATTTGCATACAAATAGAAACATCTTTATCATCCTTATCAATTCTTAGTCTAACCATTTTCAGAACAGATATATATTATTAGCATTATTTTAAATACAAAGGTTAACTGATAAGATACAATTCTTTGAAAACTTTATCTTTGATTTTGGTATTCTAATAATTATTATTGGCCAAAAATTGAGGATAATACTTTTTATGATTTTTGACTTAATCATAATAGCCAACTTATAAGTAGAAACTACTTTTCTACCCACTTTACAGATGAAAGAAAATTAACTAAATTGCCCAGAGCTAACTACTCGTTTGAATTTCAGGCATTACTTCAGTTCCATTTCCTTTAGCAGTTCGTTCAGCATGTGCACATTTGTGCCTGTTTGAGCGGACAAGAGAATTCACAGCTTTCAGCTGCACTTTAAAACTGTTTATGATGCAAAAACTTCTCCAGATTTGGTGCCCCATTCCTACAACATGATAAATCCAGGTAACAAAATAAAAAGCAGTGAAGCCTGCAAGAATTTAAGCCTGAAGAGCTCATTTTGTTCTCCAATAAAGATGCTCTTTTGCAATTTTTCCAGTTAACCTTATGCAGGGATGTTAAGTTCAAGGAGGCTCTTGTAACCAACATCCATCAAAACAACTTACAGACTGGTAAAGCTCTCTGCACCCTCTATCATGAATGATACCTATGGTATCAATTAGGTTGGAGGTACTCCCTACACATCTGTGATTTCCCGCTCCACCAACTGAATTGTATATTTACCTGGAATCATCTCAAATATGTTTATGTTACTATATATTTACTATGAAATTATGTAATTTAATTATTTTATGAGTATACAAACAAAAGTAAGTTAGGAGAACAATGTTAGGAAAAATACAATGAATTAGGCCAAAGTAAGGAAACTGTTACTGTTTGAAGTAAAATTATAAAACTCTAAAACGATCCCGTATTCTGTTGACTTTACAAATATATTTTATTCCATTCTAGAGAAACCCAAATAAAATTAAGAATAGTAGAGTTTACACAAGATATGAACTCTGAGGATTCATACTTTAATAATTTTAAAATAATTTTATTGCTACTCTATTACAGTTATCTCTGTTTTCCCCCCTTTGTCCTCC
This sequence comes from Trachops cirrhosus, assembly GCA_028533065.1. Classification (NCBI taxonomy): domain Eukaryota; kingdom Metazoa; phylum Chordata; class Mammalia; order Chiroptera; family Phyllostomidae; genus Trachops; species Trachops cirrhosus. The sequence continues at coordinate 116,962,863 of CM052540.1, forward strand.
TCCACCCATCCCTCCCCCCACTACCACCAATTCCCACACTGTTGTCCATGTCCATAGGTCATTCATGCATGTTCTTTGTTTAGTCCCTTCCCCTTCTTTCCACTATTGACCCCTTCTTCCCACCCTGGTCACTTTCAGTCTGCTCCATGTTTCCATGCCTGTTGTTCTATTTTGTTTGTTAGTGTATTTTGTTCATTAGATTCCACTTATAGGTAAAATTATATGGTATTTGTCTTTCACCAACTGGCTTATTTCACTTAGCACAGTATTCTCCACTTCCATCCATGCTGTCGTGAAAGGTAGGATTCCTTCTTTCTGTTGTGTAAAATTCCATTGCATCCCTAAGAATCCCGAGCCACCAATTCAAAAGAACTTATGCACCCCTGTGTTTATAGTGGTGCTATTTACATTAGCCAATTGCTAGAAAGAACCTAAGTGTTCATCAGTAAATGAATGGATCATACTTTAATACTTTTAAAAAGACCTGGATTAATACCAAAATATTAGTGAATGACTGTATATGTAGGTTTCAACCAAAATAAAGTATTTATTGTATGTGTCATTTTGAAATTCAACTTTCCCTTTTAAATTGAATAAATAAACAGAATGAGATTGAGAAAGATTAAGAGCATCTGTACTGTATTATTTACTACTCTTTAAGTCCTTTTAATACCACCAAAAAGATAGATCTGAAAGGTGAGTATCCACTCACTCAAAATGAAAAATATGTGCAAAATGTGTTTGCAAGAGGAAATAAAATGAGATCTATGATGTAAAATTTCCAGGATTCAATATAAACTGTGGTGGCAATAGTCAAGAGGATTCAAAACAATCTTACTTTGGTAGCAGTAGGAAAACATTCCCCCTGTATGTAAGAAGACCTACACTGTTACAGCGGGGTCTCACCAGAAGTCATTGTGATACCCCAATCTGTGTAATACTATGTGCCTCAGCTACTTCATCTCTAAAATAAGAAAACTACAGAGCTAGCTCTTACCCTATTCTGATTGTGAAATGCTGTGACTTTCTCATAGGATAGAAATTTTGATTGCATAAAAATGACTAGATGAATCCTTCAGATGATATTTCCATATAATTAATTTTTTTTTCTTTTATACTATATACAAAACTGTAACTTTCTTCAGTACAGAAAGTGGTCCAACCAAACTTTATAGAGATCACCCAGCAGTTGAAATATTAATATTTAAGAAACTTAGTTTTTAAAATTTCCAAATAAGAAATTACAATCATTACATAGTGTTGACAAAAGACCCTGTTCTAAAATACCCCTAACATTAAAATTGTTCCTAGAAAGACTTGAAAAGAAAAGGAATGACAAACCACAAAGCAGAATTAGTACATAAATCTGATTTCTTATGTCAGTGGTCCAAATTAAGCTTGCCAACTGTAAGCAATAATTTCATTAACAAATAAAGCATTTATTCTTATCAAAGAAATGTATATATGTAGGATATGTATATGAAAATTATACCAAATATTAAAGTAAAATGTTACATGATATATCTGAATTCCACAGTATAGGACATTAACAGGAAATGGTCTATCTTTACTATTTGTTTTACCTTTGAACATATATACCTTTGAATGTATATATATATATATATATAGCTATGTATTAATGTGTATTTTCAGAATGTATAATTTCATGATCTGCCACGTTTCTTCCTTTCTTGGTGGACTCAGGGGGAAACCTCAGAGTAGCAACCACAAAGGCTAGTCTCAGGAAAGTAGGACTCGTGCATCATGAAGCCTCCCTAATACTTTTCCACAGGAATCCATTAGTTTTTATTTTATAGACATGTTTTAGCCAGTTTGGTGATATTACAGTACATACACAAGTTATTCAGAAATGAGAGCTTCTACTACTAGGAATGCTTCTACCCATTAAGTTAATGAAGGGCTTCAAAATTTGCAGCAAGTTGCTGAAATTTTTTTCACAGGCCTATACACAGGAACAGAAGGAGATCACTCGTCTCACTGAATACACAAGGATCTCGAATTAAATCTGATGGATTGTGACTTTGAAACTGAAGTCCCAAAGAAGACATGTTTTTGTCTAACCTTAACTCTAAAAGAATGGAGTAGCTTAGTAACTACAGAATAAAGATATCTTATATAACTATAAAGATAACTGTCCTTTCTTTTTAGAGTCAAAACTTAAAACCTCACAAGTTTTAAATGTCCATGTTTGGGGTACACAGCAATGAAATTTTCTAAGTATGATGCTTTCAGGGTCCCAATTCTATAAACTTGATAATTTTGGTATCCTTCAGGCTAAGATAGGTAGAAACAAACGTGTAAAATGTGTATCTTTTTCCAACTCCATTTAAACTAGAAAAAGAATGGTATATTTCATATCATAGCAGTTCAATAGAAATGAGTAAAGAAAACAGAAAGAAATGGGCAGAGAATCACTTTGAAAGCACGACTCATAATGTTATACTAATTAGTCCATATGCTATCAGTATTGAGTTGTTATTAATATGTTACATTTTTATTTCATTACCATGCTTTATTATTTTTAACTTGATTTTAACCTTATATTAAGTAGTCATTATGCCTTTTTATGTCAAAATGTCTGTTTTACTATCTTACAGAAAGAAATGCCCAGCAAAGATGTGTTGATAGATCAATTTATGAGATGACTGTCCATGCTGAAAGGAGTCTTTCTAACCCCCGGGCGATGCCTGTGGTGAAAGCGGTGGGAGGAAGAAAGTGTTCCTCTGAGTTTTAACAGACTGCTCCCTGCCCTATGACATGTAACAGGGACTAAATTATTTATTTAAAGTTTTTAGTAGTATAAGATTGTGCTTTGGCTTACAAAAAAGTAGTGAAATTTCCTCTGCTTTCAAATGGACACTATTTTACATCATTTTCTTATCTCGAATTTAATGACCCTACATCTTGGCAAGACCGAGAATGTATTAAAATGTATAAAAGATATTTTTATTTCTTCCAAAATACAGTGAGAGTGCTAGAAAATAATCTAAATATAATATGAACTGTTCAGTACTCACTTCTCACTAATCTTTATCTAAGTGAGGCAGTTCAGCACGAAAGTAGGAAAATCCCCTGGCAAGTGGAATGAGGAAACTGAGACAAAAGGCTGAACTAAGGCTGGAAGGACTGAGCAATTAACAGCCAGCTGATAAATCACAAGACTCTACCCTGCCTCACCAAAGACACCTAAGAGCAGATGGCTTATATCACTGTAGTCAGGGAGATAAATAACACCCCCCCAAAAAATTAGAGCCAGACTAAGCAAAGATAGAGGTGAAACTAACCAGCAAATGACCCCTAAACCCCCCTATAAGTTCATTGTGATACATGAGCATACTAAAGGACACACCTGGAAATCTACTATTTTGCTGAGATCCTTCCCTGGGGCCTCCCCTAAAATCCCTGCCTATAGAAAACAGATAAAACCCTCAGGACAAAAGATGCCAGCTCATGCTCTTCTTTAAGCAGCCCCACACCCCATTTTCCTCAGGCACATGCTTTGCTTCTTCTATCCTAAGCTCTAAGAGTCCCTGATGGTTTGCACCCAGGAAAATGATGGGCATTGGCAGCCTCTCTGGACTTAGCCCCTGCTCCTGTCTCCAGGGACTGTGCTCTGCCTCACTGTCCCAAGCTTTAATAAACTTACTCTCACTTTCACCTGGGCTCCTGTTTTGAAATTTTTCCTTCAGGAGTCAAGAAGCTGGAGGTATCCTGACAGGCGAAATGCCCTGGGCTATACTGGGGCAGGGCCTGGCTACCCTCTGCCCCTCCTCCCCACCTTCCACCTCTCAGCATGGAAGGAGTGTGGCAATATAAGGACACAAAAATAAATGAATGACTGAAGATTAAACCAAGTCTCAGTCACAGAAGAAAAAGAAAAAGGGACAAGTGCATTAAACCTGCTTTATTTGTGCTTTGTTTTTCAGATGAGACTTGCAGCCTTGTGCAAAATGCAGAATCTTTATAACTCAAAATGTCTCAATTTTCTTTGAAATATTCTGTGAATAAGAGAGAGCCTCTTATTAAAGTTAACAATTAGCATTAGAAACAGAATTGTAAATAGAAACACAAAGGCTGAAATCAAAGACTATACAAAATCAGAAGGCTTTAGGCAATTCCTCCTCAAAAAAAGAGGTATTTTATATGCTTTGCTATATAGTTCATGCTGTAAAATAAAGGCATCAATACATACAAACATAGTATATGCAATTAATGCCATACATATAGATATAAAACATATATAATTTTTCAAAAGGTTTCAGTTACTGAGTCATTCTGGTGCCAAGTCCTAAGTGAGTAATTTTATTCCAGGCAGACCAAGTATCCACATTTCTAATGTTTGTTTAATGACCCAATAGAACTTCGATAATGAGACAACTGAGGGTTGAGAAAGGTACAACATCCATCACAGTGAGTCTAATGCTCGCGACACACGGTTTATTTACAGTGCAACATAGGAAGACCTATAGCTCACACTGCCCAACACAAACAGAACAATAAAAAGTACTTTAGCCATTTATATTCATTTTAAAATGAAACCCATGGGGTAACGTCAAGATTTCTATTCTTTCTGACAGAGACATAGCACTTATCAGCAGCTGTATGCCTCATTTTTCCAACAGTGCGCAGTGGGGGCTTGGATTTCTACAATTCTTGTTCTGCTCTAATGGAGAAACAATAAAATTGGAGAAAAAGAAAGAGTTATTAGATCACCCACTTTATCTCCATAGTTGTATCTATGAGACATGCCACGTCATTTTTTCCCCAGAGGTCTTTGATGGATTCCAACAAAAATTCTCCCACTACTTTTCTACATCACAGCACAATGCAATCCACCTGTCACTAGATTCCTTTAAACATCTTTCAGGTTGTGATCCTTTTCTCTGGCAACCCAGTTGTTTAGCTATTTGTGAAAAACTATGTGCATATTTAATCTTAACTTACTATGCTGTTCACATGTAGTCTCATCATAAATGTCCACATTCTTGTTTTTTTATCCTTCAGATTTTAATTGCTATTACACCACTGACTCATACATACCCTTAAAAAGATCATTTATAAAGTCAGAAAAATAATTCTATTCTACCTTCTACAATTTAAAAGCAAGGTAACATGTATCTAGTTATATTAGGAATATGTTCAGATGCACAAAGTTGCATCTAAAGGTAAGAAAGGTAATCAAAGCGAGGAGAGTTCAGAGTTTCTGATTGCTGTCTTTCAACATGGAGAGAATTTCAATTACATACTCTACAGGAAAATTCCATTATAACTTCAGCACCCAGAGATTAGCTCCTTGTCCATCCTACTCACTGATGTAACCCCGGTACTAAGCACAGTGCCCAGAATCTGTCTGATAATCCTTTGCTAGAAAGATTTTCTTGTTAAAAATACTTCACTAATATCAAACCACCAATTGTTAGTGATAATAGAATATTTATGATAACTTCACTCCATAAATATTAAGATTCAGCCTATTATTATCTCTTTATGTTCTTCACCTTTTTAGTAATATTTTCAATAGCATCTACCTTCAAAGTAATGGGAAAATGTTGGGAAAAATTCACATTTCATAAGTTCACTTATAAAACACTAAATTTATTGCTTCATTCTTTCCCAACACAACTATTTAATTATCCTGTGTTTTTCTTGCTTTTTCTCTAATAATATTCATAGCCAGAATATGGAAAAAATGAATGAGTCTACAAGATTTCAAGTATTAAATTATTTTTGAGAAGTGTTTCATATCCACTCTCTTTGTACCTATAAATCCAAAGAACTGTCAGACTTTGCCTTAGTGATGTTTAACCTAATAAATTCTTGCTGGTGAGAAAGAGAATTTGATTATTGTCATTCAAATTTTAATATTTTACTTATACATAGACTTTCTATCTCATGATAATTTTAAACACAGACTGTGTTAATATTATAACTTTATCTTTGGTCATATTTTTCATTTTGCTTTAATTATCAGGAACATGTATGAAGGACCTATGGACAAAAACAATGAAAGGAGCGGCAGGGATTGACTGTGGGAGGTGAGGGTGGGTAGGGCAGAGGATAGTAATGGGGGGAAATGGGGACCACTGTAATTCAACAACAATAAAAAAGAAGAAAAAGAAGAAAATAATAATTACCATTACACAATTATTCAAGTCTTCAAACACTTTTTAAATATGTTCTATGTTAGTTCAGTAAGCAGCAAAATTCAAATATAAAAATCAAATAATAGTGTGACTCAATCTTATTTACATGTATACGTTGAGTATTTTTGAAATAACTTATACTTAGCTATTATAAAAAATTACAACAATGACCATTATTTTTAAAAATCTATATATTTGTCATAAATTTTAAAGACTTACATAACTGATTTGCTGGGAAATGTGAGATCCACAGAACGTTTTATTAGCTATTATTTTTAATAGCTATTAGTAGCTATTATTTTTAGTAGCTATTAGCAAATGTTATATTTAGTAGGACTGGAGATTTTTTAAAATATTTTATTTATTTATTTTTTTAGACAGAAGGGAATGGAGGGAGAAAGTGAGGGAGAAAAGCATCAATGTGTAGTTGCCTCTTGCACACCCCCCCACTAGGGACCTGGCCTGCAACCCAGGTTTGTGCCCTGACCGGGAATCAAACGGCTGACGGGTGACCCTCTGGTTCACATACCAGTACTCAATCCACTGAGCCACACCAGCCAGGGCTAGTACTAGAGATTTAAAGTTTACAAAAAAGATATTCTTGGAGTTAGAATCTACTATAATCTTGCATTGCTTGTTCACTTTGTATACTTTGATTATGATATGAAGTTTTGGAAGATTCTCCTTCTATTCAGAAAGTTTCAACTCTATTAATGTAACTTGAGTATTTCTTAGAACATTTTCATTCTAATAGGATATGTGAAATTCAGAATGGTGTAAATGTCCATGTTCAATTATCATATAATGATTTAATATTTTTTAAAGTACCATTATGGTACTCTGTTAAAAAGCAGTACCTTTTAATAGCTCCTAATGTTTAATAAAATCTCCTTCCATATTTTCTTCAGACTTTTATCACATAAAACAAAAATGAACATTTGTTTTTTCATACCAACTTTATATCCATAAATGGTGAAAAATGCTTACTTACACAACTCAAAATAGGTAACTACCTGAAAAATTTTCAGACAGAACCCTGAGTGAAAATTCCAGGTGTGGTATAACTGTATGAGAGGGAAAAAACTGCTCATACTAAATCCATGAGAAGCTGTAACAGAGACTACTACGCACTCATCAAAATGCATTTCCTCTTCTTTCTGGACACCCAGCTAGATTACATCTTTTAGCCTCCATACAGTTAGTTCTGAGCAGGTGCCTGAGTGTCAGACAAAGGCATGTGAGTGAAATCGAAGTGTGCTGCTTCCAGCCTTGACTTGAGAATCTCTCTAGGGTGTCTCCATGCTTTTCCTCCTTATGACAGATACAATGGAAGGAGCATGGCGTTACTGAAGTCCACCAGTTGAAAATGGCAACAATATGTGATCAAGAAACAGATACAGGATGCTAAAATGCTGAAGAGAACACTGGTAGTTTTTGACTAAGTATTTGTGAAAACTGTTGCTTATAAAACTTTTGAAGACAGACCAAGGGTTGACCAAACTTGCAGCTCAGAGGAGAAAGCTTAGAAAACAAGCCCGTTTATTCATTTGTATTGCCTGCTGCTTGGTGTATTTGTCAAAGTATCATGAAAAATAATTGAGCTCAGAAAAGAACTGGTTTGTAGGCAGACATTAACCTCCAGCACTGTAGCTTTTTCAAGACCCCTTACATAAGAGATAAAACTGAAAAATGCTTTGAGCACAAAGTACATTAAGAAAAAGAACTCGGCCCTACAGCAAGATTAAGATAAGATTAAGGATGTTACCTTCCTATCAAAATCTATTGTTCAGGTATCAGCTACTACTATGTTTAAAGAAATAGGCATGGAAGCAAAAAAGCAAAGAAATAGAGCAATATCAAGTAGTAAGACCAAAAAAATGACATTGACTATGGTTGGAATAAACTGAAAACAACTAGATTAGATTCCTAGTAACTTTTTGAAGTAATTTTATTGCTGAAGAACTATCAGTTATGCCCCCCCGCCACACACACACACAAAACCTAAAAGACTGAACGTAAATAATAACTGTGTATGATCGAGAATTGAGCTTTGAAAGCTATGTAGCCTCTTCAGAGAATAATAGTCTGCAGTGGTGTCTGTAGATAAAAACATATAAGGAAGATCCTTCAAGACAGTGGCAGCAGAGTCCATGGAGATCAGTGGACAAGAGATTTCTTTCAGAACACAAAACCAAGATCTGATCACAAAACTTCTTCCACTGCCAGTGTAGGGAGGTCTTAAAAATGTCTTCCTGTCCTGGCTGGTATGGCTCAGTTGACTGGGGTGTCATCCCATAGACCAAAAGTTCACAGATTCAATTTCCAGTCAGGGCACATACCCAGGTTAAGGGTTCGTTCCCCAGTCAGTGTACATGCAAGAAGGTAATCAATTGCTATTTCTCTCTCTCTCTCTAAAAGCAATGAAAAAATGTCCTTGGGTGAGGATTAAAAAATAAAATAAAATAAATGTCTTCCCTTAAGTATTCAATCATTGGTATGTGCTACAATGGATGTTTGTTATGATTGCCATGCACTTGCTTCACTATCTATTCTGCCTTTTAATGAATAGGCATTAAAATATAGTAACACACAAGTGGTCCTAAATGAGAGGATATTCTAGACTTTGAAATGGGTACAGCAATCAAATGGAGTTATAGGTTGACTCACTGGGAGGGAGGATGAGTCTGCTGTAAAGATTTCCTATTCTTTAAAGGCACAAAATTAGATATTTTTTACCCTCCCATGCATTATTGTGTGTCCATGTGATGGTGTAGAAGTGTTGTTTCCAGGCCTAGCCAATGAAAATGTGCCAAAATCCATGACAGCTTTCTGGGATGAGACAACCAAGAGGCTCTCAAGACATCTTATCAGCATTGCCATCAACAAGAGCCCCCGTGTGACAGACTGCATGGAAGACAGCTGCCCCGGACAGGTGACACCTACCTTGGACAGAAATTAACTTATCTTGTCTAGGCATTTTGTTTTGTTTTGTTTGTTTGTTTTTCTTGAGAATAGCTAGCATTATCCTAAACCCAAAACTAAATTGTAAAGTGTAACTTTCAGAGTCATCCACCTATATTTATGTTAAACACATTACAACTTCTCCTCAAATGTGTACTATAGGCAAGGCAACCGAATCTGCTTGCCTTTTCTCAAGTTCTTCAAACTTTTCAGTTAGCTTTTTAAAAATTTTCAGATCCACCTAATAGTACATTTGGGCTATTTACTGTCAGGTACAGTCATTTTCCCTTTTACCTTTTACATAGATTTGGAAACTGAAGCACAAATAGGAGAAATGAAAACCTTCCCCAAGATCGCATTTCACAACTTCTGGGTCACTCCCCGGGGCTGTGAACATGAGGAAATGGAAAACTGTTGTGATAACTGCAGTCTCCCACGAGACTGCCTTGTGTGTTGCTGCTACTAGTAGGGTTAGCACAGAACTACTATGGTTTGAAAAACACTAGTAGGATTTAGGGAATCCCAAAACTCCTAAATTCTTGCATTGCAGAAGAATCCCTTGTTTTAGAAAAGAATTTAACAGAGAACACCTGTAAACAAAGAGTCTGAGGGAGAACATACGTAGGCATTTCGTCAATGAAATTGAAGAGCAGTGCTTAATCATCTCTATCCCAAATGTATGGTTTGTGGAGGCAAGGCTTGCAATTTTCCAAATATTTTCATGAAATGAAAATACTATTTCCTTCTAGTAAAAGAAAACTTTCCAGAGCTCATAAAATAAAGCACTATTTCTATCCTAGTTTTCTCATAGACTATTTTGCATTGGTGTCACATGTTGGTGTAAGTTCCTTCTAAGAGAATGTTGTAATAACATAGTATGTGGATTTTTCTACTGGCTTTGGAGTCAAACTAATTTTTATTTATATATCAGAGTAGGTTTCATTTGTGTGTGTTTGTACTTTCTCATTTATTTAGTTATTAATTCAATCATCTGTTCACTCAAGAAGTGTTTATTGGCTGTCTATAAATCAATTACAGTGGTTAACATAAATTCCTAAGATCTATCTCCAGCAATTAGAGCAACACAATGGACAAATATTTAGAGAATAGATGAGTAAATGAGTTAATAACAGATGAATGAATGAATATAATTTAGCATCTATGACAAACTAAAACAACAATAAAGGAAATGTGGCAGGCACTTAAATCTGTTTACATCAATACTTGGGTGTGGACTACAGTGTTTGAGAGGGAATTATATGGAAAGTGGATCTTAAATTTAGACTCAAGGATGGGCAGAATGAGTTTAGAAAGATACAAAACAGAGGAAAAACAATGAGTAAAGGTATGGATACATATATATATATTGTGCTCAGGACCAATAAGGGAACCTATCTTTATCATACAAATTCTTTTTTTTTATCATAGCCATATGGCCTCAGTGCCCTAAAACAGCCCTGACAGATAAGGTTTCCCAATTTCTACATTAACCTGATGCCCTTTTCCAGCCCAGGGCTTTCAATGGTGAAGATCTAACCCTAAGCACTGAATGTGTCTCTTAATCATCTTCCTGACAGGGAGATGGAAGGGTTAGGGAAAATGGCTAACTTGAGACCTGAGAAAGATCCCTGCTACTTTAATAAGAACATAAAATTAAGAGAGGGAACCACAGATGTTACATGTAATATAGCTTGAGAGAACTGTTTGTCCTTAGAGTTTGTGTATTCTTTTCTTTCATTATTATTCACTTCAGAAAGTAATTAATTCCAGTCTTAGTTTGTAAGTGGAAGATATATGTTTGCTCTTCTGATAAACAGAAATGCCAAGGAAACATAACCATTTATTCAAATCACTTAAATGTTAAGGAGGAAAACACTTTAAAAACACCCTTACATAAAGTTTTTCTGGCATAAATAAGCCTTTTTCAAAATTCCTCCCACAGAAATCTTTCTTAACCATCTATACTACTCATGGAACTGTCTACAAGCAAGACTTCATTATCTTCCTCTTTGTTATACCTTTCTATATAAATCTTTAACTCTCTGTCTGGTCTGATGTTGAGACTGATTTCACAGCCTGATGTCATAGAAAAGTCACAGTTCTATGAGTACAGGAAACAGTTCTAGTCCTACGTGTTGCTTCTCATACCTTTGCTATATCAGTACGTACCATGTGATTAGATGAACTTTTAAAGCCCCCTCCTGTTGAAAATTCTATAATTAAAATATTTAGAGTTCCATAAAAGATTTTCAAGAAAATTCAAAAGAATTCAATTAGAAAGGAAAGATACTTTTAAAAGGACACTCTCTTTTGCCCTTTGGCAACGTGAATGAAAAGGAAAAAGGAACAGTTATTTCTTTATGTGAAATCACCTCTCTGCACACAGTGAATGGTGTTGGGAATAGAGACCTGGCCTAAAATGTAGAAATTATAATACTCTACTTTGGGCCACTATTAATCCAAGGATGAGAAATGACCCAGGTGAGGTAATCAGAGTTCTTCCCAGATAGCTTGTAAATTTGATCTGAGGTCCTGAGGCTAAAAATATGTGAGCTCCATGCTTCTTTCAGATAGCCCCATGGAAAATCTATTCTGAAAGCATAAGACTAAGTCACACAGAGAGGGGTGATGAGAAATTGGGATCTGTTTCCTGGTGAGCGAAACCTTGGATTTGTTGGTCAAATTCCCATTATCTCCAACTTGAGTTTAATTTCTATCATTCATAGCCAATGAAACATATTAAAAGTACCATAGAGGTGCGTAATTTTCTTCTTTACTAAAATATATATATAATACATATGTGTATTATATATAATGCACATATGATATATACATCATATATAATACAATGTATTATATGTACATAATATACATATATGTTATATATGTAATGTATAATACATGCACACATAAATATGTATATACATACATAATTAAGCTCCTCAGTATAATTGTTCTAGTATAAATTTTATCTCTTCTGAGGAATGTGGCATTTTGTCCACTTTCTGGCTCCTTTACCTTTTGTGTGTCAAGACATCATTGTCTCACAGTACAGATGTTAAGTTCTGTATATCTTATATCTTTCTTTTTTTGCCAAAGTCTAATTAACAATGCTTTAAAGTATACAATTATCAGGTTTCTGTGCACAAAAAGTTATGTCATAATTTTATTTTTTGTCATTGTTTGACTGATATTTTATTTACTGCAATAGTTGTAATTATGCTTGAACATTTAAGAGTTCAAAAGGTCAAAAATACTTCATAGCGTATAGCCTATGAATCATGACACCTTGAATATACTATTTTTTCTAAGTTCCAGACAATTTGGGAAAATGTATAATTTATTTATTATCAGAGCCCAAGACAGGCTGTCCCCAAACATCTAATAATAGCATATTGATTACTTGGAATTAAAGTTACTTGACAAGCAGTCATTGTAAGAAAGGCACCTTGACTGTCTCTTGTGTCCTTGAATGCAAGAAATAAATGCCCTGTGAAAGGTGTCCTCCCCACACCTGGAGACACCTGTATCACTAGAATTAAATAACTCTAGCAAACATGTCTGTATAAACAAGCCTTGTTCTCCCTTTTCTAATTTATTGTCTTGTTTAAATTCCTCATTAACAAATACCCAAACCTTGCTTACATTCCTTTCTAATAAACACTAACTTTTTTTCCTTTGTTCTGTCAATTTCTTTACAAATTTATTTTTTCTTTGGTTTACAGAGGTGCCTGGTTTGATCATTTCTTTAAGTCTCATTTTATGACCTACTCATCATATTATGACCTCCTGTGTGCCCAATTTAAATTGCTTTTTCTCCCATTAAACTAGTCTTGTGTCAGTTTTATTTTGTATTAGTCTGTTGCAACCATGGGCCAGCAGTGATCGCAAATGTTGCAGATGCTTGTGAGACATGAGAGAACATACACACAGACTACCAAGTCTGGTGGAGGAATAGGGAAAGCATGGCTACCCTCTCAAGCGGAGGGTGCCTCCGAGTGGCCTGGCCACACTCTCACAGGAAAGCACCCCAAGCCGCTGCCTCAATCGGCTTTTTATTACGTGGTATTGAGTAGGTGAATGGATACAGAATGTGGATTTATCATCTAGCAGAGAAGATCAAAACAGGTAGATATTTTACATAGGATTCAAAAGTCTCACGCTGGGTTTTGGGGCTGGTATCACCTAACAGATACAGGATTAGTTTTGTTTCCTGCCAGAGCCTACACATTCAAGAGCATCCTAGCAAGCAGGTCTCACAGGATTTTGCATATTTTATGCCCCAGGTCTAATTTACCCCAGGTATCCACCTACTCTAGTCTGAGCCTCACCACCCCTGCTATTTCTGCAGGCCCTGAGTTGGGCAAAGGAGACAAAGGCAGCCAGGAGACTTGGATTTCTCACATCCAGAACAAGACTCAGGCTATTGTCAAAGCTGAGGGGTCAGCGTGATGTCAGTCACTCCTTCACTTACACAGCCCCCTGAGTCTCTTCCCTGATGGCTTATTCCCACGTGATCATGTCTGTCTTAGGTTCATTCTCTTCAGAATTGTTACCCATCATTGACTATCCGATCAAGCTGAAGGGAGCAACAGAGCAGGCAGTGCCCATGTTCAGGGAAGTAAGTTTTGTCTCCTTAGGCCTCCTGGTTCTTGGAGGTTTCTCACTCAGCCTTAGCCAGAGGAGGTTACAGCTCCTGAAACCAGGCAGAGAGGACACCACATTAGTCCAGTCATAGAACTAAAAAAGAGTGGGAAGGATTTCTCTCTCTATCTCTCTCTCTCTCTCTCTCCATGGTTGACCCTTTAACAACTCAGGTTTGAACTGTGCAGGTGCATTTATATGTGGATTCTTTTCAATAAATCTACAATCAGCATTCCATATCCCCAGGGTTTGGATCAACAGATTCAATCAAGCACAGATGGAAACAGTATTTTTGATCCACAGTGGGGACTTGACAGGTGCAAAGAGCTGACAGCATGCATTGTTCTAAACCATTTTATATAAGCAACTTGAGCATCCATGGAGTTTGACACCCACTGGGTCCTGGAACCAAACCCCACTGAGGGACAACTGTAGTTAGGTTTTTGAGAGTCAGAAGTTATACATGAATGTTTGAATGTGCCGGTGGTAGAGGATTGTCAGTCCTAACTCCTGCAATGTTTAAGGGTCACCTGTGTGCATGTGTAATGTGTGTATGTGTGTGTATGCTAGTAATTTTCCCAAGTTTATTTTTCTTTCCCATTTTAATAAATTTCTTATTTGAATTAAAACATTGTCTTAAGTTCTTGAATACTATTACTAAAGAGACTCCAGAAATTTAGAATTAGTGATTTTTAATATAATAAAATATAATAAAAATTCTAACCATCTTACTCAGAAAGACAGCACAATATAATACATGCATAATTGCTTATGTGTGATTTAAATGTAGGAGGAAACCCCCTTCCCCACTGAATGGAATGCAGTTGTTACATAATGAGTGCCACAGGTATAATTTACAGGCAGTAAAATTAACACTCTTTCGGTGTACAGTTCTATGAGTTTTGACAAATGCACACATACACACTCCAAAAAGTTCCCTTGTGCCCTTCAATAAGCCAGTTCCTTCCCCTAACTCTAACCCATGGCAACCACTAACATGTAGCTGAAATCATACAAGACGGAGCTGTTTACATCTAGTTTATTCACTTAGCATAAGCGAATAAGAGTCATATATATTGTTGAATATCAGTAGTTCATTTCTTTTTGTTGTCCTTGTATAAATACATCACAATTTATTCATTAATTCAGGAATTTAGCATGCTAAGATTTTTAAGAAAGAAAATAAGAAAACAAAACAGAGTCTGCAAGATCTTCCTGATATAAATATGTGTGATATAGTATGTAGCCCTGATTTTCAGTTCCTATTTCTCTTCCTGATAATTTTTTATACTTTCAATATTCCCTTCATTATATATTGCATTTTTAAAAATTAGGTCATTGTTTAATTCTTTTTTAAGTAAGAGGACATGTTTTTAAACTGTTAAGAGAAAAATAATTTTAAGAAACACAATTTCATAAGACTTCAATATAAATCCACGGAATAAAATCACTACTTCTATAAGTTTTAAAAGCAGAAACCACCCCTACAAAAATATAAGAGAAAAATTTATAAGCCTCTAAAATAATCCATAAAATAAAAATATATTAAATCACAATGTAATTAAAATTATCTTTACAAAGAATTGAGAGCTAATTTCACCTGTAGAGGTCTAGATATACAAAGCATAGATTCATAAATCATTTTGTTTCATCAGAATGACAGATGTCAATTGCATTTTAACTATCAAAAAATGTTATTTTTATCTTATAATTTATCAAATCAGAATAATAATAGAAACAGAGCTCTAATTTTTCACCACTGCTGTCTAGAAAGCTAAAATGTAACCTTCTGTGACAGAAGGAAAAATATGACATCTGAAAGCAGTTTAAAGAAAATGACAGGATGTTCATGGCATAGATTTGCTAACAATTTATAAATAGGAGAAGGGAAAAATTACTTTACCAAATACAATTAAAATATATAAAAGAAGACAGTAGCCTTTACTTAGACTTTATAAAAATATTGATTTATTGGTATATGAAATTACATCAGGAATAAAATTTTATTTATAAAAAGTCAAGATGAAAAGACAATAAACAACAATAAATATTCCCGGCAGGAGTGTATGCCAGATGACTGATGTTTCATCCAGAGCTCTGGAAATTCTGGGAAGAAATTTCTGGGAGGGATAGAGGAAAAATAATTTGGTCTAATATAAAGATGAAATAAACAGCTTGCTAATTGCTTATGAAATCAAAGCAGAACTATTGGAAGAAAACAAAAAAGAATTTTTAAAAGAAAAATCTATTATTTTTACAATTCTTCAGCATTCATTTTTGTTTTAAATTTTGTTCTAAATTTGTGCTATTTCTCATCATGCTATTTGCTAATGAGCGCATATTCCACTTAATCAGAACATTCATCCAGCCCTGGTTGGTGTGGCTCAAAGGACTGAGTGCTGGCCGTCGAACTGAAAGGTTTCTAGTATGATTCCTGTTCAGGGCACATGCCTGGGTTGTGAGCCAGGCCCCCTAGTCGGGAGAGTGCAAGAGGCAACCAATCGATGTGCCTCTCGTGTGCCGGATGTTTCTCTCCCTGTCTTTCCCCTCTCTATAAAAATAAATAAAATCTTTAGAAAATAAAAATAAAAAAAGAAAATTCATCCCATCACTTTTCAGGTGCAGTTCAACTCAGTGCAAACAGTGTCTTTGTCAGATCCCCAAAGACTTTAACTTTATTTTGCTGAATCAACATAGATAAGAAAATAGCATTTGGGATGTTGATCCAAGCTTAATAAAAAGATAGTGTCCTACACACAAGAGACATTTGTATATTTACAGACTTCACAATAAAAGAAAGCCATATGTGAAGCGATAGTGACAAACAAATTTACAATAAGCAAAAAAAATAATAAAGTTAGTTGGCATAAAGAAATGATAAAGAACAAGTTTCTGTTTACTCATTGTGCTACCCAAACTTATAGGAGAAAACACCATTAGAAACACTTGGAGATGTGATACCAAGATGCAATCCTGACTTCAGTCCAAGTTCTATGAGTGAAAAAGGAATCTAGGTATTTATAAATCATGGTAGAGAAGATGATGGGAGAAAATATAAAAGGGAACTTCACGACTTCTTCTATATCTTCTTTTAAGTGCAAATTTTAATGTGATTGGAAAGGAAGGCAGGTATTGTGATTGTTTGGTTCAATAGTTTTCAGCATAACTGTAATATAATCAAAATGTCAGCTTCTCCTATATTGGATCAGTATACGTCTCCCAGAGAAACCCTCTTTTTATGCCCACAGGTTGTACCTTTTGACCATAACTGTCCCCCACAGAAGTATTTTTTTGATGATGTGCATTGGCTGTCAATAGAACCAGCAGAAAATTATACATAGTATTAAGGTCACAGGTAATTAAACATAACTCTAAAGCAATAATGTGAATAAGGCAGACAAGATTATGCTAAGAATATATTTGCAAGGCAAAAGAAGACACATATCAGATTTATCAGTTACCGAGGGTATCTGAACATGGGTCCCAAAGTTTTATGCAGAAAAAAATTTTCAGAGCAACTAGCAGAGATCTGTTGAGGCAGTTGCTCTGACAACCCCAGAGGGCTTTTGTTGCCTTTTAAAATAGGGTAACCCAAGTGGATTCATTCATAGAAAAATATTCAGGTGATGCACACTGGTAGAAGTTGGGGACTTAACAGTAAAGAGGACAAATTTTATTCTGTCTTGGAACTCAAAAAAATGTCATAAGTCATAAGTGCTATGGGAAAAATAAATTCAAGTCACGATGAATGTCTTGTGCTCTGGGAGGAAGTGGAATTACTTAAATAAAGCAGTCAAAGAAAGTGCAACATTCAATTGGAACCTGAACAATGAATTAAAAGGTGTCACCCTTGAGAACTGAGGCTCCAAAGCAAGGCGAGCAAGTGTAGTCTTGGCATGTTACTTAACCTCTCAGGAACTCATTTCTTAGTCTGTGAAGAATAACACTGCCTGTCTTGTAAGTTAGCAGAGGACTTAGGGGAAATGATGCTGGCACACACTGTAGTGAGGGCACCATACCCCACAGCATCACTACCACCTGAGGAGACATCTCTTCCTCTTCGATGGGAAAACCCCTCCCTGACACTGTTACATATCTTACACTGGGTGGGTGATATCAATATTGTTTTAGGACAAGAAAATTTTAACAGAAAATCTGTCAAGAAAATAGTGTATCCTTCTAGATAATTTATTTAAAAAGGTGTTTTTTTTTTAAATAAAACAATGTAGGGTCATTGAGACTACAAAGTTGAGGTCATGAATAAGAGTCCTTTCAAAGTGCACATGAACAAAGACAGCCTCAATGAAAAGAGCATTGGCTGACCTCCAGAATGTCACCTGCCTGAAGCCAAATCCCTTGTCTTCAAGCTCAATTCTTCTCCAAATGATCACTGCACCACTCTATCAGATAAACAACACAGACCGCTTTTCCTGTTATGCTTTTTCTTTCTTCCCAGAAAAACTCCTATCTTTCTCTTTTCCTATCTGAGAGCGCTTCATGCCCTTTTTCAATGATAGGCTGCAAATACAGACAAGGTAGAGCACAAGAAACAAGAAGAGCACAGGCCTACAGAATGAATCTGTACATTGCTTCTCTCTCTTTGCTACCTAGCATAGACAGTTTGGGCTAGACTAAAGTACTGAGATTCATCTTGGTGATTTCTTATACAGAAATAAAGTAGGGGAGCTGATGGGATAAAAGCACGCAAGTTAAAAGATAGGAAAAAGGATGAGGATTCTTTTAACAAAAAACTTGAATAGTCTAGTAGAATTCAATAAACAGTGTAGTCTATTTAACAAGCAAATTGCCAAAAAACACATAAGTAGTCTATGTTGCAAGCATGAATATTTGGGCTTTATTATAGCAACTAGAACTGAGTACTTAAAAATATCAGTGAATGAAATATAGTTTGGGGAATTACTACATGAAAAGCTCACCATTTCTCTTTAAGTGAATTTATATATTTTAAAAAATATTTTATTTAGCTATTTTTTAGAAAGAGAGGAAGGGAAAGAGAGAGGGAAGTATCAATATGTGTTGCCTCTCACGTGCTCCCTACTGGGGACCTGGTCTGCAACCCAGGCATGTGTCCTGACTGGGAATCAAACTGGCAACACTTTGGTTCACAGGCTGGCACTCAATTCACTGAGCCACACCAGCCAGGGCATGAATCTATATTTTTAAAAGCGGATATTAGAGATGACAAGAGAGTCTGAGTTTTCTTCATAAGATTAGATTTATTCAAACACCTTTAAAAATAAGAATACATGATATTTTTATTTAAAAAAATTTTAGCTAATTACTGTGGGTCTGAAAGATGTGCTTATTAAATTCCACTTGGACTTATTTTGGTTTACTCGCTTGTTGATTTCCAGGAAAGGCAACTTGTGAAATTAACAAGAAACAGGCCTCCATTTCCCAAGAACTGCTGGGAAACATCAGTGACTCACTTATGTCAGTAAACAAAAGAATTAAAAAAAGAAAAACTATTTCACAACTATCAACATATACTAAAGTTACAGAGCTCTTTCTATTGAAACCTATAAAAATGTAAATAAAATGAAAACAATTTTTCAGAAAATAAGCATAGAGGAAAGCAGTAAAAGAAAGTTGAGTAACTTTATCTAGATTAAAAACATTTTGCTTCCAAAGTCAGGAGTGTAATGAAATTTCTCATTTGGTTTTGCTTTCATGCTTTCTCCCTTTAGCCATTTGGCCTCTTTTTGTGTTAGAAAATGGCCGCTGGCATCACTTACCACATTGATTTAACCAAAGTATCATTACGTGTGATATCCAATTCTTAGCAATAGCATAGATTTTTTAATATCTCATTAGATTTACCTCTTCATTAAATATTACACACACACTACAGTCTTAGTACAATGGACATTTGAAATAAGCAGCTCAGGCATAAGGATTCTTCTGGCATGATGAAAAATCTTGGGCAAAAAATTCTTATTGCAAAATTTTGTCTCCTAATTTTGAAATAATGACAAACCTACAGAATTGCAAGTATTTAAAAAATAATTCCTATATCCCCTTTACTTGGATCCCCAGTTGTTAATGTTTTACCACATTTGCTTCATCACTCTCGCATTCTATTTTTTTCCTTCTTTTTTTCTGAGAGGATGCCCTGTCACCACTGAATACTCCAGTATATATTTGTACAGCGATAAGAACTCTGCCAACCAAATCAAAGATCCCACTCAAAGTTGAACAAGTTCCCTAACAATACCTCTTCAACTATTCTGGTCCAGCAACCATCCAAGAGTATAGTACACTGCATTTAGCTCCTGTGTCCCATCAGACTTCTTCAGTCTCATCAGTCTTCCCCCGTTTCTTGTGTCCTTAACAATTTTAAAGAGTGCAGGTTTTCATGTTTGGGATGACCCTTAAAATGTGCCCACCTGACGTTTCCTCCTGACCAGACTCAGCTACGCATTCTTGGCATTGTGTTAGGAAGCACACTCTGGCCCCATCCCACCACTGATGATATTAACATTGTCACCTTGTGTCTCCCAGGTGTTTCCATTATAAATCCATTTTTGGATAGGTGGCTACACCAAAAAAGACAGAGACATATTTTTAGGGAACTTGGTGCATTTGAATGGAGCCTGAGAGCTGTGTAGTAGTGCTGTTGTCCATGTTAGGGGCTATAAACTTGTCTCCCCTTGTTCTGGTTGCTGTCTTATGGGGAGGTATTTTGATTACATCAATATTCTGTTCCTTATCAAACCCCTCCTCACCAGCCTTTATATCAATTGATGATTCTCAGTTGTGTTGGCTAACATTGTTGATTATTGTCAAATAATGACTATTCCATCATTTCTCTATATTTATTAATTGGTGTTCTACCCTAAGGAAGTGTTTTTCCTTTTACCTTATTTATCTGTTTATGTAAGTGTTGAGTGATGGATTTCTAATTTGTTCATTGACTTTTATCTAATTCTTTTATTATTCACAGTGTCAATAGATTTCAAATTGAAATTCACAGTTCAAATGTCATAGATTTGGTGATAGAAGCTTCTTCAAATTTGGATCTGTGTGCTTTTGGCCATTATCCTTTAAGCATTTATTTATTTTCTGACATAAAAATATGTTACAGACTGATCTTAATGCTCAGATAACCCCAGGAGTTTCTGTTCCTTTTAGTGGAAGTTTGTTTCTGGAAATTAAATTGGAGTGCTTGATGTGCACATCACCACTGTAATGCCATTGCCCACAGTCCCTCTCAAGCAAAGAGAGATGGGAAATGTATATAGCTATAGATATATTTGTATATATAACTTTATAATCTATTTATAAAGATATATAGATGTAAAAACTATATTCACAGAGTCAGAGATAAAGGGGGTAGGTATAGGTAGAGGTGGACAGAGGGAGAATTAATTGGGGACAGAAAGGGACTTTGCTTGAGGTGATGGGCTCATGATGCAGTGTGAAGATGATGTATTATTAAGTTGGTCACTTAAAACCTGTATGGTTTCAAGAACCAATGTCACCCCAATAAATTCAATTTAAAAAACTATGTTCATTTTTGATCCATTTTTAATTTTTTCTTGTATGTGGCATAGACCTGAAACAATAAAAACCCTAGAAGAAAACATAGGCAATAAAATCTCAGACATTGCTCCTAGCAATATTTCATTGGATATACATCCTCAGACAAACAAACAAACAAAATAAACAAATGGGACTACATCAAACTAAAAACTTTTTGCAGAGTAAAGGAAACCATCAAAAAATAAAAAGACAATACATTGAATGAAAGAACATTTTTGCCTATACATGTGATAAGGGGTTAATATCCAAAATTTATAAAGGATTTACAAAATTCAATGCCTAATAAAAGCAATCCAATTTATAAAAATGGGCAAAAAATGTGAATAGACATTTGTCCAAAGAGGGCATACAGATGGCCAATTGGCATATGAAAAGATGCTCAATGTCTCTAATCGCCAAATTAAAACCACAATGAGATATTACTTCAGACTGGTCAGAATGGCAACCATCAATAAATCAACAAACAACAAGTGCTGGTGAGGATGTGGAGAAAGAGGAATACTTTTGCATGTTGGTGGGAATGCATTTTGGTGCAACCACTGTGGAAAGCAGTGTGGAGTTACCTCAAAAAATTAAAAAAATTGTACTTGTTATGACCCAGTGATTCCACTTGTGGGAATTTAACTGAAGAAGCCTGAAACACTAATTGGAAAGAACATAAGCACCCCTATATTCATTGTAGCATTATTTACAATAGCCAAGGTATTGGCTATCAGTACATGCCAATATCAAGTGTCCATCAGTA
Organism: Trachops cirrhosus; assembly: GCA_028533065.1. Lineage (NCBI taxonomy): Eukaryota > Metazoa > Chordata > Mammalia > Chiroptera > Phyllostomidae > Trachops > Trachops cirrhosus. Next base: position 116,984,940 of record CM052540.1, read on the forward strand.
CATGCATGGATAAAACAACTATGGGATATTTGCACAATGAAATAGTACTCAGGTGTAAAAAAGAAGAAAAATTTACCCATTGTGACAGCATGGTTGGACCTGGAGAAGATGATACTAAGTGAAATAAGCCAGTCAGAGAAAGACAAATATCATATGATTTCACTCATATGTGGAATTTAATGAATAAATGGAACTAACAAGCAAAATAGAGACAGATTCATAGACAGAGAGCAGGCTGACAGCTGTGTGGGGATGTACTATAGAGTGAGGAGTCGAGGAATGAAGCAAAAAGGAAAAAGGATGCATGGACATGGACAACAGTGTGCTTATTCCAGAAGGGAGT
>CM052540.1:116985782-117016258 GCA_028533065.1 Trachops cirrhosus
CCTCCTCGCACAACCACATCAAAATTACAACTAAACTACAGACCAAAGATCACTCAGAACCATCAGAAGATTAGATGAATGGAAATCCAACAACTATAGAACTATAGGATCCACACCCACCCAGAAGGGTAGGAGATGTAGGACAAGTGGATCCCATACCCATGTGTGGTTGATAAAAGCTCCAGAGGCATATCTTGGGAGTGAAGGAGCCCAGCCCCACACCAGAGCCCCTGGCTCAGAGTACGAGGGCCAGAAAGAAAAGCCCCCAAAGCTTCTGGCAGTAAAAACCAGTGGGATTGGAATGGGTGAAAAAACTGCTGGACTTCTGGCAGGTCCTCTTAAAGGGTCTGTGCCAAACTTACTCAGATGCACTCCCTCTGAGCTCTAGCTCAACACCACTGAGGTAGCAGCTCAAAAGGCATCAGTAGCATACAAGGAAGAACTTAAGTGTCTGCCATCAGGACAAGAGCTGGGGGCAGCTCTCTCCTATACAGAAAGGCAGGAAGAGGCCTCTGTGCCTTTTTTGAGCCTTCCCCACCACAAAGCCATAGATCTAGCAAGTTGGTGCCATTTCTGAGACTCCATCAACCTGAATAATACTGTTGGCCACACCCTAGGGTTTAGCTGAGGCTGCACCCTACCAAACTTACAGACCCACCCCCAACCCCAGGCCCAGCACTAGGAGCAACCAGCTTTGGATTACAGTTTGGCTCTGTCTGGGAACCTCCAAACCCAGCATGAAGAGCAGCCATCTGCAGACTGCTTTGTAGTTCACACTGGGTGGCCCTGGGTGGAACACAAGTGGTGGCTGTCCCTAACCAGCACCACCCAGGAATTCCCAGAGCCTGCACACCCAGTGAACAGGTGCAGGATGTGTCAGAGTACCACTGCCCTCCCCTGGCACATCTGATCCTCCACAGAGGTCAGTGGTTGGTGGTCAGTGGTCACAGCCAATCCTTACAGCTGACTGGACTGTGTAAATCCCTGCCAAAGACCTGCCAATAGCAAACAAGGCTCAACAACTACAAGAGGAGGATGTACTCAGCCCACATGGAGGGCACACCTCAAGTACCCAGTTTGGGTGACAGGTAAGATTGTGCCACTGGAGCCTACAGGCCACGATACCAAGATAGGGAGTCATAGTGGCTCTACCTAATGCACAGAAACAAACACAGGGAGACTGTCAAAATGAGGAAACAAAGAAAGTGGCCCAAATGAAAGAACAGATCAAAACTCCAGAAAAAGAACTACCTGAAATGAAGATGAGCAATCTATCGGATGCAGAGTTCAAAACACTGGCTATAAGGATATTCAAGAACTCAGGGAGTCCTTCAACAGCATAAAATGAGCCAGGCAGAAATGAAGGATATACTAATGGAAGCAAACAATTTATAGGGAATCAAGAAGAGAGTGGATGAAGCTGAGAATCTCAATGATATGGAACATAAGGTAATAAAAAACAACCAAGCGGAGCAACAAGAAGGAAAAAGAATCCTAAAAAATGAGGACAGCAAAAGGAGTCTCTGGGACAATTACCAGTGAACCAACATTCACATTATAGGGGTGCTGGAAGGAGAAGAGGAAGAGCAAAAAATTGGAATTTTATTTGAAAAAGGAATGAAAGAAAATTGCACAGATTTGGTGAAAGAAATAGACATGTAAGTCCAGGAAGTATAGAGAATTTCAAATGACACAGTTGTAAACACATCCACATGAAGACACATAATAATTAAAATGTCAAAGGTTAAAGACAAAGAGAGAATCTTAAAAGCAGCAAGAGAAAAGCAGTTAGCCACCTATAGGGGAGTGTCCATAAGACTGCCAGCTGATTTCTCAAAAGAAAGAGGCTTGAAGGGATTGGCAAAAAATATTCGAAGTCATGAAAAGCAGGGACCTACAGCCAAGATTGCTCTACCCAGCAAAGCTATCATTTAGAATCGAAGGGCAGAGAGAAACCTTCCCAGACAAGAAGAAACTAAAAGAGTTCATCATCAACAAGCCATTATTGTGTAAAATGTTAAAGGGTCTTATAAGAAAAAGAAGATCAAAACTATGAATAATAAAATGCAATAAACACATACCTATCAAAAACTGAATCTCAAAAATGAACTAAGCAAACAAGAAGAACAGAGATGGAATCATGAGTATGGAGAGGGTTTTTATGGTTGCCAGATGGGAGAGAATTGTGTGGGAATGGGTAAAGAGTTCAGGAGATCAAGAATTATAAATTGGTAGTCATAGAATAGCCATGGGAATGTAATGTACAACATAGGAAATGGAGTAGTCAAAGAACTTATATGCATTACCCATGGACATGAACAAAGGTGGGGGGATTGCCTGAGGGGTGTGGTGGGTTCTGGATAGGAGCAGGGCAAAGAGGGGAAAATTGGGACAACTGTAACAGCACAATCAATAAAACAGTAAAAAAAAAAAAAGCCCATGGAACTGCCTTTTGACCCAGCAATTCTACTTCTTTGAATATATCCAAAGAATCACGAAACACCAATTCAAAAGAATATACACACCCCTATGTTCACAGCAACATTATTTACAATAGCCAAGATTTGAAACAGCCTAAGTGCCCATCAGTAAATGAGTGGATAAAAAAGCTGTGGTAAATCTACACAATAGAGTACTACACAGCAGTAAAAAAGAAGGAATTCTTCACCTTTTGTGACAGCATGGATAGAACTGGAGACTTTTATGCTAAGTGAAAGAAGTCAGTCAGTGAAAAATAAATATGATCTCACTTATAAGTGGAATCTAATGAACAAAATACACTAACAAGCAAAATGGAATCAGAGTCGTGGAAACATGGAACAGACTGACAGCTGTCTGTCAGGGGGATGGAGGAGGTGAGGACTGGATGACAGAAGGTGAAGGGATTAGAAAAGAACACATATGCATGATCTATGAACCTGAGCAACAGTATGGGGATTGACTATGGGAATGGAGGGGAAAAGGGGGAAAAATTGGGACAACTGTAATAGCATAAACAATCAAATATTCAAAATGAAAAAACGGAGATGCTGAGGATATAGTAAGAGTTTCCCTGAACTTTAAGTTAGATCTGCTTCCATCATACTTGGGGCTGTTTGTGCCAAGGAAGAGGCATGTTGCCACACTGGCGGAGATATTTCACTTTGATCATCAGGAGGAGTCAGAGTTTCAGTAACTGAAACAGGGCATGGAGTAATTTTTGACATCAATGTGAACCCTTTGAGCAACTTGGCACTCCTTTGCTCAGTTTTAAAGTGGAAAAGTTCAGGAGCCTCAGAAGGACATGGCAAGGAATCAGAGCCCTCAGTGCAAAGGGTTGAGATCACACCACCAAGTGAGCCACTTAAACAGCAAGGTTCTTACTCAGAGTGAAGGCGATCTAGAACAGACAGGTGGTAGAGGGAGGTATGTATCAGTTGTGGGGTTTATACTTTGTACCACTAACCTTTCTCATAGACATTTCCCCCAGGAAGACGCCCCCCTGAATCCTAGAGCTCAGAGAACTTACATGAAGAAGTGGATGAACTATAACAGATATGTTCTACCACTGAGATCCCCCATACAGGATTTAAGGGCCTATTCTCTGCTTCTCTGAGCACTGTCTCCTGACAGGACTTATACTCTGGTCCTCCCCAGGAATTGCCCTTGGCTGAAAAGAGCTCCTTTGCCAAAGGTCATAGTGTCACATCTGAATAGCATTCATACACACACACACACAGATATAGTATCACATATGAATAGCATTCATATATGACATTTCCATATATATGTAGTAACTATATGTAACATATATAACATATACATGCACTATTTCCAAAGGCTGATATTAATGTTTAAACAACTTTTTTCCACATCTGACGAAAAAAAAAAAACCTGTTGATTTAATTTGCATTTTAAAAATGTTTATTTTTTCTAGATACTTTTTAGTCATTACAGTTCATCTGTCAATTATTGGTCAATTATTTGCTATACATTGTCTCATAGGTTGTCTTTTTTTCTTGTATATTACATTCACCTTTGTTATATAGTGAAAGTATAAAACCTTTTTCTGTTCACATAGGTTGAACATGTTTCTCCCAGTTTTCTCTGCCAACTTTGCCTTTAACCATTCATTTTTTAATGCTTATGTAATTAAATATGTCTATCATACCCCTTATGGTTTCTGAAGTTTATGTCAGGGCTAAACAAGTTTTATGTTTTGTGTATGTTTTTCAGAATGTGTTTTGTTTATTTGTTTGTTTATTTTGGGTAATGTGAAATAGGGACAAAATTCATTTTTTTTTCCAAATGGATGGTCAATTCTACCAAACCAATTAATTGAAAAATAATTATTTTTTCCAATAATGTAAAATACCTTATTTATTGTACTCCAAATTATCCCCTATATCTCATTTTGTTTATACAAAAGAACATCTCTGGGATTAATAATGGTATAACAAAAGCAAAGATTTTAGAACTGAAACACCTTCATCAAGTTACTTGTGTCACTTTGAGCGAGTAACTTGGGCTAAATCTCAATTTCCACATCCTTAAAATCAGGATAATACCTTCCCCTTTGGGCTTCCTGGAAGATTTAATGACATAAAATTACATTTCCTGGTGTATCCTAGGACATTAATTAATATGGGTCACCTTTCTTCATCTCTTTCTATCCAATCTTACAAATAGCTTTTATTAGGTTATCCCAAGTAATGACTCATTCTAGTGGAAAATTTGAGCTGAAAATAAGTTATAAAAGTTCAGAAATTCTAGGAATTAATATAGAGCCCCTATCCCAAATAAGTTTCCATTGTAGTTAGCACTCTGCATTGAGAATATTTATAACACCTTGTCTTTAGGGAGTCACAGAAGAAGCGTATTGCAACTGAATGAGAGAGTGGGTGACTTTTAGTTCAACAAACCTGTCATTTCATTTTGAAGTACAGTACACTTCTTTCCAAAAGTTGACATAAAATGACATACCATTTTTGCTAAAGAGGTTTCCTTCAAACTATGCTATTCAAAGTACAAAGAGATATGGAATTTCAGTTTTAGGAAGATGAAATAGACTGGGAGAAAGTTGTCAGCAGAGTAAGCAAAGGCAAATATATGACATTTCAGCAAAACTAATGGTGTTCATGTGGTATGAGTCCTCAAGGTAACTGGAAAAACAGTGTTATATTATTAAAACCAACAGTAGACATGTTTGTTTCATGTTTCAAAAAATAAATTGAAGTTTAAATTTTATGAATTACTTAGTATATTCATGAATCAGTTGATATTGTCAGGACCTGGACCAGACACTAAAGGTTATGATCTTACAAGAATATTTTTAACATTTTTTCATATGTACAAAAAATAATAAATTTCATATTCATTTTCAAGACTTAGGAAAGCATCTATGCAACTTGAAACATATGTAATGTAACTAAATATTTAATTATATTAAATTTTTTTCATTGTGATAATAATATTATGGTTATGTAATTTTAGAGCCCTCTTCTTTTAGAGAAAATATATTAGATTTCTTTAAAATAATCAACTTATTGAGGAGTTCTGAGTGGGAGCATAGTTCAAATGAGACTGAGTCCATATGGATTCCCTCTAATTTTATGTGTACTTGAAAATTTTTATAATAAAAAATTTTGAACTGACATAAGACATTAACTAAACTCACAAATACAAATGGTTGGACCTCCTGTTATATACCCTTTGGCTCATCATATAAATTCACTCCAATTCAACGTCATGGGGCTCAAATCACAAATTCTGTCCCTTACAAGCTGTGTTATATTGGCTGGGTCAATCAGCCAATTTATACCTTGGTGGTTTCATCCATTGAAATCGTTATGAATTATTGTTGTAAAGACTGAATAATTCACCCCATTTAAAATGCTCAGAATAATGCTAGGCACATTGTAAATGCTCAGTATTTGCTAGCTATATTTATATGTGTAATAGGCATAGTTTTCTTTGGTCTTGAGGTACAATATTCAGATAAGAAATACCTTCAGATTACTCCCTAAATTTGTTGACTCCCAACAACAACAGCTTACTTGCCTTCATAAATTTCATCTAGTTACTCAATATCTTCTTCCATATAACAGTAAGAAGAAATATATACATAAATATATAGTTTTTAAATTATTAAGCTCAATTCTTGAAGTACAGACCAAATCACTTTAGACAATTTGAGGGAAAAATACACTAATTCAAGCTCATGCATAGGCTAAATAAATATTTAAAAAAGGATAACAGCCCTGACTGGTGTGGTTCAAAGGTTTGGGCATTGTCCCACAAACCAAAAGATCACTGGTTAGTTTCCTGGCCAGGGCATATGCCTGGGTTGCGGGCCAGGTCCCTGACTGGGGGAGTGCAAGAGGCTACTGTTTCTCTTGCACACTGATGCTTCTCTCCCTCTCTTTCTCCCTCCACTCCTCTTTCTCTAAAAATAAAATCCTAAAAAAATAAAAAGTACAACAAAAAAAATATTGAATAGATAGATATCACTATTGTATTCATTTTGTGGTCCAGTAACCAAAAAATGCACACAAGTAACCTCAGAGCTAGCAAATGGTATTATTTCAAATTAAATTACCCAAGTAAATACTTTATTATATATTAATAAATATATCCCTATAGGATATATTAGATTATACAGTTTGTTTTATACTTACAGTAACAGTAAAGATCTAGTCTTAATATGCAGTAACATTTTCCAAAATTTCAAACACATTGGGTCTAATGAAAAAGCTCCTCTATAGAACAAACACTTAAAATCATTTCATGGTAAGTCCTAAGGATAAAAACTACTTTAAAAATCATCAGACCATATAAGGAAAGGAAGAATGAAAAAAGAGGATGCACACAAAAAGTATGATATGACATCTGAAATTCGTAGTAACGAACACCTGGAATGAATGCTTACAAACTCGGGGTTCGAATCGAGGTGTTCTTGATGGTAACCACAACATTGAAAAGAATGATGCAATAGATTGTGGTGGGGACTGGGGCAAACTGGCTCTAAAAGTACCTGCTGAATCTACAGGCATTCAAACTAATTTATTTTAAACACAGAATGAGCCAGTATACGTTCAGCCTAAATAAGGCTCATAAGTCACTTTGCCATCTCTACATTAGACCATTATATTGATACAAAATCAACTTGAGTGAAATCTGTATCCGTGAAATTCAAGTTTTTTTCTAATGATAACATATCTGTATTTTCCCACCATGGATCCTAAATGCACTCATAGAAACAACTCTCTTGGAATTTATTTTTTCTTTTCATTCCTTCTTCTACTTTTTAAAAATATCAGTGGGTTTGTAATTGGTTTTTCTGCTTATGGTTTCATCAGCTTCTTGTCTCTCCCCAGTACAGACCCCATGTACTCTTTTTAGAATCCACATGTGATCATACCAATTTCCTTTAAAACCTGAGCACAGCTTATAGAATTCTTCAAAAATGACCTTTGTCAACATTCTAGCTATTTCTCTGGCATTTTCCACACCTGCTCCCATCCTTTCAGTCACTGTGAAACACCTATATTGCAATTTTCCTAATGTCCTAGGCTAGCTCCTATGGTGCTTAATACACTGTTCCCTTTCTCTCACCTACTTGATTACTTCACTTTTATTCAAGACCAAAGTTAGTGTCTTATTATCACCTGACCTCTGTGTCTTGGTTGACATAGAAGCCCCTCCTAGGTTCTCTCACTATTCCCTATTTATACCTTCTCCATGGCACTTATTCTGTTGTATTGTAACTGCTCCCTCAAGATTGCCAAGGGAAGAGAACATATCTTTTATTCCTGTATTCAAAGCTTTGCGCACCATACCAGGCACACAGTATGTACTCAATATATTTTTCTTGAATAGATGAATGAATCTCTAAATGAACTTGAGCACAAACCCTGTCTGCTCTATTCTGTGGGCTCTTGTTCTGTTTTGTTGAATTGTATACACATGGTATAGTCATCACTTTTACTTAGGCACATAGCAACAATCTCCTAAACCTAACCCAGTATAAACGTACAAAGGAAGGAATTATGATTCGGTGTCATTGGAAACATGACCACTATTGGCAATTTGAATATTAATTTCCTAGATCTTTAGAATGACAAATGTGAAGGAGAAGGTTTTATGTAGGGATTCTTGCAGAAGAACAATAAAAAATTTCTGGTTTAGGTGCTTTCTGATTTAGAAAAAAATCATTTATAATAAATTCCACTAATTAAGAATTTCTTTAAATCTAAAAAGAAATGACATATTGTCATTTCACAGTTGTCTTATTGTGTCTTTTTTTTATTTTGCCACAGTAAGCCTTGAACTTTGTGATTTCCAAAGAAGTTCATTTATTATATGAGATACCAAAATAAGTTTTTAAAATTCCTCAGAAGATTCAAAAATACTATATGCTTAATTAATTCATTCATTGTCATTTCAAGTGAACTCAGAAGCATCTTAAACTTATTTGGGATCAAAAAGGGAAGCAGAATTGTCTGCGCTTAGGGATGTCAATGCCCTCAGGGTTGTCTCTGTTTAGTTCACCTTTGTATCTCCACGGAAACTAATTTTTTCTCCATTTCCAGAAAACGAGTCATGGGGAACAGTTATTGTGTTCCCATGGAGATCTGGAACCCTTTGGATAATGGCCTAATATGTTATTTTACCTCTCTTTTAATAGGTAAATGAGCACCCATGAATTTTGCAGAAAACACAAAATCACTGGTAGTTTAAAAATGAAAAATAATGAACAGATAAAACAAATACAGGTGAGATATTGTACTAGAAATTGTTCACTCTCAATGCAATTTTTTAAACAACTGAAAATCAGAGTCTACATAAAAACAATCTGGTTAAAAAAGAAACCACACAGAAAGAATACCAAGTTGATATGATAAGCCAGAAAGTAGTAGAGAAGTTACCATGTAAGCAGGAATAAAGAAGCTTAATAAGAATATTCTTGAACCAGTAGAAAGTGATAGTTTTTTCCTCATGAGATTAGTCCCAGAAAAAAAAAGTCCTTTAGAGAATAAGAGATCAAATAATTAACTTTCTAGAATGTACACACTCACATCCTTATTTTTTTTATTCTCTGACATTACATTTTATTTCACCTTCTAACCCTCATCTTCAAAATCCTGAATAAGAGACATTGCATAGTGCACAAGTTATCTGTTTAAAAGAGTCTCTTAAATTTGAATATATATATTAAATGAATATATATGTATATATATATAAAATTAGGCACAATCATTTTCAGGTAATAGGAACAGTCTTTGGGTAATAGATTCAGAACTCACTTTATTATATATTGTAATTGATTATCCATTGTCTACAACTTTTATTGATGGTACTCTAATTTGTAATTAAGGACCACTTCATTCCTATCTTTGATTCATGTACTCAAGTGGAGCTGGTCCAACCCCACACAGGTGAAATGACTGGGCTTATGATTCAGCTCAATTACAGGCAGTTGGAGAACAGTACACATACCCTAATCTGTTCTAACATGAATATACTATACAGATAAGAAAAATGAGAATCAGGCTCAAGTGCTTTATGAGAAATATTGAAAAAAGTTAACCATGGAGGTGTTCTACAGAGTTTACCTGTATTATTGGCATATTAATGTTCAGAGAAGAAATTAGAATGAAGGTAATAAGATTCCTTTCCTGTGTTCACTACATGTGTATTCAAAATTGTGAGCCTAAGTCCTGAGATTTTTGGTTCGACAAGCTCAGGCATGATTTGGAAGCACAGTGGAATCAAACTCTCTAGAATTACTTGGATACCTGGTGTATTCAAGAATAACTGGAAAGTGGGAAAGAGGCAGTGGGTAATGGGGGAAAAAACAACAAGTGTCCCCTACATTCCCAGAGTTAAGCATTCTCTCCAATGTTCTTAAAGCACCCTATGATGATGTCTACAGTTACAAAAAATGCATTGTATTATAATTATTTTGCCAACTGCTTCCTCCAGTAAACTGTGAACCCTTTGCTGGGAGTGATTTTATCTTCCTATCCTTAACAACTAGTGCACTGGCAGACACAGAGCAGAAGAGTATAAATATTTACTGCTATTAAAGCATACATTATTAGAATTCAAAATGTCCTTGGAATTTATTTATCTCCTTATTTTTATAGGTGTGCATGTAGAGACATGAGACATGAAATTTTGAACCTGAATCCACAGTTAGATGCAGAGGGAAATGTAGAAGCAAATTCTATTATCCCTAATTCCATATTCATTAAACATTACCCCTTAAATGCCTACTAATATTCTCATTTTCCCAAGTGAATGAACTGCACAAAGGCTCAGTACTGGGATTCATACACATTCCAGCATAATAGTGCACTGGTACATTAGGCAATTAAAAAATCTTGTATGCAGAGCCTTCTGGGCAAGAACTCATCCTAAAGAAAGAGTGAGTATTGGTAGTGGACTTAACCCAGTAATAAAACTGAATTATATACTGAGCTGTCAATTACTTAGATTTGTTAATTTATGTATTTATGCCTTAATTTTAGATAAAACATTGAGAAAAGTTTAAATAACTGTTGCTTTTTTAGTTTTAGAAAATTAACATGATAAATTGCACACATTTACAGCGTAAAACCACATAAATTTTAACATATAATCAACTGTGAAACCATTGCTACAATCAAGATAATGAACGCACCCAGCACTGCCCAAACTTCCTCATGTTCCCTTACAACAATCATCCCTAGTGACTCCCCAGCCTGCCCCAGGAAACCCTGATGTGCATGTTGTCACTGTAAATTAGTTTGTTTTTTCTAGAATATTTTGCAGTTTTAGAATTTCATATCAACTGAAGCAGACAGTATTTGCTTTTTTGGCTTTTTTCACTCAACTAAATTATTTTGGGGGTCATCCATGTTGTTTTTTGTATCAATAATTCACTCTCTTTTACTTCTCGGTAGTACTCTACACAGCTTTTTTATATATTCAGATGTTGAAGAACATTTAAGTTGTTTCCAAGTTTTGGCAATCCGAATAAAACATCTATGAACGTTCGTGTACAAGTTTTGGCACAGACATGCTTTGTATTCTCTTAGTTTAATACCTAAATGTGAAATGCCTGCTTCATATTAGAAATGCATGCTTAACTTTATAGGAAACAGCAAACCTGTTTTCCAAAGTGATTATATTCCCACAATGTAAAGATATTCTGATTCCTCTACATTTTTGCTAATGCTAAGTATGATCAGTCTTTTATATTTTTATAAATTCTAATAAATGTGAAATGGTATCTCATTTTTTTTAGACTGGTTCGTTTTGAAACTGATATTTGGTACATGCATATTTAGAACTGTTACATACTCATGGAGAACAGATCATTTTATCATAATATAATGTCCCTCATTATCTCTGGCAATGTTCCTTGTTCTGATGGTTACATGCCTGATATAAACGTAGCTACTTCAGCTTTATTTTTACTTGTGTTCACATGGTATATCTGTTTAAATCCTTACTCCTATAAATTATGTATGTTTTTCACATTTAAAGTAGGTTTCTTATAAATAACACATAATTGGTCCATTTTTTAAATCCAATTTGACAATCTGTCTTTCAATTGGCATGCTTAGATCCTGTGTATTTAATGTGAATATTAATATGATTAAAATTTTTTATCTTTTCTAGTGGATATCTATTTTTTCATTTGTTTTTCTTCCTTTTTATGCCTTTTTAAGATAAACTGAACATTTAAAATACAATTTTATTTCCTCTATTAACCTTTTTTAATCCTCTCCTGAGGATATGTTTATTGATTTTGGAGAGGGAGGTGAGGTGGGAGCAAGAGCAAGAGAAACATCAATTGGTTGCCTCCTGTACACACCCCTACCAGGGATCAAACCAGTAACCTAGGTATGTGCCCTAACCAGAGATGGAACCCACAACCTTCTGGTCTACAGGACAATGTTCCAACTAAGTGGCTGCCTGGCGAGGGCCACTCTATTAACTTTTACTTATACCACTGTAAAAAATGTTTGGTGGTTGTCCTAAGGTTTACAATATATATCTTTAGTGAACCAGAGTTTACTTTTAAATATTATACTACTTTACATATAATGTGTAGACCCTGCAACAATAATTTCCACTTTTTCCTTCTCATCCTTTGTGCTACTGTTTCTGTACATGTTATGTTTACATATGGAATAAATACACTACACATTACTGCTATTTTTTTGCAGAGAGTTAGTGAACTTTTAGGGCATTGTAAGGTATCACATCACTTCCTATATCTGAAAAGAATCCAACATGGCTTTGGACTACCGAGTACTCTTCGAATTATTAGGAAACTCATTTCCTAATACATACCTGATGCAGAGTAGCCACACAAATAAATACTTGGTAAATGAATAAATTAATGTTCCCTTTCCTGGAAATATAATTTTTAATTTTTACAGAATTAGTAAAATCCAGGAAGTAATTTACAAGGCTATCCACCTACTTTAATTAAGATCATATTTACTTTAAAAGGAAGCATGCTTACACAAACTTCCAGGAGGGATGGTTAGAGGGTGAAGAAGAAAGACAGAGGGAATGCAAGATAGAGTGGAGCTCTTTCCACTCTGACTAAATGATATGTCAGAGTGAAAATCTACCTAAGTAGGAGGTTAGTATGCAAACAAGCAGGAAAAGCTCACTTTCATTTTTGTGGGTTGTACTTTTTTCCTGAAAACTTTAATTTTTAATTCTTCTGGAAGAGGGCTAACAGAAGGGGAGAGAAATAGCCAATAATCATGGAATCTTGGTCTTTTACTACCCATTTTGCATTTTAAGATTAATATAATACTGATTATTTTTCTATATGGTTACCTGTGCAAAATATTTAAGTACTTATCCTGTTTCATTAAGCTCAAAATATTGCTAAATATTTTATATACATTATGTCATTTGTTCCTAGATGACAATACTGCTTCTCATATTGATTAGCATTTCATATAATATATGACATTACAATCTCAGATTAAGTCTATTTGATTTACTATATAACTATACTATTCTTCTTCTTTTAATTCATGGGGAATTAAAAATTCTCCAAAGAAGTTCATTTATCTCTAAAATTAGATAATAACACTCTAACTGAATACAGTCATATAGTTATGATTTATTAGTTTTTAGACACACTATCACCTGTTTAGAGACTATAAAGCAAAATGTGTGTAAATGCAATGAGTATTTTCTTTTAAGTTTTACAACATCAAACCTTAAACTGGGAATATTTTTGTTGCATGTTCGTTGAGCATCAGATCTAATTACAGTATGTGAATTACTAGAGATGAACCATCTACACAGCATTTCAAATAAATATATTCTATCACTAGAAAATAAAGATTGCAAATGATACACATAGTGAATGATTCAGGAACTACTAGCACTGCCAGATGTTTAAAATTTTGATAGAGAGGAACAAAGACTCATAACTCAAAATTTGTGTAATATTGTCCTTAGCTACATTTTACTCACAAATACCAAGTTTAAAACAATTGTTTCTCACGGTCTTGAAGTTATTTAGGGGACAACAGAAACTGTCTCTTTTAAAACTGTACGAACTCAGTTTACATGTTAAAATCTAGTTTGTTTCTCAAAGAAGCTTAATAGATAAAGTTTTTGCTACTGAATATACTTATCGAGTTATTTATTTTTAAAATATTTGACTTGTCCTCATTAGTATCTTTATAAACAAAAATAAAAACTAAATCTGTGAATGCCCTTCTCAGCAGAATATAATGCATTTCTTTTGTCATTTCCCAAAAGCTCTTGGTGGTTTCATAAATTTATATGGTTTTTCTGCTTTAAAAGTTGGAACTATCCTGAAAATATTTCCGAAAATCCAAATGATAAGTGGATATCATTAAGGAGGCAATAGTACCACTCACTCATGTGCCCTCTAATAAAATACATGATCCAATAAGGGAAGGGTTATAGAAAGGAATTTCGATAAAATGAGTCTTTAATGGATGTAGAACACTTAAAATCTGGCCATAATATTTTTTAAAGTCCAAAGGAATTTGTAATGATATTATTCTTCATAAATTAAAAGGCTCTTGTTATCCATCTTACAAGGCATGGGATTACTCTGCCTACAACCAGTTGCCAAAATGAAAGAGGAATGGCAAAAGTAAAGAGCACAAAGAAAGTGTTGTAAATAGAGAAAGGGGATAGAGCAGGCAAAAGATGGAGAAAAACTGAATGAGAGAAAATTTTAAGAACTTCTTAGGCTCTAGGCAATTATTTGTGATGCCCTATTCCCTACATATCAACCATCAATGTGCATTCACATCTTCATTAAACACTGTTTCCATATATCTATTTGTAAGTGGGGTGAATTGCAACTGCCTAGATAAAATTGCTATATTTTGTGTATCTATAATATTAAACCATTTTAAATGTACAATTTTCCTTCAGTACTTTGAAGCCAATAATGCTTAGGTCTCAAATATTTTTACAGGCTCTTGAAAGGCCAGTAGGCCCAAGCATTTTGTCTGTAGGAGCCAATGCTCAGGCCTAACTTGACTGTTGACTGTGAAGCTGCCTATCTTTGGGTTACTCAACTTGGGAAATGTTCAGTGTTTTCTACTACTTGTCTTTAAAAGTCTTTAATGGAACTTAATGCAAATCTTGGAATATCATCAAGATATACATTTCTTAGGACCTGTTTTAGGATGATGAATATAAGTCTGAGTTTAATTTTGATATTTTATTCCATTATTCATAAGATAATGAAAGCATCCTTATTAATCATAAATAACTACTAAGTCTACCTGGACATCCAGAGCCATACTTACACAATTTGTTTCCTTCCATATAATTCCTTCCATCATCAAATTGAAATAAAAAGTATTGTCAGAGATAAGGAGTAAATAAGAGAGAGAAAAATAGAAATAAATTGGGAAATGATGTAATCATCACTGATATAACAATAACTTAAAAATAATTTGGAAGGATCCATGGCCTTGTGCTCAGAGTAAATAATTACTTTTATTGTAAACACCAATAAGTTATGTTAAATTTTAATCCCTCCCCTCAAGTTAGTAAAGGAGAATTCTTTCCTGTCTTTACCAAAGGTTCCGAAAGTAAGATTTCCTTTTTTTTATGACCAAGTAGATTTCCATTTAAACCACAACTTTTTAATCCCCTTAATGGTTTACCAAAATAAAAAATTAAATGTCACTTAACTATCAAGCACTGACCATCCTTGACCCCAGCACCAGCTTCCCAGGATCCCCTAAATGCTTCTCATCTTTGCTCTCTACAGTCCTAACAGGCACAATCCTCCTCAAACTTTTAGAGGAGCAACCACACTTACTGATAAAGAATGACAAAATACAGCCTTAAAAATATACCATGTTTTGACAGATAATACCATAAGATAAGGTTCCAATAAACTTAAATGCCTTCAGGGTACAGATAAGTTTCACAACCATATGAAATCACTTGGATAATACTGAGATCTGAAAAGCCCAAATTTGAAATAACATTTACAACATGTAAAAATACTTATAGCCAAACAAAATCACTGCAGTCATCAATTTTCAGACCCTGCAGTAACCCTTAATGCACATTCATTATGGAATTTTCTCATATATAGTCATTATTCAATAAATGGACAAACAGATTGATGCAGCAACAGAGGGATGTTGGAATAAAAGGGTAATTGACTTTTGATTAAAACAGTTGTTTTTGTCTGAGTATAGCCACTCAAAGTTAAATAGGGAAATAGTACTTGTTTTGCCTCTGATGAGACTAATTCTGACTAGACAGGCTTATTTCCTGTAAACCTTATTGATAACAAAATAAGCATTTTACAGAATAGCAAAAGGAAATCAGAAATTACTCCATTCCAATACTACTTACTGCTTGAGGAAGATTGTACGACTTTTCAAAACACCTATGTATTTCCACTAAGACCAAGAAACACATGAAAATATGGAGCTGGAAATGCTCATTGTGACCATCAGTCCGAACGTCTAATTTTATATGAAAGAAAACTGAGGCCCTGAAAATACTTTTCTATAAACCATATAAATTTAATAGAACTAATACTAGAATTCTATGTCTAGGATTCTTTCTACAGCATCTCACTCTTTAAGAAACATAGTTTTCTATTGTGATTATTTTTTTTTTTCATGAGAATTCTACTTCCTGAAAAGTTGTAAGAACACATCATGGTCAAATTAGTATAATAAATTATTACATCAATGTCTCTTAAACTGCTGTCATTAGATCTCCAGAATTAATCTCAGTAATTTGAGAGTTTCTGAATTATATCAAGAAACATTTATGAAAACTATCAACCTGCACACTATTTAATTCCCATTATAGTCACAGTGCAGACTATTTCACTAGTGGATTTCAATGAACTATATCTCTTGGTATTCATGCCCTTAAAAGTGACTGTAGATATTGACTGAGCCTGACCATATGAGTCCCATTGCTAAATGGCATACTAGCAAGCTTCATGGAAGCAGAGGACTGATAATCACTTTAGCATGGGGGCGGGTTCTCTTAGATCTCTCTCAGGGTCCACCTGGGCTCTAAGGAAACCAAGGCTAGACCATAGCAGAAAGGGAGAGGCTACATGGCAGAGCACTGAGACACCAGAAAGGTGAATGGTGACCCAGATCCCCAGTTCCCCAGCTGACACCTGTTCAAATATTTGATGCATAATATTGTGGGGAATAATGACAGTTATAGCTTTCAGCCATAACTGTCACTCTAAGTTCTAGAGTGATTTGTCAAACAGCATTAAAGATACACTTGATCAAAAACTAGGTAGAGGTATTAATTTGAAAAGAGATCTAAGCCATGAGGGTTGGGCACATGTGATAAGAGGACAAGATAATATGTACCAAAAACTATGGGTAGACATGTTAGCACCTTTAAAGGAACTTACATCACCCAAGCATTATCAGATGGAATGGGGAAAAATAGAAATTGTAACAACCTTAAAATTGCATGACTTTAAATGATTTTAACATAAAATATGATGACTAAAATAACAAAATCTTCCAGTAAAACTTTCAGTAACCTTATAGTATAGTAACTTATTATCTCCCATTGTACAGATGAAGAGACCGAGATCTAGAAGGTTTGAGGAACTTGCCTCAGGTCTCTTGGGTGTTCAGGGGCAAAGGATCAATATAACAGTTGATTGTATAAAGATTCAAAAGATTTCTCACTATCTACAGAATAAATGTGTGAGCCCACATCCTCTAAATTAGTGTTCTTAGTAAATGATATTCAACTTTTAGGAAATAAATATGAAGTTTGGGGAATCAGATTACCTCTGGTGATGCTTTTATATTACTTTCACATTAGAACATTAGTAATTTCACTTTTTTCATTTTTAAAATGTTAGAGCATTCTTAGAAAATCATTTTAGAGAGTTTTAAAATCATAAAAATCATTTATGGGCCTTTAAAAAATCATTTAAATAAGATTTTATTTTTAGAGCAGTGTAAGGTTCATAGCAAAATTACGAGGAAGCTACAAAGACTTCCCATATATTCCCTGCCCCATACATGTATAGCCTCCCCCATTATCAACCTCACCTGACAGAGTGGCTTATTTGTTACAACTGGAGAATCTTTATGATATATTATAATCACCCAAAGTCCACAGTTTACATTTCAGTTCACTCTTGGTGGTTTACATTCTATAGGTTTGGAACAAATATATAATGATATATATATACCACTATTGAGGTATCATGCAGAGTATTTTACTGTCCTTAAAATTCTCTGTACTCTAACTGTTCACCTTGCACCCCTCCCCTCCATCAAACTGTGGAACCACTGATATTTTCACTGTCTCCATAGTTTTGACTTTTCCAAAATGTCATATAGCTGGAATCATACTATATGTAGCATTTCCAAATGGACATTTTTCACTTAGTAATACGCATTTAAGGTTTTTCCATGTCTTTTCATAACTAGACAGCTCATTTTCTTTTAATGCTAAATAGTATTTCATTGCCTAGATGAACCATGGTTTATTTATCCATTCATCCACAGGACATCTTAGTTGTTTCAAAGTTTTGGTAATTATGAATAAAGGTGCTATTAATATCTGTGTGCAGACATTTGTATAGATATAAGTTTTATCTCCTTTGGGCAAATGCCAAGTAGTATGACTATTGAATCATATGGTAAAAATATATTTATTTTTGTGAGAAAACTGCCAAACTATCTTCTAAAGTGGCTGTGCCATTTTGCGTTCTTACCAGCAATGTTCCTTTTGCTCCAAATCCTCACAAGCATTTGGTAGTTGTCAGTGTCCCAGATTTGGGCATTGTAAAAGGTATGTAGTGGTGTCTCATTGTCATTTAAATTTGCATTTTCCTGCTGAAATATGATGAGGAACATCTTTTTGTATGCTTATTTGTTTTCTGTATATTTCCTCTGGAGAGGTATCTATTGGCCTAGTTTTCAATTGCTCCCTGTTGTGTTTCAATAATTCATTATATATTTTGGGAAAAAATCCTCCATCAGGTGTTTTTTATTTTTTATATTTTTATTAAATTTATTGGGGTGACACTAGGTAATAAAATTATATAGGTTCCAGATATACAAAATTATATAGTTTTCAGGTGTACAATTCAGGTGTACTATAATATATCGTCATCTGAATATTGTATTCTGTGTTAACCACCCGAAGTCAAGTCTCCTTCTGTCAACATTTACCCTCTTCTACCCACCTCCCCAACCCCATTCCCTCTGGTAATCACCACACTGTCGTGTCTATGAGGTAGTTTTTAAATTAACTCTCATGCGTTATTAGGGCTAAAATGGAATGCCTTTTACAAAATTTTATACTTCACAGTTATTTTCATCCAAATTATTTGTATTTAAAATGAAATGGTAATATGAGTATGAAATCAAAGGAAAATAAATGTGAAAATATTTATAAAAACACTAATAACATATATTTCCACTATGATCATAATGGGGTAACTGGTGTTAAACCAGTTTTCCTGACATAGATACCTATAAAACTGGGAAAAGTGTATGTGATATCTTGCTCCAAAGGTTGTACACCAGGCAGCACAGAACTAAGACTCTCAAGAGAATCTTGAACTCCATAATTGCTTTGGCTTTCTGCCTACAGATATTTTCTGGATATGGTACAGGAAGAGAGAGCCTGGGCAGAACATAGCAATTTCACTTACTGAGGAGACTGATTGAGGTCGAAGGCTGGTTGGAGGGCTGGGAGGCATGAGGCAGGTTACTGGAAGGAAGGTAGTTGTGCAGCGTAAGACTTCCATAAATCCCTATAGAGAATCTACTTGAGTTTTGCTTGAATATTAAGCTGCATTTCTTCAGGGCAAGATTCAAGTGGTCAAATAAAGAACAAACACTAGAGAAATAATAACTACTAGAGCATGTGAATGGCTCTGAATAGCTCTTAGAGCATGAACACAAAGAGCTCCCCTTTATAACAGGAACCTAATCAACAAAACGAAGAAACAAGCAAAATATAACCAAAGGCACTGAAATAGAGAACAGGCTGACAGAGTTTAGAGGGGAGAGGGGAGGGAATTTCAGGGGAAAAGGGGAAGGGTTTACAGGAACAAGTATAAAGGACACATGGACAAAAACAAGGGGTGGGTGGAAATGGGAGGGAGGTGGGGAGGGCTGGGGGTGCTGGGATGGGAGTAAAAGATAGAAAATTGTACTTGAACAATAATTAAAATTAAAATAAACTTTAAAAAATGTTAAAATTAAAAACAAAAAAGAGCTAAGGGAGACCTTGCTGAATATTCAGGGAATTAAGTAGAGACCTGTAAAAACAACCTTTATAGGTAAATCTAATATAGCTCCAAAATAAAGGCTATATAGAAGATTTTAAAAACCCTAAAACGTACAACTGCAAGAAAGGGATATGCAAGTAAGTCATATGCTGGCAGAAACAACACAAAATGCATTAATAAGAGAAAATAACAAAACCCAAATGCTCAACAATGCAAGATTAATAATGCCCATTATAAAATAAAAATTACTGGAACTACAAAGAAGAAAAATGATTCTCTAATTAAAAGGTAAATCCATCAATAGAAATATACCTAGAGATCAGGCATATGAAATCTACTGTTAACTATTCCTTTTATTTCAATTTAGTTATCTATATTTTTAGTTATTGATACTTTTAATTCCAATTTTTATTACATCCTTTTTACTTCTCTGACAAAGCTGCCCAATTTGTCTTTAATTCCTCATATATTTTAATCACAATTATTTTAGCATTTCACCTTATTTGAATATCTAGATTTCCTGTCAATCTACTTTTATGGTCACTTTTCCCTCTTAAGTTTTTGATCACCTTAGTTCCTAAACACCTGATTATTTTTGATAGAGTGCTGAACAGTATATATAAAAATTATAGATATACTTTTGAGGCACTGAAAAGTGTTCCTTCCTCTAGAGATTTACATTGATTTCTGCTTTGCAGGCTAGAGATTGGTAACCTTACACCAATCAAGAATTATATTTAAAGGTGGGCTTCAGTTTTGGAGACTACTGGTATAGTTTTTAGGTACAATTAATCCTAGGGATTAGCTTTATGGAATTGCACTCAATTTGGTATTTCCAGGAAAAAAAAACACCTTTTCTTTGGCTCTCTCTAAATTCAAATTTTTACCTTCTAACCTCCTTGAAGTTATTCACCTTCTGAGTCTCTTACCTACCATTTATTGTCTTAAAGAAAGAATGAGAAACCTTTGTAAATGCCTGAATGGTAAACATTTTAGGCTTTACCTAAACTGGACAACAGGAAAAATTAAGTATATTATATAGCAATTACATATCAGGAAAGAAATTTCATACCCTGTCCTGATCCATTTTCATGGCAGGAGATGTCCTGGGTGGTCAACACATTTTGTTGCCCTTCCAGTTGCCATATGGAAGAGACATTCTCCAAACGAATAGTAACCAGTGCAAAGGACCTCATGGACCAAACAGGAAGAGAGAATAGGGGTAAGGGTCCCCACAGTCACTTTTCGTCTCTGCATCACTGAAGTTGAGATCTCTCTTCAACCTTCTTTTCCATTCGAGAGCCCAGCCATCTCCACTTGGGAACCTAGCCAGCGTAGAATCAATGAATTGAGCTACTAATTCCCAGACTACAATTCTAGGTTCCTGGCAGTTGTAAAGATCAGACTCCTACCTTTTAGGTGAAGACTGGAGAGATCATGGGCAGCAGCAGCCCAAAACCATTGGCTGGGGAGGCAGGGCTAAGAGTAGAGAGGAACAAAGGGTGGAGGAAGGTGTTCCAGCTTGGTCTACATGGCTCACAGTTCTAGTCTGCTCAAGAGTTCTTGTGGGCATACAAAACCTGGCAGCAAACCGAATTTGACATATGGGCTATATTTTACCGATCCTTGCCTTAAAGTGAACAATGATTCCTGATGTCAGACTATTCACTTTATTTCATTTTTAAAGACACTGATACAGAAAATTTTTACTACCTAGATAGCTTTCTGATTAAAAAATATTTTTAATGTTTTTATTTTCTTTATGCATTGCATGAAGCATAGCAGCTTGCCTGACCTCCACCCACTGCATGTCACTGGATACCAGAAAAACTTCTCAGGTGTGAAAACCAAAAATGCTTCTGGACATTGCCAAATTCTCCTAGGGATGAGAGGAGCAAAATTGCTGAGAACTACTGGTATAAAATAATTATTTTGCCATTACCACAAGAGGAAATAACATATTTTTAAATCCTTGAAATTGGGCTATTTTCTGCAAAAAAAAAATATTAGCATTATAAAAATTATATAACAAATAAAATGTTTATCTCAGTATTTTTATATAAGAAATTATTTTAGAGACATAGAAGAATACCTAAATATATAAAAATACTTAATAATATATTTAGATTATATCAGTAAATAATAAATGTATTAAAATTTGACAATTAAGTTATCTGTGTTTATTGATAATAACTTAAAATTATTATGTCTATAAAGTTACAGGCACTTTTCTAAACATATTTTACATGTATTATCATATTTCATTATAACAATAATCCTGGGTTACAGGTACACCATTGTCCTTACCTTAAATACGCAGAAAAGGAGATGCAGAGACTCAAGTAGCTTGCCCAACACTGACAGTAGGTAAGTGACAGAGCCAGGATTCAAACTGAAATGGTCAGTCTCTAGCTTTCATTGTTTGCTATGTTTAAATAATAAATTTAATAATAAAACTGTGTTTTGAATTCCTGGTTGCAAGAATTTCTAGATGTGATAGAGCTTATTGAATTTGTCACTATGCTTTTCTTCAGTTTTTTTTTTATTTTTAGAGAGAGAGGAAGGGGGAGAAAAAGACACATTGATCTATTATTCCACTTACTTATGCATTTATTGTTTGATTCTTGTATATGTCTTGACTGTCGATGGAACCCATAACCTTGGTGTATCAGGACAATGCTCTAACTGAGCTACCTGGCCACAACTTTTCAGGGTTCTTTAAATGCTCCTTCATTTCTCCTTTTAAAAAAGATGAAGAGAGGTTTAAGCTGAAGACCATTTTGTTCAATACATTAATAAGCTCAATAATGCTAATAATAATAATGAGATTTTGGATTATATGTGCATGTATTTAAAATGTCCCAGGAGGAATTCAGTATAGAACACATAAAATACTACCCTAAAGCAATGGTTCTCAACTATATAATACAGTGCCAAAAATTAGTAGAAATTCCAACACTGGACAAGTAATAAAACAGACATCCATATGCCTGCTATCATTTAGTAATATAACTTCCTTTGGGGATTGAAATCATAAATATAGACTTCAGATGAAAAGTCACTATTAGAAGGTGTTGAAAATGAACATCAGAAGAATGGCAGTGTGAGAGGTTGCCCTGGTCTCTCCCCTTGAAGCTGTAACAAGTTGAACACCTATAAGTCAATAAAGGATACCCCCCTCCACACACAAATACATCTGAGCAATCTGTGCATTGAAACACCTGAAGGTGGACAAAGCTGACCACACTGGGGGAGGCATGGAGAAAAGCAGAGATGGGTGCCACGGACATAGCCTGGAGTTCAATCTAGGTCTTGGAAGAGGGGAGAAACCAGCTTTCAGTGTATGCTCTCTGAAGACCTGAAGAACAGAGAGGTAGAGGGCACATCCCTGCCTGAGAGGTAAGTACATACTACTGCTGAACCCAGTGACAGGGGCAGAGACAGAGCACAAAGGTGAGGCTGCAGTTGTCTGGCAGCCACCACTGCAGGCAGAAAAACAAAGCCATGGAGCCTGGCCGCCTCCCCTCACCTCTCAAAGCTGGCAGTGGACCCCGGAAAGAGCTGTAGCAGTATTTGCAGCTCTGAGAACTGAAGAAGCAGGTTAATCCCAGTGATAGGTGTCAAGATACAGAGGTGAGGAGGGTGAGGTCTGGCAGTTGCTGTTATTGGGAGGAGAACAAAGCCACAATTGTACAAGCTGGCATCTCCCAACTCACTCCACCCCTGCCCCTCACGGTTGGCCACAGTGGGGCCACCTGGTCTACCTCAGCGCTGCAGTGGGGCCACCTGGGATACCTCAGCATTGTAAGGCTGCCTGCAACTTGTGGTTGCGGTGGACAGCACTGCAATTTCACAGGCTTGGAAATCATCCACCACATTCCCTTACAGGGGTGGTACGCTGACACCAACTTGACCTGGCCACAGAGGAAATATCCACCTCCGCAGAAAATACAAGGCACATTCCACTGCCGTGACTAAAATCAGAGAATACAGAGAGTGCAAGAGAAACTAAAAAAAATTGTGCTTCTGTGCCACCTTCTGGAAAACAAAAGGAAGACCTTATCAACCTGCTAACAGAGAAGTGCCACTCAAAAAAAAAAGATTTCATCCCCATAAATGCCTATGTAAGAAAGAATCCATCAAATAACATAATAACCAAGATACTGAGGCAGCTCAGAAAGAAAATAAACAATTTCCAAAAAGTAATTTAAAGACATGGAAATATGTGATTTAAATGACAAAGAATTCATGATTGCAGGTTGTAAAAAAAATCAATGAGATACAAAAAAACCCCACAGATAGGCAGTTTAATGAACTCAGAAATAAAATCACAAACAAAAGGAGTACTTTACAAAAGAGATGGAAACTTTAAATTAAAAACCTAATAGAAAGTTTGGAGCTGAAGAAGTCAATAAAAGAGATGGGGAATGAACGAGCAAGCTTAGGAAACAGAGCTGACAAAAAAGAGGAAAGACTTAGTGATGTAGAAGATAAAAATCAAGAAATGATACAGATGGAAAAAAAGGAAGATTTGAGTTAAAAAAAAAAAGTGCTTTACTTTTTTAAAAAAGGAGCTATCTACTATGTGACTCTATCCAAAAGAGCAACATAAAAACAATGGGTCTACCATGAGGCGAAGAGGGAGAAGGGAACAGAGAGCCTATTCAAACAAATAGTTGACAGAAACTTCCCAAGCCCAAGGAAAGAACTGGATCCTCAAATCCAAGAAGCAACAGACAGCTAGTTATCTCAATCCAAAAAGGTCTTCTCCAAGGATCATACTAACACTGTCAAAAATTTATAGCAAAGAAACAATTATCAAGGCAGCCTGGGAAAAGAGGATGGTAACCTAGAAAAAAAATTGCCATTTCTTTATCATCAATTTTTCAACAGGAACCTGACAAGCTAGGAGAAAGTAGAATTGTCACAGGTGGGCACAGGTAACCAGGTTCTTGGTGATTGGGACAAAGAATTGAACCGAACACCCAGAGTTTATAGCAGAGGACATGGGAGCAGGCCAACTCCAAGCAGAGATTGACCTCATGGGCTGGAGGGACTCTATTCTTACAGGGCAGATCCTTCCTGGCTAGTTTTGATGGGCTTTTACTGTGCATGTACAAGTAGTTGTATTACTTTAAAGTTACTGCACATGTGATCTCCCATGATTTTCCCTGATTGGCCACCAGGGAAGAGGGTCCCACAATGCTACTGAACTGATCCCCCTTCTCCTGGGGTCCCCCTGTACTAGGTTCACCTTTCCCTTCACCAGAGAATTATAGCTCTCCAGATTACAGATTGGTGAAAAGGAAAGGAGTTATTTATTCAAGTTACACAGACTAAGAGTAATGACTTAATGTCCTCATCAAAATCCCAAAGTCCCTTAAAACACCCACAAACACACATAGTCCTTCCTTCCCCCCTTTGCCCAGTCTGGGGTACTGTATCTCAGGAAAAGAAATAGAAGTCTGTGGCTCAGGGAGCCCCCGGTTCTTCCCAATAATTCATGCTCGGCTGATAGGCCTCTCTCAGTTCCCAGCATCATCAGCTGTGTTGCCAGCATTTCCAGCTAAAGGCGAGTGGTGGTTCTCTGCTAAAGCTGTGTGGTGGTTCTTTGCAAAAACCACATGATGATTCTTCTCATGGCTGCGGGGGGTCCCCACTCTGGCCAAAGGCATGTGGTTCTCCTTACATGGCTGCAGCGGTACTTCTCTTTCCACTGCCACAGCCACATGGCTCCCTCTTCAATGGCTGCCGTGTCTGGGTTTAAATCCCCACGCCAATCCTCCTTTGCAGCCCCATTTCTGACTCCTCCCACAATCAGCTACATTTGCCAGTACTCCCATATCCTTTCAGCTTTACTGGGCTGCCATCATGCGTCTGGGCAGGGGTGGCCCCACGTTATGGAGCCAGTCATCTCCAAGCTGTCATGCAGGTACTGTAACTAAGGGGAGTTGCCTCCCAGTTACATCTTGGGGGGAAGTTTCTTTCATCCCCCTGGCTCAGAGCATGGCCACAGCTATTTAACATATCTATGTAACTAGTTAAAGGTTATAGATATGTTAAATGACCATGCCAGAGGTTAGCTGCAAAGCTGTTGCTATGCAAAACAGCTCAATGGTCCTTCTCCATGTGTCCCTTCCCCCAACTCATACCTGTGGGGGGGTGCGGGTGAGGACATCCTATATATCTTTCTAATATTTCCTGGACACCTTGAGTTCTGGACCCCATTAAAAATCCTTCTTTTGGGGGCCCCCTGGCTGCACCCTCCTACAGAATCACATATTCAAACTACTGAAAGAGAGAAATTACCAGCCAAGAATAATATATCCATCGAAGTTATCCTTTAGATATGAAGAAGAAATAAAGACTTTTCCAGACCTATAGAAACTGGGGAAGTTTATGACCACAAGACCTGCATTTTGAGAAATACTGAAGGGGATTATTCTACCTGAAACAAAAAGGTAAAAGGATACAAAAATATAACTGAGACCAACAGACAGACAAAAGCAGGAAATTGCAGCCCTTATTCAAAACAGGGTATTCTATATAAAACAAATGTAACACAAAAGGTTAAAAAAGGTAAAACATTTAAAAAGAGAGAAGACAATAGCTACTTCATTTTGGAAATGAATTCAGAACATAAATAGTGATAATTTGTGACAACAAAAACATAAAAGGGAAAGGGGTAAAGGCCTGAATTTACAAAGAAGAATAGAAATAGGATGTTTTCAAAAGAAAAAAAAACTACTGTATATATGAAACTTTCTCTTGCATAAACCTAATGATAACCACACAAAAACAATGCAGAACTGAGACACAAACAAAAAAATGAGAAAACAGAAAAAAATAACATAGAATATACCAAACTGAAAAAAAATACAAAGGGAAAGAAGCAGTGGAGACACAGAGCTACCAGAAAACAGAAGATAAAATGGCTATAGGAAATCCTAGTACATCAATAATCACCCTAAATGTAAATGAACTGAATTCACCAATAAAAAGGCAGAGAGTAGCAAGCAGATTGGATTTAAAAAAAAAATTTAACCATATGCTACCTTTAGGAGACACATATCAGCTACAAGGACAAATATAGTCTCTAATGATAATGGGAAAATACATCAAGAAGACATGGCATTTATCAATATATATGCACCCAATCAGGGAACACAAAAATATATAAAGCAGCTACTAACAGAACTAGAGACAGAAACTGACAAAAACACAATTACCATAGGGGACCTAAATACCCCATTAACAGTTATAGATAAATCATCCAAACAGAAAAATCAATAAGAAAATTTCCACCTTTTATGACACATCAGAGTAAATATACATAATTGACATTTACAGAGCCTTTCATCCCAGAACGGCATATTACACATTCTTCTCCAGTGCACATGGCACATTCTCCAGGACCAACCATATGTTGGGACACAAAACTAGCCTCAACAAATTTAAGAAAAGCAAAATCATATGAAGCATATTCACTAACAACATTGCTTTGAAATTGGAAATGAACTGCAAAAAGAAAGTGGAAAAAACCACACATATGGTTTAGTGGAGACTAAACAACATCCTCCTAAACAATGACTAGGTCATAGGAGAAATAAAAAGAGAGAGCAAAAGAAACAGAGAAACAAATAAGAAGGGCAATACAGCATAACAAACTTTTGGGATACAGCAAAAGCGGTAATGAGGGAGATTATATCATTACAGACCTATCTCAAAGAAACAAGAAACATTCCAAATAAACAACCTAACATTATAACTTAGAGAACTAGACTGAGAAGAACAAATGCAGCCCAAAGTCAGCAAAAGGAAGGAAATAATAAAAAATAGTGTAGAATTAAATGAAATAGAGAACAAAAGACTATACAAAAAATTAATGCAATGAAGAGCTTATACTTTGCAAAGAAGCAAAAGAGGAGAAATTATACAGACACCACAGAAATACAAAGGATCATGCAATACAATGAAAAACAATATGCCACCAAATTCAACAACCAAGAAGAAATAGACAAGTTCTTAGAAATATACAACCTTCCTGGACTGAATCATGAAGAACCTGAAAATCTAAATAGACTGATCAACAAGAAGGACATTAAAACTATAGTCAAAAACCTCACAAAAAGTAAAAATCCAGGACCAGATGCCTTCAACAGTGAATTATACTAAACATTCAAAGAAGATTTAATACCTCTCCTCCTGAAAGTCTTCCCAAAAACTGAAGAAGACACAATACTTTCTAAGACATTTTATGAGACCAACATTATTACCCTGATACCAAAACCTGGCAAGGATAACACACAAAAAAGAAAACTACAGAATAACTCTTATGAATACAGATGCAAAAATCCTAAATAAAATACTATAAAATCAAATACAACAATACATTAAAAAGATAGCACATCACAATCAGGTGGAATTTATTCCAGGGACACAAGGATGATTCAACATATGCAAATTGATCAATGTGATACACCACATTAACAAAATAAAGGATGTAAATCATGATTATATCAATAGATGCAGAAAAACATTTGGCAATGTACAACATCCATTTATGGTTAAAATACTCAAATGGGTATAGAAGTGCCTCACCATAATAAAGGTCATACATATATGATAAATCCTCAGCTAATATCATATTCATTGGTGAAAACTGAAAGGTTTTTTCTCTAAGATTAGGAATAAGACAAGGATACCCACTCTCACTACTCTTATTTAACACTGGTCCTAGCCATGGAGGGGTGACAAGTACTAGCCCAACACTCTAAAGATAAAATAGAAAATTAAATGTAGCAACTGTTGGTAAACATTGGATAAATGGGATAAAAGATTTCAATCCTTGAGAGATTGGGAATACATGGAGTAATAACAGTACCAGAAGTCCTAGCCAGAACAATCAGGCAAGAGAAAGAAATAAAGGGCATCCAAACTGGGAATGAAGAAGTAAAATTCTTACTTTTTGCTGACAACATGATTTTTTTACATAGAAAGCCCTAAACAGCCCATCAAAAAACTATTAGCAGAAATGAAAAAATACAGTAAAGTTGCAGGATACAAAATCAATGTACAAAATCCACTGCATTCCTATATACTGACAATGAGATTTCAGCAAAAGAAATGAAAACAAAAATTCCTTTTGCAATTGCAATAAAAAGAATAAAATACCTACAAATAAACAGCAAATACATACCTATAAACTGAAAACTACAGACATTACTACAAGAAATTGAAGAAGACAGAAAAAATAGAAAGATACTTTGTGTTCATGAACTGGAAAATCAACAACAAACAACTACAGCCAAAAAAAAAAAAAAACCCTGATTTTAGTACCTGTGAAAACATAGGTACTACACTTGTGGACCTTGGTTTTAGAGAGGATTTTATGAATTTGACCTCAAAGGCAAGGGAAGTAAGAGCAAAAATAAATGAATTGGACTCTGTTAAACTAAAAAGCTCTGCACAGTAGAATAAACTGTCAAGAAAGCAAAAAGGCAAACAACCAAATGGGAAAGATACTTAAAAAGAACAGCTCTGACAAGGGGCTAATATTAAAAAAATAGAAAGAACTCATACAACTCAACAACAACAACCCCCAAACAAATCAATTAAAAAAATAAAAGGCAGAGCACCTAAACAGACACTTCTCCCAAGAAGACAAAAAAAAATGGCCATCAGAATATATGAAAAGATGCTCAACTTCAGTAGCTATTCAGAAATGCACGTCAAAACTACAATGAGACAGCATCTCACACCTGTTAGAATGGCTATTATGAACAAGACAAGTACTACAGAGTATTGGAGAGGCTGTGGAGAAACAGAACCCTCATTCACTGCTGTTGGTAATGGAAACTGGTATAACTACTAAGGAAAACAGTATGGAGGTGCCTAAAAAATTTAAGAATAGAGTTACCAAATGGCCTAGCAAACCCTCTACTGGGTGTCTACCCCAGAAAATTGAAAATATTTACTTATAAAGATATATGCACCTGTATGTTCATTGCAGCATTATTCACAATGACCAAGACATGAAAACTGAAATGTCCTTCTATAGCTGACTGGGTAAAGAAGATGTGGTACATATGTACAATGAGTAGTATACACTGGTATACTACTCAGTCATAAGAAAAGATGAAATACTGCCATTTGTGGCAACATAGATGGACCTTGAGAATATCATGCTAAGTAAAATAAGTCAGATGGAAAAAGTCAAACCATATGATTTCACTCATATGTGGGATAGGAAACTGAAAGCAACAAATGAACAAACAACAAATACTTGTAGACACAGAACAATATGATGATTACCAGAGGAAAAGGGGGACATATATGCTGACAGAAGAAGATTTGACTTTGGGTGATGAACACACAATGCAAGATGCAGATGACAGATCAGGGAATTGTACACTTGAAACCTATATAATTTTATTAACAAATGTTATCCCAATTAAATTTGATAAAAACTTTAAAAAATAAAAAATTTAAAATTTTTATTAAAAATTGAAAAAAGTTATTGTAAAGAGAAGGTAGATTAGATTTCTAGATGATATAAAGTAAAAATGAAGAAGACCACATATTTTTAAATAATATTCTCTGACCTAAAAATCAACTGCTATTAATTTAAGTTAAAATATAAAAAGTGCGAGGTAGATATATTACTAAAAAATTTGGTGCTCAAAATTTCAAATAAGTGATCACACACCAGAGT
>CM052540.1:117016358-117080138 GCA_028533065.1 Trachops cirrhosus
CATTCCCTGCTGGGAACTGGCCTGCAACCCAGGCATGTGCCCTGACTGGGAATCGAACCGTGATCTCTTGGTTCACAGGCCCGCACTTAATCCACTAAGCTACACCAGCCAGGGCAGAAATTGAAATCTTTACTGGCATGAATACTATTAGAAATATGTACATCCATGTATATATGCACACATATTTACACATGTTCATATACATTTCTTGACTGACCTACTTTACTATCTCTGCTTATGATGACCTGAAGATTCACTGATCAGTCCCTGAATAATGTGGCTTCCTAAATACAGCAATATACTTATTGTTTTTACATGACCTATTCTCCCAATTTAATGTACTGCAACCTTTAGTTTAATAGTAAATACAGAGATTATCCAGAGCCCAAAATCACATCTACATTTAATTTGGAAAGGCCATATGTCATATTCAAATAGCACATAGGATACTCTTACATGGCTTTCTCATTACCAAATTATCATTTTGTTTCATATCTATAAAACACACAGAGAAAAATAATAAAGGGAGGAAACTAGATTATAAAAAAACAATTACTTAGTCTATTCCTACAGCTTTGTAGCCTCCGTGGGATTACTAAAAATAAAATTTGCCATTGGTCCTACCCATAGAGGTATGACTAGTACTAGCCCATCCCTCTAAAAATAAAATAGAAAATTGCGTGTGGCAACTGTCTGCAAACATTGGACAAACTGGATAGAAGACTGCAATCCTTGAGAGACTGGGAATACATGGAGTAAACCCCAGAAAAGTTCTGGCTTTCTGCCTGCAGGCACTTTCCAGAACGCAGGAGAGTGAAGGACAAGCAGAGCACTGTAGCCTGGCTAAACCTGAGGAAACAGAGTGGAGATGTGGGCTACTAAGCTGGCTGGAGGTGACACAGTAGGATTCTAGACAGAAAAGAGCTGAATAGAGGAAGAGCCCCAGAAATCTTCATGGAGGTTCCCTTAATTTGGCTATTTACTCAAAAGTCAGGAAAGCAGGGGCTCAAACCGATATTTGTACATTTACATCCATTGCAGCATTATTTACAATCACCAAAAGTAGAAGCCTTATAAGTTGCTCTGGATACCCAAGTATCCATGGACAAGTATATGGATAAACAAAGTGTGATATATATATACAATAGAATATGATTCAGTCTTCAAATAGAAGGAAGTTCTGACACATGCTACAGGAATGAAACCTAAAGACATGATACTACATGAAATAGCCAGTCACACAAGGACAAGCACTCTAGGATTCCATTTATATGAGGTATCTAGAGTAGACATATTCATAGAGACAGAAAGTAGAATGGTGTGGTCAGCCTTGGAGAAGAGGGGAATGGGAAGTTAGGGCTTAACAGACACAGAGTTTCAGCTAGGAACGTGGAAAAGTGGTGAATGGTGGTAATCGTTGCACAACAATATGAATATACCTAATGAGACTAAACTGTGCACTTAACACTAGTTAAAACTTTTTATGTGATGTGTGTTTTATCATAATAAAATATTTTAAATTAGTTTTTTTAAATGACATGAAATATAAGCTTCTTTAAAAATCAGAATTTTTTGATAGGGAATATTTAAGTTGTAGAAAGGGACTTGCCCGGCTGAAATGTACAAGAGTGGGCAAAGATAGATTCACAGTTGTAATACAAATAATACAATAATTAATTAATAACACAAGAATAAACTGTTTCATGTACTCAGAACTATAAACCTACTTTACCCAAACCCCGTATATGCTTGCATAAAAAAGGTGAAGAAACAAGAGTTTCATTGGCATTTTATATTGAGAATAAAATACAATTGTTTGAAGTGAAATTTGAAAAGCTCAAATATGTTTAAGATAGACCATGAAGAATATAAAAGGACAATTTTAAACATCTAAAATACTTGTTCTGTGT
This sequence comes from Trachops cirrhosus, assembly GCA_028533065.1. Classification (NCBI taxonomy): domain Eukaryota; kingdom Metazoa; phylum Chordata; class Mammalia; order Chiroptera; family Phyllostomidae; genus Trachops; species Trachops cirrhosus. Next base: position 117,018,269 of record CM052540.1, read on the forward strand.
GAAACACAGTAAGAGGTGAACATTAGAAGTAATTTAAATCTTACATTTCATGCACTACTTCTTTAAACATGTATATATTAAATGCCCACTGTGTGACACACATCATTTTGGGGGCTAAGTATATAGAAATGGAAAATAAAAAGAAAATAGGGTATGGAAGAAGGAAGTGAGGTGTGTGAGAGAGAGAGACTCTCTGGTAATCAGTGCTCTGGAGATGAAAGAGCAAAGTGGCGAGAGAGTGCTCAGAGTGGGTTATCACCACCAGTGTGAGAACAGCCCTCTCTTAGATAGTAACATGTGAGCAAAGATCCAAGACGGTAAGGAAAGAAGCATGTAAATAACTGAGGGAAAATATTCCAGGTGGAGGAAAGAACAAATGTAAAATCTTCTTAGGCAAAACTTTGTCTTCCGTGCTCTATAAGCACCAATAAACCAGAGTAACTAGACAGTAGTTTGCAAGAGGCCAAAAGGTTAGTGATGAGACCAGATCAATAGAAGAAAGGCCAAAGCTTTGTATACCATTGGAAGGACTTTAACTTGGAGGGTAGATTTTTTTCAAATTAGGGTAAAATAAGGTGAGAACTTAGGGAGTTATTTAAAAAACACTGAATATTTCATCAATGGTGAGTTTTCTTTTCTATTGATTTTTTCTATTTTATTTTATTTTTATTGTGTTTTTTCTCTTTTTAAATATTTTATTTATTTATTTTTAGAGAGAGGGAAAGGGAAGGATAGAGAGAGGAAGAGAAACATCAATGTGTGGTCGCCTCTTGCGTGCCCCCTCCTGGGAACATGGCCTGCAACCCAGTCATGTGTCCTGACTGGGAATCAAACCAGTGACCCTTTGGTTCACAAGCTGGCACTCAATCCACTGAGTCACACCAGCCAGGGTTATTTCATTTTTTTAAATGTAGAATATTTATCATATTTCTTCCATTACCATTTAGTCTCTTTACACCCTCACTATTGTCCATGTCCATGAGTCCTTTTTTCTTTTTTGCTTAATCCCTCCACCTCCTAACCCCTACCCACTAGCTGTCATCTGTTCTCCATCTAAGAGTCTATCTCTGTTTTGATTGTTAGTTCAGTTTGTCATTAGATTCCACATGAGTGAAATCATATGGTATTTTCCTATGCTCTTTTTCACTTAGCATAATGTTCTCCAGGTCCATCCATACTGTTGCAAAAGGTAAAATTTTCTCCTTTTTAACAGCCAAGTAGAATTCCATTGTGTAAATGGAATAGTTGTTTTATCCACTGATGTATTAATGGACAATTAGGTTGCTTCCAACCCAATGGGTTGCTTGGAAATTGTAAATAATGCTGCAATGAACATAGAATTGCTTATGTTCTTTCGAATTAGTGTTTTGGGTTCCTTTGGATATATTCTCAAAGGTGGGATTGCTGGGTCAAAAGGCAGATCCATTTTTAATTTTTTGATGTATCTCCATAACGCTTTCCACAGTGGCTGCACCAGTCTGCATTCATACACTGGTCCAAAAGGATTCCTTTTTCTCTACATCTCTGCCAGAATTTGTTGTTTGTTACTTTATAGATGATAGCCATTCTGGCAGATGTGAGATGGTATCTTACTGTGGTTTTAATCTGCATTTCTCTGATGATTAGTGATGATGAGCATCTTTTCATATGTCTAGTGGTCATCTGTATGTCTTCTTTGGGGAAGTGTCTATTCAGGACCTTTGTCCATTTTTTAATTTTTTTTTTTTTTGGTTTTGAGTTTTGTAAGTACTTTATAAATTTTGGATATTAACCCCTTAACAGATATATTAGCGAATATATTCTTCCATTCTGTGGGTTGTCTTATTTTGTTGATGATTTCATTTACTGTACAAAATCTTTTTAGTTTGATGAAATTCCATTTTTTAACTTATTCTTTGGTTTCCCTTGCCTGGGGATATATCTGATAAAAGTTTCTATGAGCAATGTGTGAGATTTTGCTGCCTGTGTTTTCTTCTAGGGTTTTTATGGTTTCAGGTCTAACAGTGAAGTCTTGATCCATTTTGAATTTATTCTTGTGTTTGGTGTAAGAAGGAGCTCTAGTTTCATTTTTCTGCATGCATCTGTTCAATTTTCCCAACACCGTTTATTGAATAAACTATCTTTAGGCCATTGTATATGCTTGCTTCTTCTGTCAAATATTAATTGACTTTTATAAAGGTGTGAGTTTATTTCTGGGCCTTTATTCTGTTCCATTGATCTATGTGTCTGTTTTTATGCCAGTCAATGGTGAGTTTTGAGCTAATTTGATCTGTTTACATTTTTTAAAAAATTACTATTATGCCAAGAGCACATGATGGGATTTGGTGGGCAATGAAGACCAATCAGGAGACTGCTGTAACCATCCAGGGAGATACCACGGTGATGTAAAAATGAGGGTAGAAGTGGTAAGTTGTCCTTACCTTCAGGATATATTTTTAAGGCAGGCCTACAGGATAGGATACACAAATGGATTTGCTGTGCAATGTTACAGAAAAAAAAAAATCAAGGATATCCCCATGGTTATAATCTATGCAACTGGGAATAGACATTCACCATCAAATGAGGTGAGGAAGAGTGTGAGAGAAGTAGATTTGTGGGGGTAATATCAGAAACATTGTTTTGGACTTACAAGTTTGATGTATAGAGTACTCAGTTGTATTTATGTGTCTGGAAGCCACGGGAGGGGTCTGAACTACAGATATAAACTTGGGAGTTGTCAGCATATAAATGGTGCTCAAAGCTGTAAGAGCATATGAGATCCCTAAGCAATGGCTATAGAGGGAGGGGGCTGGGGATGGGAAGAGAGAGAAAGAGAATAAAAAAGTAAGCACTGGAGCAGTTTCAAGTTGCAGACCACTTCAAAAAGCAGGATATTATTCACTTTTGAGTAAGTAAGAAGAATACAGTTTAGAAGGAGTTGTGGGTAAGAAAGGGAAGAAGTTATATGTAAAATGTCCTGAATGGTCATGAAGCACAGACTTGTGACAAGAAAGAATTGCAGTTTGAGAATATGATGCTATGATTCTAAGGCAATTCTTAGAAAATCTCAAATTGGCTGTCATCCCAAGATATACAGAATTTCAGAGTTTATATGAATTCAGCAAATATTTATGAGGTATCTACTAAATAAGAGGCAAAGGGATGAACAGAGTGAAATAACAGGTTTACAGTCCCTATACCTTGGAAGTTTATACACTAGGAAAAGAAATAAGAGATATGCCCAGATAAATGGTTTAATTCAGTATGTGAAAAGTGACTAACAATTGTTAAGTGACTAAGAGAACAAAGAGGATAGATCCCTTTTAATTCAATATGACTTAGGTCTACCTAACATTAAAAAAAAAAGCATGAACTCACTTCACTGAAAAAGATTCTATGATGCCACTAACTTGAATCTCAACGTTGTTTTAAGAATCTAATATGTATTACACCTCTACTTTCTGTTTAGGCTTCGCTTGCAGATAGACTGTTTACTTATGGTGGCTTCCAGAAAACCCAGATTTATCTCTTCTTTGATTAAAATTCAACAGAAAAAAAGAGACTCCCCACCCCAAAAGTTCTAACTAGCAATCTGGGCCTGTGTCTCATGGATCTCAATTAAGTTATGTGTTACCTATGAAGAAATCATGATGTCTGGGCCAAGAGTGGGAAAGCATGGAGTGTGCTGCTTGACTTAAACATCTATCATTTATATGGGAACTAAGGGTAGGTAGAAGAATGATTTCAAAAGAATGTCAGATTACTATTATAAGAAAACGGGAGGAAAAAGGGCCAAAAACCCAATATATATTACACGTTATATATATGTTACATATCTACATATATATCTATATATGTTTATATATATTATGAGTTATTATGTGTGTACAGAAATAGATATATAGACACATAGATATATGCATATATCCAGTAGGAGCAATTTAAAAAGACATTAAGAAAGTTGTAGAATTTGAGATGCGACCTTGAGAATTTACATGGATTAAAGCACCAGGAAAAAAGAAAACATTCCCAGTAGAAGGAGTTATAAAGCAAAAGGAAAATGACAAAAAGACTGAAAGAAATGATCAAGAGGCAATTCGACTGGGGGGTTGGATAAATACCTGTGTATTGAAAACTCGAGTAAAATGATGCTAAAAAAAAAGTCCTTGACTGCCATGGTAGAGGGTTGGCAATTCATTTTATTATGGGAAGTAACATGATATGTTATTTAGAATGCATTTGCAACCAGTAACAAAAAAAACAATTAATAGTAGCTTATACCATAGAGCATTTATTGTTTACTTAAGAAGTCCAGAGGACGGGATTTCCAAGGTTTAAGATGTGAACCTTCTATTCTATCATCCTCTACATGGAGAATTTTGAGGATATGGTTTAATGCATTTTTGTCTTTCTCAGGGAGAAAAATATATTCTAAAATTTCCCATATAAATTTGATGACATCTATTTGGCCAAAGTTGGTTGCATGCCCACCCTAGACCAATCACTGGCAAGGTCAAACAGGCTGCCATTATTAGACAAGACTATCATGATTTAGACTATGCATTGGACATTTTGCTCCTCTAACTCAATCACAGTTCTATTCAATGAAAATGAAGCAACAGACAACCAACAGAATGTACCACATGTTTGGAAAGATAAAATTAATCTGGAATTTGTATACAGAATGGATGAGGAAGTAAGTTAAAAAGGACAGTGATAAAGAGCAAATGGAGGCAGGGCATCAACCAGAGTAACGCCAGCAAGAAACTCTCTAAATTGTGCATAAGTATAACTTTATTGTGCATAAGTATAACCTAAGAGGACATAAACCACCATCTAATGTGAAGTTATAAAAGAGAGATTCTTTTTGGTTTGTATTCTGCACTACCAGATTGTTAATTGCTTTAATTTTCTCATATCCCCAGGAGACCACTTACAATTGTCTAATATGTCTCCCAATTTAATTTCTATTGAATACTTTTAAACCACCCTTCTCTACCATTAGCCTAGCCTCTGGCTTCTCTGGCAAAGGCACTGTAAAAGCAGTCATATTTCTATATTTTACATAAAATTTCTTCATTTTCACCAGTTTAATGCAACATTCAGCATTTGGCATTTTGCCACCTTGGTTAATCCTTTCTGCTCGAGATTGTAACTCTTTCTTTAAAAGAAAATTATTACCCATTGTGCAAATGGAGATTTGAAGCAGCAAATGACTTGACAGGGGCAAAGATGCTGTTATGAACAATACCATGGGGTCTGAGTAGCCAGCAAAATAAGCACAGATAATAAACACTTTGCTCCATTCTGCTTTCTATTTTCACATAATATTTTAAAAAATCAATGATCATGGCTGTGCCCAGATTCTGCATGCCTGTCCTATGTTGTTGCTCTGTAGAGTTGAAATACAGAGAACATTACTCACATAAGACCCATGTCATTTTTAATCAAATGGGAATAAGGCTTCTGGAACCAGTGCTTACTGACTTATCCAATAATTTGGATCGTATGTGCATTGCAGCACAATCAATCCATTTACTTTGCAAACACTTTCACATGTGCTCAAATACAGTTTCTCAAAACAAACGAATCTTTGATCAAAACTCAGTTCATAGAAGCAATCAGATTTCACCATTAAGCTTATTGAGTGAGTAATTTATGGGCACAAACCACAGCCAGATCTGTAGGGTGTGGCAAAATGACCTTCAATGAGCAAAGATTAAGAACCAGACATTAAAGCATGCAATGGGCAGCAGTCACATTACCATAAATAATATGCATTTCTCAGTTGATATTTGAAAATATGTGAGTACTCACATATTTCTTAAAATAATACCTGCTACTCTTTTTTTTTTTTAAAGTTTCTTCTTAATTTCATGACAAATGAGACTGGCCAAAGCACTCGTAACTACTCTGCAACATTAACCTCAAAGAAGGTAATAAATTCTCCACAGGGACTCCTAGGTCCCTTAACTCCCTGATGCTTTATGTACTACAGTAATGCCCAAAACAAAAAATTTACATTCATTATTGAAGTCCCTTCCTATTTTTAAAAACAAATATATAGGTCTCCTTTGTTTTGGTTTTTGTTTATTTTCCTGAGAGCATGAAAATAAGCTCTGAAAAATGTAGAGCAAACATTAATTTTAATTATGTATTCTCTCATAAAGATGGACTAATATATTTAATATAATAATTTCCTTTGCTATATGACTTTATATATAGTAAATATGTATTTTATATGGCTGTAATATATTTTATTTAATGTTTTACTTCTAGCAATTAAACAATACTATATCCCAAGTTGCTGCATAAATAAATTTTTCTGCTAGCAATAAAAAACAGGAGATGTAGAGCGAAATATTTCTTATGTAACCACTTTTAGCTATATCTTGGGTTGAAATAATTATCCTATTTTTTAAAGCAGTACGAATGACTAACACAGGGCTTTATAAATTATCAACAAGTTGGCAAATCAAAGCTTTATCCCAATGACAATTAAAATACCTATACAAAAATACCTTTTACTAAATACACAGTACTTAGACTAAATATATATTTACTGAAGGTTAAAAAGAGATCTTTTGTTTTGTTTTAATTACTGTTGACAAAATACTCAGTCTGCTGGTTTATATCATGAACACATCTTAAAGACAATTCAGCAGGAAAACTAACTATACCAAGCTGAAATAATGAAATATACAAATATATTTATTCCTTCAGCACAATGTCTGTGGACACTTAAACATTATTGAAGTTCTTTATATTGTGCATTTTTAAACAAATATATCTGACCTAACCCACTTCCCATCAGAATTCACAAATGATTTTATTGCAGTAATTAGAAAGTAAAACTAAAGAGCAATTAAAGGTATTACCCATGTAATCTTCTGAGACACAATAAAAGATCAACTTTGACTATTGGGCTTAAAACTAAAAAAGAATGCTAAATCCTCTTGTTTGGACTACAAAGAATAAGCAATGGAACAAAGAAAAATAATTGGAAAATAGACCTTTAAATATATTGTTTATAATGAGCATTTTCTTTATTTAAAACAATTACATTCCATTTGTAAAAGTGAATAAAATAAAAATATACAGAAGGGCAAGCTTAATTGAACCAAAGCACTATTGGCAATCTACATTTTCAAACATGCTTGATGCTCAGATGGTAGTAGCTACTATATTCATTTTAGACATAGTTCATCAGTTAGCAATCTTTTAATTTTTTTTCTCTATCCATGTCCTTTAATACGTAGTGACTTAGACACTGAGGGCCAATTTGCTCTCCCTCTCATATGCATGTTTTATATTTATGAAAAGAAGTATCAACATCAATCTGTACTCAAAATACTGAAGGAAATTTAACACATAAAATATATTAAATTACTTCAAATCAACTCAGGGCTCAGCATAGATAATGCACAGAGCACACTTTTGTATATATATTGCTTATTCATTAAATAGATATTTATTGTGTAACATATACAGAAAACGATAGGCTTAGAAGAATATAATGATGTTAAGTACTCTCAAAAAACCTTTCATCTCACCAATTTTATACATGCCCCCTTCACACAGTTTTTAAAGTTTTGTGCAGTTCAAAGTCCTTGAAACAACAGCCAAAAATGCAATTAGTATAAATATTTTCTAGCATTAAAAAATTATAAAAATTAATTTTTTTAATTAGTCTTGCCCTCTTTTTGGGTGATCAGATACTAAGGAATCAATCAACTTACTGCTTTATTTTATGGTTCCCTCAAGACTCCGAAAACATCCTCTCAGTTTCACTCTATTTCTTTGAGAGTACTTTTTAAACTCCTACCTTAGCTTCTGTACTCCAAACCCACTGCTCAAATGTTGCTGTCTCAGTGGCTCAAAATCGATTTTCTTCACTTTGGAACTAGTTCTTGAAATTCAAATAGTCATGATCACAAACCAAATTACTATCCACATGTCGTCGTACTGGGAAGCAGGACAACTACTTTCTAGAATCATGGTTTTTGTCACTTTCAAAATAATCTGATATTTATTTATCTTAAGATCTATAGGTCTCAATTTCAAATAAACTGAGTGAGAGACCTCAAATATATAAGATATATGGTATTTTTATACTGAAAATAAAATATTTCAGTAGAATGATAATCTGTACAGAAAATAAGAAAACACAAAGTTCTTGTAGCAACTGAATGAGCTTTCTCTGATAAATAAAAATATTTTAAACTGTTCAGATTTATTTTGAGTTGGCTTTGGAATGATTTAAAAATCATGAAATATGCAAGTCCTGTTCTAGTCCAGCTGCTCAATTTTTCAGGATTATTTATAAACCACTTTTGTTCAATAAATAAAATTACCTTCCCTGCTAAATTTAAATTTCTAGACACTTCCAAAATATATCTGAAACCAGCAACTATTTTTTTCATTTGCTTCTGAGCATATCTTCAAAAAACTTATTGTGATGTCTCAGAGATTTGATCAAGCATGTTTTAGTGATTTGTTTTCCCACTATAGAGGCATCTGATTTCCAGAAGACAGTATGTCTGCCTAGTTATGCACAAATGCGCCCCAACCCAAGAGGCATGAAATGGTTAAATGGCAAAGTCCTAAGCAGCTGCAGCCAACAGTGATATATAACATGGTAGAAGGAATAATTTTACAGACATTTCTTTGATTAATGGGCTGAGCGATATCAAAATAGTTATTGTTCTCTTTCTGTCAAAATTCAGAGTGGTCTAACACTGGTGGTCAAACTTAGATGATCATCAGAATCACCTGGGCATTTTGAATCCAAAGATTCCTGGGCTCCATGCCCAGCAATTTGTTTCCCAGGTCTAGGGACTAGGAATCTGTATTTTTTTAAATAAAGTTTCCCAGTTAGAAAGTTTCTCCAATTTTGTGCTGAGGCAGCATTAGAATAAGTAATAGAACCAAATCTGTGTGTGTGTGTGTGTGTGTGTGTGTGTGTATAAAATATTTTGGATGCAGTACCTGGATCCAATCCTGGTCATGCCACTTTTGAACTTGTGACTTTGGGCTATGTATTTAATCTCTCTTTGCTTCAGTTTCCTTGTCTAGAAAAAAATGAGGTTAATTTTAATATCTATCTCACTAGGTTATTGTGAATATTAGGTGATTACTACCTTATTACTCCGAGTGGCCAGCAGATCATATATTTATATGAAATATATTATAACATAATAACATATATTATATACACACATACACATATACGCACATATACAGTATATATGATATATATGAGTATTTATATATACTCATAGATATATTACTTTATTGATTTTGACTATAGTTCATTTAATTTTACCTAGAAGTAACTTTTTAACTAACAATTTTGGTTGTCATTATATCCATGTAAAGAAGCAATTCAGATGCTCGCATACAGAAATATCTGAATTCAGAGGACCCAACTGATCAATATTCTGACGGAAGAGTAAGTAAATCATTTAAATCAACAACTCTTACAGAATAGGTGAAAACTAGGTCTATTTTTATTTTGATTTTTTGATATGAAATGTGATGAAAGAAGAATGTAAGTGGTGACAATGTGAAAACCACTGATAAAAACCTTCTCTCCTTCCCTCTACTCTGCATTCTTCTTTATAAGGAAAGAAACTGCATTCCCAGGCAACTACTGTAGGCCATTCTGCAATAATAGCCAAGAGCCAGCACTTCCTTCCCTTCCGATTCACATGGGTAAGTAACACAGTATCTAAGAACAGGAAGAGACAAAGTTGTATATAGTGGGAGGTAAACCTATGTATTGAAGAGAGTTATTCTATAGAGTCATAGTCAAGAGCCCATACTCTAGACTCTAGAGCAGCAGCCCACAATCTTTTTGGCACCAGGGACTGGTTTCATTTACAGGCTGGGGGGAGAGGGGAATAGGAGGCAGAGCTCAGGTGATGATAATGCAAGCAAAGCTTCCCTAATTGCGGGCTGCTCACCACCTGTTGTGCACTGGTTCCTAAGGGCCTCAGACTGTGCTGCTGTGGACTCCTGCTCCAGAGCCTCAGTATCCCAGTCCAATCCTGGAGATGCCACTAATGAGCTTGTGACTTTGGGTTATGTGTTTAATCTTTCTTTGCATCAGTTTCCTTGTCTGGAAATAAGAGGTTAACTTTAATATATATTTCATTAGGTTATTTTCAATATTCAGTGATTACTACCTTGTTACTCAAGGAATGGTCAGCAGATCAGCAGCATTGGCACTACATAGAGTTGTCAGAAATACGGAATTTCAGGCTCTGTCAAAAATGTGCATTTTTAATAAAAGCTTCACATGTGGCATATGACACATCGTGAAGCACTGATTTAAGACATGTGAAGATCTTAGAATGGCAAACACTTTATAAATTTGCAACTATTACTTTAAATCTAAAAATTAAATAATTTCAATATCTAAGAACTCCGCAAATAGATGAAAGACCTGCCATAAGAAGCGTCCATTTGAATCTGCGGAAGACAAACCAGAATGAAATGGAGACCAGCTTAGATCAGAGAAGAACACAAGTGGCCGATGCAAAACTGGAAGTGAAGGAAATGTAGGAAGAACCATGGCAGAAATACCTCTAGCAAGTTTCCCTCACAGTTGTCTTTCTAGTGAGAGAAACAGCAAATCCAACAAATAATCACACTGTGGTAAAAATTTATTTTTAATTAATAAAGTTACACAGGTTTCAAGTGTACAGTTCCATGATACATCATGTGTACATTGCAAAGTCAAATCTTCCATCACCATTTCTTCTCCCTTTACTATTCCTAAGGTAATCACCATACTGTTGTCTGCGTCTATGAGTTTTTGTTTGTTTTTCTTTTTTGTTCATTTACTGCTTTCAGTTTTACATTCCACATGAGTGAAATCATATGGTTCTTGACTTTTTCCGTCTGACTTATTTTGCTTAACGTGATATTCTCAAGATCTATTTATGTTCTCACAAATGGCAATATTTCATCTTTCCTCAGGGTTGAGTAGTATATTACTGTATATATGAACCACCTCTTCTTTATCCAATCATCTATTGAAAGACAATTCAGTTGTTTTCACATCTTGTTATCATGAATAATGCTGCAGTGAACATGAAGGTGCATATATATTTACATGTAAATATTTTCAAAATTTTCAGGTAGATACTCAGAAGAGAGGTTGCTGGATCATATGGTAATTCTATTCTTATTTCTTTGAGGAGCCTCCATACTGTTGTCCATAGTGGCTGTACCATTTTCCATTTCCTCCAGCAGTGAATGAGGATAGTTTAATTATGCATGCCCACGGACCAAAGAAGGGCAAGATGGGGTGGTGAATGCTGCCTGGACAGGTCAGAGAATGCTTCTCCAAACAATCCACACCTGAACTGGATTCTAAAGACATGTAGACAAGTAAGAGGGCATCCTAAGGTTGGACGACCTCACGTGCAAATGCATGAGGTCTTGAGACAGGTAGTACATAGTTGCTGAATTTCGTGGTCTCTACACTTTGAGTGTAGAAAGAAGTAGCTCTCAGCTTGTAAAGGGTAAAACCAGAAGAGGCTGTTAAAATATTGTGCAACTCTGAGTCTGTCTTTCAAGGACCCAGTTCTGTTGTTTGGGGTGAGCCCAGGGATCTGCATTTAGAGAGCTGTCCACCATTCTGGTATATTTGAGAGCATATGATGCTGGAGAGTGACTGGATCATGAAATGGTTTATGTCCATTTCTGAGGGTTATAAACTGTAAACTGGACCAAATGAGCTGTCACTGAAGGGTTTCACTAGTGGAGTGAAGTTCTCACACTATTTTTTAAAAATTAGATGAGTCTGGAGAAAATGTGAAAAATTGATATTATGAATCTAATTATAAAGGGACATTTAGGCTGTTGGCTTTGGCTTCTGTGCTCCAGAGGTGCTATGCAACCTGGTACAAGTCATTTTAAAGCTCTGTGCCTCAGTGTGCCCATCTCTGAAATGGCTCAGATAATGGAGCAGTTGTGAGGACTGTGAGACACTTACATTTCTTCACATATAGTACACTTAGAGTAACCATAAATGTTCAATCATCATCATCTCCATCATCATCATGCTACATCAGACTTCACGCAGCAGAGCTCTAAGAAAAATGCATTTGTCCCAATGCATTTTTACATGAAACATAGATACATTTAAATTGTGTTAATAATCTGACATGCATAGATGAGTTCGCATTTATTTACAATCTCTCTACCCATTGATAAAGTGGAAATACTCACTTGTACAGGGTTTTCTTTTAGCTTATGAAGCATATAGTGGTTCAGTGATGTAGCATCTAGTCACAAAGAGGAATGCTTGGCCTCTGTAAAGCAGCAACACTTGAAAGATCTCTTGGGGCCAAATGTGTTCTTACTCAAGCCAGTCAGTCACTGAAATGGTGCATAGCCTCTTGACTTAAATTAAGAAATAAGCACAGAAATGTTTGAAACACTTTAGTACAGTTACCACGACACAGAGAAATTAATCCCTCTCTTTTTAAAAATAATCAAGTACAAGAATAGGTTAGGCAAGTTCTGGCTCATTGTAATGATAGACACATAATCTAGGAATTCACAATCAGTCTGTGCTTTCATTCTTTTTTTGGCATCCTGCACTTAACACAATACACTGAGCCTTGGCAGGTTTTAAATACATCAGCAATGGGCATGTCCATTCTATAGTTAGCAGCAGTCTGAATCATCTTGACCATTAATGATTAACATTATAAAAAAATCTATAAAATAATTTATTTTCCAATGATTAGGCATCTTAAACTAAAATTAGTATCAGTATACTTTTCCCTTGATAGCTGTGCATTTGGATAAAGTATACAACAAAATATGAATATCTAGAACTATAAAAATAGTGATACAGAATTTGAAATTAATGTTTATTGACTTAACTCAGATCTTTTCAAGGACACAACTTATCCTAAATTTACTGTTTTGGGGGGGAATGAACAAAAGCTGAGTATATATACATTCTGTAGAGCTGGAATTCTAGTAACTAGAAGCTTAGAACAAATATAAAAGGATGTTGTTTGGATACCATACAGGTTGAAAATTCAATGGTTTTTGAAATGTAGTCAATATTGATGGACATCACAGAAGGTACTATGTAATCCTTTCAAAGTAGAAAGGTTTAAAGTAGTAATGGAGTAAGTTCAATCCAATCATAACCTGTTCTATTCTAGAGTACTTTTGTAACACTCCACTGGATCTTAGAGAGCTACTATTTCTGCTTCCCCCCCATCTCTGCAGAGTAACTTCACCTAGTCTTGAAGAGCTCAACTCTGAGATCACTTCCCCATGTGACCACCCACCCCTGACCTCCAGAAGCAGATCAAATCCTCTCCTGTAGACTCTCCTCACATAAAGCACTTCTTTCTAGCACTTGTCACCTTGTCATTGTACACTGCTTGTGTCCATGTGTACAACATTTGTACCTGTGTGTTTAAAGTTTGTCTCTCCCCTGGCTCCATGAAGATAGAAACTAGACTTACCAGTATTAGCTTCCGTCCCTATCACATGCAAAACATTTCAATACTGGTTAAATAAATGGTACATTTTTAAAGTAACAATTGCCATCCTTTTTACAATTGAGTATCAAATGGAAAGAAGTGGTCTGAAGCCAAAGAAAAGCCTTAGCACCTCTGACCCTTCCCACATGACACCAGCCTACTACTTCTAATCTTCTTTACTATCATTTTATGAAAACCAATATTTATATGAGCATATCCTGTTTCAGTGATTGTGTAAAAGTTTTAGGTTTGCTATTTTGTTAAACCTGACAACAGACCTCCAGGTTAGGTACAGTCCTCACCTGGTAAGGAGGTGGAGACTCCAATAGGCTAAATAACTTGCCTTGTAAGACCTGCTCCAAACCTGCCCTTTCATACTTTTTAATGTTAGGCTAGGAGATTGCAAACTACATTTCTGAATTTCTTCCAGAACCAGTTCAACAGAGTACTTATTATAAAACAAACCGTGGAAAGAACACACAATCATGTACTGATAGGATGTTATCCTAACTTTCATCAAAAACATCACATTGAAGTATCAAAACTCAGATGCAGAGATATCACTACATATGTGCACTGACTCTTTCTGGGATACATTTATACAAATACCCTATTAAGTACCTAACTTAATTTAAAATAAAATATGTACTTACAGAGAATTTATATTAACAACCATTCTCCAGTATATGACTGAAACTAATTTGCCCAAATAATTTGGAGCTTTTGACACTATTTCTATTTTAGAAAGTAAAACCTGGTATTACTTGTGGTCATCAAAAATTAATTCCCAATATAGAAGATAAAAATATACTACTATAAATGTCAATAGACACAATGAAAGTTCAGATTCCATAATGCAGATGTTGGATTTTTATGTCTCAAAATGCATTTCCTAGAAAATAAGTAATATCACAATAAAACATTAAAATGTAAATTTATCTAGAACTTGTTACCATTCAGGATTTTAATGAAGAACATGGAAAAGAAGGAATCTAGTATGTAGACTCTAAGTGATTGTTGGAAAGAAGGTACTAGGTAGGTTACTTGATCCTACTCCTTTGGTATGGATGTGAAGAAGCTGGTCTCAGAGAAAGGAAATTATTATATCCTTTTATTAAATATAAAATTAGATCAGATTTTACATATGTGAGCACCCAACTAATTTGAAAGCATACATATTTTTGAACCCATCATTTGCCTGATGTTACCAATTACATACAAGTTTACCTTTCCTTGAACAACAGCAAATACTAGTGGGTTCCTTCACCAAAGATTCTGAACAGCAAGAGCAATCTTGATAAAAAAGAACAAAGTTGGAGGTATCATGCTACTCAATATCAAACTATACTACAATGCTCTGGTAATCAAAACAACATGGTACTGACATAAAAACAAACACACAGATTAATGAGATAGAATAAATAGCCCAGAAATAAACCCATGCCTATATGGCCAATTAATACTTGACAGAACAGGTAAGAACATACACTAGGATAAAGACAGTGTATTCAATAAGTGTTATGGGGGAAAATTGGCAGACATATGCAAAATATGAAACTAGACCACCTTCTTACTCTATATACAAGAATATACTCAAAATTACATAAATATCTAAATATAAGGCTCAAAACCATAAAACTCCTAGAAGAAAATATAGCTAGTAAAATCTCTGACATTTCTCATAGCAATATTTTTTTTGATATATTGTCTCAGGAAAGGGAAACAAAAGAAAAATAAACAAATGGGACTACATCAAACTAAAAGTTGTTTGCACGACAAGGGAAACCATCAAGAAAACAAAAAGGAAATCTACTGAATAGGAGAAGATATTCATCAATGATACATCTGAAAAAGGGTTAATACCCAAAGTTTATAAAAAACTCATACTACTCAACACCAAAGAAAATAAAAATTAAAAAAGGGCAAAGGGCTTCAATAGATACTTCTACAAAGAAGAGATACAGATGGTCAATAGACATATGAAAAGATGCTCAACATCACTAATTATCAAAGAAATGCAAATTAAACCCATGATGAGTTATCACCTCACACCTATCAGAATTGCTATTGTCAATAAATTAATAAACAAGAAAGAAATTGAAGATACAAATAAGTGAAGTACACACTGTTTTCATTAATAGGAAGAATTAACATTAAAATATCCATACTACCCAAAGCAATCTATAGATTCAATGCAATGTCTATCAAGACTCCAATGACATATTACATAGAACTACAACAAATATTTAAAAAATTTGTATGGAACTACAAAAGGTCCTGCATACCAAGAGTAATCCTGAGAAAGAAGAACAAATTTGGAGAAATCATGCAGCTTAATATCAAACTATACCATAAGGTCGTAGTTATCAAAACAGCACGGTACTGTCATAAAAACAGACACATAGATCAATGGAATAGCTCCAAAATAAACTCACACCTTTACAGTCAATATTCCACAGAGGAAGCAAGCACATACAATGGACTAAAGATAATCTATTCAATAAATGGTGTTGGGAAAACTGGACCAATATATGCAAGAAAAATGAAACCAGACCACCTTCTTACACCACATACAAGAACGAATTCAAAATGGATCAAAGACTTAAATGTTAAACCTGAAAACATAAAAATCATAGAAGAAAACATAGGTAGCAAAATCTCAGACATTGCTCATAGCAATGTTTTATTGGATATATCTCCCCAGACAAGGGAAACAAAGGGAAAAATAATCACATGGGACTATATCAAACTAAAAAGTTTTATATAGCAAAGGAAATCATCAACAAAATAAAAAGACAACCCATGGAATGGGAGAACATATTTGCCAATATATCTGATAAGGGGTTAATATCCACAATTTATAAAGTACTTATAAAACTCAAACCAAAAAAAAACAAATAACCCAACTAAAAAATAGGCAGAATACCTGAATAGACACTTCTCCAGAGAGAACATACAGATGGCCAATCAACATATGAAAAGATGCTCAAAGTCACTAATCATCAGCGATATGCAAATTAAAACCACAATGAGATACTATCTCACACCTGTCAGAATAGTCCCCATAAATAAATCAACAAACAACAAGTGCTGATGAGGATGTGGAGAAAGGGGAACCCTTTGCACCATTGGTGGGAATGCAGACTGGTACAGCCACTTTAGAAAACAGTATGGAGATACCTCAAAACATAAAAAATGGATCTGCCTTTTGACCCAGCAATCCCACTTCTGAGAATATATCTGAAAGAACACAAAACACTAATTCAAAAGAACATAAGCACCCCTATGTTCATTGCAGTGTTATTTACAATAACAAAGATATGCAAGCAACTGAAGTGCCCATCAACAAACTAGTAGAAGTGGTGGTACATATACACAAGGGAATATTACTCTGCCATAAAAATGAATGAAAGAAATGTCACCATTTGCAACAACATGAATGGATCTAGAGTCTATTATGCTAAGTGAAATAAGTCAATTAGAGAAAGACAAAAATCATGTGATTTAACTTTATGTGGAATCTAAAGAACAAAATAAACAAACAAAATTGAAACAGACTCAGACAGAGAACAGACTGATGGTTGCCAGAGGAGAAAAGGGTTGGAATCTGGGTGAAAAAGGTGAAAGGATTAAGAAGTACAAAGTGGTAGTTACAAAATAGTCATGGGGATGTAAAGTACAGCATAGAGGATATAGTCAATAATATCATAATAACTATGTATAATGATGGCAGGCAGGTACTGGAAATATTGGGAGAACAATTTGTAACTATATGATTGTCTAACTACTATGCTGTATACCTGAAACTAATAAAAAATAATACTGAATGTAAACTGTAATTGAACAATAAAGATGCATAAGAGGAAAAGAAACTAATGGGTTCCTTAAATATCACTGCATGTGTTTAACAAAAAAATTAAATGCATACTCTTTCCTGTATGCTCAGTTTACAGGAAGTGCTAGTCTTTATTACACTAAAACTTCCCAGCTATCTCTGAATTTTTCTAAAGCTAACATGACAGCGGGAAATGGTGAGTGATTTCTCCAGATAACATCTCATTTCCATTTCATTGCAGCATCACCATATACCTTTTAGAAGGGAAGAAAACAACAATGTCATAAGTTCACAAGGACATTACTAATGTTCTTTTTCTGGCTTTATATTCTGTAGAGCTAAATTCAATTTGGCTCCTCGTATATTCTAAGATAGATGTAATCATTCTCAATTTGTATTGTCCAATATTCTACAACTGCACCTTTGGCTTTAGCCAGCTTATCAAAATGGAATAGTACTCTAAAGCTCCTCAAATGAAAAACTAGAAGGGAGCAAAGGGAGAAAAATTGGGAAAACTGTAATAGAATACACAATAAAATATTTTTTTAAACTAGCAAGAAGTACTTTGCCTCTATAACACCAAAATATAAAGTGGCAGCCCTGAAATCATGAACTCAGAGACACGTTCATACACATGCCTATGCAGACGTAATCACCCACCTACTCAGTCATACAGGAAACATTTGTCAGCTTAGCCTCAGAGTGCACACTAGAGAAAATACATTTGTACAGGAGTGTGTTGACCTTCAGACAGTTATCAGTCTGGCCTAAGAATGATCATATTTTTATTTCCCTCAACCTGGAAATAACACAACACACCAAGATAAGGTTAAAGTTAATGGGCATTATTACAGAAATACAACATACTCTTTAAGTCAGTAATAAGCACATTTTAGAATATAAGAGTTTGTGGGGGTTTTGTGTAAATCAATTTGGTCATGATTTAAATCAAATAAATTGTATCAAGCTTACTTTCAAGACGGTTAAGTTAGAACTGTGAGAGTTGCTACACTTAAACATGTTTAAATAACCTTTTGTTGTAAGTAGCTGCAATTAACTTGTTTCCACTGCACAGGGAATAAAAGCATGTGAGCCCTGCCAGACAGCAGAAAATTAACATGAACATTGGAAGAAAAACTTTCGGGGTTATTTTAATTGAACAAAACTTTTAACAATCGATCAAATAAACAATTTTTAGTTGTAACTAAAAAGCTTTGAAAGAACTATTTTCTGCTAGCATTTCTTTACTTCTTTATATAAGCTGGTTTTCATTTTAAGAGAATACAAAGTGTGGCAAGCAGGTTTTTCAATATGTTATCAACATCCCACTTGACTCCTTCCTCTATCGTCTCATATAAGCAGACTTTCCAAGCCCTGATCGTAAAATCTTTAAAGGCGATGCTGAAAGGTTAGAACAATACACACACATACATCACATATTACTTTTAGCTTACAGCAGGCAGCAAAGTAGCTAAAACAAGGAATTAAAGTTCTGACAACTGTTGTTTCTGTCCAGCACCCTGGTCTCCCACTTCCAGCTTGGGAACAGGGCTCCGGGAGCTGCAAGTGTTCAGGAGCGGGAGAGAGTGGCCACGACTCAGGACTTTTTTTTTCTTTCAATTTATATGCAAACTTTTATTTAATTATTTTTTGCTTTAAATTTTATGTTTTATTTTTCAATGAGTTTACTTTTAATGTTATTTTGTATTAGTTTCAAATGTACAGCATAGTGCTTGGACAATCATATTGTTAGTAAAGTGATGCCCCTAATATTTCTAGTACCCACCTGGCACCATACATAACTATTACAATCTTATTTACTACTCCCCGACTTTACATCTCCATGACTATTTTGTAACTACCTGTTTGTACATCTTAATCCCTTCATTTTTTTCACACAGCCTCTCATGCGCCCTCTCTTTGGCAACCATCACTCTGCTGTCTGTACCCAGAACTCAGGACTTCGTGAGACTATATATGGTCAGCTTTCCTAAGCAAGGTTGTCTTTTTCAAGAGGCTTGTGACAGAAGTCTAATTATTTAGGGACAAATGCTATATGTCAGGCTTCAGAGGTCTACAATTGCTTTAGAATAGTTTAAATGTACTATCTTATAACAAATACAATTGAAATAAACATTCAAATCATTATTCCTTTTGGAAGGAAGCATACTTTAAAACAAAAATTCAACACTGGCAGTTGGTGTATCATCAGAAATAAAAAACATTCTTAAAGTAATAAATTAGAACTAGTTCCTTAAAAACACAATTTTAATAACCTGTTCAAAAGACATTTAGGTTAATTATACCCAGTAATGACTCCCAGACCCTAAAGTCTCTAGGAAAGCACCACAAAGTCTCCCAGAACACGGCACAAGGCATTTTCTAGTATAGTCCAAGAACACACACCCAGAATTTGAAGTCAAACTCTTGCAAACATTGGGAAACTAAATAACAGTTTGGGGACAGAAAACTCTAAAAACTCTTTAGATTATAAGGTACAATCAATGTGCCTAAGAGACTAAATGCCAACATTAAGAATCTTTTTCTGCAGTTCTGGCTTAGCTCTGGCCACTTATTGACCTTGTAGCTTCAGGCAAATCTCATGAACTCTCTAGGCTTCAATTTCCTCAAATGTAAAATGATGATAACAAGGTCTAACTCACAAAATTGTGAAAATTAAAACAAATTACACACTTTAAAGATCTTTAAAAACATTACATCCCCATGTTATTGTGAGATATTGCTTATTAGATGGGATTGGAAAAAAAGAGGAAAACTTAAATCATGAAATGCTCCATAATTTGTCATAAGGTAGTAAGAAATACTTCTACAAAAAGCGTAAATCCATCCTCTATATCAGTTAAGGTAATAGTTCTCAGGATAGCCTATACCAGAGAGAAGAAATCAGGTTTAGGGTGAGGCTAAATATAAACCTTTTTGTCAAAAAGTATTTACTATGAAATAATGGGGATCAAAATGAAGATAACAGTTGTAAGGATTGGACAGATAAATCTGATTCTTTCAAGATCTGTCTTTTGCCTTAAGCCCTCATACCTGCTGCCAGTCAAAACACTTATCAAACTAAAGATCTTACATTCATAGACCTCAGTACATTTTTTTATTGTTGACACTATTACATATATCCCCCATTTTCCCCTTCTTTGCTCCTCTCCACCCAGCAACCCCCACCAGCCTTTACCACACTGTTGTCTGCGTCCGTGGGCTATGTGTACACACATGTGTGTCCTCTGACTAATCCCTTCCAGTCCCCCATCCCCCTCCCCTCTGCAATCTGTCAGTACATTTTTATTTATACATTCAGACAGGAACTCAGACTTCTGTAACCTAAATTTTAAGCAATAAATACGTAGACCATAAGTCCATATGCAGGTTGAATAATAAACAAATCCTTTATTTTCTGTGTTTCCTATTTATCTAAATATATTTAAAAATTTTCTCCACATTTTTTATTGTTGTTCAAGTACAGTTGTCTCAATTATCCCCCAACCACTCCCCCACACCCCAGCCAACCCCACTTCCAACCCTTGATCCTACCAGCCAAAACTCTGTTATAAAATAAAAGCAGTGTAATGTCACTTCTCAGCTAAGTAGAAATAGCTTTTTACCATCAAAGTTAATACTCCAAAGTTAAATTCAGAAAATGGTTATTTAATTTTGAAATAGTATTATCTACGTGAACAACTTTTTGAATCACAATATTTATACAGGCCTAGTTTGCTGGTATGCCAATGTAGTAGACTCTGTTTTCTGGGATCTGTGATAAGAAATTCATGGTGAAAGCTCTGATGTTCGTATATGAGAGATCTTGTCAAGATCACCATGTACAAATGAGTCTCATATTATCTCCTAGCTCTGTTGACTGGGACAGCCCCTGTTGCCATCCTTTCGCAGTGCACAGTGGATGGTGTTCAAGAGCACCACTGCCACTTCCTCCTCAGTCCCCTAACTACAGGATTCTTCTGGGACAGAGCTGACCATTTCCCTCGACCTGCAGATGTTCTCTTGGGGCCCCACTATGGCAGGTTTTTACACAGCAGGTCAACTTCTTGAGGTATCCAAACAGCTAATGCTTGTACCTCCTTCTTTTGCCAGGTTTAAAACCATGGGGAACCCAGGTATCCTAGCTCCCTAGTTATCACTCCACAGGAACTTTGAGAGAGATGGAAGATGTTTTGCCATTCTACAATTCCCTGACATTTCTTTCTCCAGTGGTGCAAAGATGGGTCCAAAGATTCTGAACCTCAACAAATGCCCACCCTAAGAGGAAATCAGATTCCAGTCCCTGTATCTTGCAGAAACCTCCAATCTTAAGGCAAGAAAAGGAGAAATAACAAAGAAATGTCTTTTAATAAGCACTCTTTTTTAACTTTTTCTCCATAAAAATATTTTTCTCCTCATTTTTCTCTGTCCCTCTTAATGAAGGGGGAAAATACCAGGTAGGCCTTCCTCAAAACTTGATGCAGTTTGAAGGGTCTTGAACTATGAATCCAATTAATTCAGATTTTGCTTTCTTTTTGTCCATGAGCTGTCTTCATAGTATTCCCTACCAGATGTAGATATGAGGCCAATTCTTTTGATTCTTATAAATATTCACAGAACAATTGAACAATTTATGATAAATGGAAATTAGCCTACTTAGTGCAAAATTAAGTCAAGAGAAAAAAGTACGCCAGGATCCTAAGTGTTGAGTAAAGTATAATCATGTAGAAGCCTCTACAATTCCAAAATTAATTTTGTTCTTGAATTATTCAAATTACTCATTTTAGAGGACTCAGATGGATGCAGTCAGAAGGCCAGTTCTGGGGGCTTATTGAGGGCATTAGTAGCCTACTTTAGGTAAGCAGAAGAACCACAAATGGACACAGAAGAACCTTAACATTAGTATGTACCACAACTCAACAGGAAGAGTTGGGGAGACTCTGAAGAGACCAGGAGGTAAAAGTTAACATACCTGTCAATTCCCTACAGGTGGACTTTCTGCAAAATTCCATAGAAAACAGCCAGTGACAAATTCACGAGACAATCCTAGTAAAAGCTAAGTGGCAGCTCAGATCGGCATCCTGTACAGCTGCAACAAGTCTCAGACCCTATTCCTTCAATCATGCAAGCAAGAAGGCCCAATCAGTAAATGCTGAGTCAGCAGAAAAGAGATGGCGTTCAGGCTCTGGCACATCATACATACTGTTGCTATGATATAGGACTTGGACCCAAGGCCTTGAACTTGGCTAAAGAAAGTCTGGCACTTCTTCCATTATGTTGCTTAAAAACTTCCCAGCACAAAGGCCAGATTCCTGTATCAGAAACTGATGACCATCCTTGTTAGATTCTTGCCCCTGATTTTAATGGGTAACTACATACCAGTAGCCCCAGAAAATGTTGTTCCTTATACATGACATGGTGGTCT
Source organism: Trachops cirrhosus (assembly GCA_028533065.1). NCBI lineage: Eukaryota > Metazoa > Chordata > Mammalia > Chiroptera > Phyllostomidae > Trachops > Trachops cirrhosus. The sequence goes on from CM052540.1 coordinate 117,041,028, forward strand.
TGCTATTCAGCTATTTATCATTCTCTGCTCAACACAGACACGATTCGTCCATTGTTGGTAGAAGTAGAAATGAGTACCTCTAAAACAATTTTTATGTAAGATAACTTAGAATTATATATCAACACTGTGATCCATAACTTCAATATATACTTGTTTATCATATATATGTATGGCCTATATGTTTGTACAAAGTATTCATAGCACTACTGCTTTTTTTGTATCAACATATAAAAAATCTAAATGTTCATCAACAAGGGATTGTTTGAATACATAATGCTACACACACACACTTTGGAATCATCTGCACCTGTAAAAGGAATGATTTTCATACTGATATAAATATACCCTAAAATACCTTGTTCAGGGTGTAGGTGGTAGAAGATGGACTATTCACTTTTTCTCTTTATGATATTTGAGTGATAAGAATGTAATGCAAATTACCAAATATATAAAAACTAAAAAAATTGATGGGTAATCTCTAACAGCATAATATTCATTAAGTGACCACAAATGAGGCAAGCTCATTCAGTATCACTTTTGATTCTGGGACTTTTTAAGATGAAATTACAGTGGTATCTTAAGTTAGTCATAGGAAAAAGAGAAATGAGAAATGATATAAGTGAATCCATAGACTCATTCATAAAGACTTTTCCAATTATATCCCAGGTTTACCCATAGTCAATTACTTTGTAAACTTTTTAAATTTATGTCTATATTTATAAACTAGAAACTGATGCTCAAAAGCATCACTCTTAGAGTGTTGGGACAAAAAAATGGACTAGAACTAAAGAGTCTCATGTTTAAATCATAAATCTATTTTGACCAATCATTTGATTTCTGTTGACCTCATTTTCCTTAATAATCTATAAAATAATAATTAAGAGTGATTATTACTATGTTTCCTTCCAGTTTTAATATTCTATGATACCATTCTCTATATCATAATATAGTACAAACTCTATAAGTCTGTAAAAATACATTAACACGCCCTGACTGGTGTGGCTCAGTGGGTGGAGCATTGTTCTGCAAGCCGAAAGTTCACTGGTTCAATTCCTATTCAGGGAACATGCCTGGATTGTGGACCAGGTCCCTGGTTGTGGGCATGAGAGAGGCAACCAATCAATATTTCTCTCTCACATTGTTGTTTCTCTCTCACATTATTGCTTCTCTCCCTTTTTCTCCCTCCCTTCCCTTCTCTCTAAATATATAAAATTTTTTAAATACATGAACAAATCATAATACAAACTATAGAGTGAAGTAAGAATTCACACAGTAAAGAATATGCAGGCAAAATATAGCAAATAAAGGTTTCAACTGTATCATCTTGATGAGATTTTGACTATTAAGAGTGTTAAAGAAATCAAACTTCGTATTTTCCCAAAGCTGCTTAAGAGTTCAGAGTAAATATTAAAAGCTTGCAGACAGACTGTGAGACTAGTATCTCAAGCCTCAAATGGCAGAGATATGATCTCTCATCAACCGGTATGCCAACTGGCACCAAACAACCTTCACCAAGTCCTATTGGCACCAAGACTCAAACAGCAGAGACAGAGGATTCCCAGTGCACACAAAACAGCAAAGTTCAAACCAAGTCCCCACGAGATAAGAAAGCAAACATAGGAAAACTGTAACCAAGACCGGAGGTTTCTTTCTTTTCAAGTTAAAACTTTCACAACCTTCAACATACCTTTAAAACTTTCTATACACCTTCTATTCTCATTCTGAAATAACAATTTTAGCCTAACTCACTTTCAATCCTTGTCCTTTTAACAATGGGAAGGACCATACTCGAACTTTATATTAGCCAGCTAAAATTCCTTAGATTTGCAAATAGAATCCTTAGATCCTATTCCTTATTGTGTAAAATAAGATAAAATGAAATAAATAAAAGGAACATTGTCATTTGTGTTAGGAGTTGCTTTTCTTTCCCCACCCCCCAAAATTTTCAATCTTGTCCGGAGTGCAGGTCCAGCTTTCCCTTTCAGCTTCAAGCACAGCAGCAGGGTCCGAGTCCTCCTCAGGCGGTGCCCATTTTATCCGTGTGGTGGATGCAAGGCTTGATTCCCATGAGCTTTAGGGAAGAGTGTGTTGTCAGCACAGCATCATAGGGCCCAGCCCATTGCATGGCTACCTGCTCCTCAGGGCCTTGAGTCCTCCAGGTCTTTATTAAGTCCCAGTGCCAGGGCTAGAATGGGTGTAAGGGCTCGTCAGATGGATAGATGGAACTGCAATGAGAAAACTTGTGCAAAACAGTGTTTGCCCAAAATTATATTGTTTATAAAAATTTTGACTCATACTCCAAATCCAAAGGGGGTGCTCCTAAAATAGAGATTTGGAAGGGTCTTCCATAAAATATTCTGAAAGGGGTTAATTTAAGCCCACTTCTGGGTGCTACCAATAGGAAGTGCCTGGTCCCATTTCAAATGCACTCTTGGCATATTTTTGCCAGAGTCTTCTTTATTGTATGGTTCATTTTCTCATTCCTTCCCATAGGTTGAGGTCTCTAAGACACATGTAGTTTCCATTAAATTTGTAGTGCCCATCCAATCTTCTGGGAGATCTCTGAAGTGAACAAAGTCAATGGTCACTCTGAAAAGCTGTGAGGAAGTCCAAAACCGGTTTGTTGTTGCCCATTTTCCATGAAGCTGCTCGCATCTGTATATAGCTCCCAGCCTGGTGCTGTCAGCAGCTGGTCCAAGCAATCATGCCAGAGGGCTGAATATGCTTCTGCATCTGGGAGCTGGGTGGTTGGGTTCGAGGTAGTTGTGTTGTCTAACAAAATGACAGAGCTGGGCTCCACAGAATGAGTATACTAGATGGGTTGGATGTTAATTGCTCCACCTGGGGTTCTCTCAGCCTGAGCTGGTTGATCCACCTGCTCATAGATCTTGTGTGGGAAGAGTTTAACTCTGGGTCCTTCTAGGCAAGTCTGGAGGGCCTGGAGCTGGTTAGCATGTTCCAACACATAATTGCTACTATGTAGGAAAAAGAGTTACTTGTGCATACAATTTACAAAGTAAATCTCAGCCCAATAATGAAATAAGGTAGTCCAATATGTAGCAGAAACTATACATAAAATTTTGATCCCCAAGCTAGCCTTCTGCAGGTTGAAGGAACACCTATTTTTTGTCTTGTCTGGTCACTCAAGTAATCGTTACTGTATCCAAGCCTTTCTTGGTTAATTTTGTGTTTAGCACTGAGTATGCAGCTCCCATACCTACAAGGAAATCAGTTAGCTTGTTTCCCACCATCAGTGGTACCCCGGGCTCCGGTCAGGAAATTATAATAGGTTGGGGGATGTCTAGGGGAGCCCAATAGTAACCAGAGAACTGGCCTTCCTGGTTTACTCTGCCTATAGGATATTGCCTAAAAGAGAATTATTTTGCTCTCAGTAAGGAGGCTCCCTGGCCAAATCAGGAGCCCTGATAGGTCTTTCATGGGGAGACCCCTCCCACATCATACAGTGGTAGAGTTATGGGCTCTCTGGTCCCTATTTCAGGAGTGTCTAGCAGTGGGGGTAGTGATTGGGGAGGTCTTCCTGCTCCTAATCCTGTGTCCTCTGGGTTGAGGGCATTAACAAGACTTATCTCCTCATTCTCCCTTTCTTCCTGTGTCCTACTATCAGAAAGGGGTTTTAAGGCCACTTCCTTTCTTTGCACCATCAAGTGATTCTTTGTTCCTGGTGAAACCCTGTTAGGTAACAAGATAAAGGCCTTAACATAATGGATTTCATCCCATTTGCCAAAACATTGGCAATATAGTTCCAATTGCATTATGGTACAGTAATTTAAAGGCCTTTAAAGGCTTTAAAGGCCTTTATCTCCACCATCTAAAATATACATAGGCCTCAATGTGTTACAATAAAGAACCAATTCCTCCTTAGACACTGGATAATGGCTGTACATTGCCCAATCTGCTAAAATTCTACCCATGGGGCTCTCTCCAGGAACCAACATAGAATAGCCCCTGTCTATACAAGCCCAAAGTTATGACCAAAACAAATGCAGGCAAACTGGGAATATATAAGCAAACTTGAACCGACAACTCCATTATTCCAAATGAGTGCTCACAAATAGGTCTTCTGCCATCCACTCTCACAGACCCCAAACCATGGCTCCCCAAAATTGGTCACTCCTAATACAGCCCCTGGTTGCAGCCCCAAAATTTGGGTGATCTCACCCCCTCTCAGAGTCTGTTTCCTTCCCAGAACCATTTCCTTCTACTTGCCAGGCATATTTAAGCATCTGATGCCTCAAGTGGAGGTGCAGAGAAATTTCTGGAGACTAGGAAACTGCACAGTCCCACTCTTGGGGGTTTTCAACCTATCATAGGTAGTTAGGGTCCCCTCAGAGTTGCCACTACTGTTGCCAAACAGAGATGGGGTACTGCTGCCCACCACACTAAATTCCAGAGGCAGAGGTTTGGTGAAAAAAGAAAGTTTTTTATTTAAAAGCTACACAACTTTGGAAGAATGGCAGGCTTCTGCCTCAGAGCCCGACTCTCTGGACCACCCAGAGAAAATCCCTACCACCCTTTGCCAGATTAGTTCAAGGCTGCACCTGGAGTTCCTTCTCCCATTTAAAGTACCATCCTTTGGAAATGGCAGGTGGCCACTGAGTTGTCCTCCAAGCTGCTCTGCTTCTTTCCCCATCACTGTTGGGCCTCAGGCTCCTTTCTAGAGTCTGTGCACGTAGCAAGTGCTACCACAACCACTATTCCGCCTGGGCCTGGGGCCACTGCCAGACCCTGTGGTCTCCAGGGCCCACCAGCCTGCAAATGCTCCAGCGCCTGAAAGGGCAAGCAAGGGGAGGGAGAAAGCACAAGTCTTTCCCTACCTTCTGTTTGAATTTTCCAGCTGAAAATTCCCTGTGCTCTGGAAATATCCACTTTTCTAGTCAATTCCATAGGCTAGACTGGCAGGTATGCCACTCCCTGTGCCACTAATATGTACTCCACAATGCCTATGTTGCTGTGACCTCTGGTTTCCCTTCAGTCAGGAAGTGGAAGTTTTTCCCTCATCAGTCACTTTTGCTAGCTGCTGCAGCAGCGATGCATGCACCAGGAGGCACATGCTGCACTAGCTCCATTGCCCGAGATGCTGTGCTGGTTTGTTTACCCTTCATCTGGGGACATAGCTTCTCCCACAGCCCCAAGTTTTCTGTGGCCCCTTCCTCACTCTGGGCACCACACCATTATTATTACAGCTATGTTCACTGACCAATGGTTTAATACAATATTAAGCAAATAAGAATATAAAAAGATCCCCTAAAATCAAATAAAAATGAATATTAAAAAAACCTACAATGGAAAACTGAACTGACACTCAAATGATATGCAAACATGCAGCCGTGGGGCAAAAGCCACATGAGAATCAGAAACTGAAACTAAGTTTGGTGACTGCAAGGTGGGGTAGCTGAGTTTTAGTCTCTTATTAAGGCAGGATCATATAATAGGAGTAAATTGAAAATTTAAATGAACAAATTCTTAGAAAACTATATCTTACCAAAAATAATTCAAGAAATGAAGATCTTAACTATGTCTATAAACATTAAAGAAATTTGATCCATAATTAAAATATTTCCATAGAAACATTAGAGTAAATACTATATATTCAATAATAATAGGTATTCAGTGAAATGTCACATAATACTATACATTCAAGGAATAAATCATTTCAATTATTTATAAGCTTTTCCACAGACTAAGAAAATTAATCCATAAGATTTTCTCTAATGAATATATATAGAATAGGGATTTTGGTCTAATGGATGTGTACATTTTTAGTTGTGTGAGATAATACTGAATTGTTTTCCAAAATGCTTGAGCCTATTTATATTCTAGCCAATAGTATGGAAGAATTCCAGTTGCATTATCTTCTTGACAAAATGCTATATTTTCAGGTCTCCTAATTTTGCCAATCTATTGCATTTAAGTTATTTATTTTGAACCTCCTTTTTTTGTTTGGCTTTCCAGGCCCCAAATTTAGAGATATGTATAAAGCTTTTGTATTTAATCCACCACCACCTACCTGCACATCCATCAGCTCTGCCTTCAAACTTCTCTTTGTTTTTCCGTGTAACAGAAACCTGCTACCCTTCAGTTTTAAGCTTTTTACAAATAATATGTGGAAAACTTATTACTGACAGGACCTAAATTTTTGGTGTTATTTGTAACTAAAACATTGATTTGCCATCATACAGACCTGGTAACTCTCCACTATTATCCATTGACTCCAAGCCTCAGCAACCATATAACAAAACTACCATCAGTTCTGCCATAAAGCTTACTTTGAAAATGTAAATTTGTTCCAATATGATTGATATATTAGAGAACAATTTCAGCATAGTGAAAAATTTGCATTTGTTTATATACAAATTCATTTGTGAGACTCACTAAGTGAACACAGAAAACTGTAGTCAGCTGAACCGAGTCATGTAAAAATGCACAAATACCAATTCAACCCCAGATCTACAAGCATTACTCACATTACTCAAGCATTGCTCAAGCATTACTCAAGTATTACTCACATACTCACTACACCTTCTATTTTAACATCAAATTCAACAAATAATTACCATTCTGTCACTTTGTACCAGGTGCTGTGGTAAGCAACGATGATCAGGGGTCCTGTATGATTATGGAAAACTCACAAACTAATGCAAAACCTCATAATAACTACTTTTACAGTAATACTAAATTACAATGGTATTAAGTGTTATGAAGTGAAAATGCATGATGCTGTCAGGATGTGTTACACAAAACCCAACCTAATTTAGGGGATACAGTTTAAGAAGAGTCAGAGAAAGCTGCCTTGAGGAAATAACCTTTTCTCTGAAATGGCAAAGGTGAATAAAAGTTAGCCTGAATATGAATGATATACAAGGAATATTGCAGTGAAAGCTCTGAGGTAAAAAGAAATTTGGCCCTTCTGAGGAGTAGAGAGAAGGCCAGTTTGGCAGAAGCACAGAGAGTGTGAAAAGTTATGGCACAATAAGAGGATATAATGGGTTGAATGGTGCCCCCTCCAAAAAAATATGTCCACTTGGAACCTGTGAATGTGAGCATATTGGGAAAAGGGTCTTTGTAATTTAATCATGAAAAGAAGTCTCAAGACAAAATCATCCTAGATTAACCCAGTGGGCCCTAAATTCAATGGGATTTGTCCTTACAAGAAACTGAAGAAGAGCAAACAATGATACACAGAGGACGTGATGTGCATATGGAGTCAGAGATGGAGTGTTATCTCTACACACCAAGAATATTCAGAAACGATGCAAAAAAAACCCCAGAAAAGATGCATGAATAGGAGAAGCCTGCAGAATAAACCAATTCTGCTGATACCATGATTTTGAACTTCTCTCCAGGACTGTGGCAGAATGAATTTCATGACAATTTATTGTGGTAGACCTAGGAAACTAATACAGATGTTGACTCATTCAAGGAACTTGTAAGTAAAGTAACTATTGCAGGCAGCTTCTAAGAGGGGTCCCAATAATCTGTTTCCAGGTTTCACACCCTTGTCAAACGTGATGCCCTTGAATGTGCCTTGAGATCAGGCATATTCTGGGTTTTGGAATTTTCTGTTTTGTATTTTTTATTATATTATGCCCAGAGTGCCTGACACATAATAAATTCCCAATAAATATTTAAGGAATGAATAATTAATTACTTTGCTTAGAGAACTGGATAGTTGAACAGTTCTGATGCTTGAGACGGTCTAAAGAAAGAAGCATTAAAGTCAATAATATTTAAAAGAGAAAAAACAATTTAAGAGAGTAGATAAAATTGAATAGCAAATATTTTGAATAAAATACTAGAAAACAATTCAATAGCACATTATAAAATCACACACCATTAGGTAGGATTTATCACTAGGATGCAAGGAAGCTTAAGTGGGATACACACATTATCAGAAAAAAGGATAAAAATCATGATCATCTCAATAGATATAGAAAAAAGCATTTGACAAAATTCAACATTCTTCCATGATGAAAAAAAAAACTTCTATAAATTTGGTACAGAAGAAACTTACCTCAACATAAAAATGGCTATATATGCTAAAACCATAGCTAATATCATACTCTAAAGTAAAAATCCTTTCCTCAAAGATCAGGAACAAGACAAGGGTGCCTAATCTCACCACTTCTACTTAGCATAGTACCAGAAGTTCTAGCCTGAAAAATTAGTCAGGAAAAAAATAGAAAGCACTCAAACTTGAAAGGAAGAAGTAAAATTGTCCTTGTTTGCAGGTAACATGATATATATTGAAAACCCTGAAAAGTCACCAAAAAACTGTTAGAATTAATGTCAGTAAGGTTGCATGATACAAAATTAACACATATCAAAACACTTGCCATTTCTATACACTAACAATGATCTCTTTAAAAAAAAATTTAAGAAAATAATTCCACTTAATATTGCAACAAAATAATGTACTTAAGAATGAATTGAACCAAGGAGGTAAAAGATTTGCACACTGAAAACTATAAGCATTTATGAAATGAATTAAATAAAAAGAAATAGAGAAAGGTCTTCCATGTTCATGGATTAAAGATTTAATAGTGCTAAAATGTTTCTACTACTCAAATTATCTTCAGAAGCAGTGCAATGCCTCTCAAAATTCCAATGGCATTTTTTACAAAAGTAGAAAAATCTATCCTAAAATCTATATGGAACCACAAAAGACCCTAAATAGCCAAAGCAATCTTGATCAAGAAGAACATAGCTGGAGACATCACACTTCCTAATTCATACTACATTACAAAGTTATAGTAATCAAATAGTATGGTACTGACATAAACACAGATACACAGATCAGTAAAACAGAACAGAGAGCCCAGAGATAATAAATATATATTAGTCAACTAATCTGTGACAAGGGCATTGAGTATACACAATGAAGGAAGGGTAGCCTCCTATAACTAGGTCTGGGAAAACTAGATACTCAACATCAACATCAAAAGAATGAAAATATGTCTCTATCTTATACCACTTACAAAATTTAAATCCAAAATAGATTGAAAACTTGAATGTAAGCCCTGTAACTGAAACTTCTAGGAAAAAATAAAACACTGGAAAAAAGCTCCTTGACATTGGTCTCGGTAATAATTTTCTTGATTGACACCAAAAACACAGGCAACAAAGCTATATGAATAAACAAAAGAGAGCATGTCAAACTAAAAATCTACATAGCAAAGAAAACAATCAACAAAATGAAAAGACAATCTCTGAAAGAGAATATATTTGCAAGTCATATATCTGATATAAGGCTAAATATCTAAAAACATAAGGAACAAGTCAATAGCAACAAAACAAAATAAATTACCTGATTAAAAATGGACAAAGGACTTGAATAGACAGTTTTGTAATGAATAACAGGCATACACAAAGGTGTTCAACATCACTAACCAGGGCACTCCAAATCAACACTACAATGAGATATCACCTCACGACTCTTAGGATGGCGACTGTCAAAAAGACAAGAGATGACAAGTGCTGAGGAAGGTGTAGTAAAAAAGGAACCCTTGTACACCATTGGTAGAAATGTAAATCAGTAGAGCCATATGGAAAACAACATGGGTATTTCTCAAAAAAAGTAAAAACAGAACTACCATATGATTCACTAACACAACTTCTGGGTATGAAAACACTATCTCAAAGGGACACTTGTACTACCACGATTATTGCAGAATTTTTCACAACAGTCAAGATATGGACATAACCTAAGTATCTATAGACTTATGAATGGACAAAAGATGTGATACAGATACAAACACATACACACTGAAGATTATTCAACTATAAATAAGAAATCATTTGTGCAACATGGATAAACTTGGAGAGCATTATGCTAAGAGAAATAAGCCAAAGACAAATACTGTATGTATCACTTATATGTTGAATCATAGAAACAGAGAATCATTGTTGATTTTCAGGAGCTGAAGGTAGAGGAAATGAGGAAGTAAGATGCATAAGTTTCAGGGATCTAATGGACAGCATGGAAACTATGGTTAATAATACTTCATTATATACTAGAAAGGTGCTAAAAGGTGTTTTTACCAGAAAAAAATTTATAACTAAGTGAGGTGACAAATGTGTTAATTAACTTGATTGCAGTAATCATTTCACAATGTATACATATATCAAATCATCATTATATCTCAAATAAGCACCATTTTTGTCATTTATACCTCAAAAAATTGGGGGAAAACAACTAGTAGTTTTTTACATTAGATGATGCATATGAAAACCTTTATTGAAAAATAAAAAGCTATATACATATTGGGAATTGCCATGAAAATTAACTAAACTGATGATTCCAATTTCCTGAGATTCAAATAACTAGTACTTACAAGCTGGTCTTCAATCTTCCTCATTCTCCCCACACCTCCAGCCTCACCCTCTTTTGCATCCTCAACATCAGACTTTTAGCAGGTAACCTATTTTCTACTTCAGAAAGAAAATAAAAGCCCCTATATGAAATTATGTAAAAGTTAGGCCACCAAAAATATACCTCATTTAACTTTCCCTTTTTCTTCTCAATACTGGCCAGTTTCTCTACCAATTTTCTTTTCTTTTTTTTATTTGAATTGTTTTATTTTTAAATTTTTACTGTATTTTTCCCATTACCAATTAGTTCCCTTATATACCCCTCTCCCCACAATCACCACAGTTGTCCATATCCACGAGTCCTTTTTCCCTTTTTGCTCAATCCCTCTACCCCCTAACTTCCACCCACCTGAGCTGTCATTCTGATTTCTATCTATGAGTCTGTCTCTATTTTGCATGTGAATGTAGTTTGTTCATTAGATTCCACATATGAGTGAAATCACATGGTATTGGTCTTTGACTGGCTTATTTCACTTTACATACAGTTCTCCAGGTCCACCCATACTGTTGTAAAGAGTTAACTTTTCATCTTCTTTATGGCTTAGTAGTATTCCATTGTGTAAATGTCCCATAATTGTTTTATCCACTCACCTACTGATTGACACTTGGGCTGCTTTCATATCCTAGAGATTGTAAATAATGTTGCAATGAACATAGGTGTGCTATGTTCTTTTAAATTAATGTTTTGGGTTCCTTTGGATATAGTCCCAGAAATAGGACTGTTGGGTCAAAAGGTTAATCCATTTTTATTTTTTTGAGGTATCTCCACACCGCTTTCCAAAGTGGCTGCACCAATCTGCATTTCCACAAACAGTGCAAAAGTATTCCCCATTCTCCACATCCTTACCAGCACTTGTTGTTGATTTATTGATGATAGCCATTTTGACAGGTATGAAATGATATCTCATTGACATATTTCACAGAACTAAAACAAATATTTCCAAAACTTATATGGAAGCACAAAAGACCTTACATAGCAATAGCAACACTGAGAAAAAACAAAGTTGGAGGAATCATGCTACCTAATATTAAACTATACTACAAGGCCATAGCAATCAAAATAGCATGGTACTGGCATAAAAACAGACACATCAATCAATGGATCAGACTAGAGAGCCCAGAAATAAACCAACAAGTTTATGGTCAATTAATATTCAATAAAGGAAGCAAGCACAAACAATGGGTGAAATACAGTTTATTCAATAAATGATTGGTGTTGGGAAAATTGGACAGATATGGGCAGAAAAATGAAACTAGAACACATTCTTACACCACACACAAGAAGGAATGCAAAATGGATTAGAAACTTACATGTTAGACCCAAAACCATAAAAACCATAGAAGAAAATGTAGGAAGCAAAATCTTGGACATTGCCCATAGCAATAGTTTATCAGATATATCTCCCCAGGCAAAGCAAACAAAAAAAGTTAACAAGTGAGAAAACATCAAACTAAAAAGTTTTTTCACAGAAAAGGAAAACACTGACAAATTAAAAAAACAACTCACAGAATGGGAGAACATATTTGCCAATACATCTGATAAGGGGTTAATATTCAAAATTTATAAAGAATTTTAAAAACTCAACACCAAAAATCAAACAACCCAATTAAAAATGGGCAAAGACCTGAATAGACACTTCTCCAGAGAGGACATACAGATGGCCAATAGGCATATGAAAAGATACTCCACATCCCTAATCATCAGAGAAATGCAAATTAAAATCCACCAATTTTCTATTAACAGTTTGTCTTATCAGAAATCATATATTGTAATTACTATCTGTCTCTCCTATATGTTGAAACTTTCTGTGCATGTTAAATTATTCTTATCAGCACTTTATAATAATCTAGCTCTTCGTCATAAATACAACCTGACCAGAAGATTACATATAATCATAATGAAAACTATTCTCCCTGAAACTCAGTTTCCTGTCTATTCACCTCTCTAATTACCCCTTCTCTACACTGCCAACTTCTCAGGAGAATTGTCTGTACTCAACGTCACCAATGATTTAGAAATTTCAAATCATTTTCTCAAGATTGCAAAATGTATGAATAGCTGAGATTCAAACTGTTTTGATGTTTGAGTCCTACTCGGCATGGCTTCAAATTTACCGAAACTTTAGTATATATACTTCTACTCAATAATCTGAAAAATCCCATTTCCTTCTATATAGGAGACCATTCTACATGGCATGGGTCCAAACAGGACCCACACCCATGGATAGGTTCTCCGTGGGGAATCAGGCCTGCATTGTACGGAGGCCGCTTTGAGACTTGCTTTTTGCTAAAACCATGTTTCCATGGTTTCCCTCACCATGAATTGAGGCAGAAAATGTTTACTGCATATCTTTAAAGTAACTTCCTAAAATCTATGCTAAACTTTCCAAGGATGAGTGTAACCAGTTCAACCACTTTTCCCTTTGCATTTGCAAATATCCATCTTCTGTGATGTGATTAGTGTCATTAGCTCCTTTGTTTTCTGTAAAAGGTAACCACCTAAAGAGAACCTCTGCATAGTAAGTGAGGACCATCATGTAATGTGCCCAGAAAAGCAACAAAAGCTTGTCGAGGCAAGGGTCAGGGCACTGTCTCCTTGAGAGTATGGCTGAGGTGCTCTGAGGCTTTTTCTCCTCTTGAGAGAGAAGCCGTACCAACCCTTTTCCTCCACAGGACTCTAGTCCATGTGATTTTCTTATATCTCATCCACAATGTTGCGGATCCCACTAGCTGGGGTCTGCATCACTGCTAACCATGTCATATGTTGACTAAAAGACTGATCATCAATATGTGTAAATAAGTAATTAGTGAATATTTTCAAATGCTATTTTCATAGTTAAATACAATAGCACTAAGCTTAAGAAGAATACACTCAGTAAAGCTTTTGATGGTCAATTAAGCATTTGTAGATGTGCCATGAAATAAAAACCATCCATTCAAACATGTCCTGTTATAATAGTAAGCACCATCTAGCCATGAAATAGAAAACTCATCCTGCCCTGGCTGGTGTGGCTCTGTAGACTGACCTCTGTAGTGCTGACCTGTGTATGAGGGGATCGCCAGTTAGATTCTCAGTCTGGGGCACAGGTCTGGGTTGCAGGCCAGATCCCCAGTGGAGGACACATGAGAGGCAACCACACACTGATGGTTCTCTCCCTCTTTTTCTCCCTCTCTTTCCCTCTCTAAAATAAATAAATAAAATCTTTATTAAAAAAAGAAAGCTAATCCCTACATGGTATTAAGCTACTTTACAAAATGGTACAGTAAGATTCCAAATAGAGCCATCAATCAGAAATGGAATCTCAGCAGTTAAAGCTGAACATACTTCACAAACTGATAATGCTAGATCCTGGATTAGAGTTTTGAAACCAAGCTATTAGATATGCTTTTAGAGATTTTTAAAATGTCCCAAAGGCCTATGACATCTGTCTCAGGCATCACCAGTAGCTAAAGAGAACCTGATGTGGCACATACCACAGCAAGCACAGACCAGCTATATATAAAGAACATGGAATGAACGTGTGAGAAAATCAATGTCCATCTGAGAAGTGCACACAGCTGCTGACATGCACCAGGCAGAGCACGGATGTGTATACAGCTCTCTGAACTTAACACAGACGGTGACCAACTATGGGGCCTTCCATTTTCTCAAACTTTACCTTTCTCTTTATCTTATTGTATTTGTTGGATATATTCCCTTGTAACAGTAATGAAAGGAAAGTTAAGTGTGTCCTTTCAAAAAGTCAAGGAATAAGTCTTTACAGAATTCATCCAATTGTGAAACACTTCCAAACAGAGGAAGGTATATAATGAAGATTAATATATCAGATTTGCTAAGAAAAACCAGATTGGATAAAATTACTTGGATGTGCAACAGAAAGGGTATTCTAAGGCTGAACTTCAAAACAACATTCATCGGCTAAATCCAAAAAGAGAAAAACCACATTCAAAGTGCAATTTTCTCAGTATATGTCATGAACTAAATACTAACTTAAACTATAATCAGATTTCTGTTTTTTTTTTTTTTTTCATGAGAACATTTAATGAAAGAGCAAAAACCTTACAGACTGACCCAGAAATTCATAGGGAACTGAGACAGAGCATGGTGTTTTCAGTCAACTACCATAATCTTAGGGCAGCCCCGCAGGATACTGCCTGACACCAGTTTGAATCAGTATGAAAATGTGTGTGATTTCAGATTCAAAATTTAGATTCCTAATGTTCTCCTTGGTGCTGCTTATGGTCCAGTCGAAGATTCTCACTCAGAAGAGATACAGACAGCCATCAACAGACAGATGCCGCTCTCTCTCCCTTGTCAGTCAGCTTTTCATATAGTTTGACATATTTTAACTAGACATAGTATTTTACCTTTTGGAGAAAAAGAAGCAGTCATCTTAGAGAAATGTGGCTTCAAGGTTTATTAAGCCAGAGATAACTGTTTGTCTCCCTCTCAATTACATATGTCCCAAGGAGGTCAAAGGCTGAACTTCTGATTTGGATTCAGGTTGCCCATATAGTAAGGCAATGTTAGTTCCTAAAGCAAGCCAAGTATAAATAAAGCTCCCAATAGATCTTCTAGATTCTATAAACATCACAGAATTTTTGGAATTAAAAAACAAATTACTTTCAAATTTGTCTGAGCTCACTTTTGCAGTATTTTTATAATTTTAGAAAAAATAGTTCATACATATTGTGAACAATTTGTGTAACTCAGGCCCACATATCTGTAAATAATAGTGGCCACAGATCCGCAGCTACTAGTCCACTGCAAGAGAGCCCAGCAGCTGGGGACAGAAGCTGTCATTACCTGCTTTCACTTCTTCTGCCCTCCCCAGAGAACCAGTGGCTCCTGGGACCCTGATAAACTCCTTTTTCAGGACACCAGTACCCTTGTTTTTCTTTTTAAAACAAACAAAGTCATAAGAGAATGAAACATTTTTTCCATTTTATAAAAGATACTCATCACAAAATTTCATTCAAAAGCAGTTTTTAGAAAATGTACCATAGAGAACGTATAGTACGTATTAACACATTTTTTAAAAAAAATAAGGGCCAAGGAAAAAAAGAAAAATTAAATCACCTAGACCAAACCACCTTACTTATAATTGCTCTGATGATGCTATATTTGGCTCTGAGTCCTGCCAGAAGGGACAGAAATGGAGGAATGAGTGATCGTGTTTCCATTAACAAAATGACGAATAAATCCTGACTCCAGGTGGTTGTTCTACCGTATAACACTAAATTAATGTAGACAATCTGAAACCTACCTTTATTTTGTCCCCTGACAGAATCATCCTCACTAAGATGTACTTTAATGGGAATCCACCAAAAAACTGCTCGACCTAATAAATGAATTTGGCAAAGCGTCAGGATACAAAGTCAACATTCAGAAATCAAAGGCATTTTTGTACACCAACAATGAAATATCAGAAACAGAAAGTAGGGGGAAAATCCTATCTACTATAGCAATGAGAAAAATAAAATACTTCGGAATAAACTTAACCAAGGAGGTAAAAGACCTCTACCCAGAAAACTACACAACACTAACTGAAAAAATGAAGGAAGACACAAAAATGAAAGCATATACCAAGTTCATGGATTGGCAGAATTGACATCACTAAAATGTTCATACTACCCAAGGCAATCTATAGATTCAACACAATCTCTATATAAATACAAATGACATAGTTCACAGATATAGAACAAATATTTCAAAACTGTACATGGAACCATAAACATCCTGAATATCCTCAGCAATTTTGAGAAAGAAGAACAAAGTAGGAGGGATCACAATACCTGATATCAAACTATATTACAAGGCCATTGTAATCAAAACAGTCTAGTACTAGCCTAAGAACAGACCCCAACAGAACCCAAATCAGCATGGGTCCTTGAATTTTGAAATTATGTAATTGGATATTGATGACATTCTATTGTCCTCATTGTATACTTATGTACCATTAACCACATTTAATGGCCATATTCTGATGGATTATCGTGAAAGCTTTTTAAAAAGGTTAATAGGCTTCAGTTGCCAAATATTAGTTTCATAAGAAAAAATACATTTGGTGTATTAAAAGAAAACATTGTATAGAGGAAGAGGAAAGATAATTCCTAAAGGAATAAGATTCAAATGTGTAGTTCATACAGATCGATGTTATTTATCTTGAAATTTCTAGACTCAGAAAATATTGTTTCTGTAAGGGATCTTAAAGATATTCAGACTATCTCCTGAATTTACCAAAGAGAAAAAACAAATGAGGCACAGAGAAGGTAAGTGCCTTTCTCAAGCAGCAAAACTGACTAGTGAGAAAGTCAAATTAGACCCCAAGTCTCTGTGCTGAGGGCCAATGTCCATTCCAGTGCAGAATTCCCAACTCTTCCTAGCCTTCAGACAACTTAGAAAAAAATCTTCTGTTCCCACAAAATGTTTCCAGGCAATTCAAATCCAAGAAGAAGAGGTTCCTAGATTATGTTTCTTTCATTTAAACTGGATCTGTTTTCTAATAATAATAGAAATCTTTTTAAGTGTGAGATTCAGTTTTGGAGGTTCCCAAATTTTCAAATTCAATATTGTAAAAAATTATTGTACTATATTTCTTGTAGTTTGACAAGACCAATATGAGTCAGAGAAGAAAAAGAGACTACAGTGGTAATTTGCTCAGTGATTTTTATCTAATTAACTTAAGTAATCAGATGGTTTACTCAATGTGACTGACCAATTCCACTACATTGGAGCAACTAAAATGTATTAGTCATGACATACATTAGTTCTTCTGTATATATCCCTTCACATAGTCATTCCTCGGTATTGTGCACATGCATCTACTATTGTACTTATCACATTAATTTGTGAATATTTGTTTATCAGTACACTAAAAGAAAATAACCTTTATATAATCAAGTGTTATATATTTTTAGTTTGATTTTGCTTAGTGAGTATTTAATAAGCACCTACTTCATTTTGTATACCATATTAGCTACTGAGTTTATGGGTTTTATGGGGAGACATTCACAACATTTTAATGTATAAAATCACTGCTGTGTAGCAGAGGGATGCACAGAAAGTACTAAGAAGAACCATATAGCACTTAGGGATCTCTATAAAAGAAGTAGCCATATCTCAGCTAAATGGAAGGAAGTAGAACAAGTAGCTAGGTAAACAAAGGTAGGAGAAGTGGAAAGGAGAGTGTTCTAGCAAAAGAAACTTGGCCAAAGTATAGGAGCATGAAGGTGGGGCAGCTTATGAAGGCAAAAATTGTCAACAGCGTAAGAACAGTAACTCTCCATCTTTCATGTACTCTAGAGTCACCTTGAGAACTAGTAACACATGTAAAAAAAGACAAGGCTGTCAAAGTATAATGGGTGTTTTAGCAAGTCTTCAGGAGATTTTGATATATGCCAAAATTTGAGAACCATTGTATTAGAACACAAAATGCTAGCTGAGGAAGATGTGTAAAAGGACAAGGTAGAAAATCAGGTTAGAGAGAAGTAAGGATTATATTCCAGGTTTTGTTAAGTCATGTGCCAAATTCCATGTTAAAAAAATAACTATGCATAGATAATACATAGGTGACACAACATGCCTGCATTTTAGATTAATTACTATCAACCATGAACAAAACAGATTTGAGGTGAGAAAAATATGAGAAAAGAGCAATTAATGTCCAATGACCACAGCACAAGTAAGAGATAAGTGCATACACTGGGATGTGGGTTGTGGGGATGAAGAAGTAGGAAAATACTGCAGTGTTACTCACTCATGGATTTGTATTTAGTAAACCCAGGACACATCATGATTGAATATGAGTGAACGTGATTGAATGTGTGTTCTTCTTTAAGAACCCCTCAACTTACCAAGTCATAGAGGACTACAACTGAAAGTAAAGCAATACAACTAATATTTACTAAAAACTATCGATATCATGGGAGTCAGCCTATAAAAGCCATAGGAGTGCAATGAAAAGTGATCATCTGAGTGGAAACCATTTTTAGAGTTGATTTTATTAAGAAATATTTAATGCACCCAAATAACGTGTATTGAGTGAATAAAGAACAGTAAAGCAAAGATCCATGTATTCATGACTCTGCTGAAGAGATAAAACATTACCAGTATATCTGAAGCCTCTGTGTCCCTCCCCTTTCACTTTCCCACTACCCTGAAGGTAATCATCCTTCTAAAACTTGTGTTTGTCATGTTTTTCTTTTCTTTATGGTGTGACCACAATGGATGTATCCTATATACTGTTGCTTAGTTTTATTTGTTGTGTTTTATAAAATTACTCTCTTAAAGTCTTCTACAGCTTTCCCTTTTCCCTCAACATATCATTGAGATGATTACTTGTGATGCGTAACACCTCAATTCATTCATTTTCATTTTGTTGAGTAGTCTAGTGCACAACGAGACACTATGTATTTAATCATTCTCCTACAGTAGACATTTGACTTGTTTCCCAATTTTTAAAATCATAACAATGCTATTTTAAATATTCTTGTATATGTCTCCTAAGAAACATATGATCGAATTTCCTCTAAGATGGTATGGCTTTTTCTTTTTCTGATAGAGAACCATTCTATGCCAACCTAGTATGCACATGTGTACACAGAGACACACTCATGTGTGCACACACACATAACCTAAACCAATGTTTCTCGAAACAATATTTACCCTAAGAACTTAGATACATTCTAATATTTTCTAATTTGTGGTATTCTACTATATGGTATGCTATTATTTCACTTTTAACATGTTGGTATTCAGTCATCGAATTAATTTTAACCCCCCCTAAAAAGTGGTAGCAAATTATGATTTGAAAATAACTGCTCTAGGGGATAAGCCTAGAAAGGAATTGCTGGGAGACAGACCAATGCACTGCCACAACTTTGCAAGATAATGCCAGACTGTTTTACTCTCCCATCATCAGTGTATGTAGGTACCAAAACTTATTTTATCCAGTTTGCTTAGTGTAAAATAATACTAATTTGTGTTTATGGCTGAGGTTGTATTCATATTTTTCTTAGCAGTTTGCATTTCTTCTGTTTTAAAATAATGGTCCATGCCTTCCCCTAGTTTGTACTGGATTGCTTATCCATCTCTTTTGGTCTGCAGAAATTTGTTCTATATATAAAGTCTTGATACAAATCTTGTGTTGGTTGTTTTTAACTGATAGGGCTTATTGTTTATAACAAACTTTAATGTAAGAAGTTTTTATTGTAAAGCAGTTAAATTTATCTTTATTATTATCTTTTCATTATTAATGCTATTTATACCTTTAGAACTACTGAAGGCAAAATTTAATAATTATAACATGATATATAACCATAGCCATCTACAGAAATAATCCTACCTGGGACTTGGTAAATATCCACCAAAAAAAAAAAAAATCTGTGAACTTAATCATTTGTAATGCTACTAATCTGAGCTCCAACATTTAACATAGGAGCAATCTTTGGCATGTGTGTAGAAAAGTAAGTATATAGTAAGATTTTGTTTGAATTGATTGAACACTGCAAGAGAAATAAACTATATCCAAAAACTATTGGTCTTTTAGTCAATATAGGGTTGAATTTTATTGAGGGAAATCTGCTTTTATTTTTTTTATTTTAATTGTTGTTCAAGTATGGATTTCTGCCTTTCCCCCCATCCCAGCCCACCCCCCCAGCACTCCCCTCCTCCCTCCCATTTCCACCCCCCCTTGGTATTGTCCATGTGTCCTTTATAGTTGTTCCTGCAAACCCTTCACCCTTTCACAGCTTGCCTAAAATAGATTTTATGACAATCCAATAAGCTTAGGTAAGTCATTGTTCGCTAAGATATTTATGCATAATGACTTGTTTCCTTCACTGCCTGAATAGCAAAGAGAGGGTACCTTGAATTACTGATACCAACTGTCTAGTTACAAGATGAATACATACCTCATTATAAAGTTACTACCCTATGTCCTGGTATAAGAATTACCTCTTCTGAGTTAATCTTTGGGTGTGTCAAAAGCTTGATCAAGTTGGGGTTACATAATTGTAGGAGACTATTCTGCATGGCGTGGGCCCAGCTCCCACTTGGAGATGCATAGGACCCATGCCCACAGATAGGTTCTCCCGTGGGGAATCAGGGCTGCAATGTGCCTAGGCCACTTTGAGTCTTGCTCTTGCTAACAAACTCCCTTATCCTGAATTGAGGACATTTACTGCAAAGCACCTTCCTAAAATCCATGTTAAACCTTCCAAGGATGAGTGTAACCAGTTCAACCACTTTTCCCTTTGCATTTGCAAATATCCCTCTCTGTGATGTGATTAGTGGCATTAGCTCCTTTGTTTTCTGTAAAAGGTAACCACCTAAAGAGAACCTGTGCATAGTAAATGAGGACCATCATGTAATATGCCAAGAAACCCAGTAAAGGCCAGTCACCGCAAGGGCCAAGACTTTTGCTCCCCTTAAAAGAAAAGCCATGCTGTCCCTTTTCTTCCACTGGACACAGTAGTCCATGTGAATGTCTCATTTCATCCATAATGATGCAGACACTGCAGGCCAGTGTCTGCATCATATAATGAAGCATAGTAGATCTGAAGACCAAAGACTAGATTCAGCAAGAACTATCATTCCCACAAAACTCTATGGAGAGCAGCTGACCACTGATTTCTGACATCTCTACTCTTTTGGGGGATAACAACTGAATTTTCTCTTGGGACAAGCATGTGTTTAATTGACCAAAACTGCAAATATCAGTCATATAATCTGTTGATTCTTTTTGTGTGATTTGGTTTACAATGTTATACCACAATATCTGCATGTTTAAATATTTTTATATTTAACAGTCCGCACTTTTTATAGTCTGCTGGGAAATACATTTCAGTTTGGTAGACACAATTCTCCCTTAGTTTTTCAGACTCTGTGTGTGGGGTGGGGTTCAAATCAGTATCTCTAAGTAGATACAAATAAATATCTACTTAGGAGCATTTAATCTTCTGAAGAGCTTTTAAATAAAATTTGAAATTCTTTCTGAGGAGGTTTTTTCTTCATGTTCCCCTTCTCTTTGTAACTAATGTGCTTCCACATCAACATTCTGGCACATAGCTAATTGTAAGGAGAACTACAGTTCTTTCTTTGCTTCATATTTTAAAATTATTTTTAGATGCTGGTGTTCACATGCATGTCTTTCTTTTTCTAAGTGATTCTTTCATCTAAAATCAGAGATAAAATTTCAAGCTAATGTTGCCTATCTAAAAACACAAGGAATGCAGTACTGTGTATATACATCATATGAAGGAGCAGAAAATATTTGAGTGGATAGAAAGTGACCAGGACCCAACTTAGAAAATCAAGATAGAAATAGTTGAGATTTTCTAAATATATATTGCCTTCAGATATACTGACTTATTTTCTTTGGGAGGTTTCTAAGTTCCAGTTCTAAATATCCAAGTGAAATTTTGAGATTGACAGTATATCTTAACAAAAATCAGTTTCACATTTCTGGATTCAGGAGTTCAGTTCTGGATTGTGGATATTGACTGCCTCTCTCATTTCTAAATATATTACTTTATTGAAAGTTTAAATTATTCCCTACCATGACTGAGTAGTACTGCTGAGAATATGGCTGCCTCAGGAACCAAACAAAGAAAAACTCTGTACAAGTGGATTAGAACAAGAAGAAAGGGAGAATTATCTGCTTGCATCTAAGAATATTTTTAATATAGCTAAATTCCTCTATGACATAAAAATTAGATTTTCTTTCTAGTTTATACCTGTATTGTAAGCCACTGCTTTATACCTTTCAGTTCAGCATATGTTTTAACTGAGTTGATCAATACTTTAAATGAAGAAATGCAAGTGGTGCAAGAAAAATTATCTAAATTTAGTCAGTTCAGTTTAATGCACTGAATGAAGTTTTCAATAGCAATTGAATTCAATTGTATCACTATCAATGGACTTTTAAAAAGTTCTCCAGGTTCAATATTCAATCTAAGCTTCAAACCAGAACATAAATTCAATAATGTTATTCTTTTCTCATTGTATTAGTTTGATTTAAGTAGGATCTGAAATATTTCTTATAGCAGATAATTTCAGTTCATCTTCTCAATGTGAAAACATAACTGAGTTCCTTTGTCAGCTTATAAGTGACACATTTATGGTCATCATACATTATTCAACTTGTCTTTCTTTGTTCAAATATTAAATCATTTTCTATTACCTAGCAAGACATGGATGTTGGTTTTATTTTGACTGTTGGGTGGCAAATTAATATAAAAGCAACTTAAGTTATCAACTCTCCTGACAGGTGTCTTGCCTCCTGTCAGGTACCTTACCTCCAAAAGAAAGCAGATTACTTTTAAAAAAACACATATTTCAAATTTGTTTTATCAGTTTCTAAAGTCACCATCTCCTTAATGTAAAGGCAATTGTTTTAATGACCATTTGTCAGCTCTCCTGTTCCTGTAGGAAGTCCAGTGACATCTGTTGGGCCTGCACTGCCTTATGTCCTTCTAGCATATGTTTCCCTGACCCCATTCTGTCCTGCCAAGGGCCCTCTGGCAGGATACAGCAATTGAACAGACAAGTATAAAGTAGATCGAAACATATATGTGCTCTAAGGAAACCAAAATCAAAAAGCATTTTCCATAGAAAAATGATCCTATCCTTTTGCCTCCCACTTACTTCAGGCCTAACTTGAACTAGGAGGAAGGGATAACTACAACCTGACTAATAACATTACTTAACACTTAAATTAAAAAGTATGGAAAGTTCTCTTTCCTGTCAAGATAATGAAAATCATGAGCCAGAGGCATAACTGGCATAAAGCAAAGCTAAAACCAGGCTATTCAGTACTGAAGACATTCTTTTTTTTTAAGATTTTATTTATTTATCTTTACAGGGGAAGGCAAGAGGGAGAGAAATACCAATATACAGTCACCTCTTGTGCGTCCCCTGTTGGGAACTGGCCTGCAACCCAGGCATGTGCCCTGACTAGGAATCGAACCGTGATCCTTTGGTTCACAGTCCCGCACTCAACCCACTGAACTATACCAGCCAGGCTCAAGACATTCTTTAAAGAAAATAATAGAGGCTGGTGTGGCTAGGTGGACTGCCAGCCTGTGAACCAAAGGATCACCAGGTCAATTCCCATTCAAGGCACATGTCTGGGTTTTGAACCAGGTCCCCAGTAGGGAACATGGGAGAGGCAACCACACAATGATATTTCTCTCCCTCTCTTTCTCCCTCCCTTTTCCTCTCTCTAAAAATAAATAAATAAAATCTTTAAAAAGAGAGAAAATAATAGAGCCCTGGTTTTGTGGCTCATTTGGTTGGATCATCATCTTATACACCAAAAGGTCACAGGTTCGATTCCCCATCAGGACACATGCCTAGGTTGCAGGTTTCATCCTGGTTGGGGCGTGTACAGAGGCAACTAATCAATGTTTCTCTCCCACAGTGATGTTTCCCTCTCTCCTTTCCTCTTTCTCCAAAGTCAATAAAAATACCCTCAGGTGAAGATTTTTTTTTTACTTTAAAGAAAATAATGGATATCTTCTCTATCCTATAGGAGCTCCTGAAATGAAAATCACAAAACACATTTGCTAATCATCTTTAAGGGTATCGTTTTTATTCATGATGGGACAAAATCATTATGACTGATTTTTTTCAGTTATTCAATCTGACATGGATCCACACAGTTCTCTAAGTACAAAGTTTTATTCTTTTTAACTAACATGTTTCCTAAATGTGTCAAAGTTTACATGAATCAAAATGGAGGGAATACAAAATTGGATGTAGAATTTTCTTCAGACAGGCAATTTTCTGGCCCCTCTTCACTCCTACAACTCCCTTATACATCCCAGAATCAGAACTACTACAATATGTCCAGTTAGAATTTTTATTGTTAATACAAGCTTGCACCTTACTCATGAAAAAGCTCATTTGAATTTTCACACTGAACGCTGTCCCATTGTATATCCATTATGTTCCTATTAGCAAAGCCTAAAAATACAGATCCAAGGAGTCATTTATTGTATATTGATATAGCCTCTTCTCTTCAATTTACAAACTGACCTCCTGAGTATCTACTCCTGACCTAGCCCTCCCTCACCAGTTCCTAGCTTAATCTTCATGATCCCTTCCTTATCCAGATAAATAGTATCTCATAGTAAACACTGAGACACTTCTTTACTTAAATTTGCTCTGTCTTCCCTTCATCTACAGTTAAGATTCTTCTTAACCTTCCTTCTGTACAAGCCTGAGAATACCTCTATGAAATCTCATAAAAATCCCTACTCACAGCCACATGACAGATTTCATTAACAGTTATAAATCTTTTATGCAATTCTGAGCACAAACTCTGGAAAAAAATAGGTCCCTATGTCATACAACAGAGTCCAGGGTTTATGGAAGGCTAAGAACTCCATCAGTTGCCTGGTTGTATTTGAGAACATTTTAGAAAACTTCCCCCAGCCAAGAGTATTCCCATCCAATTCTAGCGGTCAGCTGACCAATTCTTCTTGAGAAGAAGAGGAAATTTTGTATACTAGAAAAAGCCTGACATTGAAGGAGTTTCTGGTTCTGTTTGAGTACCAGCTGCTTGGCTTCCCACCTGTGCAACGTGGGACAAGTTTTTAAACTTTTGAGTCTCAATTCCTTATTCAAAAGCTGGAGATGGTAATCCCTAGCTTGCAAATTTGGAGGAAACGTGGGCAATGTGTATAAAATATACGGCATACAGAATACTCATTAAATTGAAGCTCTTGTTATTATTATTAGTTATTGTGTCCTAACACCTCAGTGAAAATGAGTTTGTAAGATTCTTATTCTCCAGGGTGTATTTGGACCCCTTGATAAATGATGATGGGAGTAAAATGGGAGACAGTAAATACAGGGTAAAGAAAATAGCTCAAAAGTACACATAAAGAGATATCAAAGACTACAAAATCCAATATATTGGTCTTAAAATCAGAAGAAGAAGTAAAATAACTTTTACTGTTTCTAATATAAGCCACCATATTCCCAGGATTTTTTCTTATATCAAAATATATGACGCATTAACTAATGGAATATTTTCAAAATCACCTTAGGTGCATACCTTCATTTTACAAATGAAAAAAAACCCACAAAAACTTGAATTTCATCAAACATAATTACTTTGCAAGTTCACACAGCAGCTAAAAAATCCAGGCCTTCCTAACTCAAACTCATTACCTTCTGCTTTGTGGTGCTGCCTTCCAGCAAGAGATCAACTGCTGGTTTTGTGTGAACTTTGGCAGCTAGCTCCCTTATGATGAGTTTTCCTCCTCTGTAAAATGTCTATAATACCTTCTTACCTTACTATGTGATAAAAGAGTAAAATTAAACATAGTACATGAAAGAACAGATTATTACTATAGAAAATATTAACAATATATTTACCAAATTAAGTGAACAGATTTATAAAACCCCAGAGTCCCCTGATCATCTGTTTCATGTTATGACCCAATCCTTCATCTCTCATTTTAATTCTGCCATCTTGACTTATTCATTCTGCAAATATATTTTGACCAGCTGCTACATACTATGGAATTGCCTCAGAACTGTAGGTCTCCCTTCAGGGAGTTCAAATCTACTAATGGAGAGAAAGACAGGATTACAAATTATAGCTCAAAATGTGAAGAGACATAAAGAGGCATGAACTAGGCGTTGTGAGAACACTGTAAAGGTACTCTCTCTGCCTGAGGAAATGCAGAAGCCTCTCACAGAGGGAGATGTATGTAACTGTCATTGAAGGAAGATTAGGTTTTCATCACATTAGTTTGGAAATTTCTGATTTAAAAGGAGGAAATCTCTTTTTAACAGCCATTTTCCCCCTAGCAAGAAACTCTGTGATACTTTCCCTGGTGATTAGCTGGAAAAGGTGATTACTTTTGGAAAGGCCTGAAAATAGGAGTCAAAGCATTTTGAATGATTTTGTGTGTTGTCAAAAATTGTACATTTAAGTGTAATGAGTAATTATGAAAGAATATCTTTTGAACTGTGTTAATGAATGTCTGTGTTAGGTTATGGTGAAGGAAGAATTTCTGAAATTATTCCTTGAAAATGTCACATTCTAATCCCTAACACCTGGGTATAGGTCAATTTTAACATAGGCATTATCTGGGTGGACCCAGAGTAATCACATGAAGCTTAGAAGCAGAAATGTTTCTCGGCTGGCAGCAGAAGAGAAAGACAGAAGCATGAAAAGAACTCAGTGTGCCATTGCTGGTTTAAAGATGCCAGGTAAAGAGAAATGTGGCTAGCGTTTGAGAGCAAATAGAAGCCTCAGCTGATGGTCATCCAGAAAACAGTGGCCTCAGACGTATAGTTTTTAAGGAAATGGATCCTGCCAACAATCTGAATGGGCCTGGAAGAAGACTCTTCCTGCCCCGCAAAGCCTGCATAAAAGCTGAGGCAGGCAACACCTTGATTGTGACCGAGTGAGACCCTGAGCAGAGAACCTAGCCAATGCCATCCAGACTTCTGACCTACAGAAATATAAAATAATAATGGGTGTTATTTTAGGTCACTAAGTTTGTGGTAATTTCTTACTCAGCAATAGAAAAGTAATAAACTTAACATCTTCAAAATCCTATGAAAACAAAAAGTTTAACGTTTCAAATATTTGAAGTGGTTTCTAGTGAGAATTCTTAATGTAAGTAGAAGAGATTCGTTCCTCTTTTATCAGGAGAGGGAGGTGGTAAGGGGACATATTCTGCCCCAAATGATAATCAGTAGAGGTCTTCATAGCCTTTCCTCTTCCAATCCAAGTGCATGTTGTTTAGAGTCTGGGAACCCAAGAGTCTCTGGTCTAACACCACCCACTCTTACCGACTTGCTGTGTCAAAATAGAAGGTTAACAGTATGTAGTAGGTAGAGACTCATGGCAGCAGCGTATGTACCCACATGTTTTTTCCTATAGAAATCATTAAGTTAAAATGCCTTGGTGAACAAGAACACAATCACAAGTTTCAAGAGAGGGATGAATGGTTTTCAGATTCTCCTTTTGAAGTAAGACTGAAACATGAAAAGGAATTTCAGGTAAAAGAAATAAAATAAGGAAGTAGGGAAATGACCAAAAATGTATACTCTTCATGGGATTACAGTCATGCACATCATAACAATGCTTCAGTCAATGGAAGGCCTACGTGATAGTGGTCCTAGATTACAATGAAGCTGAAAATCCCTGTTGCTTAGTGATACCATAGCTGTCACAAAGTCACAGTGCGATGCATTACTCATGTGACACTGGTGTGAACAAACCTACAGTGCTGTCGGTCATAAAAGTATGGCACATACAATCATGTCCATAATACTTGGTAATGATAATAAATGACTATGTTACTGGTTTATATATTTACTATACTATATTTTTAGAGTGTACTCTTTGTACTTCTAGAAGAAAGTTTGCTGTGAAACAGTATGCCATGTTATGCCAGCAGTGTCATAGCTCATGTTTACCCCTTCTCTTGATCACATCATTTTCTCTTCTGCTTAGTTTAATCTTGTGTTGTTTTATACATTTCATGTAACTTTAGTGTATAGTGTTTATAAAGTCTATAGCACTGCATAGTGATGTCCTAGGCCTTCACATTACCACTCACTCTCTGGCTCATCCAGAGCAACTTCCTGTCCTGAAAGCTCCATTCATGGTAAGTACCCTCTACACGTACCATTTCTTATCTCTTACACAGTATTTTTACTGTAACTTCTCTATGTTTAGATATACAAATACAATTGTGTCACAATTGCCTGCAGAATTCAGTTCAGTAACATGCTGTACAGGTTTGGTGCCTAAGAGCAATAGGCTGTACCATAAAGCCTAGATATGCAGTAGGCTATAACACCTAGGTTTGTGTTAGTGCACTCTGTGATGTTTGCACAATGATGAAATTAATCACCTACTTGCACATTTCTTAAAACGCATCCCCATTGTTAAGTAGCTCATGACTGTCTAAGAAATTGGAATGAAATGTTGGATAAGAGGTTAAAAATAGAAGTGAATGGGTTGGCCAAGAGTCCAAATCATATAGGAATGAAAAGCCATGGGAGTAGCAGCATTGTTTAAATAGAGCATTCTGGCCATAGCATGACCAAAAAAAATTTTTCTTTTGGTCACACTATGTATAAAGGGGCAAGATTGGAAGTGAAATAAATCAGTCTATCACAACCACCCAGATGATAAATGTTGCTAACTTAGCCAAGGGTGATTGTGGTGATCAGAAGTGGACTTGTTCAAGATATATTTTGAAGGTAGTTCTAAAACAACTCGTCCCTGACCAATTCTGTCCTTCCTTCTTCCCAGCATTCATGTGGAGGGAACGCTACAAGGAAAACAGACTGGGCAGAGTCATCTCAGCCTCGGGAAGCCACTGAAGTTTTCTGGATGAGGGATAATGAGAGGTAAAATTAACGTGATTTATTTTTTTCAAGGCTTTCTGAATTTTTTTTTATCTAAGTAAATAGCTACCATGTGGTATCACCTGCCTCCCTTCTGTGAGTCACTTAATGAAGACTTGCCCATACTTCTCATTAGCAATTTGTTTTTCAGTGACAAGGTGACAGTTTTGGTTCATTTAACAAACAACCAATTTACAACCACTGAAAAACCACCTGGGAATGTTGTTCTCCTGAGATAAAATTGCTTTCTAATTGGTCTCTTTGATAGAAAATGTGTTCCTTCCTTCTATACAATGCTCCGATCTGTCTTGAGTCCAGAGGGATTCTACAGGTTGACCTCCGTGATGCTCACTTTGGATGCCTGGGGTGTTAGTGCAGGCTGATGAAAGGCCACTGCCAGATGTTCTAAATGGCCACTGCATTCATTGCCTTTTATCATATCCCACAGGAAACACTTAAACTCACGCAAAAGCAACTGTGCAAAATACAGCTTTGATGATTAAAGCCTCTATGTCACAAAGTATTATGTTGACTTTGTTCTTTATGTTGACCTTGTTTAGATGTGATGCTACTTCAATGTAATTTCAAGACTACTTTAAGCTCAATATTTAAATTTTTGTTTCACATGGTAATGTTTTATCATTTTAAGTGCATTACTAAGATATTGATAGCAATTTATGTTTAGTGGTTATAAAGTTTGATTTTTCTTTTTTCCTTATTCAGTTATTTATTTATTCACACATTCATTTAAAAAAACTACTAAGTAAGCACCATCTGCACTGAATTTGGTCAGGGGAGTAGGGTGAACACAAAAATAAGGATCTTACTCTAATACAACTCATAGTCTAATGAATTTAATTCAAAAATGTTGCAAAAGACAGCTCTGTATTTGGAATCAGATTTGCCCTATATATATATCATGGCTTCATCTTTCTGAGTCTTACAAGTGAATTGAGAGGGGGACATGAAAGAGTTGGGAATAGAAATCACAACTGTAAAACCTATTTACTTACAGCTCTGTTTCAAACCCAGTAGAATGCTCAGAAAGCAAAGAGTGTAGGAACTTTCCTTGAAAATTTGCGTGAAAACTTCATTGCCTTGACTGATCACACTCTTCCTCTCCCTGGATTCCCCATCTTCATCTGGGAGGTAAATCTTGGCGACCAAGCAACCTCAGCTTCAGTAGCCACTACAGAGCTATGGGTAAATGTGGGATCTCCATTCTTATTAATTCATATTTATTCTCTCTCTCTCTCTCTCTCTCTCTCTCACACACACACACACACACACACACACACACACCCTTCCTCTGCAGCCACTACCTATGAAGCTCCATTTACTGGGATAGTCAACCTTAACTATTACCTTCAAGTTTGACCAACACGTTCCCAGTCTTTGTGATTCCACTTGTGTGCTAACAAGCCAAACTCTCATTTTCACTTATACAGGGAGCTTCCGAATTATTCCCCAAATGTTCCTCAAATACCCCCACATTGGTCCAGGGAATATACATACACACAAATCGAGCCCTAAGAACATGCCTGTAGGAAAATGCAAATTAAAGTTTAGTTAAAGCATATTAAGCAACAAACATTTTTAGAATACTGGCATGAGTTAAGAAGTTTTTCACTTTAAACTTTTACTTTCTCATGTTTCTATTAAAATATTTTGTTCAAATATTTTACTTTTATATTTTTATCCAAAATAGAAAGAACTTTATAAGATTATTTAACCAAAGGAAATAAAAGCACATGATATAAAAACTGAAAACTTTTTTTTCATTTTCTTGGCTTTTATAAACATTTACTGTGCATGCTATTATAGAAACACTTATTTTTGCTGGATTATAAGGTATCACACTATATAGTATTATACAAGTATTCTGGTAAACATTCTCACTCTTAAATGCATCAAATGCCTAGAGCATTACTGCTAGTGTTATGCCTTTTAGTTCATTAACAAATTTGTTATCAATATGCTCCTGACCTAAAGTTGCATTACTTGTCAAATTTTCTTTTGTAGATATTGATAGAATGATATAAATTTAGAGATCCTCATTATACAAATTAAATCTAAAGTTATAGTTTCCCAAATGATAAATGTAAGCCCAAGTAGTGCAGTGATTACTTCCCAAACACACAGAGTTGAGTTGATTAAGTAACAGGGTAAAGATCTGCTATTCCCTGCTTTACTAGGAGAAAATTAGATGTAGTGAATGAATATCTACAATAACACTAAGGAATAATTGCAACTAATTAATTCACATGAAAAAATATGTATTAAAAGGAAGAAATGCAAATTAAAATAATAATGGAGCCCAAGGCCCCTATTAGATTGACACAGATAAGTAGTATTGAGAACACAGCGTTAGTAAAGTGGGGTGGGGCCAGGTGGAACAGAGAACCTGATGAATGAAGCATTGCTAAGTGTGTGCCTGATAAAAATCTCTTTGGAGGCAATGATTATAAAAACTCAAAGTTGCCTATACCATTTCAAATAGCAATTTCACTTCTCAGAATTTATCTTGGGGGCATACTTACTCATATGCCCAAATTCATGAATAAGAATGCTCTTTGAAGCAGTATTTGAAACAGAAAAATGCATGTGTGTCCACCAATAGTGATCAGGTCACAAATTATGGAACAACCATAGACTAAAACATCCTATAGCTGCTGTTTTGAAGTTAAATGCAGATATACTAGCTAACTAGTTATTAGTTAGTAAACCAATTTCCAAAGCAGCTAACTCTTCATAACAGTCACAAAAATAAACTCTATTCCCAAATTGTCCACTTACAGAGATCGATGGTGTATGTGCCTTTCTTGCCCTGTCATGCATAAAAACCTCCCATTCCACCTCTGTGATCCTTCTCCCTGTTTAAAACAGAGGAACATAAGTACCTTGGAAACCATGTGTTCAAATATGCAAAGCTGCTACAGAAAGAGCCCAGGGAATGAAGTCTACTGCTGGTCATATAAGGAAGAGATTTCAGAATTCATGCTGTGGTAGCTAACATTATCATAATTATAATAGCATATTCATTTAAGAGATATGTGGAATATATTAAAGAGGAAATGAAAAGTATGAAGCATCACAAGTAGTATGTTCACATTTGTGCTTTAAAAGCATAAGCAACTTTTCTATATGAAAAAATGGGTTATTGATAGTTCAACATAGGGTAAAATAGTAATCTGAGTTATGTTTCTGTCTTTGCGGTACCGTTTCTCATCCCAGGAAAGATCCCCCTGCTTTTGGATCACTTTCAATTCACAACAATAGTCTTTATAAAGTAATTATGACTCATTTTCACATATTTTAAAATCCAGTCTATTCTAAATCCAAACCACATCGAACACAACACTTCTTCCTCATCCCCCAGTGCAGGTATAGGATATGGTTGGGAGCCACATAAGGGGGATGGGATACTGAATCTTTGCTTTTGCTCCCCTCATTGGTCTATCACAGCCTCCATCTTCACTCCCACTCACTCTTGCTTTTTCTGGGTGTCCTCCACTGTCAGAGATGAGCTTGGAAGAAAAAAGACTAAGGTATGATTGATATAACTTGGCCATAGAAAACTGTCAGTGCAACAGATAGCCAAGTGCTGGATGTAATTTATGGTGGATTGGGGATCTTCCAAGGAAACCTTCACACTGTATAATCCCTGATGTGGGCTTTTCCCTTCCAGTTGAGTTTTTGTGTAACTCCCTCATTTGTTGCCCCTATTGACTTACACCAAAGCTTCCCATTACTAGTCTTCTCATGACCATCTCCCACTGATTTGGTGGGGAGAAATTTATTAAGATGCTTCAAGCCAAGTAAACTTCATTAGTATCTATTTGGCTTGTGGTAAATTCAACACATCATCTAACGTCAAGTGGTAGTAGTGCAGGTTTGCTCTGTTGCTGCCTCACTTCTTACTCTGACTTCAGGATACTCAAGGCAAGAAACACACTTCTGTGTCTATGTTTGTGAGCTCCCTATCTCTAAGGAATACATGGAAATTTGCTCCATAAACATTAACACCAAACTTCATCTTGGTTCCATTGGTGAATTATGTCCTACCTACAAAACACTCAGCAGGGGAGTGAGATGCTAACCTCCCCTTCTTGCAGAATTCCTAACAGCTGTGAGAGAGCCTCCACAAATACACATGGCTTGACCTGAGAGAGGTCAGGGTCCTTTAACTCTCCTCCAGGGCAGGAAACAGAGTGATGTGTCCTCTGCACAAGACCCATTACTCTGCACAAGACCAAAATCTCTCCACTCTCTATCATAGAAACTTTATTACCTATCAAAATCGAGTCCCCTTTATATACCCTAAAGGTGAGAAGTTACAGTTGATAGTTGCTAGACTAGTGCTTCTATATTTTAGTAATCTAGCATAGAAATTATATCATGTCCCTTCAGAAACTAAATATTTACACTTTATTTTCAGTTAGAGGCTTTATTTAAAATTCAAAAACCAGAGAAAAACAATTTAACATCAAAATGTGTGTGTGTGTACAAAAGCTCTTGCAAAATAAAATGCTTCGAGGAAGGGGATCAGGATATAAGGTAGAAATGATACTCATTTCTCATTGTAAAGTCTCCTGTTCAATTCTTTAATGATATGCAAGTGTTAATTTTCTTAATTGAAAACTCCAGGTATCATTTTAAATAAAGAAAATTAGGATTTCACTGGAACTACTTTACACTGAGTTACAATAAATATTCTTGGCAGTTTTATCAAAAGAAATTAAAGCACCTGGTAAATCATTGCTGTACCCAAGGTTTTATATATATTGGCAGATTTTTTTCCTAAAAAAACTGGGTATGAAACTGGTAGTGACTGAAAAATAACAGTTCTGTCCTATCAAATTGTAGAAAACATCAAAAGAGACCCTTGAGACTCTGTCCTTCAGAAAACCTGACAACTGCATCGTCTACCCCTGCCAAAACTGTGCACATAGCTTCCAAAGGTAATTACTTACTGTTTTCATTCCCTTCTACCAATGGCGCAAATCCACAGAATAACAGAATAAATGGTACTAACAATTCCCTTATCCAGTACCAGCAAAGAAGAACTCACACCTTAAGCTCTTGTCAATTTTGAGCAATACATTTGACTGACTTTTTCAGCTAAAAATACTTTTTCTTTTATTCTGAAATTAGGGACATGGTAAATTTTTTCTGGATGAAATAAACTTTATCATTGACTCTCATAGGAGATTTTATTATATTCCTAGTTCTTGCATTAGTTATTGAGATTTAGCCTAAAATCTATACATACAAACACACATAATTTAATTATATAAGATTCTATAACATCTATAAGAGTGAAAGAGATTTATGGTAGAACTTTCACTTCTTAATAGAATATAATTAATAGCCAGCAAGCCCTAGGCAGCCTCAAAAATAATTATAAAAGTTTAGGACAAAGGCTTAAAAATAACACAAAATACTAAATCTGAAAATTAATCTATTGGTTCTAATCTGGGTAGCCTATAGAGATAAGTAGGAAACAAAATGTAAAAAACATGCGCTTAATCTGAAAAACACATATTTTAGTAACTGTTCATACCTGGTAACTCCCAGAAAATGATGAGGCAGAATGGTGGACTGAGGTCGCTGGTAGTGTCTTAGGAGAGTGTCCACACCAGGTAAAAGCTGGGGGCAGACCGAGAGAAGACTGTCAGCCCTGGTTCAGGCTGATGGCTGGAATTGTGCAGTTCTTCCAAAGGGTACATACTGTTAGCCAGCAAGCCAGATGTGTTTTTTGTTCAGCCCACACAGTGTGTTTTTGTTTATTTGTTGTTTGGCTGGTTAAACTGACATTTAAACATCAGAAGTTCCCATAAAAAATGGTTTCAGCATGGAAAAAATAATGGAAGACATTTTAACAAATTGACCGCACAATTCCACATGGTAATAGAAGGCTAAAACATATCAGCTGTGGCCCCCCTTAGCCTCCTTAATGTAGAAACTGAACAGGCTTTGCTCACTCATGTAGCCTTCTCCCCAGCCCCTGTCAGCACCTGAGTTGGACAACTTTGATAAAAATCTAATGGATTAAAGTAATACTTTATAAAACTGTACAATGATGTTATATTTAGAAACTTATTTGGAGTTTCATAATGACAAAACACTAAAATGGCACATACCATTAGCTACTGCACTTTATTTGGATGAAATAATGTATAGAAAACAGTAAAGAAACAAGCAAAATGCATTGCTTTGTTAATCTGTATTATCAAAAGACACGTAAAGATATTGCCAAGATGTAAAAGTATCAGTATTTGAATAAGTTGTATGCAGTGGGAAGATTTATATGCAATGGGATATAGAAATATAGTCCAACAATGAAGTGACTACTCTATTATACATACATATGTTAATTAAAAAGGCAGCCACAGTAAGCTTAAAGAAAAATGCTTACAGTCAAAATTCATTACTGCATCAGGCATAGTTTATCTATTAAGCTGATGATATGAAATCCAGGAGTGTCCAAATTTTTATAGGGGGCATCATCTGGTTAATTGCATATACGTAAATGTTAGCTATAAGTCTAGCTTTAAAATTGGGTAAATCCAGTGACTGACTCCATCCCCTGCTTTTTTTTTTCACTCTGTGTTTCGGTAGGTGTTGGTAGCAAGACGAATGCAGAAATATTGGGTCTTATACCAAACAAATGCCAATATTCAGAGACAATGAGGACAAAACACTTTAGCAGCATTCTCTTTCAAATGAGGAATTTTTACCAAGGCATAACAACTTCCTTTCTGATCCCATGTCCTGAACTACATCTTGTGTCCATTCTTGAGCTGCCTTTGTGGCAATGCTGCCACTAAGGACTTAGGCCTGAGAGCTTTAGCCATAGGAAGCTGGAACTAATAGTTGCTTGAAATTGGTTGCTCTCAATTCTGACTGCACTTTAGACTCACCTGTGGAGCTTTTAAAAAATATTTCAATAATCAGGCCTTATCCCTCTGAGTGGTACTCAGGCCTCTGTAATTTGTGAAAACTCAGATTCTAACTTGCAGCTGGGAAAGAACAACTGGCTTATACCAATTAGGATCCATCCCTGGAGGGGGGATAACTTCCACACTGAACAGTTATTAGGGGAGTAGCAAGAGAGAAAAAAATGGGTTTAGAAATTAACCTCAGTGTCCAACAAAATATATACAAACACAAAGAAAACCTCAATATACTTAAAAAAATATAACTATAGACCAGGTTGAATATAAGGTTGTCAAATTATATAAGGTTACACAGTATCCTAGGTAACTACTTCATCAAGAAAATAAAAGTGCAATTACATGCAGACCCTCAAAAAAATAATGAATATCAAAGAGAGTTACATATCAAATCAATTTTGTCTATCAGAACCTGATATTGGTAGATGTGTATAAAAGTTCTAAATCGATGACTTTGCCAAACAGGCCGATACTTCCCAACATGACACATCATTTACAGAGCATCCTCCCTTCCTCTCTCTGTCCCTTGCAGTAGGAGCGCCATGGAATCTTTATGTTCTACATTTAGCATACATCCTCTTCTGTTTTAGAGTAATTCATGTTCGTTATTTATATTTTTGATAAATTATAGTTTTCTATTTTCATTCTGTGTTATCGTTATTAGATACTAATTATTTTGAAAGAAAGAAAAGGAGCAAGGGAAGGAAAACAAAAGAAAGATGGGCTGAAAAAGAAATTTTGACTAATTGTAGAGCTACATGGCCCTGGCTATTCTCCATTTCATTCAGCTTGCTGTATTCAAACAGAAATCAAGTTCAAAAATACTTCTCAGGACCTTTAGCTTTAATACCTTTGTTTTCCATGGATAATGAGTCAAATTAACAAATAGGGCTCAAGAAGAAATGTAATACAAACCTTCTCAAGTTGTTCTTCCCAACAGACTTGATGACTATATAAAAACCATAGTATGTGCTACAGAGCACACATCAAAGTAAGGAAGGTCATGAGGGATGAAGAAGTGCATTACATCATATTAAAGGGGTCAATTATCTCAGAAAATATAACAATTCTTAATGTGTATGCCCCTAATAACAGACCACCAAACTCCACGAGGCAAAAACTGAAGTAACTGCAAGGAAATGTAAGTCAATCTATTACTAGTTGGAGACTTTGACAACCCTCTCTCAGAAATGGGCAGATCCAGCCAGCAGAAACTCAGGAAGGATAGCACTGAACTCAACAATACCATAAACCAAATGGATATAATTAACATCTATAGATTACTTCATCCAAAAGCAGCAGAAAACACATCTTCACAAGCCCCTATACAACATTCACAAAGACAGACTATTCTGGGCCATAAAACACACCTTAACAAATTTGAAAGAATAGAAATCATAAACAACATCAACCTCTCATGATGTTGACATGTGGTCAACATCAACCAGACCACAATGGAGGTTAATATAGAAATCAATAACAAAAAGAAAACTGGAGAACCACAAAATATTTAGAGAGTAAATACCACACTTCTAAATAACACAAGTCAGTGAATAAATCTCATGAGAAATTTTAAATATCTTGGACTAAGTGAAAAGGGAAACACAACTTATGGGTGACATCAGCATCATCATAACATAAGACATTCCCCATTTTCTCCCCGACCCAACAACAAAAATTCAGCATTGATTCATATAATACGCAGATATACCTCAATCCTGGCTGTGGACAGTGAAGCAGCTCTATCCCCTCTTGGCCAGCTGTGGTCCCATGACCTCCTACAGAACACGACATAGACAATCACCCATGAATGATAGAGCCTTTATGAATGTTCAGGTTCCCAGAATACCACTGGGGCAAAAAAACATATGACTTTGGACACACTGCAATAAGAGGAGCAGTTTAACTTTACCTGCATCATTCTTTGCCCAAAGCAGCACACCTTAGAACCAAGAGAGATCATCCTCAGCCCATGATTTCTCCTGTGGCAGAAAGGGAGAGGATGTGAGTGAGCATCTGACTTCCTCAGCTCTTCAGTGCACTACCAAACATGCTCATTTCTCTCTTTCACCATTCAGAGTACTAAATAATGAGCTAAATGACTGGGAAGTAGGAAAAGCAGCAGATTTGACATTTGGGGAGACATTAAAGGAACAGAGATCCTTCTAATTACATATTACACTCCTTCAAGAAACCCACAAATGAGTCGCTAGTAATGCCTTAACTATGGATCCTTTCCTCAAATGGTCTGTGAGAACCTACAACACTCTGCATGCCTGAACCACATCTCCCCATACCATCCTTTCAGTCAGCCCCTGTGTGCTCCTGATGGCAACAGTGAGAATAGGCTTTAGCAGACAGCTAGAGAGTGCATGCAAAAAGACAGCCAAATGTGGGACAGGGAACCACAAACTTGAGCTATAGCACCATATTTGAGAAAACAGAAGAGAGGCTGGCAGCACTTGACTATGGGTATTACAGAAACCACAAAAGGCATACCAGCCTTTTCAACCTTGAGACTAAGTGAGAAGCATGGAGAAGGTGTACCCAAGAAGGTCTGAGGTAGCCTCAAAACATCTACTAAAGCTGACAGAAGGCATCTCTCTTTAGAGGCAGACAGAGAACACTGAAGGAGGTAACTTCTATTTCAAATGCAAAGACAACAGTAAATTTTGAGAAACATGAAAAATAAGGTAACATGACACAACCAAAGATCAATCTTCCAGTAACCAAACCCAAAGACATGGAGATCTACAACTTAGCAAATTAAGAATATAAACTAGCTGTTTTAAGGAACTCCATAAGTTATAAAAACACAGAAAAAATTCCATAAACTTAGAAAAAGAATACACTAACAAAATAAGAAGTATAACAAAGAGATAGAAATTATTTTTAAGAATCTGGCACTAAACAATACAAAGAACAGAAAGATATAGTTTGCAGTGAGTTCAAATAGCCTCTTCAACAAATGGTGTTGGGAGAACTAGACAGCTACATGCAAAAAAATGAAACTTGAGCACCAACTTACACCATACACAAAAATAAATTCAAGGTGGATAAAAGACTTAAATATAAGCTGTGATACCATTAAAGTCCTAGAGGAGAACATAGGCAGGAAAATCTCAGATATTACACACAGCAATATTTTCAGCGATATGTCCCCTAGAGCAAGGAACATAAAAGGAAAGAATAAACAAATGGGATCTCATCAAAATAAAAAGCTTCTGCATGGCTAAAGAAAACAGTATTAAAATAAAGAGAGAACCAACTGTGTGGGAAAACATATTTGCCAATGATACCTCAGACAAGGGTTTAATCTCCAAAATATATAAAGAACTTACACAACTCCACTCTAAGAAGATAAGCAACCCAATTAAA
>CM052540.1:117080638-117098286 GCA_028533065.1 Trachops cirrhosus
GCAGCAGAAAGAAAGAAGGAGCTCCTACCCTTTGCAACAGCATGGATGGAACTGGAAACGATTATGCTGAGTGAAATAAGCCAGGCAGTCAAAGACAAATACCATATGATCTCACCTTTAACAGGAACCTAAACTACAAAACAAACAAACAAGCAAAATATAACCAAAGACACTGAAATACAGAACAGGCTGACAATGACCGGAGCAGAGAGAGGAAGGAATTTCAGGGGAAAAGGGGAAGGGTTTACAGGAACAAGTATAAAGGACACATGGACAAAAACTCAGGGGAGTGGAAATGGGAGGAAGGTGGGGAGCACTGGGGTGGGTGGACTGGGATGGGAGTAAAGGAAAACTGTACTTGAACAACAATTAAAATTTTAAAAATGTTAAAAAAAGAAAAGAATGAAAAATATCAACAGCAGACTTGATCAAGCAGAAGAAATAAAAAAGATTAAATTCAGAAACTTTATAATTATTCATTTAGAGGAAAGCAAAGAAGAAAGAAAAATCATTTTGGAAAATAGACTTTAAGTCAAAAACAATAACTAGAGACAAAGAAGGTTATTATGTAAACATAGGATCAAATCATCAAGAAGTATTTTATAAATATACAAGCAACCAATGTTGGAGCAATTAAATATACTAAGCAAATGCTCACAGATCTCAATAGATTAACAGACAAAAATACAATAATAATAATAGGAGACTTCAGTACCTCACATTCAACAATGGGAAGATCATCCAGACATAAAAATAACAAGAAAACACTGACCTTAAACTGTACTTTAGACCAAATGCACATAACATATAAATACAGAATATTCCATCCAACAACAGAATACACTTTCTTCTCATGTACACATGAAACATTCCCCATCATTTATCATATGGTGGGTCACCAAAAAAGAAAAAAGAAAAAACAAAA
The DNA here is from genome assembly GCA_028533065.1 of Trachops cirrhosus. Taxonomy (NCBI): domain Eukaryota; kingdom Metazoa; phylum Chordata; class Mammalia; order Chiroptera; family Phyllostomidae; genus Trachops; species Trachops cirrhosus. The sequence continues at coordinate 117,081,564 of CM052540.1, forward strand.
CCAAAAATAAAAAACTATAAGCAAACTTGAAAACAATGAAATCATACCAAGAAACTCTTCCAACCACAGTGATATGAAAATACAAATTACTAACAAGAGGAATGCTGGACAATTAACAAATAAATGCTATTTAAGCAACACAATCCTGTACAACCAATGGTCAAAAGAAATCATAAGGGAAACAGAAACTATCTCCAAAAAAAAAAATGACACATACCAAAGAATAGGATGCCATAAAATCAATTCTAAGGGAGAAGTTTATAGCAACAAATGCTCATGTTAAGAAAAAAAAGTCTCAAATAAACCACCTTACTTTGCACCTCAAAGTACTAGAAACAAAGCTAAATCAAAAGTTATTAGAAGGAAATAACAAAGATCTGAGCAATTATAAATGAAATAGACCAGAAAAACAATATAAAATATGAACTAAACTAAAAGATAGTTCTGGAGAAAAATCAACAAAATTGACAAACCTTTGGCTAGACTAAGAAAAAAGGTAGAAGGTTCAAATAATTAAAATTGGAAATGAAAGAGTAGACATATGATACCACAGATATATGAAGGATCATTAGAGATTACTATAAACATTCATAAACCAACAACTTGTATAACTTAGAATAAATAAAAATTCCTAGAAACATACAACAAATCAAGACAGAAACATGAAGAAATGGAAACTCTGAACAAACCAATAATAAGATTGAATTAGCCATAAAAAATTCCCCAACCAAGAAAAAAAAGGCCAAGACCATATGGTTTCACTGGTGAATTCTACTAAACATTTATAGAAGAATTAATGCCAATCCTGAAACTATTCCAAAAAAAATTTGAAGAGGGAACCTTCCCAAGCTTATTTTGCAAGGTCAACATTACTCTGATACACAAGCAAGATATTATATGGGGGAAAAAAACTAAAGACCAATATACCTGATGAATATAGATGAAAAAATTTTCAACAAATAATTAGCAAACCAAATATAAGAACATATTAACAGGCTTATACATCATGATCAAGTGGGAATTATATCTTCATTACAGGATGGTTTAACATAGGCAAGTAACAAAAATTGTGATTCACTACATTAATAGAATGAAAAATAAAAATGACCTGGTCATATAAATAGGTGCAGAAAAAAGGAAAAAAAATTGAAAATACATGTGTTTTACAATACAGATGCTCAATATACTAGAATAGAACAAACACATCTCAATAGAGTAAGGCTACATATGACAAGCCCACAGCTAACATCACACTCAGCAGTGAAACACTGAAAGCATTTCTTCTAAGATCGGAAACAAGACAAGGTGGTCAAGGTGGGCAGTCTCCCCACTCCCACTGAAAGTCCTAGTCAGAACAATCAAGCAACGAAAAGAAATAAAGGCATCTAAATCAGAAAGGAAGAAGTAAAATCGTCTTTAATTACAAATGATATGCTCTTATATGTAGAAAACCCTAAAGAATCCACCAAAACTTTCAGAACTAATGAATTCACTAAATTTGAGTAATACAAAATTAACATGTAGAAATAACTTTCATTTTTATACTTTAACAACAAAATATCTGAAACTTAAATTTTAAAAATCTTTTGATGGCAGCAAAAATGATAAATTACTTAGAAATAAAGTTAACGGAGACCAATGGTAGCACTTTTATGTGATATCTAAAAAAGTTGATCTCAAAGAAACAAAGGGTAGAGTGGTGTTTACCAGGGCCTAGTGGATGGGGAAATGGGGAAATGTCGGTTAAAGGGTACAAACTTCCAGTGATAAGATGAACAGTTTTGGGGGTCTAATGTACAGAATGGTGACTATAGTAAATAACTATATTGTATACTTAAAAGTTGATAGAAGAATGATTTTAAATGTTCTCATCATAAAAGGAAGGGGTGCCAGTTAATGCTATGATGATTTCAGTATATAAGTGTATTAAATTAATACATACACCTTAAGCTTACACAATGCTACGTATCAATTACATCTCAAAGTGGTGGGAGGAGGAGAAAAAAAAACTTAGCAGTATTTGTGAGGTACAAGGAAAGAAGTGCTTAGAGAGAAATTTATGGCATTAAATGCATATGTTAGAAAAGAAGATCTAAAATCAAAGATCTAAGTTTCTGCCTTAGGCAATTGGAAAAACAAGAGCAAATAAGACCGGAAGTCAGCACAGGAAAAGAATTAGCAATAAAGCAGAAATCAATCAAATTGCAAAAAGTAAATCAATAAAGAAAACCAACAAAACCCATTAGCTGCTTTTTGTAAAAATCAATAAAACTGATAAGCCTTTAGCCAGGCTAAGAAAAAAATTAGGACACAAATTACGAACAACAAAATTAGAGAAGAGACATCACACTACAGACATCATGGGCATTAAAGATAGTAAAGACACACCTAGTATAATAACTCTGTGCCCACAAACTGGACAACCTGGAAAAAAAGACCAACCCCTGAAAGATACAACGGCCAAAACTTCCACAAAGGGAAACTGATTATCTGAATACAACTATATTCATTTTAAAATTTCAATCAATAATTATGTTTTTCCAAAACAAAAAGCACCCAGGTAGGGTCACTGGTGAATTCAATCAAATATTTAAGGAAGACATTATATGAATTCTCTACAATCTCTCAGAAAACGGAGGCACAGGGCCAGCATCACACTAATACCAAAATCAAAGGCATACAAGAAAACAAAACTACAGACCAATATATCTCATAAACATAGATACAAAATCCTCGATAAAATATTAGTGAGGCATTTTTGTACACCAACAATGAAATAATAAACAGAAATTAAGGGGAAAATCTCATTTACTATAGCAACAAAGAAATGAAATACTTAAGAATAAACTTAACCAAGGAGGTAAAAGACCTCCTTGGTCTGTATTCAGAAAACTACATAACACTGAAGAAAAAAATTAAGTAAGACATAAATAAATAGAAGCCTATACCATGTTCATAGACTGGAAGATTTAACATCATTAAAACATCCATACTACCCTATACTAATCTATAATATCCTGTACTAATCTATAGATTAAAGATAAAGGACTGGGGGCACAGACAAAGGGGTTATTGACTGTGGGAGTGGTGGGGGGATGAAGTAGGGGTGAGCAATGGGGAAAAAGGTGGGATAACTGTAACGGAAAAACAATAAATACATTAATTAATTATCATATTCAAAAAGTATAAAAATAATTATATTCCACAACCAAATGGGATTTATCCCAGTTACTCAAGGTTAGGTCAACATTTGAAAATTCATTAACTGAATCCATCACTTCAACAGGCTAAAAAAGAAAAATCACATGACCATACCAATAGATACAGAAAAAGCATTTGATAAAATCAAATACACATTTATAATTTAAAAACTCAGTACACTAGTAATAGAAGGGAACATTCTCAAGTTGATAAAGACCCTACCAAAAAACACACACACACAACAACAACAACATACAGCTAACATCCTGGTGAAAATCAACATCCCAGTGAAAATCTCAAAGTTTTTCTATAAAGACAGGTACAAAACGAGGATGCTCCCCCTCTCACCACTCCTTTTCAACATCATACCAGAAGTCCTTAGTGACGCAATAAGAAAATAAAATAAAGGTAAACAGATTGGAAAGAAATACACAAAAGTGTCTGCTTGCACATTACACAATCATGCATGTAGATAATCTGACAGAATAAACAAAATAACTCCTGGAACTAATTAGAAATTATACCAGGGTTGCAGGATCCATGAAAGAAATAATTGATAAGCTGGACTTCATTAAAATTAAAAGAGAATGTCAAGAGGATGAGACGACAAGCCAGAGACTAGAAGAAAATATCTGCAAAAGGCACATCTGATAAAGGACTATTATTCAAAATGTAAAAAGAATTCTTAAAATTCAACTATAAGGAAAAAAAAATAGAAAAATAGACAAAAAACCTTAACAGACACCTCATCAAAAAAGTATACATATAGCACATACACATATGAAAAGGCACTCCAAATCACATGTCCTCAGGCAAATGCAAATTAGAACAATGATGAGATGTCTCTCTCTCGCCTATTAGAATGGCCAAATCCAGGACCCTGACAACACCAAATGCTGATGAAGATGTGGAGCAACAGGGATTCTCATCCATGGCTTGTGAGAATGCAAAGTGGTCCCGCCACTTTGGAAGACAATTTGATAGTTTTTATGAAACTAGACATACTCTTACTATATGATTCAACAGTCACACTCCTTGGCATTTACACAAAGTTAAAAACTTATGTCCACCCAAAACCTGCACACAACGTTACCAGCAGATTGATGCATAATTGCCAAAACTTGGAAGCAACCAACATGTCCTTCAGTAGTTGATGGATAAATGAACCATGGTCCATGCAGATGATAAAATATTATTCAGCATTTAAAAGAAATGATCTGTTAAGCTATGAAAATACATGGAGGAACCATAAATGCATATTAATAGGTAAAGGAAGCCAATCTGAAAGGCAGACATACAGTATAATGCCAACTATATGATGATATGAAAAAGGCAAAACTATAGATACAGTAAAAATATCAGTAGTTTCCAAGGAGCTGGGTTAGGAGAGATTAACTGGCAGAGTAAACAGGTTATTTAGGGCAGTGAATTTGCCCTAATAATGGATATATATCATTATACATTTATCCCCAAAACCATAGAATGTACAACACCAAGGATACACCCTAAAGTGTACTACAGAATTTGGATAATTATGATGTGTCAATGTAGGTTCAATCTTGGTAAAAAAAAATGTATCATTCTGGTAAGTGATATTGATAACCAGACAAACTATGCATGTGTAGGGTCAGAGGCTATATAGGAAATCTGTACCTTCCTCTCAATTTTCTTCTAAATCTAAAGTTTCTCTAAAAAAATAAGTCTTCCCAGGAAGACAAACAACCCAATTAAAAAATGGGCAAAGGACTTGAACAGACACTTCTCTAAAGAGGAAATCCAGAAGGCCCAGAGACATATGAAAAGATGCTCAACTTCACTAGGCATCCGAGAGATGCAAATTAAAACCACAATGAGATACCACTTCACACCAGTCAGAATGGCCATCATAAACAAAGCAACAAACAAGTGTTGGAGAGGTTGTGGAGAAAAGGGAACCCTAGTGCACTGTTGGTGGGAATGCAGACTGGTGCAGCCACTGTGGAAAACAGTATGGAATTTCCTCAGAAAACTAAAAATGGACATGCCTTTTGACCCAGCAATTCCACTGCTGGGACTATATCCTAAGAACCCTGAAACACTGATCCAAAAGAACTTATGCACCCCAATGTTCATAGCACAATTTACAATAGCCAAGTGCTTTAAGCAACCAAAGTGCCCATCAGCAAATGAGTGGATCAAAAAACCATGGTACATTTACACAGGAATTCTATGCAGCAGAGAGAAAGAAGAAGCTCCTACCCTTTGGGACAGCATGGGTGGAACTGGAAAGCATTATGCTAAGTGAAAGAAGCCAGGAGGTGAAAAACAAATATCATATGATCTCACATTTAACAGGAACCTAATCAACAAAACAAACAAGCAAAATATAACCAAAGACATTGAAATTAAGAACAAACTGACAGTAACCAGAGGGGAGGTGGGATGGGATAATGGGGGGCAAGGGGGAAGGATTTTCAGGAACAACTATAAAGGACACATGGACAAATCCAAGGCGGGGTGGAAGCAAGGGAGGGAGGTGGGGATGGCTGCCGTGAGGTAGTGGTGGGGTGTAAAGACAGACAACTGTAATTGAATAACAATAAAATAATTGTTTTAAAAAGTCTTTGAAACAATGAGTGCCTATTCAATTTAAATAAGCCTCAAAGTGTTCCACACATTCCTCCCCCAATTCAACAAAGTCTAAGTTGGACTTACTCTGGTTCTGTTCAACTTTTATTTCAATTTGAGCCCTTCCTTTGCCAATTAATTTTTTACCTTGTTTTGTTTATTCTTTGCCCCCAAAGTCACTTTCACAGTAATTTTTATTGTGTAAATATGCAAAGACTATTCCCTGGTATAAAACAAATAAAAGCCAATGTATCCAATGTTAAATTATTTAGTACACAGAGTGTTTTGTAGTCAGCTTTTAGCTACCTTACCTATCCTATCTAGTACTGGTTAAATTCCCCCATTTCATTTAACAACTGCATATAAAATACTTGAATTTATTAATGAATGAAGTTTAGAAGTTGAAATAAGGTTGAGAAGGTCATACACTGTGTATGAATTTTCTGTATTGAGATTATATATCTTGTACATTTCTTTTTCATATGAAAATATAAATTTCCATTTCTTTATATATTCCACTTAGGAGTGGAAGGTAAGCATCATAGAGTACCCGTATCTACAGCCTTAGTGAGCCTGCCAAGTAGTCTTTCTATTGTCTTTTCAAAATTTTCATGTAGCTTTTCAAAAGAGTTATATCAACATACACCCAACATCTGATAAATGGAATATTTTAATTGTAATATTATCTAATTTACTATATTTAATACAGTCTATATTATTTAACTTATTATTCATTTCATTATATTTATATTTTCTTTCATACAATTTGTTTTGTTGTGTTTAAGAAATCAAGAACATTTCTTCCCCTCAAAGTCATAAAGATATCTTATGATTTCTTCTTAAAATTTTATTGTTTTACATATTGCTTTTAAGTCTATAATCTATGTGTCTGTGGAATGTTGTAAAGGCAAAGATCCTTTTTTCCCCCTCATATGAACGTGCAACTGACAACAACATACTGCACTGAACTGTCATCTTTGACATGGACCAGTTGACCACATCTATATGAGTCTATTTCATCTATATGACCCTATTCTACTAGAAAAGTGGTTTATATGACAGATGTCAAACTCATTTTCACCAAAGGACCAAAATAATTTTAGGACTGTGTAAATGTAACTACTCCTTAACTGTTAAGGAATTGAAATTACATTTGGCGCTTTGAAGGCAACTGCAAGGCTGATGTGGCCCCCAGAGAAAATGAGTTTGACACACCTGTTATGGATTTATAACAGGTCTTGATATTTCAGAGTATAAGTCCTTCAGTACTAATAATTTTTAAGAGTTTAGTATAGACTTGGTCCTTTAGATTTCCATATACATTTTACAGTAAGCTTGTTGAATGTCATGAATAAAACTTTTAGAACTTTAGCTGGGATTGCAACAATTTATAGACAATTTGGAGTCTTCTAATCCATGTACTTGGTATATCTTTCTATTGTCTTTTCAAAATTTTTCTCAATGTTTCTTGTTTTGCAGAGTAGTGGTTTTGCATACTCCTGGGTGGTGTTTTTCTTAAGCATTTCATGTTTTGTGATGCTTTGGTAAATGATATTTTAATAATTAATTTGCTATTTATTTGAGATGAATATTTAGACATGCAATTAATACTTGTATATTGATCTTAAATTTAGTGACTTTGATAAATTTATTAATAATTCTAATGGTTTCGGCATTGGTTCTTTTGTATTTTCTGCCATGTGTAAATAAGAAAACTTTTATTTCATTTATTTTCCATCTCTATGCCTTTTTTTTCTGTCTGCTGCCTCATTACACTGCTTAGTAACTCCTCCAAACTGTTCAATATGAGCAGTGATGGCAGGTGTCATCAACTCTTTCCTGGTCTCAAGGGAAAGTTTTCAGTAATTCATTAAATATTATATTTACTGTAGGCTTTTTCCACAATAGTTTTTATTAGAGAAGTTGACTTCTATTCCAACTTGCTGAGAATTCTTATCATGAATGGATATTGATTTTTATCAAATGCTTCTAATGTAATTATGGTGTCATTTTTCTTATTTTCTATTAATAGAGCAAATGCATTGATTGATTTTTGATTGACTGCCTCCATAGAAAAACCCTACTTGTTTAAGATACATTATCCTATTTACATACTATTGAGTTTGTTTTGATAATGTTTTATTTAGGATTTTGCATTTATATTTATGAGAAACCTAAGAGTGAAATTTTTATTTTTATGATATCCTTTTCAAGCTTTCATATCAAGATTATTAAAATATAATTTAACAAAAGAATTAGTAAATGTGCCCTCTCTTTGTATTCTTTTATTTTTTGGAAGAGTTAGTATGATTGGTTTAATTTATCCCTGAAACGTTGGAAGAATTCACAGCATAGTCATCTAAACCTGGAGTTATCATTATGGGAATTATTTTAATGGTGGATTCAAATTCTTTAATAAATAAGAAACTATATCTTTAATTTCTCTTATTTTCATTTTAGTAACTTGTATTTGTCATTTCATACAAATTACTAAATAAAGTCTATGGCAAAATATCACTTTTATGCATTAAATTGGTAATATGTTCACTGTCTTTTTTTTCTTGATAAGTCTTCTTATGAATGTTTTCAACAATATTAGTTTTTTCAATTAGTTTTGACTTTGCCAAACTTCTCAATTACATATATTCCTTATGTGCATTGTTTCTGGCATTCTTAGGATTTGATTTGTTCTCTCCTTATAAACTTTAGATGAAAGCATAAATCATTTTTGCCTTTATTATTTTCTAACATATGCATTTAAGGCTATACATTTTTTTCTAATCATAGTTTTAGCTGAATACCTCATGTTGATATGTTGTGTTTTCATTCTAAGTTTATACTTTTTCTAATATACAGATATATTAATTTTCAAGCTATTGTGAATTTCATTTTTTCTTATTGATTTCTAGTAAAATTCCTCTGTGGTAGAAGGACACATAAAAAAATATCACCCTTTAAAATGTTTTTGAAATGTTTATATAATATAGTCTATTTTATATACTTTAAAAGTGTAAATCTATGGGAGGTAGGAGGTAGGGAGTAAAGAGGGGGAAAGGGGTGGACTTTTCAGGAACAACTATAAAGGACACATGGACAAAACCAAGGGTGGGTAGGATTGAGGGTCAGAGGTGGAAATGACTGGGGTGGGTGACTCATGGGGGGAAATGGACACAATGGTATTTGAAAAATAAAAAATGTAAAATAAAATAAAATAATAATTTGAAGCACAATAATGTAAATTCTATTGTGTTGGATAAAATATGCTCTATTGGCCTTTAGGTTAAGTATGTAAATTGTGTTGCTTAGATCTTCCATTTTCTTTCTTCTTTCTTGGTATCTTTATCAACTATTAAGAAAGATGTTTCTATGTCTTCTGTTAGGATTATAGATTTGTGTATTTCTACTTTAATTCTGTTAATATTTGCTTTAGCCATTCTAAAGCAATTGTTAATGAGTATATACATATTTGGAATTGTGACATTTTCCTGGGAGACTGAGACCTTATATTATAAAATGTTCTCTTACCTTATATCTGTCATATATTAATATAACTATACTATCATTATTTTGGTTAATGTTTTACTATGTAAATTTTTAACTTCTTTACTTTCTAATATGGGAATTTATACATAAGGTTTGTCTCTTATAAGCAGTATATTCTAGGGTTTTGTTTCATGCCATTTGGAAAACAGTTATTTAATTGAGATATTTAGTCCTTCTTATGTATTTGGGTAAATCTTGTTGTCTGTTTGATTCACCTGTTTCATTTCTCTTTTGCTATCCTGTCTTGTCTTTTTTAGCTAGTCTATGGTTAAAATCTATCAATTGAATTCTTAATTTCAATTTTTTACTTACAGGTTTCCATTAAGTTTCTTTTTTAAGTTTACAATTCTCTGGTGAAAATTTTAGTCTTTTAATATACTTAAAAATAGTTTTCTTTGTTTTTGAAGATACTAACTAATCACAGTTACTTGAAAGTCATACTCAGCTAATTCCAATACCTTAATCATCTGCAGCTCTTTTTCTATGGTCTTTTCCCTCTTTGTTTTTGGTCATGTAATTGTATGTTATATTACTCTGGTCATTTTAACTGATCTTCAGATATTGTGAGCAAATATTTCAGAAGTCCCAGATGATATCTTCCTCGATAGAAGTTTATTCTTCCTTCCACTGGGAAGACAGTGTGGCATCTATCACTTTAATTAATTAGAGATTGTGCTGGCTCGAAGTCACATCGCAGCCTGGAAGGCTCATCTACTTGTGGTTTACCATTGGTATTCCTTGGATCTCACTAAATGCCAGTTAATTCTAAATTTTGCTTTAGGAGACTGCAGGAAAACTCTGCTTTCAGAGACTGAATGCTTAGACTTCTGCCTTCCTAATCTATGAGTCTGAGTAATCAGTAAGTACTTGCCTTGAGGGGAAAGCTGGCCCTGTCTTTCAGACTCTCCAAGTCTCTTGCCAGCCACCAGGAATGCTGGAAGGCTGCTACCTTTGTGTGTCCTAACAGCAGCTTTCTTTGGGATTGGCACCAGATTGTTAGCTTCTCATTCATGCTCAGAGTTGGCAAATATCCTTTAAAAAAATCATCTGTAAAAGCCAGTCAGATTTTTTTGAGCTTTTATTTTTGTATTTGTTTCCCCCATATATAACCATAGCTTTGTGGTTTTATTGATCCTTCAGCTCTCTGCCATCTTTAAAAAATGAATTCCATATTTCATCTGACTTTTTTAGTTGTTCTATTGAGGTGGTAAATTGCCATTTAGTTCATTCAAGGTGAAAACAGAAAACTCTTAGCTTAAAAAATATTTTCCTTAATGTAAATATACTTTTACTTCATATTAGTCAGTGTGCTCTCTAAATGCATTAATTTTAGTAAGGTTACATTGAAAGTCTTCTTAACACCATACACTCTACTCATTTGCACTAAGTTCCTTTAAATTTTCTACTGTGAGCAGTACAGTTTAAACCCAGGTGATAAGAAGGACTTAAGGGGACATGCAGAAATGTTGCTTTTCATATACCTAATAAAACTGCTATGGTACAATCTCATTTCACAGATCAAATAAGGGTATTTGTTTATACTATCAAATTTCAAGGAGGAAAAGTAATTTATGTGAGTATCTTCTGAAGAAGCAATTTCTTTTGTCTTTATCCTCAATTCTTTTTTAAAACTACAATTGCTGCAAAAGGAACATTATGGGGGAAAAGAGATGGAATATTGGTTTTAGCTTAAGAAACACCATAAACATGCAAACCCTACCTCCACTATTCCCCTAAATTCATATCAAATAAATTAAAGCTCTATATTTAAGAAATAAAGTAAAACAATAATTGTAATAAAAGTGGAAGGATATATCTATTACTTTATATAGAGGTAAGGTACAGAAGTCACTATTACATTCAAAATGCAAACACAAAAATGGAAAAGACAAATAATATAACAGAATTTAAAACTTTTCATTTGACATAGCCATCATAAGCCTAGAGGAAGAGGTAAGTGTTAGAGAGGTTAATGAAATCAACAACATGTAAAACCAATAAATTAAGGCACTATATAAAAAGAATCTCTAAAATTTATTAAGAAAAAATTACAAACCAAAATATATGGGCACAGATTGTGAACAATTAATTTATAGGACAGAAAATACAAATGGAAAATTAATGTATGTGGAGATACTCAACATCACTAGTATTTGAGGAAGTAGGATTAAGCAATAAGATAGCTATTTAAACGATATATGGTGACCATTCTTTCCAGTTTGCATTGAACAATAGATGGTTTATGTCCCTTGCTGTAATGTCACACCAATTTACTCTCAAATGTGTCCTGATTTGTGTATCATTCTATGGGGGCATCATTCTATACATAGGTATTATGTTCAAAGGCCAACAAATAACAGGGAGAAGTGGTACTTGCGTTAAGTTGGAGTGACCAGGAATCAACATTCTAACGAAAGAAAACCCATACCGGCTAAACTGAATAATGTGGAGCAGAACTAGACCTTGAGCTTCCAGTTTCATACTTGTGGTAATGGGAAACACCACATCTGGACTGTTGATGGGAATGAAATTTGGGACTGCCAACAGGGAATGCAATTTGTTCTCATTTATCAGAATTTATAAAAATTTTCACATTAAGTAAGATCCAGTAATTACACAGTCCAATATAAACCTAGAATAAAACACTTGTATAAGTACACAAAACATGAAGGTTTATTGCAATATTTTTAAGATAACAGAAATTTAAACAGTACAAAGATGTGTACCAGTAATGGAGTGGTTAAATAAAGTGTGGTTCCCCCACATTCTGGAAGGGAGTACATTAGGTTAAAAGATGAGATATGTCTATTTGTAGCAACATGTAATAATCTTCAAAACAAATTGATGAGTGAAAAAAAGCAATGTGAAAAACAATATGTAAAGTGTATAACTATTTAAAAATATAAAATAATACTCTGTAGTCCTAAAAGTATTTAATTGCATATGTAAAGTATAATTAAAATAAGGTTTACAAAATACATACTATGCTAGTAGTATACTTTCTTCTGAATAGGGGACTTGAGGTTCATCAAAATGCTTCCATTTTTAAATCAAATATAATTGAAAGATTCCTGTGCAACTAAAATTTTTTGGAGGGAAAAAATTCTCTAAAATAATGAAATATAGTCAGGGTCTGTACCTATTTACATGACCAAGTTCTTTATAGTTTTAATTTTTTTCCATACTTATCTTGAAATAGTTAACATAACAGGAATTTCCACATGTGACAAAAGCTGAAGTTTTCCAAAATTTTTTGTACAATTATATAATTGTACACAGAGACTGAGGATAGTGAAAAATGAAGTGGGATCACAGTTCCAAATCCTGTCTACGATCTATGATTTCCTTTGAAAGATCATGTTTTACTTTGCAGGAATCAGAACTTTGTGTGTGTGTGTCTTCACTGAAAAGAAGACATAGACACAGAGAGAGACCGAGAGAGAAAAAGGACCTAATTAGATAGAAAAACACTGTGAAAATCTAAGTTAGAGTTTCAACACATAAATCGTCTTCTTGAACTGTGTGGATGGTAAACAAACCCAATACAAAGCTAAATTTGTCACCTTTCTTCTGTAAAAGCCACAAAGACACAACAGACATAACACTGCTAGGCCTTACTATGATAAACAGCTTTTTGTTGTTTCATATTTAGCTGCTGCAATGACACAACTCATATTACTTCTATAAATACAGAAACTAAAAAGGACTTTTACATGTTAATTTTAGGATTATACTGTAAAGTTAAATATTAAGCACTAATTTCAGGTACCTAACACTTTTAACAAATGAAGTCGATTTTCTGGGTCTGTGAGGAGCAGGGGGAGCTTCAGTCCCCATCCTATGTGGTTTTCTCAGCCGGGTTCTGCTCCGGGCTTCAACTGAGGTTGATTGCTGCCTGAGGGGGAACAAAGTCAGGGATGACCTAGGTCTCCATCTTGGTCACTCTCTAAATGTCACTTGTGTTCTGTTCCACTTCAATCTTGTTATTTCTTTAAGTAGAAACTTCCAATGAGATTATTATTTTGAGGTTGTGAGGTTTAGAAATTCTCTATAACTCAATATAACTTGTCAATTTGTTAAACTTTCTCTTATCTATCATATGCTTTGGAATGAGTTTAAGATATACCATTTTGCAGGGCAGCTGTGATAACTTTCTGGTTTTCTAAAGTATGGCCCTTCTTTTGTTAATAACCATGTGACTTGATACAGGAACAGATACTTTTTCATGAAGCTTGAAAGGGTCAATTCTGGGGCATTGCGCCTTGGTTTTCACAATGGCAACACTGACATTGTGAGATTTACCCCTAACATACAAATTACAACTTTACATTTGGCACCCATCCCCACATGGCAGAAATAAAAAATGTTCAGGGCAAAAATGGTTGCTGCTACTCCTCCTGAATTTGTAATAGAAGGCTGCAGTTAGGCCAATGGCGCTCAACAACTGCGGTGCCTTGTTATGGAGCACTGGTGACGTTTTTATGCAGGGTTCATTTACACAGACATTGATAGAAATACACCAGACTTATCCCTTTACCAGACAACAAATGTTCTTTACCCCTGTGCTATAATAGAGTGTTTAAAATTCGAGATCATGTGCAATTTATAATCTTCATTAGAAAAGTGGTCAGAGTAGATGAAGCTCCCTTTCCCAGCACCATAAGGGGAGGAACAGAAAATCTAAATCATGAAGACTTTATCCAAAAGAACCTGGAAGAAACAGTTTTAACTAGAAAGAACTGCAAAAACTGCAGTTGTTAAGCAAACTTGAATCTCACCCACCTTTCCCAGTAGGAGAAAGATTAGATCAGTTTTAGAAAATAAAGAGGTTGTATTGTTCTATTTTTTGTGTGTGCATCTCACTAAATATATGTTCTTTCATACTGCTAACAAATCACAGAAGTTACAAACATACCTTTTGATTACAGAGAAACTGAGTTTCCCCACAAAGTGGGAGAAAATAGTTTGTGGGTTTCCTGTATACGTGTGCACAGTCCTGGACTCAAACGCATTGTTCTTGTCTCCAAAATCATGGCGTACCAGGCCTCTTTAAGATTAAAGGGAACTCATCGTTCAGCTTCACATGTCTGTGCCCAAGACTTCTATTTGCCAGTTTCTGTGGACGTCCGCCCTATGCCAGTCCATCCAGACACTAGTCGCCCATTTATATATTTTTTAGTTGTCTTGAGGGAAATAAATTATATTGTTATTGATATTGTCCTTTTCTTTCCTACTTCCTTCAACCTTTCCTTCCTTATTCTTTTTCTTCCTTACTCCTTTTCTTCCTCCCTTTCTTTTTTCTCAACTACCTAATTGTTATCACTGTTTCTATCTTTACTCTGAAGATGACAAAATATATGCCTGGGATTTTCAAAGGGGGAAAATGTAGATTTGCATCTACAATGTGATATAAATTTTTCTAAGCAAGTTTTAATAAAGATAGAAGCATAAAAATATGAGAACATTTAATCTTTAAGAATGTTCAGGGAAGCAAAAGCAGGTTATATAAAGTAAAGTTTTTTGCAAATATTCAGACAGACACATTGCATTTGGCAAAACTTGTGAAAGCAAGTGAAGTTTCACACCCTATAGAACTGAATTATGTCTTCAAGTTATTTATTTTGAAGTAATTCAAATTAAGACTATTGTACATTTTCTATTAATGCTATTTTATTTATAGATTTCAATGAGTAGCTCTCTGTACTGCAAAAATTAACCTCAGAGTAATAAGAGAAAAATGATCATGTCTTATATCAGGCCTAAGACTTAAGAGTATTTTAAGTAACATAGAAAGCCATTTGGGATAATTGGAATGGAACCTTCTGTTTCTGGGTTTTTTATAAAAGCAATTAGGCTGAATATGATAATAAACAGTTTCTCTTATCTTTGCTTAAAATTGATTCAAAACAACTTTTTAGGGAAAGATAACGATAAAGCTAGTTTTTACTTACTTTTCCAAGTTTCCTTTATCTGCTTAGCAGTAATACTCTAGTAACTTTAGTTTGAATGGACAAGTAAGTATACATTGAAAAATAAAGTTAAAACAGTTTACAAAATTTACCTAAAAGTTAAATTCAGTGATTAACTATGTATTAGAGTTACTAGTGTGCATTTTAGAGGGCATTACTAATTTGATGTATGGTTGAGTAGATGGCAGAAATGCGTGTGACCGTTGTTGGGCCATTAATTTCAGACACATCTACTAGGAGTTAGCAGTTCTGGTTTCAGCAGTTCCAGGGGGAGCGGGACATTCACATAAACCACAGTAGCGTCTCTTATTCTTTTATCCACTGCAGCACTCAAAGCAGTTTCTTAGACATAGTTTATACAGAGGAGCTTTTAAAATTTACTGACGCACAGGCTGCACTCCAGCCCAAATAAATCAGAATTTCATGAGTAGTACCCATGCAGTGTTAACCTTTCAAAGCTTTCTGAAGCCTTTTATCAACCTAATTTGAATTTCACAATTATTGCATTGATTCTTGCTCCAGTTATGATTAGAAAATTCTGATTAATAAACAGAAGTCCTCATCCAGAAAATTTTTGACCACCCTTTCATTGCCTGTATTGGCATGCAGCCTAAAAAATTAGTGAAATAGAATCTTCTGGAAACTACTGTGTAAAATTATGCACTAGGTGTTCACTTTTATGTTTCTAAAGTTCTGACACTACTTTTGGCCTCTCATATTTCATTTATGAGTTTCTTAAGATTATGTGAAATATCTGAGCCCAATATTTGGGATCAAGATTATTTTATTCTATGAAATGTGAAGTTTGAACCAAGAAAAATCTGTTAAAGTGATGAAAACATGTAATTTCTCCATAAACCTGGTCACATGTAATAAAAGAAAATTAACATCATACAGTACAATTGCATGCACATTGACTAGTATATTGGAAAGTGAAACTTTCTTAAGTTGACTACAGTCTATTATCAGATTAATACAAACTTCTTGGATAGGGAAATTGAAACCATTTCTAGGCTAGGAAAGAATATTCTCATTTTCTGTAATTCTTAAGGGACAACAAAGGACAACTGATGACTGCATATTCCTTTAGCCATATGAGTTCATATGGATAATAGTCATTAAAAGCTCCAGAACTTATATCAGTATCCTTAAGCATATAAATGTATATACACAAATTCTTGCACTGAGCTGAGAACTGCCTACATAATTTTCAAGGTCAGTACAAAATGAAATCTAATGAACAAAATAAACTAACAAACAAAATAGAACCACAGACATGGAAACATAGAACAGGCTGAAAGTGATTAGAAGGGAGAGGGGAGGAGGATAATGGCAGAAAGAAGGGGAAGGGACTATACAAAGAACATGTATGAATGACCCATGGACAGGGACAATAGTGTGGC
>CM052540.1:117098786-117143694 GCA_028533065.1 Trachops cirrhosus
AACACCAATCCAAAAGAACCTATGCACCCCAATGTTCATAGCAGCACAATTTACAATAGCTAAGTGCTTTAAGCAACCTAAGTTTCCATCAGCAAATGAATGGATCAAGAAACTATGGTACATTTACACAATGGAATTCTATGCAGCAGAAAGAAAGAAGGAGCTCCTACCCTTTGCAACAGCATGGATGGAGCTGGAAAGCATTATGCTGAGTGAAATAAGCCAGTGAAATAAGCCAGACAGTGAACCTAAACAACAAAAACAAACAAGTAAAATATAGCCAAAGACACTGAAATAGAGGACAGGCTGACAGTGACCAGAGGGGAGAGGGAAGGGAATTTCAGGAGAATTTCAGGGGAGAATGGGAAGGGTTTACAGGAACAAATATAAAGGCCACATGGATAAAAACTAGGGGGGTTTGGAAATGGGAGCAAGGAGGGGAGGGATGGGTGGGTGGGCTGGAATGGGAGTAAAGGACAGAAAACTGTACTTGAACAATGATTAAAATAAAATTAAAAAAAAATTATGTCAGAGTTTCTAACCAAGTGTAATTAGACAACGAAAAAAATAAAAGGCATCCTGATTTGGAAAAAAAATTCCATTTCCTTTGTATAACTAACACCAGTCACTCATCTCTGTTCACCAAAGGATGTTTAATATCAAATTATTTTTAAATAATTCTTATAAAAATTTCTTCTCAAGTTTACACCATTAAGATCAGACCTAAACGAATCCAGCCAGAGGGCCCATGAAAGATACAGGAATGAGGAGGAAAGGAAGAAAAGTAGTATTACAGCAACGCTTGTTCACTAATCGTTGTTCTTATCGTTTTCCTACCCCTTCATTTCATGTCATGTTGGTTTCATTTTTCCTTTTCAGATCGTCTCTCTGCATCTTGTTCACTCTATCTACAACTATCAAATTTAATCCACATCTTTTAATATAAACATTAGAAATGGTTTCATCTTCTACAATGTTGTGTTAAAGTTAAATTTTAAGAAAACTGAAGCATAGCCCAAAGAAAGCTGATCTAAATTATAAAGTAGGACATATTTACGAAACTATGTTGCAAATATGGGGGTCAAGTATGAACATCACTGTACAGTGTTTAATTTTTTTTTACATCATCTAAACCTCCCAAGATAATTAAGCCATACTTATAAAAGTTTCTGAAGTCTAAATTTTTATTTAAAAGAGGGCTTGGAGTAAATATCTTAAGTCTTTGACAGTATCAAATATATACAAATATGAACAGTAAAACTACAAAATCTAGACTATGATAGACTTCCTCTAATATATTCCTGGTATCTATCTATTTATTACTAAATGATTAATTTACTTACTTTTAAAAAAAACCTCTCAATGTCTTTTGCCATACTGTCTAGTACTGTAAAGGTAAACTTTAGCATTATTTCCAACAGACTATTCAGGATGGAGACTATTATAGTCTGGTTGTCCTGTTTCACTCATAAACTTTAATAATAAGGCCAAAATAAAATCCCATGGTATTTTTGTGAGCCCCACAAAATTAAGAAACTTGGAACAAACAACATTCTACTTTCTATGAAAGAGTTTTCTGATCCATTTTAAATTTATTCTTGTCTATGATATAAGAAGGTGGTCTAATTTCATTTTTCTGCACGTATCTGTCCAATTTTCCAAACCATTTGTTGACTAAACTATCTTTAACTCATTGTATGTGCTTGCTTCTTTTTTCAAATATTAATTGACTATAAGGGTGAGGGTTTATTTCTGGGCCTTCTATTCTGTTCCATTGATCTACATGTCTGTTTTTATGCCAGTACCATGCTGTTTTAATTACTATGGCATTATAGTATAGTTTCATATTCATTAGTGTGATTCCTCCAATTTTGTTCTTCTCAGTATTGCTGTTGCTATGCAGAACTTTGTGGTTCCATATAAATTTTTGAAATATTTGTTATAGTTCTGTTAAATATGACATTGAAATCTTAATAGGAATTGCATGGAATCTATAGATTGCTTTGGATAGCATGGACATTTTAAATATTATACATGAAAATAAACAAATAGGACTGTATCAAACTAAAAAGTTTTTGCACAGCAAAGGAAAACATCAACAAAATAAAAAGACAACCCATGGGATAGGAGAACATAGTTGCCAATATATAGGACAAGGGGTTAATATCCAAAACTTATAAAGAACTTTCAAAAATCAACACCAAAAAAACAAACAATCTAATAAAAAATGGGCAAAGGACCTAAACAGACACTTCTCCAAAGAGGACAGTTAGACAATACAGATGACCATTAGACATATGAAAAGATGCTCAACATCACTAGCCATAAGATGCAAATTAAAATCACAATGAGATATCATCTCAGACCTGTCAGAATGTCTATCATCAATAAATCAACAAACAAGCGCTGGTGAGGATGTGGAGAAAGAAGAACCCTTCTGAACTAGTGGTGGGAATGCAGACTGGTGCAACCACTGTGGAAAGCAGTATAGAGATGCCTCAAAAAATTAAAAATGGATCTGCCTTTTGACTCAGTGATCCCACTTCTGGGAAAATATCTGAAGAATCCCAAAATACTAATTCGAAAGTACATAAGCACCACTATGTTTATTGCAGCATTATTTACAATCACCAAGGTAGGGAAGCATCCCAAGTGCCCATCAGTAGATGAGTGGATAAATTATGTGAATTTTACACAATGGAATACTACTCAGCCATAAAAAAGAAGAAAATTTTGCCCTTTGAAACAGCATGGATGGACCTGGAAAACATTATGCTCAGAGAAATAAGCCAGTCAGAGAAAGGCAAATACCATATGATTTCACTCAGATGTGGAATCTAATGAACAAACTGAACTAACAAGCAAAATAGAGACAGACTCATAGAGAGAGAGCAGGATGACAGCAAGTGTCAGGGAGGTGGGCGGGTGGAGGGATGGAGGAAAAAGAGCTCACGGACATTGACAACAGTGTGGTTGTTTATGTTCAACAGTGGAGGGAGGGAGTAATAAGGGGGTTAAATGGTGATGGAAAAGTAAAATAAACTTTATTTAAAAAAGAAAGAGTTTCCCTATCAGTTGATTTAGTTAAGGAATAATCTTGACCTTCTTTGTAATTGTACCTAAGAGTAAATAATAAAACATATTGTCTAGATTTGAAACACCTTATTAAACATAGGTGGTGAAAGTATGAAATGAACTAATATTCTGGAAGACAATTTGTCAATGTTGTCAAGGAACTTAAAATTTGAAATCTGTATCTATTTTTAAAAATAGTATAAAAATATGTATAAAAATATGACAAACACTATCACTAAATAGTTTATGTTTCTATGTATTAAACTATCTTGTCATTAAAACTGTTTTATCAATTAACATTTCATTACTTGTTAAAAATGTTTATAAAAAGTATGAAAAAAACATTGAGTATATTTTAAATGTTGTTTAAAAATAAGATTAGTGCACACTAATATATACATTATATGTAATTTCTAGAAGCATACATACCAAAATATCAATTGTACCTAGTTCAAGCCAGCAAGATAAATAATTTTTCTCTTTTAAGATCATTTTTAAGTTTTATAAAATAAACCTTATTTCATCTACAGGTCATTATGTATAATACTGTGTCTTGTTACATGCTGATATGCTCATATTACCCTTATCACCCGAAGATTTGAATCCATCCTTGTCCAACTCACTCCTAACAGGTACCTAATGAGATTTTTGATCCACCTTAAGGAAACCAAACTCAACACTTGTTTTCAGTCTGATGTCATCAGCAACTTCACTCTGTGTCATCCTCCTCCCTACCCAATTCCTTCCCAGTTGATGCTTCTTGCTCTCAGGTTGAATTATGTAATTCAGCTCTCCTATATTTCATGGTTCCTTTTTTTTTTTAAGGTTTTATTTTTCAGAGAGAGGGAAAGGGAGAAAGAGAGGGAGAGAAACATCAAGTGTGTGGTTGCCTCTCCCACACCCCCTACTGGGGACCTGGCCCCACAACCCAGGCATATGCCCTGACTGGGAATTGAACTGACGACCCTTTGGTTCACAGCCCATGCTTAATCCACTGAGCTACAACAGCCCTCCAGCCAGGGTTGTTTCCTGTATTTTTTTAAACCAATTTATCTCTAACCTCATTTTCCTCCAGTAACAATGCTTTTGTTGAATCTAGTTTAATGTGTCTTAATTATTTCTCCTCAGATGAATTACCCTACAAGGACAGTGTCCCTACATCTCTGCACACGTGTGCATGTGTGCACACGACTGAACTAATTATTCCATCCTCATCGTGTTGGTAATTTGAGATTAGGGAATCACGTAACCCCAGATCTCAAATGGAAGCAGCTGTATCCATTCCCCTTATGGCATTCACTACAACTTTTTGTAGCTAATCTGCAAGTGGGCATCCTGGGAAGCCAATACAAATATTATTAATCTCTAACATCTTGCCTGTTTTGGGTAAGAAAGCCAAATTAATTATTAGTGAATATTCTCATTTTCACAGCTTTAGGTCCATTTTAAATATAACTATCTACCACATAATTGGGTAAATTCAAGGCTGGCCTTGCAACTTTTGTTACTATTCACTAAAGGGGAGTACCAAGAAAACAAGGATATAATTAATTCTAAACCCTGAGCAAACCCATCTTGAAAAGTTTAATGGATATATACCACTTGTTATATTGACAAATGTCCCTTAGATGCCTGAAACTAATTCAATAGCTTTTCAAATATCATTTGCCCTAACAATCCATCAGCAAATAGCAAAATTTGTAAACATTCCTTGGCATTATTTATATATAATCAAATTTGGAAAAATTGCTCCTGCCTAGTCCATTTTGTCATAAACTTTTAGTGAAGAAATATCCAGTAAACCTCATTTATCATATGACCTTATAATGAAAAATGGCAACCCCAGGAAAAAGTTTCCAAATAATGTAATTTTTGTACCTTACAGATCTATTTGTATGATATCTAACAATGAGACTCTGCATCATTGTTCTCTACCCAAGCATTCTGAACTGAGTTGATATTGATAATATCCTTCACTAAACTTTCTTGGAGCTACCAAGTTTTTTGAAATTCTGTCTATGTAGATAAGGATGTTAAGATGAAATAAAGACCTGTCTTTTCAATTCCTTGATTAACTTCCAGATGTCAAAGAACATGAGAGCAGCTGACCCAAATAGAAGTTTGGAACAAATCCTGCTCTTTAGTCATATAACAGCAAAAAGTAATAAGGCCCAAAATGGATATGACTGTCCCTGACTGAATGAAAGAAAGGAAAGAAAGAAAGAAAGAAAGAGAAAGGAGAGAGAGGCTCACTAACTCTTACAAATAAGCAAATTGATAAAGATAACATCAGATTAATATTAACTACAATAACTATATCTCATAAAACTCAATATGTTGTCAAAAAACTGTAAATAGATTAAGAACAATTCTTAATTTCAGACTGTAAGATACAAGTATGTTATCTGCAAAGGTATGTCTTCATTAAATAAATGTTATAAATGATGATCCAGTCCCCAAAGCATCAACTACAAGTCTATTTCAACCACAGTGTACAGAAACCTATTAGAATAACACTCTACAAGCTATCCATCATCTGTAAGCACATTTCTCTTAGGAAGTATATTAAAAATTTCCTCTTAGACAACCAGAAATTAATTTCTTTCCCCACTACCCTGACCCAATCAACACCTGAGGCAACTTAGAATGGTTTGCTAAGCAACGTCGCCCTCTTTTTTTAGGGTAAAGATGGCATTAACCTGGACAGAGTCCAGAGGTGAGGAAGAGAATGAATACTTTGGCTAAATAGATGAAGAGAGGAAAGAGCTGATAAGAGAGTGTCAAAGAGTTGGAAGATTGAAGCTGCTTCTACAGTGGAAGTCTTTAAATAGCCCAGCAGAGATGAGCTATTTTTTCCCATTCCTTCTCTCTCTTCCTTTACCACAAGTTAAACATGTTGTACAGTATTTTACATTTATCTGTGTTCAGTATATGGTATTTATGACATTATAATATTATAAATATCTGCAGTGTACCCAGACAGAAATTGTATTAAATATTTGATATATATCAATACTCTATCTACTAACATGTAGAATGTCAAATGATTCAGATTTGGAATCACGTTCTATATAAAATTTTGTATTTGCTGTGAGTAAATAAAGACCATTTTCTTGTGTGATATTCTCCTAATGTAATTTTAATTTGTGTATACAGTTGTCCCTCACTATATCACAGTTCACTTATTTGCGGCTTACTGTATCGTGGGTAAAACCCCCACAAATAAGTGAACCCAGATATAGCGAGGGATGACTGTATACTTCACTGGTGAGTACCCATATAGAATTTTATGTTGTTAAAATTACGTAGGTTTAAGAGTATAGAAAGTGTTTAAGAGCATATGAAGTGTTTATAAGAGTGTGGGAAAGGTTAACAAGAGAGTGGGAAAGGTTTATAGGAGTGTGGGAAGGGTTTAATAAATAAACAATAAAATAAATATAATGCTGCTACTTCA
The DNA here is from genome assembly GCA_028533065.1 of Trachops cirrhosus. Taxonomy (NCBI): domain Eukaryota; kingdom Metazoa; phylum Chordata; class Mammalia; order Chiroptera; family Phyllostomidae; genus Trachops; species Trachops cirrhosus. The sequence goes on from CM052540.1 coordinate 117,105,316, forward strand.
TGGATTTTCACCTATCACGGGGATGTCTGGAACGTAACTCCCGTGATAGGTAAGGGATCACTGTAGTATCTACAACATACCTTTATTGGACATTTGTTTTTCCCATTTGTACTATTACAATGTGACTGAATGTTTGTATACACAAACCCTTGTGTAGTATCTAGTTTTATTCTTATAATAACAGAAATTTAGAAACTATGAGTCAATGCATATTTTAAGGTCATTGATGTATGAGTGTTTCTCAATCCTGGCAGCACATTGGTATTGTTTGGGAAGCTTTTTAAAAATATTGGCACTTGAAGTCCACCATTAAACATTCTGATTTGATTGATTTGGGGTGGAATCCAAGTTTCTCTTGCTTTTAAAAGTTCCTGAGGTGATTCAAGTGTAAAGTCAAAGTAGAGGCTGATATATATATATATTACCAAACGGACATGCTTAATCACAATACTAGCTCATACTCTTCCAGCATTAGGAACAACGTCTACTCTGTTCAATGTTGTGTGATGTCCTTATTTCAATCTTTGTTTAGTAGGTGACAATCATGTTTCATTGTCCACTTAATTTGAATTTTTTGATTTCTAATGAGACCAAACATCTTTCAAATATGTAACACCCATTTGTAATTTTCCTTTTAGAAATGGCCTCTTTATAGTACCTGCCAATGTTTTCAATTGTATTGCTCAAGTTTTTATTATTGCAAATAATCATCTATAAGAATGTAGTAATTATTCTGCCAAATAGAGCAAATGTGTCATCTTTTAATTTTGTTGATGTAGTATTATATATAAAAATGCAAAATACCAATTGAATCTATCTTTGTATAGTTTTCCATTACTCTTATTCTAACTTAAAGTGAACATCAGTTGATATCAGCACATTTCTTAAACTAAAATAAAACCATGCATCTGAATGTTTCTTTTCCTAGTCACCTCGGGCTCCAGTTGCCACTGAATTCATTTAATTTATTGATCATCTTAGCATCTCACTTAGGCCATTGTTGTTCTGCACTACATATGCACATATCTAGTACCCAGACTCTTTAGTTTGTTATAAAATATTCACACATGGCAAATATTTGGAGGGAAACCCATGTGACAGTATTGAAAAGAGATGCCCCTCTTCTTAAAAGTTCCTTGGCTTTATCTGATGGACCATATCTCCTACCCAGAGCCATGTTTTCACTCTCCTCCAGTCCTCATGTCTTCTTCTACAAACACCAAGTTAATAATAACATAGAACAATGTAAATATTCCTCTTATTGTCTTTGATCCAGCTAAGTTCTATAACTTTGCTTTGGTCAGAGTAGAGTATCTACTGTAACAAACACTCCCCATATCTCAGGGGCTAAATGCAATAGTTTTTCTAAGCCACCATCCCATGCCCTGGTAGATGAAGACAAGCAGCTGTGTTCAAGTATTCATGATCCCTGAATTCTTCCATCTTGTGTTTCCAACATCTTCTTTGCTTCTAAACAGCAGAGGTCAAAAGAGAGAAGAGCTTAGGAAAGGTGCAAATGCTCTTAACAGCATTGATCTTAAAATCATGTATAACACTGACACACATATTCACTGACATGAAAAGGTCACATAGCCCCATCCAGACACAAAGGGGTCTGCAAATGTGGTCTATGTGTGCTGAAAAAAAGGAGATAGATGAACACTGGTGAGCATATTAAAGCATTTTGCTAAATAAAAGGGATTTCCTTTAGAAATAAAGTTCTCATCTCTGATGGTAAGAAATACAAACTGTTTGTATGCCCCATTGAAAGACATTCCACATTTTGATCAGAAAAAAATATTCAACACTATTTTATAGTTATTTCACAATTTTATTATCAGCATTTAAATACTGATACCCCTGGAATATATTTTGGTGTGCAGTTTCAATCAAACTTTATTCTAAAATTCCCATCAATTATCTAACACCATGTAGTGAATAATCTATTTTTAACATTTGACAGGAGAGTTAGTTACTTTCTGGGATATCAATTCCATTTATATTCATATTTCCTTGGAAAAACACTATTGTTATTACTGTAGTTTTATAATTTATTTTAATACATACTATTAAAGTACCCCTTTATCATAATTACTTATGTTTCCCTCTTCTGCTTGTTTCCTATATATACTTTATATAGATCAATTTTGTGTCTAGAGTCATATTTTTTCTGCCTGAAGAACTTCTTTTAATAATTCTTGAAGCATAGGTTGGCAAGTTATAAACTGTCTCCACTTTGATATGTTTGTCCTTTATTCTTATTCATTTTGCAGTGCATTTGTTTCTGTTGCTGGGAGTGGGAGGGTTTGTTATTTTAATTGAAATTTTGATTGAGATAATTGCAGATTCACATTTGGTTATACTGAGTTGGCCAAAAAGTTCATCTAGTTTTTTTTCTGTAAAATAAAAGACATATTCTTCATTTTCACCAAGAACTGTATTGATTTGGATATTTTGAGTATGTCAGCCATCTTCTGCAATTGGCTTTTAGAGGTTACAGGCCAGAGGTGCTGCTAAACATCTTCCAAGGCATAAGACAGCCCCACAGCAAAGAATTACTTGGCCAAAATGTCAATAGTCCCAAGAAACTTCACAAACCACTTTTGACACATTTGATCAGTCACAGCACCCTTTCCAAAGCACTGCACAAATCTTTTTTCACTTCAGTTGCATTTTTACCTTTCTTGAAACAATAAAGTATAATATGCCAAAAGTATTGCATATTTTCTTCCATCTTCAATATTAAAATGGCTACACAAAAATTCACTGATTTTTTTAAATGCACACTGATATGACAGCTGTCACAATACAATCTAACAAAATTGTTTCAAATGAAGTTAAAGACAAATAAGCACTACTAGAGCCATTGTATGGGAAAACTAAGCAAACTTTTTGGCCAAGCCAATAATAAATAATATAGAGAGCCATCATATACACTTTGCTCAGTTTCCCCCAGTGGTAACATTTTGTAAACTATGGCACAATATCACAATCAGGATATTAACGTGAATACAACATGCTGATCTTATGGGGATTTCCTTACTTTTCTTATACTAATTTGTGTGTTTATGTGGGTGTTTGTGAATGTATGAGTGTTTAAAACTTTACATAGTTTTATCAATTGTTCAAGTCTGTAGATTTCTTTTTCGAAAAGTATTTTTTCTAGGTGTAATATTTTTTTATTTAAATATGTCACTCCATTTTCTTCTGGCTTCTCTGGTTTCTGATTAGAAAATATGTCAGCTATTCCTCTTATGTAAGTTTTTTTCCTCTGTAGATACTGTGTCTTTTCCTCAGCCTGCCTTCAAAATTTTCTTTATGTTTGGTTTCAGCAGTTTGAACATGATATATCTAGAAGTGTGTGTGTATGGGTATGTGTGTTCATAGAGAAGGATAAATTCCAGGCTGTGGACTTGTGAAAGGAATAAAAATTCATGACTAGATTTGGTACTCAGAGGAATAAAAGGCATTAATGCTTCTCCCTGTGAGAAAACAGTCATTCTTTAGCCAAATAGCAAATGAAGGCTGTACTAGAGGAGGTTGTGCAGTTTTGCATCTGGGGGTTTATTTCACTTCACTCTGCTTCACTTCACATTCATCACTACTACATAACTATTCTTTGAGAGATTTCCTTACACCTGATCAAGAGTACTTTTACCATAAGAGGTCTACCCTGGAAATATCACTATTTCCTTCTGATCTTGAGCAGACTAAGCAAACAGCCTACCTGTAATGAAATTTTTACATTCCTATTGACATTCCACAAATAGACAGTACAATTGCAAATTGATGGTGCATTATGTTGTGATTAATGTTTACATTTACAAATTTATGCTTGTCATTTTCATCAAAAATCCTATATTGCATTTTAAAACAGCTAATAATGACTATGAACCATAGAAACATAAAAGCATTCTAGTGTAAATATCCCTAGGTCTATAGTCAAAGAAAAATAAAACTTAGCAGTATCCAATGCCAGTGACAATTTTGAGAAAATCATAATGAAGCCACAGTGTCTGATCACCCATACTCCTAAAGAGCATGCAGGAGATATCATACCATACAACTCTCTTCTACAGGGAACAGTGATCCAATCTCCATACATCTATTTCCATGAAAAAGAGCCACTGCTTCCCAACATTTATTCATTCATTCAACAAATATGTATTGATGTGTTGATCAATACACAGGTATTTATGAGCTAAGTACTTAGCAAGATGATCCATACCAAGAATTGAGTTGCAAAACCAAGCTATCTGCTCTCATTGATTCTACATCTAGTAGGAATTTTTATAAAATTATAAATCAAACACACATTTGGATTAATATTCAAAGTATATACATTATAACAACTCTTTCTCTGCTTTTCTAGTCCAAGCAGTGACTCAAATCCAGCTTCTCTAACTTCCAATTATTTCCCTCCTAGAATATATTCATTACTTTCTCACCCTAGAAAAAGACATTTTAAACTGTGAGACACCCCCCATATCATTTTTCCTTGTTAGGTAAAGCAACAGGAGAAAGTAATTACATATTTTGACAGAAGGTACACTTGTTTAATATCTAAATACTATGGGCAACTCTGAACAGAAATCGAGGAAGAAGAAAAGAAAGTGCCAGATACTTCACACTGGTGATGTTCAAGAAACTGCGAGAAAAATAAAATTTAAGATATATTGAATATACACATGCTCTGAGAAAGTCATGGCTAGATTAAATGGTAATTAACAATAGTTGAAAATGTTATCTTATTCTGAAGCTTAGAATATCTAAAATGTTTAATTCTTCCATACACTGAAAAATATAAGACATTAATGAGAGAAATTGTAGAAGACAAATAAATGGAAAGACATTCCATATTTATGGGTTGCAAAATTAATATTGTTAAAATATCCATACTACCCAAAGTAATTGATAGATTCAATGCAATCCTTATCAAAATTCTGATGGCATTTTCTTTACAGAAATAGAAAAACCCTACAATTCATATGGAACTACAAAAGATCATGAATAGCCAAAGCAATCCTGAGAAAGAACAAAGCTGGAAGCAATACACGTCCTGATTTTAAACTATATTATGAAACTACAGCAATTAAAACAGCATGGTGCCAAACAAAAACAGACAAAATAACCAATGGAACAGAAGCACCCAGCAATAAACCTATGCATATAAGGTCAACTAAGATTTAACAAGGGAATCAAAACTAGTCACTGGAGAAAGGATAGTTTATTCAATAAATGGTGCTGGAAAAACTGGATACATGCAAAGAATGAAATCAGACCCCTCTTTATACCACTCACAAAAAATCAACACAAAATGGATTAAAGATATAAATATAAGACATGAAACCATAGAACTCCTGGTGGAAAAAAAGGAAAAAAGCTACCTGACACTCATTTTGACAAGGATTTTATGGATGTGACAACCAAAGCACAAGCAATAAAAACAAAAATAAACAAGGGGGACTACATCAAACTAAAAATCTGCACAGCAAACAATCAACAAAATGAAAAGCAACTTATGAAATGTAAGAAAATATTTACAAAGCACATATATGATAGGGGATTAATATCCAAAATACGTAAGGGACTCAATAGCAAAAGAAAACTGATATAAAAATGGGCAGAGGATCTTAATAGACATTTAATAGACATATCTTCCAAAGAAGATATTTAAATAGTAGACAGACACATAAAAAGGTGTCCAACATCACTAATCATTAGGGAACTGCAAATCAAAACCACAATGAGCTATCGCCTCACACTGTTAAAATGGCTACCATAAGAAAACAAGATGTTACAAGTGCTGATGTGAATGTGGAGAAAAGGAACTTTTGTACACCCTTGGTGAGAATGTGAATTGGCACAGCCACTATAGAAAACAGTATGAAGGTTCCTCAAAAAATTAAAAATAGAACTACCATATGATCCAAGAATCCCACTTCTATATATACACACACACACACAGATATGTATGTATATATATATACATATATATACACACTAAAGGAAATTATATCACTATCTCAAAGAGATATTTGCACCCCTATGTCCATTGCAGCATTATTTACAACAACCAAAACATGGAAACAAACTAAATAGCTATCAATAATGAATGAATACAGACAGTTGATATATAAAATCACTATATTCTACACATTACAAAATTTTAATACCATTTTTATGCATGGCTATTTATACAGAATTAAAATTTGAAAGACAAAATGTGAAATAGGTTGACAGCCCCACCAGCAGGTAATTTAGGACTCTGGTATAGACTCATTCTGAGCAGTCAACACAGGAAGGCCAATCACAGCAATGATCTCCTTTCAACCTAGTGATAAGCCCGGAGGCTTAAACCAATAAGCCATAGCCTGAACACCACCAACTTACCCAAATTTTAGGGTAGCCATTTACCCAAACTGGAGGCCATTGTTTTCCAAGTAAACAGTCTCAGTAGCATGTAATTCAGTGAATACAAATGCAGAAAAATGATGGCAAATGATTTGTAAAGTTACTGAATGCCTAATAGGACTAAACCCCCAGAAGAGAGCCCTTAACTTCTAATAGCCAGGCTGCCAATCTGTTGGGGAGGGGTGCCAAACCCTCCTTTCTGTACTGAAGTGGGATTTCAAGTATGTTAAGACTCTACTGAAGCATTAATCATTCTTTTTAACATGGACTAAGGCATGATAGGAAATGCACACCATATGATGAATTTGTGAGTAGATGACTAGGCAACAGAAATAGAGTGAATTTGAGTTAGAAAGTTGTGACTTAAGTAAGGAACAAGGCTGGGTTGGTCCACACTGTTAAAAAGACTGCCTCCCAAATTGGAGAGCAATGTTAACATTAATGTATTAAGGGTTAAAGAAATATATTTTCTATATGTCTTCCCCCAACCCAAACAGTCCCTTCTACCCAGATTAACTCAACAACTACCTACTGTCCTTGTCTCCAGTCCTGTCCTGCTTTAATATATTCTCTACACTTCAGTGAACCTTCTGAAATGTAAATTAGATCACATATTTTCCCTGCTTTAAAATTCATACTTGGTTTCCTATACCTAGAGGATCAAGCCCACACTTTATTACTGTGTGTTAGTTTGAAACAAGTATGTGGATACAGGTTAGCTGTTTGGAGGTGATCCCAGGAAGCAAAAGTGGAGAAGTGAGATAGGGAAGGGAGAATAGTCTATAAAGAATGCATTAACAAGAAAGGTGCCTCTGTGGGTACCTGGGGCTCAGTCCCACTGCAAACCCTCTGTGTGTAGAACATGTCTTATAATTGCGTTGGGCCTGGGGCATTTTTACTTATCGACTACCGTCCCATTTGTTGAGAGTGCTCTGTGGTATAGTAAGAACCCATCCAATTTGCACTTCTTGAAAGGCAGCCATGTTTAATGGTAGAGAAAATCTCAAGCATAGAAGAGAAAAACAGATACTTCTGTAGTAGAAAGATATCAATGTTCCAGAAACATCCTTCAGCTGCAGAGCTCATAAACGCTGAGGAGAGACGGTTGGGGTATTCATGAGTTTGCTTCACATAATACAGAAGATCATCATGTTCTGGCATAGAACTCAGTATACTTGTCTCTGTCTATTTGATCCTATAATTCACCTACATTAAATTATCTGCTGTTTCTTGAATGGACTCTACTCTTTCAAAATTGCAAATTCCAGTTTTTCAATCTGACTCACTTCTCTCTGTTCACACTGCAGATGATACATATTTTATTAGAATGTTTATCTAACATTATAAACCAACTGCAGTTTTCATACCAAGTTTAACACAGAGAATAGCATAGAAGGAACACACAAATGTTTGTTGAATGAATAATAAAGAACAGAACAATCAGTTGGATGGTGTGAAGATTGCTGACAGAACAAATGAACATGCTTAGTATGATGGCATCACATAGATTAATTGCAGGCAGCAAAGAGAAAAACAAAAACAAAAATGCTTTCCCAGTGTATTGAAACATAGCAGCAATCTGTTGGGCAATACATGTGACAGGTAGACAAACCAGACCCTTAAATATAGTGAAGAGAAAGAAGTTTTCAAGTTTGGGGTCCTCTGTGAGTCTAAGGTTCTTAGAAGGACATGAACAATTCATTCTTGTTATTCATTATCTAAGGGGTATTGCTAAATATCCAAACTGGGTGCTTTCTCCCTGGTGGATATGGAGAGAGCTCCAGGAAGCCCCACTACCACTGCCACTTAGCAAAGTTATCACTCCTGCGTCCATAAACATACAGTGAATCAGAAAAAAAAATCCAGTTGGGAGAATCAAAAGCTCAGATTCACTGAAATGTCACAGTGGCAGGATGCTGTGTAAGATTTGTAGGGCAGCTTATAAACCTGTTGACCTTGGTTCTAAATCTAGGAAGCAGACCTATTTGGCTTTGAACTCCATCTTATAATTGGCCAATCCCTTTAGGCTGGTGATAGGTCTCAGCAGGCACCAACAGCTGTCACAGGACTCTTCTATTTCCCTCTGGCTGATTCAGGAGGTATGTTGTAAAGTTGTAGGAATAAAATATGTAGGTACTTGTGCTTTGTGAGGGTGAAGACAGAAGATTTTAGAATTGATGGGTTTTAGGTAAAACACATATTTAGCAGAAGTGAGAACAAGCTGTCAAAGCCAGGTTTTCTAGCCAATAAACTGGGATTTCTTTCCTTTTAATTTTCTATTTGAAAATAAAATATCCTTTTGCTATCATAGGCACCAGTGTGTTCACAAGTGACTTGGGGTCAGGGTACTGAGCTATCCACTGGAGAAGTACATTCAAGGTTTCTTTGAGCAAACAGAAAACAGCACCTGGACTCTTTTTGCAATAGTGAAACAAGAGCTACCTAATGATTCCATGAAATGCTCTGCTAAAAATAAATTCCCTATCAGGGCACTCACAGGCAAAACAGAGCTGATGAAAACGACAAGAGGATCTATGGTTGACACTAAAGAGCAAGGCCAAGGCTTTCACACAAAATGAAATCTTTTGTTCAGACACAGAATGGTAAAGAAAAGTACATGGCCTGATGTTTGCACTAAACAAATGATAGAGCACAACATACAAAATCAGGTCAAATGATTGCTTTTGCAGTATGGAATGTTTGGGAGTTCCAGTTCAAAAGGCCAACATATAAAATTATTTTAACGATAGTCCTCTTAATGTTTAAATGAATGTTAATCATCCTCATTTATAGAGTATCATAAATGCTTATGACCAAAAGAGAACAGAATGTGTTAATGACTAAACTCTGACTCATCTCTTTCACCCTGCACATTTATTTAGTTTATTGTCAAAACTTACCACTTCTTTCCCTAAATATCTCCTATAATTATACCTTTCCCATCTAGTATCTATGTGGTTTATAATACACACACATGATGTCATTGGAGTCCTACAACAGCACTGAGACATCAATTTACAAATCACTGTATTTTGCCATGTATAATGCACACATTTTTGCCCACATTTTTGAGGGAAAAATAAGGATGCACATTATACATGGGTATAACGATTAGATACCATGGGTATAATAATCCTGTGTATAATACGTACAAAAATGTGGGTGTGCATCATAGATGGCAAAATACAGTAATAAAACTGGGCATCAGCAATATTAGGAAATTGGTTCAATGTCAAAGAGTAAGAAATCTCAATTTCTCATCTGTAAGATTGAGAATTATCCTTGATGATTATACACCCTCCTTTTCTTCCTTTGTCTGCCACTGTAAGACTTGACCATTTCTCACCTGGGCAACTACAATTACCTCTTTATCTGACAGCAATAACCTCAGGGAACAAATCTTTCTTCTTCATTTAGACCTCTCATTGTGTCACACTCTTCTTTGAAGAATGACAATAGCTCTCTTTGCTATTGTTATAATAGTTGGTATGTTCAACCTATTTTTTCTAACCTCCTATTAAAGACTGAATTGTACGAATCTGGCACCACCCACTCAGGCAAGGCTATGCCCTCTTAGTTTATCATTGATTTATTTATGCATACCCTGCTTTCATGACCCCGCCCTATCCCCACGCTGAGGTTTCACAAAGTTCTCTGATGTACAAACATATGCATTTTATTTTATTTCACCTAATGGACTTCAGCTTCCTCTGTTTCTGTCTTCATTTAAACAACATTTCAAGCTCCTCTAAAAAAAAAAACAGTTTTCCCAGCTCTTTACTTGACCTGGCCTAGTCCTGAGTGAAAATGGAAATAGCACAGTATGCTATCAGCTATAGACAGCAAAGTCCCGCAGGGCAACAATAAAGCATATTTATCTGTACTTTATAGAACACAGAAAATTAACACTAAAAATGTGTTCGATAAAACAAATATTTTTATTTTCTTGTTATTTGTTAGTTTATGTGTCATGTTTTGGAATTAGTTTGCTCAAAATACAAATTGAAACAAATCTCAAGAGGCTTTAACACAAAGTTATCCTAAAACTCCCTGTCTAAAATTGAAGTCTCAAGATATTTCACATCGGTGGCATGGTATTTAAGATAATTTGTGGAAATTTTATATAGGGAAATATGTGCCATGTTTACTTTTACTTTTACTCTTACTCTTTGGATTTATGAAGAACAGTATGAAAGTGATGTTATTTTTAACATGTTAATATATGTTCTTTCCATTTTGCATTGTGGGCATGTGCATCGCAAACACAAAGCATAATAAAGAATCTTCCAGACTAAAAGGAAAGCTACATGTGGGTAGTGATTTAGCATTGTTTTTGCCACCATTATATCGGTGGAAACTTTTTGGCTTGGAATAAGCTTACAATAAATATTTATTAAATTCAACTTTAATAGAATATGCATTTTTTATTTCTAAGTAACAAACAGGACACAAGTTTTAACTGTAACTCTAATTCTGTGAATGACACATTCTCAAAGACATGGTACTTATTTGAAGATACTGATCCAGGCAACTAGGTTCAGCCCTGCCTAAGAGTTTCTGCAACTCCTAAAAACAGAATAGAAGTGACTAATGATTAACTGCTATATCCGAGTCACCATCAAAGATTCCACAGCTTTCTTAGCACACACTTTTGAGTTATTTCTCATATCAAGTAAGTTTCAAAAGACAAAAATTTCCCTAAAAAATGTTCTTCATGGCCATGCTTTCATTTCCAACTCCAAGGCCATCTGCCTGATGCAAATCTGCTATCTTCTTACATAGGAGTCACCTCAGCAGACTCCTTAAAGACTCCCTGGCTCTCAGGTTTTCCAGTTCTGGTTCATTATTCCCAGTATTGTCAAACACATCTTTCTTTAAAAAGTATATTCTATAGATACACTTCCAAAAAGTATTGTATTTTGTGATTTTACTGTTCATCAACGCAAACTATCTAAATTTCCGTGCTTTCTGTGACCCAGCAAAAGAAATCTAGGTACCATCCTAGACTTCTTCCTTTCTATTACCAACTCCTCCAAAATAAGCTCTAACATATCATCAAATCCTCTCTATTCTACTCTCAAGTTCAAGATACTAGCATCTCTCAGACTACAGTGTGCCTGCATCATTTCCTGGTTTTTACTTATAGGACAGAAAAGTGATTAAGAGCAGAGACTGCTTTAGTTCAAAGCCTAGTCTTTCCATCTACAAAATATGTAAACGTGGTTAAAGTAATTGACCTCATAGTGGCTTAATACATTCACCTCTAAAATGATGGGATAATGGAGGGACCCAAGATGGTGGAGGCATAAGTGAAAGCTACATTAACCTCCTCCTAGGACCAAACCAGAATTACAACTAAATTAAAGAAACATCATTCTGAATAACCAACTGAACACTAGGGGGAGAGAAGTCTTATAATCAAGGACATACAGAAGAAACCACACCACCACATCCAGACAGGTAAGGAGTGCAGAGGAGCAGGACAGCTGGCTGGTCTCCCATGGGTGGCAGCTGAAGTCCAGAAAGATATTTTAGCAGCTGGAAGGGGAGGAGTTCCCCTGAGAACTGCACAGTCTATACCCCAAGCTGGCTCCCCAGCCTACAGCACAAGAACCAGGAAAGGAACCAAAATAACATCCAGCTGTGAACAGCTGCAGGGTTTCTGTCTCCCAGGAGAGGTTGCTGGAGATGCAAATTGCCTCTTAAAAGGCCAACACACAAAATTCCATTTGCAGCCACTTACCCCAGGCTCTAGCAGAGAGAGGGCAGAGTCCACTAGAGATGCATCAGGAGAGTCTGGGGTTGCTGGCTCTTGGGAGACAGCTGAGGCATTAACCTCTAGGATCCCTATGCTGAGTCATTCCCCATACTTCAAGAGCCATCACTCTCAGGCAGAGCACTCTCCTCCAAGTGGCATTAGCCTGAGGGAAAGCAATAGCCCCATCCACTAGAATCCCTCTTGCCCACCTTGTGGAGCTTAAACCATGCTACAGAGTAGTACAGCTAGGGATATTTTCAGTGTTTAAGCTTAACAGAAAGCCTGCAAGCAAAGGTAGATCTCTGGGAGCTCTGAGACTTTAGCTGACACTCCCCTGGGCCCAGTCCTGGTAAAAGCTGGCCTTGGTATGCAACCTCATTCTTTCTGTACATATCCAGGTCCACCAGAGAGAGCCACAGCTGTGGATCTCTGATAGTTCCAAACAGGTTGCCCTGGGACAGTCACAAGCAAGTCAGACATAGGTCTGCACCAGAGTCCTTGCAGGTCTACCTAACACATACAAAACAAAAACAAAGACAGAGCCAAAATGGGAAGACAAAGAACCAGGTCCTAAATGAAACTACAAGAGAATTCTCCAGAAGAAGAACTAGATGAAATGGAGGCAAGCAATTGATCAGATATAGAGTTTAGAGTAATGATTATAAGAATATTCAACATTATGAAAGGACATAGAAAATATAAAAAGGACCAGTCAGAAATAAAGAATGCAATATCTAAAATAAACAATAATGATGAAGCAGAGGATCAAATCAGCAATTTGGAAGACCAGGTAGAAAAAAAACACCCAAGCAAGCAGCAAAAAGAAATAAATTATTAGATCAAGTAGTTTTTGTGTGGAGTCTATAGGGTTCTCTATGTACGCTATCATGTCATCTGCAAACAATGACGGTTTTGCTTCCTTCTTTCCAATTTGGATGCCTTTTATTTCTTTTTCTAGTCTGACTGCTGTGGCTAGGACATCCAATACCATATTGAATAGAAGTGGTAAAAGTGGACATCCTTGGACATCCTTGTCTCGTTCCTGATCTTAGTGGGAAAGCTTTTAGTTTTTGACTGTTGAGTATGATGTAGGCTATGGGTTTCTTACAAGTGGCCTTTATTACATTGAGCTATGTTCTCTCTACTCCCACTTTGCTGAATGTTTTTATCAAAAATAGGTGCTGTACCTTATCAAATGTTTTTCTGCATCTATTGATGTGATCATGTGATTTTTGTATTTCCTTTTGTTTATGTGTTGTATTATGTTTATTGATTTCTGAATACTGCACTATCCTTGTATCCCTGGGATGAATCCCATTTGATCATGGTGTATGATTTTATTAATGTATTGATGGATGCAGTTTGCCAATATTTTGTTGAGGATTTTACCATCTATGCTCATCAGCAATATTGGCCTCTACTTTTCTTTCTTTCTTGTGTCTTTATCTGGTTTTGAGAATAGGATGATGCTAGTCTCATTAAAAGAGTCCAGGAGTCTAAGTGAATATGGCAAAGCAGTGGAATGAATACAAAGTCAATGTTCAGAAATTGAAGGCATTATTGTATACCAATAAGAAAATATCACATACAGAAATCAGGAAAAAATCCCATTTGCTATAGTAACAAAGAAATAAAATACCTAGGAATAAACCTAACCAAGGAGGTAAAAGGTCTGTACTCAGAAAACTACATGACACTGAAGAAAGAAATTAAGGAAGACACAAATAAATGGAAGAATATCCTGTGTTCATGGGCTAGAAAAATTAACATCATCAAAATGTCCATACTACCCAAAGCAAGTTATATATTGAATGCAATCCCTATTAAAATACCAATGACATATTTCACAGATATAGAACAAACATTTCAAAAATTTATACAGAGCCATAAATGACCATGAATAGCCACAGCAGTTCTGAGAAAGAAGAACAAAATAGGAGGATCACAATATCTGATATAAAACAACATTACAAGGACACTCTAATCAAAACAGCCTGGTACTGGCATAAGAACAGACTCATAGACCAGTGAAACAGAATAGAGAGCCCAGAAATAAGCCCAAGTCTCTATGATCAACTAATATTTGACAAAGGGGAAAGAAGAATAAAATGGAGTAAAAATAGCCACTTCAACAAATGGTGTTGGGAGATCTGGACAGCTACATTCAAAGAAATGAAACTTGACCACCAAATTGTACCATACACACACAAAAAGACTCAAGATGGATAAAAGACTGAAATATAAGTTGTGATTCCATAAGCCCTAGAGGAAAACATAGGCAGGAAAACCTCAGATATTCCACACAGCAATATTTTCACTGATATGTCCCCTAGAACAAGGAACATAAAGGATAAATAAATGTGACTTCATCAAAATAAAAAGCTTCTGCACACTTAAAGAAAATATCAGCAAAATGAAAACCAAACATATGGAAAATTTATTTGCAAATGATATCTCAGACAAGGGTTTCACCTTCAAAATATATAAAGAACTCAATACCACTCAACACCAGGAATACAAACAACCTAATTAAAAAATGGACAAAGGACCTGAACTCACATTTCTCCAAGGAGTGCATACAGAGGACCCAGAGACATATGAAAGGATATTCAGCATCACTGGCCATTAGAGAAATGAAAATTACAACCACAATGAATTATCACTTCACACTGGTCAGAATGGCCATCATAAAAAAGTTAACAAACAAGTGCTGGCGAGGTTGTAGAGAAAAGGGAACCCTAGTGCACTGTTGGTGGGAATATAGACTGCTGCAGCCATTATGGAAAACAGTATGGAATTTCCTCAAAACACCAAAAATAGAACTGCCTTTTTATTCGGCAATTCTACTGCTGGGATTATACCTTAAGAATCCTGTAATACCAATTCAAAAGAACCTATTCACCCCAATATTCATAGCAGCAAAATTTACAATAGCCAAGTGCTGGAAGCAACCTAAGTGCCCATCAGTAAGTGAGTGGATCAAAAAAATATGGTACATTTACACAATGGAATACTACACAGCAGAAAGAAAGAAGGAGCTCCTACCTTTTATGACAGCATGAATGCATCAGGAGAGCATTATGCTAAGTGAAATAAGCCCAGCAATGAAAGTAAAATACCATATGATGTCACCTATAAGTGGAACCTAATCAACAAAACTAACAACCAAGCAAAACATAACTAGAGACAGAGAAATAAAGAACAAACTGACAGTAACCAGAAGGAAGGAGGAGGGGAGTAATGGGGGAAAGAAAGGGAAGGGTAGTCAAGGAAAATGTATGAAGGACCTATGGACAAAGCCAAAGCGGGGTAGGATTGAGGTTGGGAAGTGGGGTTGTTTGGGGTGGGGGAAAATGGTGGTGGCAAAATGGAGATAATTATACTTGAACAACAATAAAAATTAAAAAATGAGGAGAGCTTAATTAACATTTGGGATAACATAAAGCATAATATCATCTGCATTATGGGAATACCTGAAGGAGAAGAGAGTGGAGAGTGAGCAAGGGATTGAAAACCTATTTGAAGAAATAATGACCAAAACCTTTTCTAAATCTGGTGAAGGAAAAAAACATACAAGTCCAGGAAGCACAGACAGTAATAAACAAGATGGACTCAAAGTGGCTCACACTGAGACACATAATAATTAAAATAGCAAAGTTTAAGAGAATCTTTAAAAGCATCAAGAGAATAGCAGATAGTTACCTACAAGGGAGCTCCAATAAGACTCTCATTTGATTTTTTCGACAGAAACATTTCAGGCCAGAAAGGATTGGCATGAAATATTCAAGAAGATGAAAAGCAAGGTCCTACAACCAGGGATAATTTACCCAACAAGGCTACCGTTTAAAATTGAAGGAGAAATAGCGAGCTTCCCAGACAAGAAAAAGCTAAAGAAGTTTGTTAACACAAAACCAGTATTGCAAATAATGTTAAAGGGTTTGGTTTAAGATGAAGAAGAAGAAAAAGAAAAACAGGAAAATAGTTAAAAATAAAATGGCAATAAATAGTATCTATCAATAATCACCTTAAATGTAAATGGCTTAATTGCTCCAACCAAAAGACAGAGAGTAACTGAATGGGTAAGAAAACATGACCCATATATATATGCTGTCTCCAACAGACCCAAGTCAGATTGAAAGACATACACAGACTAAAAATAAAGGGATGGAAAAAGATATTACATGCAAATAGGAAAAACAGTTTGGGTAGCAGTACTTACGCCTGACAAAATAGACTTTAAAACCAAAGCTATCATAAGAGACAAAGAAGGACACTATGCAATAATAAAGGGAGCAATCCAACAAGAGGATATAGTCCTAGTAAAATTTATACACTCAACACTGAAGCATCTAAATATGTAAAGCAAATCTTGATGGACATAAAGGGAGAGAGCAATTGAAATACAGTTATAGTCTTGAATTTTAACATCCCATTGACTTCGATGGATAGATCTTCCAGACAGAAATTCAACAAGTAGTCAGCAGACTTAAACGACACACTAGATTAAATGGATTTAATGGACATCTTCAGAGAATTTCACCCCAAAGCTGCAAAATATACATACTTTTCATGTGCACATGGAACATTTTCAAGGATAGACCACATGTTAGGGCACAAAACAAGTCTCAATAAATTTAAGAAAATTGAAATCATATCAGTCATCTTCTATGACTGCAACACTATGAAATGAGAAATCAATCAAAAGAACACTGAAAAACACACAAAGACATGGAAGATAAACAACATGTTATTTAAAAATGAATGGGTCAATGATGAAATCAAGAAAGAAATCAAAAGACACCATGAAAAAATGACAATGAGAACACAACAACTGAAATCTGTGGGACGAAGGGAATATAATCCTAAGAAGGAAATTCATAGCATTACAGGCCTATCTAAAGAAAAAAAAAGCTCAAATAAATAATCTAACTTTACACTTAAAGGAACTTGAAAAAGAACAACAAAAAAGCCAGAAGTGAGTGGAAGGAAGAAAATAATGAAGAATCAGAGCAGAAATAAAGAAATAGAGTCTAAAAAAAAATGATACAGAAGATCAATGAATCCAGTGCTGGTTCTTTGAAAGCATAAACAAGATTTACAAACCTTTAACCATACTCATCAAGAAAAAAGAGGTGACCCAAATAAATTGGAAATGAAAGAGGAGAAATAACTAACACCAAAGAAATATGAAGAACTGTAACAAAATATTATGAACAACTATATGCCAACAAACTAGACAACCTGGATAAAATGGATAAATTCTTAAAAACACACAACCTCCCCAAACTAAATCAGGAAGATTCAGAGAATCAGAATACACAGAATACACCTATTGAATTTGAAGCAATAATCAAAAAACTCCCAACAAACCAAAGCCCTGGACGGATGGCTTTACAGGTGAATTTTACCAAATATTCCAAGAAGAACTAACACCTCTACTTCTCAAACTACTTCACAGAATTCAGGAGGATGGAAAACTTCCAAGCCCATTTTAAAAGGCCAGTATTATCTTATTAATTCCAAAACCAGATAAATACACTATAATAAAAATATAGGCCAATATCCCTGATGAACAGAGATGCTAAAATCCTCAACAAAATATTACCAAACATACAATATATCAAAAAGTCATACACAATGATCAAGTGGAATTTATTCCAGCAATACAAGGTTGGTACAACATTCACAAATCAATAAATGTGATATACCATATAAATGAAATGAAAGATAAAAAACATGACGATATCAATAGATGGAGTAAAAGCATTTGATAAAATCCAGCATCAGTTTATGATAAAAACTCTCAGCAAAGTGAGAATAAAGGAAATACACATAAATGTAATAAAGGCCATATATGACAACCCACTTCCAATATCATACTCAATGAGCAAAAACTACAAGCATTCCCCTTAAGATTAGGAAGAAGACAGGGATATCTGCTTTCACCTCTCTTATTCAATATAGTTCTGGAAGTCCTAGCCACAGCAATCAGACAAGAAGAAATAAAAGGCATCCAAATTGAAAAGGAAAAAGTAAATCTGTATTTGCACATGACACAATACTGTACATACAGAACTCTAAAGATTCCACCAAGAAACTACTAGAACTGGTAAATGAATTCAGCAAAGTAACAGAATATAAAATTAATATTCAGAAATCAGTTGCATTTTTATATGCCAATAATGAACTAAGAAAGTGAAATTAAGAAAATCAATCCCATACATGATTGCTTCAAAAAGAATAAAATGCCTAGGAGTTGATCTAACCTAGTATGTAAGAGACCCATACTCAGAAAATTACAAAACACTGAAGAAAGAAATTGAAGAAGATACAAATAAGTGGTTGCACATACCATGTTCATGAATAGGAATAATTAACATCATTAAAATGTCCATACTACCCAAAGCAATCTATACATTCAATGCAATTCATATCAAGATTCCAAGGACATATTTCACAGAACTAAACAAACATTTCAAAAATTCGAATGTAACCACAAAAGTCCCTGCATAACAACAATCCAGAGAAAGAAGAACAAAGATGGAAGAATCATGCTACCTAAGGTCAAACTATACTATAAGACTGCAGTAATCAAAATGGCATGTTACTGGACAAAAGGAGACACATAAATCAATGGAACAGAATAAAGAACCCAGAAACAAATACACAACTTTATAGTCAGTATTTGACAGAAGAAGTGAGCACATAGAATGGGCTAAAAATAGTTTATTCAACAAATGGTGTTGGGAAAATTGGATAGATATATGCAAAAAGTGAAACTAGACCACCCTCTTATGCCACACACCAGAATAAATTGAAAATGGGTTAAAGACTTAAATATTTGACCTGAAACCATAAATATCCTAGAAAAAAGCAAAGGTAATGAAATCTCAGACACTGCTTATAGCAATATTTTATCTGATATATCTCCTCAGCAAGGAAATAAAAGAAAAAATAAATAAATGGGACAACATCAAACTAAAAAGTTTTTGCACAGCAAAGGAAACCATCAACAAAACAAAAAGACAACCCATGGAATGGAAGAATATATTTACTAATGTATCTGATAAGAGGTTAATATCCAAATTTTATTTAAAAATGTAACAAATTCAACACCAAAAAAACAAACAATCCAATAAAAAATGGGCAAAGCACCTGAATAGACACTTCTCCAAAGAGGACATACAGACAGCCAATAGACATAGGAAAAGATGTTCAATGTCACCAATCATCGGACAAATGCAAATTAAAACTGGAATGAGAGATCACCTCATACCTGTCATAATGGCTACTACCAATAAATGAACAAACAAGTATGAGCAAGGTTGTAGAGAAAGGTAACACTTGTGCAGTCTTGGTGGGAATGCAGATTGGTGTGGCCATTGTGGAAAGCAGTATGGAGACACCTCAAAAAATTTAAAATGGATCTGCTTTTTGACTCAGTATTCCCACTTCTGGAAAAATATCTAAAGAAACCCAAACCATTAACTCAAAAGAACACAAACACCCCTAAGTTCATTGCAGCATTTTTTATAATCACTATGAGATGGAAGCAGCCCAAGTGTCTCAGTACATGAGTGAATAAACCAACTATGGAACATTTACAAAATGGAATACTACTAGGCCAAAAAAAAGAAAACAAATTTAGCTTTTGTGACAGCATGGATGAACCTGGAGAATATTATGCTAAGTGAAACAAGCTAATCACTGAAAGACAAATACCATATGATTTCACTTATATGTGGAATCTAATGAACAAACTGATCTAACAAGCAAAAGAGAGACACACTCAGAGAGTAGGATGACAGCTATGGGGTGTTAGGGTGTACTGTATAGAGATCAAGTGAAAAGGAAAAAGGGCTCATGGTCAGAGCAGTGTGGTGATTTGGGAGGGGGTGTGTCAGGGGGATAAATGGTAATGCAAAGAATACAATAAAAATGCAAAATGGCCATCATTAATAAATCAACAAACAGGTACAGATGAGGCTGTGGAGTAAAGGGAACCCTAGTGCACTGTTGGTGGGAATGCTGACTGGTGCAGTCACTGTGGACAACAGTATGGAATTTCCTCAAAACACCAAAAATAGAACTGCCTTTTGACCCAACCATCCCACTGCTGGAACTATACCCTAAGAATCCTGAAACACCAATTCAAAAGAATCTATGTACCCCAATATTCATAGCAGTGCAATTTACAATAGCCAAGTGCTGGTAGCAACCTAAGGGACCATAAATGAGAGGATCAAAAAACTGTGGTACATTTACACAATGGAATACTATGGGACAGAAAGAAAGGAGAAACTCCTACCCCTTGCAACAGCATGGATGGAACTGGATAGCATTATGCTAAGTGAAATAAGCCAGGTGGTGAAAGACAAATACCATATGATTTCATCTATAAATGGAGCCTAATCAACAAAACAAAAAAATGAGCAAAATAGAACCACAGACTTGGAAATAAAGAACTGGCAGTAACCAGAGGGGAGGGTGGAGGGAGATAATGGGGGTAATAAGGGGAGGGAGTAAGCTAAGGAACATGAATAGAGGGCTCATGGGCACGGACAATAGAGACTGACTGACTGTGAGAGTTGCGGGGGATGTGATGGGGTGAGCAATGGGGAAAATGGTAGGACAACTGTAACTGAACAACAATAAATAAAAAATATTAAAAATAAAAAGGAAGTGATTGGATAAGAACAGTACCTACTTATTAGGCTGAATTAAGTGAAAATTAAATTAGTATTTGTAAAGAGCTTAGAATATTGTGTGACACATATTAAGTGCTCTAGACAGAATTGCATGATGTTGATGACCATTAAGCACCCAACTTACTACATAAGAACCAGAGACATCTTTTTGAAATGTCATATTTGATTATATTCTTGCTTAAAATGCTCTAAAGAATTCCCATTAATAACACTGGGAACAAACCCCAAATTCTTCACTCTGTCCTCAAGTCCTGTATGACCTACGTCCTGTCTACCTATCTAATTCATCTTCAGCCATTTGGTCCCTTCCTTACTTTGCTCTAGGCTTTAAATTTCTTTTATTTCAGAACCCATCAGTCTCATTCTGTGTTATCTGTTCTCTCATCACCCCCTTGCCCACCTGACTCCTTCTCAACCATTAGATGTTAGCTTAAAAGTTAACTGCTTAGAAATACTTTCTGGACCTCCCCTGACCTAAAATATCCTCCCATCTCCAATATTCACTGTTGTAACATCTGGTTCATATATTCCTCTTTGTCATATTATTAGCAGTATTATTATTACTATTATTGCTTACCACAAATTTGCTTCTTTATTTGCTTATTTTTTTTTTGCTGTTGTTGTTTGCTGCACCCCACTACAATATAAGTTGCATGAGGGCAGTATTATATCTGTCTTGTCCACCACTGAATCACCAGCATGGACAAAGCCCATGCATGCCATCATAGTCTGTGGCACATCCCATCAATGGCTTTATTTTATTCAGTTATTTGTTTCTACTCTCAGATTCTTTCTCTCCATGGTGTTCAGACCGATTGCTTCTTTTCTGTATCAATGTACATACACTCTTTTCATCTGTATGATTTCCCTCAGCCCCTTGGACAGTAATAGTCAATGTTTGCAACTGGGTGCATCAAAATTCTGATGAAGTCTTTTAAGACTTTTATGAAAACCCTTTCCCTTACTGATCTTTTGCTCCTTAGCATTTCTATATCACCTAAAAATTCTCCATAAAATTCTAATCCTTATATATATAAAATATTCTAATTTCTCAATATGTATCACCATCATTTCTTCACTAAACTCATATATATATATAGTGTTTGGACCTATTTATTCCTAGAATGCACAATGTCAAAAATATAAAGATTTAAATTAGATAATATTATATTGGAAGGCTCCTAAAGAAAGCTATAACCTATATGTATACACAAAAATTCTAAATAACCCAGTAAAGATTTCATCTCAACACTTTGACATCTATTTTTTCTTAATATATTCATTTCTCTAGCCAAAAAGATTCTTTTGTGAGTTTTGTAAGAATTTAGTTTTGCTTGGGTGGTGACGACACCTAAGCTTCCCAAAGCACTCCAGACTCTAAAAATTGCAGGAACAAAACATACTGGAGACCATATGGAAACAAGTTCTGCAAAAATTCTGTCTAGTTAGCATCTGCTTTTATCAAACCTTGGCTTTTTGTTTCTCTTAGGCTAAAGCTTAAAGAATAGTTTAATCATGGAATACTATTAGAAAGTGTTTTTCCAAGGTCTTAATTGCTGAATTATTTTTAAATTTCAGTGATAACTCATGCTTAGTTCTCATTTAATTCGAACTGGTTAACTTCTTTTGTCCATGCCAGTTTCAACACAAACACCTGCTCTTCTAAGTATCAGTACTGTTGGCTCACGTTTCCTTGTCTAATATGAACTCAAAGTCTGATAGTAACTTTAATGAACATTCTTAACCCTCGAAGCCAAAAGGAAACATACCTTAGTGACCAGGGCTGTTTCCAAAATCTCTTGAGACAACATGCAGGGCTGTACAGGCTCAACTTCTCCTATGTACCAATTTTACTCTAGGGATCCCTTATCCTCAAACTCAAAAAAATTATGGAGGAAAAGCAGAAAAGAAAAAGAAAAAAGTTTTGGGCAGCCAACCACCATATTTTTCAGACCATAAGATGCACCTAGGTTTTAGAGGAGGAAAATAGGAAAACAAATTTTGAAGCAAAAAATGTGGTAAAATATTTAATAACATAAATAACATAATATTTTACCAATATAAATGTAAACAGAACTCAACAGTAGCATTAACAACTATTGTTCCTCCCAAATTGTGGGGGGGAGTGCATCATATAGTCTGAAAAATATGGTAATGCCAGGCATTTTTCTGGGTGCTAGTGACATTGAGGGTGAGGTCAATGTTCTTCAAGGGGCTGCACTGCATCTCACTAGTAATATTAGCTCATTCTTCTCTGACAGAAATGTTCATCAGGATCTAAATTTTTCCATCTCAATGTTGAAAGACAAAATGAAACCTTTTTTTTCACCATAATTTGCCTCCTACTTCTCTTTGTAATTTCATATTTTCTTTTAAATTCTCAGACATGTCCTATATTACTTAATAATGTCAAGCTTATGAATCTAAGATGCTGACATTATAAGCACACATCATTAGCCCTGAATGGGTAGCTAATTTGGTTAGAGTATCACCCTGATATGCCAAAGTTGCAGGTTTGATCCCCAGTCAGGGCACATGCAAGAAACAACTAATGAATGCATAGATGAGTGGAACAATTTAATCTCTCTCTCTCTTTCAAGCTCTCTCTCTTCCCCTTCCTCTCTCTCTAAAACCAATAAATAAAAAATTTTAAAAAACCACACCATTATACTAAGTACCACTAAGAGGAAAAAAATTACCACTGCAATTAAATTATGTCACAATGCTTTTTATCACTTGTAATTTTATATTATAAAAGTAGTTCATTTAAACTTATTAGACATAAATGTATTATTATATATAACTGGTGTATATATAAAAAGAAATAAACATAAATTACTTTTAATGTTTCTTCCCAAATTCCAAATTACCGATCAATTCAGAATCATTAGAGTCCATAATTTTCTATATAAAATTGTCTTCTGTGTCATCAAGTTTTTTGGTGAAACAGCATTTTTCATTGTGTTTCACTATTGTCTTTGGAATTCCCTTGCAAGCTGCCCATTATATAGATATCACTATCTATATCTATATATCTCTCTATATAGAGAGAGCAATATCCATCTATAGGGGTGTGTATGTGTGTATAAATATGTTTTCATGCTTACATATAGGCAATAACAACTACGTCACAATTGCTGCCTAAATGACAGCAAGTATATGAAACATTTTGATTTCACACATGTTAAAATGTAAAAGGGAATGTGGCTCTTAGAAATGATGAAACATGTCACACTAAAAATATAGACCAATTTTTTTAATATACATTATAGCTACAAATTTTAAAAGAAAATTATTCCTGATTCTATTCACAAGTACCCACAAGGGCAATGTTAGTCTTACACAGGTAAACAACAAGTACATAATGAATTCCAAACTTTTGTTAAAAACTGTCAACAAATGTGATCACTTTCATTAGTCCCTAATGAAGAAACAAGAAACGTGTTCCCCTTCAAATGTTACCAGTGTCTGCTGTTTACTCTGTCTGGGGAAAATGGCTCTAAAGTAAAACCCGGAGATCTGAGACTGCCTACAGAATCAGCTTTGCCAAGAATCTTAATTTAGCTTCATAACAACCTAGAGCTGGTAGAGAATTTGTAGAATGTCTAGTTCCAATATCCTCCCCTGCCACTGAGGAAACCAAGGCCTGCAGTGACAGACACAGACACCAGACCTCATGCTTCCTGAACCTCGTGCCCTTGCTCTTCCTGCCACACATTGCCAGCCTTCTCAGGGAGTAACTCCAGCACTTACAGAACTCGTTAGTACTCCGTCTTCACAATGTGATACTATTTGTCATTAAAAGGACACTTAGTGCTTCACTGTACATCTAAAACTAATACAGAACAATATTGAATGTAAACTGTAATGGAAAAATTTTAAAGTAAATTTTTTTAAAAGAGCACTTACTGCAATTAGCTCCTCTGTGCTAGATTGAAAAGAGCTGAAAAATGCCTTTAAAATACTCCCTAGACAGAATTTGAAATGAGCTAGGGTTGTAAATATGTATATCCTTAGTTCTTTTCAAATTCTAAGGACCTCTGGGAAATACAGAGCTAATGAGCAGGAATCAAAAATCTGGAAGAAATATCAGTAAACTAGTTTATGGGCAAATTCCACCTGCAACCTGTTGTTGAAAATAAAGTTTTGTTGGTATTCAGTCATGCCCATTTGCTTCTGTATTGTCTATGGCTGTTTTCAAGCTATAACAGCAAGGTTAAGGAGTTACAACAGAGACCACATGGTACATAAAGCCTATAATATTTACTGTTAGGTCTTTTATGAAAGAAGTTTGCTGTCTCCTTCCCTAGAAGATAGACTATTAAGGACAGAGGCAGGAATGATAACAGGCTGCCACTTCATGCTCCAGAACAGATATATGGGTCGATGGTATGGAAAAGACTATTCCCTTTAAACATATGTGTAACCATAGTGCTCATTATCCATATTCACATTCATAATTAATCATCTCATAGGATAGAACATGCATACATATACAAAAACACATATGCATATTTTTAGAATAAAAATGGTGGCTTTTATTTAGTTATCTGTCATAGTTAATCTTCTTATCACACTCTAACTAAACAATACATTTCTTTACCTACACAGAATTTATCAATTGGTGTCTTGATTTATTTTCATGTTTCCCAAAACCCCTGACCAGTGTGTTTGAGTTCTGACTTCAAAACTTTCAAAACTCCCATTTCTGGATAATCCAAAATAGTAATCTTCTCTCTGTATTGGTTCTGAAATAAAATTCTTCATGTAATGTATTACACTTACTGATTTGCAAATATTATGCAATTCTTAAATCCCTGGGATGAATCCCACTTGATCATGGTGTATGATCTTTTTAATGCATTGCTGGACCTGGATTGCCAATATTTTGTTGAGGATTTTTTGCATCTATGTTCAGTAGTGAAATTGGCCTGTAGTTTTCTGTCTTTGTTGTGTCTTTATCTGGCTTAGGAATGACACGTTAGGGTAATACTGGCCTTATAAAGAGAGTTTGGGAGTCTTCCCTATTCTTGGATTTTTTGGAATAGTCTGAGAAGGAAAGGGGTTAGCTCTTCCTTAAATGTTTTGTAAAATTCTCCTGTGAAACTATCTGGTCCAGGGATTTTGTGTGCTGGGAGTTTTTTGATTACTGCTTCAATTTCCCTCGCTGTTGTCGGCCTATTCAGGCTTTCTGCTTCTTCTTGATCCAGTTTTGGAAATTATACTTTTCTAGACATTTGTCCATTTCACCTAGGTTTTCACATTTCTTGACGTATAGTTCTTCGTAGTAATTTCTTACAATCCTTTGTATTGCTGTGGTATCAGTTGTAATTTCTTCTCTTCCTTTCTGATTTTATTTATTTGGGTCTTCTCTCTTTTTTTCTTGATAAGTCTGGTTAAAGATTTGTTGATTTTGTTTATCTTTTCAAAGACCAAGCTCCTGGATTTATTCTTTCAATTGTTCTTTTAGTCTCTATGTCATTTAATTCAGCTCTGCTCTTGGTTATTTCCTTCCTTCTACTCACTCTGGGCTTTGTTTGTTTTTGTTCCTCCAATTCTTCAGTGAAATCCCTATTGAAATAACAATGAGATATTTCACAGATATAGATCAAACATTTCAAAAATTTATATAGAACCATAAATGACCACAAATAGCCACAGCAATTTTGAGAAAGAAGAACAAAATAGGAGGATCACAATATCTGATATAAAACATTACAAGGACACTAATCAATACAGTCTGGTACTGGCATAAGAACAGACTCATAGACCAGTGAAACAGAATAGAGAGCCCAGAAATAAACCCAAGTCTCTATGATCAACTAATATTTAACAAAGGGGGAAGACGCATAAAATGAAGTAAAAATAGCCACTTCAACAAATGGTGTTGGGAGATCTGGACAGCTACATTCAAAGAAATGAAACTTGACCACCAAATTATAACACACACAAAAGTAAACTCAAGATGGATAAAAGACTGAAATATAAGTTGTGATTCCATAAGTCCTAGAGGAAAACATAGGCAGGAAACCTCAGATATTCCATGCAGCAATATTTTCACCAATATGTGTCCCCTAGAGCAAAGAACATAAAGGAAAGAATAAATATATGTGACTTCATCAAAATAAAAAGCTTCTGAACACTTAAAGAAAACATCAGCAAAATGAAAAGGAACCAACCATATGGCAAAACATATTTGTCAATGATACCTCAGACAAGGGTTTGAACTCAAAAATACATAAAGAACTCATATGACTCAACACCAGGAAGACAATGCAATTAAAAAATGGGCAAAGGATGTGAAATGACACTTCTCCAAGGAGGACATAAAAAGGGCCCAGGGACATATGAAAGGATGCTCAGCATCACTAGCCATCAGAGAGAGATGCAAATTAAAACTACAATGAGATACCACTTCACACCAGTCAGAGTGGACAATCATAAACAAATCAACAAGCAACAAGTGCTGGTGAAGATGTGGAGGAAAGGGAACCCTAGTGCACTGTTGGTGGGAATGCAGACTGGTCCTGCCACTATGGAAAGCAGTGTGGAGTTTCCTCAGAAAACTAAAAATGGAACTGTCTTTTGACCCAGCAATTCCACTGCTGGGATTATACCCTAAGAATTGTGAAACATCAATGCAAAAGAATATGTGCACCCCAATATTCATAGCAGCACAATTTATAATAGCCAAGTGCTAGAAACAACCTAAGTGCCCATCACTTCAGTAAATGAAGGCATCAAAAAATTCTGGTACATTCACACAATGGAATTCTATGCAGCAGAAAGAAAGAAGAAACTCCTTCCCTTTGCAACAGCATGGATAGAACTGGAGAGCATTATGCTTAGTGAAATAAGCCAGGCAGTGAAAGACAAATGCCATATGATGTCACCTATAAGTGAAACCTAATCCACCAAACAAACAAGCAAGCAAAATATAACCAGAGACATAAATAAAGAACAAAATGACAATAATCAGAGGGGAGGGAAGAGGGGGATAATAGGACAAAGAAGGGGAAGGGTCAACAAGGAACATGGACAAAGACAATGGGGCTGGGGAGGATTGAACATAGGAGTTGGGGGTGGGTAGAGTGGGTGAGAATAGTGGGGACAAATGGGGAAAATGTAATTGAACAACAATAAAAAATGTTTTTAATTAAAAAAATTAAAGAAAAAGAGGTAAAATTCTTGTTTGATAAATAATGGTACTTTACTGCATACATCTGCAAATAGTAACTCTCCATCATCATAAGTAGGATACATAAATGGCATTAATAAAAATATTGTAAATTAAAAATACATCTTTGGTTTTATTCCACAAATTAATGAATATGTACAGCACCTTTTTAGAATATAATCCTGCAGCCATCAGGAGCTGAGACCTTTGGGAAAACTGTGCTCCTCACTTAGCACAAAAATATCCACTCATGCTAAGCAAGTGCCTTGATGGCAAAAACTCAAAAGGACCTCCTTAGCATTATCAACAAAAATGCATCAAAATTGTAGCTTACAAAAGAAGAATCACTAGATTTATTTGTAAATTGGTTTTGTGATTTTAGATAGAAAGTAAAGATTATTCTTTAGAAAATTTTATAAAATTAGAATTTGGGGAATGGTACAACCTCCCAAATGATGTGGTAACCTACTAGATGCAAATTTATACCTAAATGAATGCCTTTCAAAGTGCAAAATCTCCCAATGTCTTCAGTTCAACCTGCTATTATTTTATAGGAAACCAATATAAGAATAGAAGCATTATTTTTTTAATTGTTCAATTACTCTTCTCCCAATTTACCCCCCATTGTTCCCTGCTGCCCTGCCCATCCCCAGCTCTCAGTCAATCCCCACCCTGTGGTCCATGTCCATGGGTCATTTATACATGATCCTTGACTTGACCCTTCCCCTTCTTTACCCTGTTATCCCCCTCACCCCTCCCCTCTGGTTACTGTCATTTTGTTCTTTATCTCCATGTCTCTGGTTATATTTGCTCACTTGTTTCTTTTCTTCATGAGGTTCCACTTATAGGTGAGATCATATGGTATTTGTCTTTCACTGCCTGGTTTATTTCACTAAGCATAATTCTATCCAGTTCCATCCATGCTGTTGCAAAGGGTAGGAGCCTTTTTCCTTTCTGCTGTGTAGTATTCCATTATGTAAATGTACCACAGTTTTTTGATCCTCTCATTTATTGATGGGCCCTTAGGTTGCTTCCAACACTTGGCTATTGTAAATTGTGCTATGAATATTGGGGTGCATAGATTCTTTTGAATTGATGTTTCACAATTCCTTAGGGTATAATCCCAGCAGTGGAATTGCTGGGCCAAAAGGCAGTTCCGTTTTTTGTTTTCTGAGGAAACTCCATACTATTTTCCACAGTGGCTGGACCAGTCTGCATTCCCACCAACAGTGTACTAGGGTTCCCTTTTCCCTACATCCTCACCAGCACTTGTTTGTTGATTTGTTTTTTGATGGCCACTCTGACTGGTGTGAAGTGGTATCTCATTGTAGTTTTAATTTGCATCTCTCTGATGCCTAGTGATGTTGAATGTTTTTTCATATGTCTATGGACCCTCTGTATGTCCTCCTTAGAGAAATGTGAGTTCAGGTCCTTTGCCCATTTTTTAATTGGGTTGTTTGTCCTCCACATGTTGAATCGTGTGAGTTCTTTACATATTTTTGATGAAATCAGGCACATTCAGGGTGGTATAATCATAGACTCTTTATATACTTCAGATCAAACCCTTGTCTGAGGTATTATTGGCAAATATGTTTTCCCATATGGTTGGTCCCCTTTTCATTTTGCTGACCTATTTTCTTTAGCCAGGCAAAAACTTTTCTGAAATGTAATTAATTAAATGAGTTCCTGAACCACACTTTTAAAAAATATTCTGAAGTGTAATTGATTCTGCAAATTTTCCAACAGAGAGCTTTATGTATGCTAATAGAGTGTTGGCCAGTAAATATCTCCAACAATTTTGCCTGGGTAAGTAAACCTAAGAGCGAGTTTGGCAGCCATCCCCACTGATGTTCTCCTAAGCCTGCAAGAATAACTTTAAATGCTGCAATTGGTGAAAATAGTCCTTTAGATATTCACACTTAACAATCCCTCATCTTCCTCCCAGCTTGATTGATCACATTTTGGTTCATTTGCTCTCAATCCAAAATAAAATAAACTCACTGAGGACTAAGAAGGGAAAACAAATGATGTGGGGATCCGAGAGTATAAAAAACAAATGTGGCGCTGGAACATTACACAAAGCTTGCAATAGGGATGCAGAAAAAAAGGGAAACTGATTTACTTGAAAAAAGTAGAATCCAAAAAGTAAGAAGCTGGATGGACTGGGTGAGGAGAGGGTGGGGAACAGAGAAACTGGGGCTAATACAAAGCCCAGATGGAACAGAACTCCTAGCTGTTAGTGCTTATAAGCATTCCAATGATTTAATGATCTCCTTGGGGGAGTTATAAAATGTTTTGTTTCTGGAAATGTTTACATAAAAGGTAAGCTGATTCAGAGAAGTAATTCAGTTGACATCCCTAGGTGGCCTTCCAGCTCTGATTCTGTGATTTTGTAACTTAAGAATGACTAAGATGATGCCAAAAAAGAAAAAGAATTCATGTTTATGTTAAGCATACACACAAGATTTATGGTCTGCCTCAAAACTTGATTCCAGAGTCACATGAAGCAAATTTCAAATGTATCATCCTCGCTGGTAATCATTTGTTTAAAGTGCTAAGTGTGACTCAATACAACTATGTAACAATATTCAGTCTATATATGTTGTTGCCCTTCTGGCTCCCTTTATATTTTAAGTCCAATTGTCTTAACCTCCAAACTGAATGTGTTTAATCAGGTTTCCAATAGTCTTCTCTAAAATACCACTTCTATCCTGACCGTCATGGTGCAGTGGACTGGATGTGGTCCTGCAAGGTGAAAGGTCGCCAGTTTGATCCCCAGTGAGGACAAATTCCCCCCATTGGGGGCATACAAGAGGCAGCCAATTGATGTCTCTCTTGTGCATCAATGTTTCTCTGCCTCTCTTCCTCCCTTGCCCTCTCTCTAAAAATAAATAAAATCTTTTTTTTAAAAAAAATCACAATTTCTGGACACTCTACTAGATTATTTCCATATTCTTGATTACAGGGCCTACATAAGTTAAACCAGGTCAAGAACTTAATGTTTTTCAAATTTCAAAAAATGTTGCCTCCACTCTAATGTAATTTTATTCTACATGATGAGGTGTGCTTTCCTGAGATCAGGAAGTAACAGCAGTTACTTACGCTTTATTCTCCATGTGTTGTGACGGGTTAAATCTGGGGAATGAAAGGATAGTGGATTGTGCATTTTCCTTCATTTATCTGCATTTTCAATAATATACATATCTATTTTCCTTTAGGTTACACACACAGAGACACTCAAATGTTTGTTAATTTTTTGCCATTTGAGACCAACAACAATCAAGCTTCAAGGTGGAAGCCTTCTTTCAAATTTTAGTCTATGTTACTCACTAATTTTTAAGCCCATTTTATCATGGGTAACATTGTGTTTTGAAGGCCCAGGTTCAATTACATATGGTGTTCAAAAGATTTGCAGTATTCAAATTTGGCTGAAATTTTCACCAGGATTATATTCAGACTATTTCCCACCATCATTTTAAGTGAGTGTGCATTGTTTTTTTCCACCTACTCTGAATGATACTCAACTACCCATTCATTATTTCTTTGGACACCTCTGCCATTTTCTGTTCCCTTTTTCCTTTTACTCCAGTAATTACTTGCTTCCAATTCTTTTTATAGGCCAACCAATTCATCACATATATTCAGTATTTTCTCATAATTCTCACTCTAAATAATGTCTCTGACATCTCACCAATATCCTATTGGGTTTCACTATTTTTGCATTTATTTGAATGCTAATTACTTCAGTCTTGAAGCATTTCGGAAGAATTAATGAGTATATGGAAAAACTGGTGGCCCTAAAATTTTAAGGTCAGCTACATCATCAACTTTCAGAAAAGGTCCTTATAGGAGGGAAGGTGATTGTTATTCTTGTAGCATCTTTAATTTTTTTTAAAAAAAAAGGAACTATTTTCTCTGGCACAGCTAGGATTCATGGATTTAAAACAAATTTAGGAAATGTCAAGAATATTTTAAGACATTATTTATCAGCATGCTGTGTAATTTTACATGAGAGAAAACAAATAGATTAATTTCATTAAGTAAATACAAGGCAGAAGAGAAGGAAAAAATACCCACTGGTTGAGAACAGTAAACTTGGAGTTTTTTCCTTGGGTTCACAACAGTCAATCAAGATATTCACAAAGACACAACTTCACCAATGTGTGTCTTCTCTGAAAAACAGGATGAGAGTTTTGCAGTGAAGTGCGTGCAACCAGCTGTTCCTATGTAATGGCCATCAGTGACCATGGGTGAAAGTGAAAGTGACCTTTCATCTTAGCCTCTCCATGCAGCATTTCTCTCATGAGAATTTCTCAGCTCCCCACAGTTTGATCCAACTCAGCTCCTGAGCCAGGATGGCAGCCAGATCATCAGTTGTGCCTCACACAGCATTATGAGTTGAAAATTGCTTAGAAACAATGGCTTTGTGTTAGCGTTTAAGTGTATGAGTACACACAGCGAAGTTGGACAGAGAACTTAAGGGCCTGCTCTCTTGTGTCATTTTGATGTGATCCCATTAGTCTTTGAGCACCTTTTTGCATCTGGCACAAGATGTAATTGAATCTTCTTGTACTTTCCCTGTGCAGACCTGGATTCAGCCATTTCTCTAGGGACCTCTCATTCCTTTCTGCTGGGGAATGTATTTAGAAAACAAATTCTGAGCACTATGTGGGTTTATTGCTATAAGAGTGTTATTTCTATGCCTTTCCAATGTATACATCAAGAAAATACACCTATGATTTCAAGTCAAATTTAACATAACCAGATCAATGAAAGATTTATTGTGAAGCTAATAAGCTCTTTCTATGGTTCTATACAGACTTTTGTAATATTTCTCATTTTCCTTAAAGAGATCCGCCAAAATTGTATAAGCTTCAAGTCTCACAAAAACTGTTTCTATCCCTGAAACCCTGTACCTTAACACAGGGCCTTCTTCATATCCTGCAGTACCATTTTTAAAAATCTGCATTCTTCCACAGTGAAAACCTTGATTCCCCCAAAATTCAATATGTTAATTCATTTGCTTTATCTTCTAATATACATAAAATAGTTTCAGAATTACAATATCGATAGCAATGCTTACAACCAACCTGCTAAGTTGAGGCTTTTTTTTTTTGCCATTCTGCCCTCAGAATATATTCCACAAAAGTTTGTTTAAAGTTAGTTGAATTTTCCCTGGCTAATGTGGCTCAACAGATTGAGTGCTGGCCTGTGAAGCAAATGGTCACCGGTTCGACTCCCAGTCAGGGCACATGCCCGGGTTGCAGGCCAGGTCCCTGGTGAGGGGGTGTGCAAGAGACAACCAATCAATGTTTCTCACTCACACTGCTGTTTCTCTTCCTCTCTTTCTCCTTCCCTTCCTCTCTAAAAAGAAACAAATAAAATCTTTTTTAAATGCTTTTAAAAAATAAAGTCAGTTGAATTAAATTTTTACTTTGTGCAATTGTGTTATCAATTTGATAATGTATTAGGTTAATTAATACACATATGTTTAACATTAGGTTTTTTAATTCTTGTATTATTTTACATAAGTAAAATATTTACATGACTCAAAACTCAAACTAATAAAACCACAGATATCATTCCTATCCTTATTTCCTCCCCCTGCTCTTCCCATCTTAAGCCTTTGCCAAAATGTCACATCATCCCTGACTACTACAAGGAACAGCAACTGTACTGCCTATTTTTCTTTATCACACTTAACTTGCTTTAATACTACCTGTCTTTAATACTACCATCATTACATGACATAACTATATATTTTTCATTATCTTTCTCTTCAACTAGAATATAAATTCCATGAGAATACTCTGTTTCCTTCAGCACCATAACCCAAGCACCTAAAATAATTCCACGCACAGTGGGTACTCAATACATATTTGTTTTATAAATTTTCTGAATAACATTTTTATTTTATATAAATGGGAGCCATCCTATAAAGACTGTTTCAAGTCTTGTCCTTTTCGCACGATGCTTCCTGACCATCTCACAAATTTCCTCTAATTTATGAATGACTACGTAATATTCCATGGTAACTGGGTTATTTAACCTATTCTTAATTGAATGTCATCTAGGTTGTTTTGTTTCCAGATATTTGCTTCTACAGACTCTACTGCAATGAACATCATTTTACATATAGTTAATTTTATATTTAATATACTTAAATATTAATATTCAACAAAAATTGATTTATAATAAAAATAAAAATATTGTTTTAAAGAAAATGTTTTAAGAATAAACATCATTTCCAACATATTTCTTACTTATGGTAGCCCCTTTAGATGTGGCTCTAGATTTATGGAGATACATATTTGTTTCACACATTCTGAAATTCAAAATGGTCCTGTATGTGGGGGCACACGCTTGAGAAGAATAGAATGTAGTTATTTCTGCAGTTCCATGTTTAACACTAATACTCCATGGTGCCTTATGCTCTTTTGGCTCTGTAGAACATAGACTTCTTTTACCTGATTTTTTAAAGATATGAATTCATCAAATGATAAAAGTCTTTTAAAATAATTAGAGCATTTATATGTAAAGGTAGTATTAAGTTTACTTAATTACTGAGGTGTTTTACATCAAAAATAACAGTAACATAACATAATAGATTTCTTTAATCTGAGAAAAGAGAGAAAAGGGTAAGGTGTGGGTGTATAAAGTAAATGTTCAAAATGTTAACAATTTGGAAGTCAAAGAGAAGGTATTCAAGTATTCTTTTTGAAATAAAAAAATTGGGAAAAAATAATGAAAGTGAATCTGCAAAGCAAGGAGCATGGTGAGAGATACAGACATCTCCTACTCTCTCTCTCACCTTTCCTTTTCTCACCCCTACATTCCCTCTAGGAAAATAAATTACAGTGAATTACCTCCTCCGACAAAAGCAAGCATAACCCCATACAGAGTTTGCTATAGGTAATGCATTCTAAAGAACTATTTTATTTGAAAATACAAAATGTTACATTTTGGGATTTCCTGGGAAGTGCAGTTGACATTTGATAACTATTCAAACATTAATATAAATACTATAATAGCTGGTTATTTTACATTTATTTGATGGGCAAACTGAAACACTATCCTAATTAAAAGCAGTCCCTATTGAAATGCATACCGAATACGCAATAGTAATAACTTTAACGAGACATTAGCATTTACTCCAAAGTCCAAGGGTGATTTAGGTAATGTTACATATTATACATTCCAGAAAAGTGTCAAATTAAACTAAGCAGGGCTGGCCCCAGGCAAAGTTGTAACACGGGCAAGTTTATTCTTTATTCCCAGGCTTCTCACTTTTAGATGATTCCCACAGCTCCTGGGCTGCCATCTAAAACAGGTGTTATTTATTCATCTAATTCCTTTCTCCTCGCCTCTGAAAACTTCACTCTGCCATGTGCCTGCACTACTAAACCCCGTGCTCCCTGATTCCCACAGCATTGCACAGAAATTAACTTTTTTTATCCCTTTCCTTCATGGTCCACAGTATTTGCTAGCTAACACTATAAATCATTCCTGCTTAGCATGCTAATCAGAACTACATGACCGCTCCATACAAGTGTTAATGGAGGACAAAGCCCTGACTTTGGTCTAACCCTCAGTTACATCCAAGTTATTCCTTACATTCCTCTGTGAACCTATAGTCCTGTGCCTTTAAACACACACACACACACACACACACACACACACACACACACACACACATTACTTTATACTCTAATCATTTCTCTAGGTCTTTTTTAAAATATATTTTATTGAGTATGCTATTACAGTTGTCCCATTACCCCCCTTCATTCCCCTCTACCCTGAACACCCTCTCCCACCCACATTCCCCCCCTTAGTTCATGTCCATGTGTCATAAGTTCTTTAGCTTCTACATTTCCCATACTATTCTTGCCCTCCCCCTGTCTATTTTCTACCTACCATCTATGCTACTTACTCTCTGTCCCTTTTCCCCCTCTCTTCTCCCAGTCCCCTGTTGATAACCCTACATGTGATCTCCATTTCTGTGGTTCTGTTCCTGTCCTAGTTCTTTGCTTAGTCTGTTTTTGTTTTAGGTGTGGTTGTTAATAATTATGAGTTTGCTGTCATTTTACTACACATGTTTCTTATCTTCTCTTTCTTACATAAGTCCCTTTAACATTTCATATAATAAGGGCTTGGTGATGATGAACTCCTTTAACTTGACCTTATCTGAAAAGCACTTTATCTGCCCTTCCATTCTCTAGGTCTTTATCTCATCCAAATCAGACCAAGTTTCTTAAGGGCAGATATTACATCTTGAACACTTGTGTATCCCAACCTGTGGCCCAACACTTAGCACATTATAAACACTTACTAAAGGACTACTGAATGTAATATCAAATTGAAAACAGTTTTTAGGCATACCTCTTTTTATTGCTCTTTGATTTATGGTGCTTCACAGGTGTTGTGGGTTTTGTTATTTTGGGTTTTTTTCTTAAAACAAAAAACCCTTCCACAAGATCCTCCATCAGCAAAAAGATTACAACTCACTTTATTGTTTTCTTGCTTAAGTACAGTGGTCTGGAACCGAACACACAACATCCAAGACAGGCCTGTGTTTCTGGAAACACTTGAGCCCAGAAGCAGGTACTGCATATCAGAGAGAATTCTTTGTTTTCAGAAAGACCAAACTAGTAAGAGAAATAATGGGCAGTGAGGACAAACACCAGAAGCCTTTCCCAGTTCCTGGAAAAACTCCGTTTTGAGAGCAGATAGATTCAAAACAGCCTTCTAGTTGAAACAAAGGGTAGCTTTATGGGGGGAACATGCTTAGTAGCCAACCTTGAGTCAGTCCAAGAACAACATAAGCAGTGAAATGTCAGACCTTTCTCTTAGCAGTATTTTTTTATATATTGTCTCAGGCAAGGGAAACAAAAGAAAAAATAAACAAATGGGGCTACATCAAACTAAAAGTTTTTGCACAGCCAAAATGAAAAGACAACTCACTGAATGGGAGAATATATTTGCCAATGATACATCTGATAAGGGGTAAATATCCAAAATTTATAAAGAACTTATAAACCTCAACATCAAAAAAAGATCCAATTGAAAAAATGGGGAAAGGACCTGAATGGACACTTCTCCAAAGAGGACACACAGGTGACCAATAGACACATGAAAGGATGCTCAACGTCACTAGCCGTCAGAGAGATGCAAATTAAAACCACAATGAGATATCACCTGACCCCTATCAGAAAGCCTATCATCAGTAAATCAACAAACAAGTGTTGGCAAGGATGTAGAGAAAAGGGAACTCTCCTGCACTGTTGGTAGGAATGCAGACTGGTGCAGCCACTGTGGAAAGCCATATGGAGTGACCTCAAAAAATAAAAAATGTAACTGCCTATGACCCAGTGATTCCACTTGTGGTAATATATCCAAAGAAACCTGAAAAATGAATTGAAGGAATATCTGCACCCCTATGTTCACTGCTGTGTTATTTACAATAGCCAAGATTTGGAATCAACCCAAGTGTCCACTATTAGATGAATGGATTAAAAAGCTGTGGTGCATTTACACAATGGAACACTGCTTGGCTTAAAAAAAAAAAAACAACTATTACATTTTGCAACAGCATGAATTGAATGGACCTGAAAAACATTATGCTAAGTGAAATAAACCAGTCAGAGAAAGACAAATACCATATGATTTCACTCCCATGTGGAATCTAATGAACCAAACAAAATAGAAATAGACTCAGAGATACAGAGAACAGACTGATAGCAGTGAGAGGGGTAGGGTGTTCAGGGACTGGGTGAAAAAAAGTGAAGGGATTAAGCAAAAAATAAATAATAAATAAAACCTCATAGACACATACCACAGTATGGTGAGTACCAGAGGGAAAGGGAGGGTGGGGAAGGTACATGAGGAAATTGGGGGGATAAGTGGTGATGGAAAGGTTGGGTTGATGAACAAACAATACAACATACAGATGATATATTATAGAATCGTACACCTGAAACCTATATAATTTTATTAACCAATGTCACCCCAATAAATTCAATAAAAAGAAGAAAGAAAGAAAGAAAGAAAGAAAGAAAGAAAGAAAGAAAGAAAGAAAGAAAGAAAAAGAAAGCAAGCCAGCCCTGGCTGGTGAGGCTCAGCGGATTGAGTGCCCTCTGTGAACCAAAGGATCCCTGGTTCGATTCCCAGCCAGGGCACATGCCTGGGTTGTGGGCCAAGTCCCCAGTGCAGGGTGCATGAGAGGCGACCTCATTGATGTTTCTCTCCCTTTCTTCCTCCCTTCCCCTCTGTCTAAAAATAAATAAATAAAATCTGAAAGAAAGAAGGAAAGAAAGGAAAAGAAA
>CM052540.1:117143794-117218867 GCA_028533065.1 Trachops cirrhosus
TCTTCTTGTTAAACTCAGGTAACAAAACAAACTTTACCAAACAATTTTTCAATATGAAAAGTACAGTATTATATTTGACCACCAATTTCCTCCTGGAACTTAAAACCTTAATCTATTTAATATCCTGGTTCTACAAAAAGCAACAATGCCTTTAGAAAATGAGGGAAAAGGAAGAAATTTTGACACAAACAGGAATGATGGGTTGACATATATAGTAAAATTGCAGTAAGGTCAAGACTCTAAAATTTTCAGCTATGGAAAATGACTTATGATAGTTCTCTAGACCTGACAGATTTTAAGAAAGAACACTGGAGTAAAGGCACAGGACCTGAACTGTACACCCAGTATCAGCATCTTCTATTGCCCTGAGCAAAACACTTGACTCACCTGCACCTCCGATTCTCACGTTATTTCAGGGTTCTTTTAAGGCGTATCATTAAATAATCCCACGTTTGACTTGTGTCCTCTTTAAAAATAAAAAAAGTGGTGAATTTCCTCAAAAACTTTAGCAGCATGTACAAGTTTGGAGTAAGTCCAGTGCAGTACTGTCCATATCTGGCTCCCAAGACCAAGGCTGAGATCTCACAGCGTTATTCTCGTGATTTTGTGCTCCCTTGGAGAGGGGGCAATGTTGGCTGCAAAAGGCTCACAGCTGAGTCCCTCTCAAGCAATTATTCTCAGGTGTAGGGAGTTCACTGGCAACAAATGCTTCTTCCCAAAAAAGAGTTTGGCCCCAGCTACTGACGACTGCAGACGCATGAAGATTAATTCAGTCTGCCTGCCTCAATTTGGGACAACTCTAAGTCCCCTCCAGGTCTAGAGCAACGCGAAGATTCTGAAGAAACCGAGTGCAACTCTAATACAGTGCAGCTTATCCGCCAGCTTAATCCTGCTTCTCTCACTTCCTTACAGGTATTGCATTGTGTCCAGGAGCATTCCCCAATATCCTGCTTCAAGCACACCTTCACCTCAAGTCTGAGTCCCCGGAAAGCAGATCGTTGGTACTACAAGTGGTGCTAGGAAGCAAATTATAAAATGGAATTTGGGGAAGCTGATAATGAGAATCCCTTTATTGGTCATAGCTGGAATACTTATCATTCCTGGCATGCTGTAGCAGTGAAATTATTAAAACTTTTACCTGTGGTAAATTGAAATGAGACATCAGTGTGTCAGAAAGCACCAGGAGGTATAGTGTCTTAAGTATTTGAGAAGCATTGGAGGAAAAGCAATTATGAGAACTATAGAATCAGACAATATTTGCTGGCTACTACTAATGCACTGTAAAAATTCAATGGCACTCAGAGGGGGATTAATCTTAAACTTAAAGCTAAACATGAAATTCAGAGGGCCTCCTTGGAAGCATATAAG
Organism: Trachops cirrhosus; assembly: GCA_028533065.1. Taxonomy (NCBI): domain Eukaryota; kingdom Metazoa; phylum Chordata; class Mammalia; order Chiroptera; family Phyllostomidae; genus Trachops; species Trachops cirrhosus. The sequence continues at coordinate 117,145,163 of CM052540.1, forward strand.
AAGATTCTCATCTACTGCAAGCAGAGAAAAGAAAAAGCTTAAGATCAACCCAAGAGTGAATTATAGGGAAAGCAGGGTCCAGCTAAGAGAACCTGAATTCTCCACCCCAGCAGGTATGCTACTCAAGGTGAGACTTGGAATGAGGATGTCTGAGACACTTGAGAATCTTGACCCCTCAGAGCCTACTCTACTCTCTAGCCCTGCAGAAGTGGCTTACTCTTCTCAAAGCTTATTGCCCTGACCTTGCTCGAAGATCATGCAGAGCCTTGAAAGAGAATGCACACTCAGATTCTCTTCCTATCCTAAATACAAACTAATAAATAGGGTCAAATCACAGCATAACTCAGCCAAGGAAGTTCCCGGGCCTCTGTGGGAAGAAGAGGGATGCCGAAGCTGCTACAGGCCCTGGTGAGCGTGACTCAGCAGGAGCCAGGAGAGTATGTATAGGGATGGATCCTCAGGGTGCTGGATCAGAGTATGGAGCATGAAGTCAGGTAAGAGAGAGTTTATCAAGTTTATCAATATGGGGATAAGACAGTATAGGAATAACACTGGTCTCCATCTTGACTGAAAGAACATAGTCTTAGAGGCTTGACTATGACTGCTTGCTTTCAGTAAAATTCCATAGTTGAAATTAACCTAACCACATCCTTAAAGGAAAGAATGTACCATGATAATATTCTTTCTGCAGAATAGTTTTGTCAATCAAATGGCAACCAGAATGTTGGTGCAAGCATGATTTTATAGGCCCTTGGAGTAGCCCTCTGGCCATGGAAAACATCCTGTGACTACCCCGGGATCCATCGCCTCCAAATGATCATGGGACAACTGACCTCATGTCCATTCTGAAGCCCTAACCTCACCCCAAAGCCCCTGTATAAGCCACCCACAAGGACTCCTTGGGGAGCTCGACTTCTCTTTTCTGGTTGACTCCCTTGTGCACAAGCTCTTTTCAGTAAATTGCTTGACCTTGTACTGAGTTCATTGTTGATTTCTATGACATTGAGACTCAAGAACCAGGCATTCAGGGTCCAGTAACAGAGACACTCTCCTGTGACACAGGACTTAATAATCTGACAAGAATCCTGGGAGATGGTGCCAACACACCACTAGGATGGCTCTAAGAAGCCTGGTAAAAGCAATGACTCACATGAAGAAAACTAGAAATGTCAGAATATCTGTGATAGTGAAAAGGGCTCAAAATGATCAGGAAAAGTAATATGATACGGAGAACATTCTAACAAAAGGGGAAAAAATAATCCATTATTCACAGGTCAACTGTGCTCCACAGATGGGTGTGAAGGGCTACACTCTTTACCGAAGCAATGGGGAATATACTGGTGAGAAGCACCAGAAATGGTGAGAAACTTACTGGTGGCTATTCTTTCTAAGACAGGGATAACTGTAGGAGATGCTGTAAAGTATTGGCCTACAGAATAGTAATAGGAATTTTGCCATATTAAAATAATAGAGGCCAGGATGCAAGACTTCAGAAACAATGGGTATGCAATTATCCAAATTAAAAGCAAGGTGGAGCTATAAATTTACCTTATTGGGTTCACTATTTTGTTTTAATTATTCTGCATCTCTATTCTGGGATGCAATTAAATTACTTTGAAATGGTTTGATTTTTGTAAGGATTTCTTTTAAACTGTGTTAGGAGAGACCAAAACAGCCTGTAGTCTAAAGCTCAATTTTGCCTCATTAATGAGCAATAGACACCCTCTGAGTACCTGACGCCCCCCCACCGCCCCATCTGGCTGTTGGAAACACCAACAGTTCCTCTCCCTCTTTGTTCTCAGGGGATTGTTTTGACTACTCCCTTTTGGTGGTTCTTTCCCAGCCTTGAGTAGGCAGCTGAAGACCAGGGGGTTCTCTCAGACAGATGCCTGGAGCGCTCTCTCTCTCTCTCTCTCTCTCTCTCTCTCCCTCCCCGCCTTCTCTCTCTCTGTGGGCAGATCTCTCTTCTCCAGTACTCCTCCCCGAGAACTTGTTGGCCCTCCAAAATCATGATGGCCCTCCCAAATGCTCAACTCTGTCTCCTCAGCTCAACATACTTACAAGTGAGAACAGAAAACTACATTAAGAAAATGCAGCAAGATGATCAAATTGACCAAGTTTAGGCATCAACTCAAGCAAATCTGTGCAAATTTTCTCAAATAATTACCAATTGGTGTGTTACCCTTTCCCAGAAATCTCAGACATATCTGAAATACGGAATTTGTGCACCTCCCAGAAAGCTTTATTAAGATATTTAATTAGCAGAAACTACTATAAAACACATTCACATAACCATTAAAAGTTCTTGGGTTATTAATATGCAAAACTCAATACTTTTACACTGCAGATAAATTGGTAATATCTAAGCTCCCACATTCTTCCTGTGGCCTCAATATTGCATATCTTTGTAGTAAACCAAGAAGGAATTCTTGGCCAACCAATGCTGCTATTTCCAGAGAACTTGTTGCTCTCCCACAGTAATGGAACCCTGCAGTCATGCTGAACTCACAAGCCATTGTACCAGAAGGGTTGATATACAAATCAAGATAAGCCCAGAAATCTCTTTACCTCCCAGAAATTTGGAATGGGACATAGAAATACCAGTTAATGTCTTAGGTACATGAACTGAAGTGATCTTAACAACTGCCTGCAGCTGTCACAAGGAAAAGCAGGGAAAGTTGATCCACAGAGAGATGCAAAGAGAAGCAGACAATTTGGGAAAGAGTAAACAAGGTTATTGACAGCTTTCCAACTCTTGGTAATTTCCTTGTGTGAAATACATCTATGTTTCCTGACATTGAGCTCCTGTAAGAAACCACTTTAATAAATTCTCCTTCTTCCACTTACACTAGTATGACATTTAAATTGACCTAGTATGCCTTGTGGGGTATAATCGAAATGCATCTTCATTTGTTTCCCATTGTCCCTTTAAAATTTAGGCAATGAAGGAAAATTTACTTTCGCCCTCAGATGAATTCTTTCTCTAGTAAGTCCCATAAGTTTTTGTTCTCATCTAAAGTATAAAATGTCCTCTAGTGTCTAAAATCCAAAAACCATCTCAGTTTCCCCTTTAAATTATCCATGCCTACATAATAGCTCAATTTCAACTTTTCCCTAAGGCTACTACTAAGGCGAACTACTTGTAAATGGAAAGGGAGAGAAGCAAAGGGGACACATCATCTTCCCTACTAAACACATCTCCTCCCCTGCTAACTATAGTGTGACATCCCCAGGGTTGAATCCAGGAGGAAAAGGGGCCATGCAGTCAAACACAGTCACATACAGCAGGTACAAGTTTTATTTGGCAATGAGTGCCTCTAAGTGACAAATGTACTGATGCAGACTTATCTCATCAGAACCTTTGTGAGCTTTCCGGAGAAATCACCCCATGCGAAGTCCCTCCAGCTGCCATTCCTGTAATGTGACAAATACACATACTCTTCCAGTAGCCCCTTCCCCTTCACTTCCTGGATTCCCAGTCGTACAGGTAATCCAAGCCACACAAAATTCCCTCTTCAAATACTCTTGGAGGCTCTTGGGCAGAATCACAAATGGCTCCATCAGTCCTGAATTTCCTGTGAGGTCCACCCTTGGTGCACAAGGAGGCATGCATTCTTTGCACAGGTGCCTCTGGGAGTGGGTTGTTTTAGACAGTCCTCTGTTCTCTTTCTGCACCCTGCTGCCACCTACTGAGAGCAGTTGCCTCTTACCTAGACCAGCAGATATATCTTATGCTTCTTCTGAGTTATCCTCCTGAGATACACAACCCTAACCTCTTTCTCAAAGGGAGATGGGAATCAAGCCAAAAGTTCACAAATCCCTTCTTTTTTTTTTCCCTTATACAATTGACCTGGGTCATGGTCCCTAAGAGGGCTCCAAGAGTCTAAAGTACATTTGTCCACTTACTTTGAATTTTTTCAAATGTAACACCTTTTTTCAATGTAGCACCTTTCCTTTGTGTGAAACATCCATTGCATCTCATTACCATGGTCAAGAGTTAAATTTTACCATGTTAGTTAGCTTCTGTTATCACCTCTCCCACTCCTGCAAAAGAACACTAATGAAGCACTCCTCCAGCATTCACAGTAAATACATGAACCTATTTTAATGAACCTATAGGTTCGCTATTCACAGTAATGAACCTATAGGTGAATCTCACTATTGAATGATTGTGAAGGTTCATGCAATGAAAACAATTGCAGAGTCAAGAATTTAGCTAACATATGAATTGGCAAACCATTTGACATCCTTCTCCATATGTGATCTTGATTTTCCTTACCCATAGTGGAATAGAAAGTAACTCTTGTGAAATGCTTTAAGAAAAAGATCATTCCTGTTTAGAAAATAAAAATCAAAGACTAAAGTATAAAATATGGTTGTGGCTTAAATCCATGGCTTTTAAACCATCAGATCCTCTATTCATTGAATAAATATTAACTGAGCACCTAGCTGGCACAAGCCATTGGGGTGGGTACTAAGAATAGATGCTGAATAAAATGGGCACAAATTCTGCTCCTTTGAAGGCTACCATCCATATTTGGTCTGCCTAAAAACAAAACCAAAAAAAGATTCACGAAATTATTTCCACCAATGCCCTACTTACTCATCAAGGGAGAAAGAAAACTGGGATGAAAGGTAAAACCTGCTTAATTTATGGTGTGAAAACATGCACAGGAAAGATGTGCCTTGATTCAAAATGTGAATCTTTAGAGAGCCAGGTGCCTGTACAAGTTCTTTTCATGAGGCAAACAAATGAACTGACCTAAAAAGGAATAATGGTAAAGACAGGTTAAAAAATATTCTGCTGTGTATAATATGAAGTTAACGGGAAAACCAGAATAAGTTAACCACCTCTTTGCAGAATTGCTCTCTGCCAGTCTGAAGAAACTAATGAAAGACCAGAGTTGTGGCTGCGAACAAGTAAGTGCTCAGTGTCCGTTGGAGGAACATGCCTTCTTTCTCTCTCTCTCACACACACACACACACCAATGTACTATAGCTAAAAAGCCCTCCTCATTCATCCTTGCTGCTTTTGTCTTGCACATTTAAGGAGGTTGGAGGTTAATATAATAACGACAAACTGTAAGACACTGTAGGGTTTATTTTGCATAGAAATCTAATCTTAAACTTTATGAACTACCTTATTCCTTTATTTTGTAGTCAAACATTTCATTTACATTTTGTTTTATTAGATAGATAGATAGATAGATGATAGATAGATGCCATGAAGATTCTGAAGAATTCCCTAAGATTATCCAGAGAACTAACAGTTCATATATATTGCCAGTAGGTACTGATTTTTTCCAATGCTGGTACCTAGGAGCAGTCAGACAAACCTCTTAAGTCATGAATATTTAGTAACCTACTTAAAACAGACTTTACCAAAAATGAGAGCTGGCAACCTGTAGGAGACCATTTTGCATGGTGTGGGCCCAGCTCCCACTGGGAGATGCACAGGACCCACGCCCACAGATAGGTTTTCCCATGAGGAATCCGGCCTGCAATGTGCCTAGGCTGCTTTGAGTCTTGCTCTTGCTAAAAAACTCCTTCACCCTGAATTGAGGACATTTACTGCAAAGTAACTTCCTAAAATCCATACTAAACCTTCCAAGGATGAGTGTAACCAGTTCAACCACTTTTGCCTTTTCATATGCAAATAGCCCTCTTCTGCAATGTGATTAGCAGCATCGGTTCCTTTGTTTTCTGTAAAAGGTAACCACCTAAAGCAAAACTGTGCATAGTAAATGAGGACCATGATGTAATGTGCAGGGAGAAGAAATAAAGGCCTGTCACAGCAGAGGCCTTAGCTTTTGCTCCCCTTGAGAGAAAAGCCATGCTATCCCTTTTCCTCCACCAGACTTGGTAGTCCATCTGAATGTCTCATTTCATCCATAATGATGATGACACTGAGGGCTGGTGTCTCCATCAGCAACTTGCACTGTACTTTGCATGTACCTGCCAAGGCCTGCTATGGTTAAACACTAACTGGTGATTTCTTCCTGGATTGCGGAAACTTACGCAGTGCCTTGAGGAACAACTCCATAGTAAGACTAAATTATAAGCCAGCCCAGGACACTCTAGAGACCAAAAGAGGGAGCTGCTAATAAATATGCCTTAAAAAAATAGAGTTTAAACTAGTCAACAGCAACTTATGGCCACTGTAGCTGAGTTTTCAATCAGACTACCTGAATGCAGAATCTGTATTTGCTTCTCTTGAATCACAGAACAAAAATGCAACTCCATAGGAGAAAGGAAAGACGTCAAAATGTGAGGACACTTACAACGTTTGGCAACTCATGGCTGAACTGTGTGTATCCTCAACTGTTTAAACTGCTGACTGTGGTAGCAACTGAAGAGAGGAAAGCTGTTTGATCCGACACTCCCTGCCCACCCACTGTCCACATCCCCCAGATACAAGTGGATAACCCACAGACCCCCTCAGTTGATAACTAGAGTGTTCAGGGGCTGTTGCTCCAACTCATGACACACACAATCCTGAAGTAGAACAGGCAGACCATGTGGGAGCAATAGCAGACCCTGCAAGAGCAAATTTTGCCAATTCACCCTTCTAGAAATTGTGACTTTAGGGGATTGTTTGTGGGGAATTTAGACTAGTGTAACTTGTCAATTACTTATAGAATCCTTAGAATCACCAAAACTCTGAAATTAGGGTTATTTACTAAACCCAAGATTATCCCTCTGATGTACCCAGCAGGATCTTAGATCACCTCCCAAACCCAGAATGCTATAAATAAGTGAAAATTTCTAATTAATAACCTATCACAAATTCTTGTGTTATGCCAAGAGTATTCGTGTTTACTCCTGGGACTGACAGGTATAGCTGTATTTGAACAAATCACTTTTAAAGATTATCTTTGCTACTGATCCTATATTGACAAAGAAAATCATGAATTTGTAATGTCTATTTTCCTCCTCTTTCATTCATTTGTCCATTCATTCATTTATTCAACCAATATTTGTGCCTATTACACCCCAGGCATTGTGCTGGGTTGTAAGAATAAATGATGAATAAGGCAGTGTGGCTTCTGCCCTCATAAAACTTTCCACTTAGTGAAGGAGACAGACCACAAGCAAGTAAACTAGCCACAGGTGCAAGGCTGTGGCCTGAGTTACTAGGAAATAAAATGGGCACCTGTGTAGATGGAGTGGCCAGAGGAGACCCTTGGAGGAGTTGAAATTTAAGTCAAGACTCAAAGTAAAAAAAAAAGTCTCCAATTGCTCCATTTTTTGTTACCACCCTTAGATTTTCTCTTTTTTGTTCATCTCTTCACATATTTAATGTGTTATATCCCCTTTGCACTCATTTTCTTTCTCACCCATGTTTATTCTACACTCTTACTTCCTCTTATCTTGGTCACTTTGCATGTGGTCTATAGGCAAGAATTCCTAAAGAAATCCACCATTTTTCTCTGGAAGAGAGAAATTTAAGTCAAATCTTTATTCATCATTAACCACATGGTCATAAGCTGGTCATATTATACTAGAAAATACTGTTTAAGGTATAAAACAAGGGTTAGAACATATTCTGTAAACTTTTATATGAAATTTCTTGTATAATCAGAATTGCTTTTGTCAGAAAAAAAATTAAATCAGTTGGTGAGGCTACTTGTCTCATAAGCATAACCTGGGTTTCTTTTTTCTTCTGGCTCAAAATTGTTATGCCAGACTTCTGAACATTTGCAAAGCATCTGCAACATTGGATATAGGCATAGGAAGTTCTTTCTAATCATTTTTGTAACCAATTCAACAAATTCATTAAACTTTATGCAATAGGGAATATAATCACAGCCTTGCACTCCAAGCTTATAAGCAGGCAGAGCAGAGAAATTTGCTTTTATTACTATGTAACACAAATTTTACCAGGCTTTATTAGTCTAGAGGTAATAAATGCAGTTCATATTAACAGTAATAACTCTAATTTCACTAATTCTTGTCTAATTGCTGACTCATGGCCTCCAACCCCATGCTGAGCCCCCACTAATTTTTCTGCAGTGGTGCCTTCCAGGTACTCTCTCCTGTTCCTCCCAAGTGGCCCTGGTGTTCTGCAGTTTCTGACAGCTGCTGGGATCTCACACAGGAAGCATGGTTCCATCAGTTTTCTGTATAACCCTCCCTTCCTCCTAGTGCCCAGCTTTGTTATTGACCTGGTTTGTTGTGCCTGTCTCTTGCTTTCCTCAGCATGAGTGCTCTCCAGAGACACCTCAGGCCCCGTGCTAGCAGATGTGAGCTTTCAGTTCATCTAAGCAGGTGGCTACATTGGCTAAACTCAGCATATATGGTCTCTATTTATTCTGACCACCCCAGGACTTTCACAGCTGTCATCGGGAGGGAAGAGCACAGAGTGGCGCTCCATTTTCCCAGAGTTATTATAACCTTACGAAAAGCATTAAGGAGGAGCCTCCACATCTGGGGTAAGCTCGATCCTTAACTAAAACTGGAATTAAGACCATGCTTCCTCTAGATCAGAAGTCAGGAGGAAGGCTGTGTGATGAGACTAAGACCACATCTCAAAATAGCTTTAATTATCATCTTGATCCTCTATTAATGGGTCCATGAGGAAACCCCAAAATCCAACAATTTCTTACCCCCAAAACTCACACCTTTGCCACAACTGTGTGGATTCCTGCAGAACTAACCTCATTATTCCCTTTGTCTTTAGAATGTTATCATAAGAAGCTAGAGTCCCAGATCATCTGCTCTCTAATCTCCACTAAGAGATGCAGTCACATCCCCTAATTCCTTCCCACATCAACACTCCAACCTCTAAAACTCTTCTACTATGTCCTCTGAAATTCACCATTCATGACTACAAAAATCCCTTTTCTTAATATTTCTGAATGTTTACTTCATTTTCTAGATCTAATGAAAAGCTGATTATCCCCTTAGGATTCTATTCCCCTTTCAAGAATTTCAAGTCTTGGATTTTCTTTTCTTCCCAAAATCTTTACAATGCTGGTCTTGGTGATTCTCCTTGTTCTCATTGTCACTCCTATGCTATTCTCCATAGAACCTCCATTAGTAAGTCCAGCACTTAGTCTTCATCCTATGTCACCTCTCACGTACATGTGTGGAGTTAATAACTTGCTCTTTCTCAATATATTTATTTCACATGGCATTCAAGACAGTATCCTCCCTTGGTTTTCTTCCAACCTCACTGATCCCTTCTCTACTTCCTTTGATAATTATTTTTCTTCTCAACTATCTCTTAATGTAGAAGAACCTGGGGTCTCTTCTCTATAAATATTCACATTCTTGGTGATTTCACTTATGCTGTACATTGTGTGTGTATATCTACAGCTCAAATCTCTTTCCTGAATTCCAATCTTGCATATTCAATAATTCTCTCTATAGCTTCACTTGGTTGTCTAACAGATACTTCAAAGTTACCATATCCCAAACTGAACAATTAATCTTATGCTCCATACTCATATTTCTATCATACAACTTTTCCTTTCTCATTTGAAGGCAGTTCCATGCTTACAGTTTCTCAGTTCAAAATTCGTAGAGTCATTGCTGATTCTTTTCTTTCTTTCACACCTGTATGTAAAATACAAAAAATTTCTATTGGAACTGACCTCAAAATAGACAAGAATTTGACCATTTCTGACCTCACCCACTGCTACCACCCTAGTTCCATTCTACATCCTTTCTAGCATGCATTTCTGCTTTTTGTTTCGCTTCCCTACTGTCTGTTCTAAACCTAGCAGCTAGAATAATCTTTTTAAAATATAAGTCATATATCTATCACCCCTCTGCTCAAAATCCTCCAATGGTTCCCCCATTAATCTCAGAGTAAAGGCCTTGCCCCTGATGGCCCCTATGACCTTTCTGACTTGACTTCCTTGTTTTCTCCCCTTTGCTATAAAACAGGCACAACCAAAATAGGGCCTTGCACTTTCTGTTCCCTTTTCCTAGAAGTTCATTTCCCAGATCATCACATGGCAAATCCTTCCATTTTCTTCATGTTTTTGCTCAAATTATCTCCTCAAGAAGGTTATTCTTATCCATTTTATTCAAATTGAACCTGTCCCCCTAAACCATCCCAGAACTTTGAATTCCCTTTGCCTTGTTCTCATTTTCATTCTTTTCTATAAAATTTATCATCTTCTAAAGTAACTAACTTATTTTGATATGTATTAGTTGTTATCTGCCTCATCTATCCAGAATGGTAAGAATTTTTTTCTTGTTCACTGATATAGGACAAGTCCTCAACACAGTATCTACCGTATAATATATGCTTAACATATGGCTGTTTAATTATGTTAAATCTGAGATCCCAAAAGAAGTACAGTAAAATGTGGTATGTGTTTTCAAAAAAGGGTAAAACAGAATATTTCAGAGGCAAGGATGAGGGAGATTTTATTTCTCCTAGGAGTACCAAGTAAAGCTTTATGAAGAGGTAGAATATGAGTTGGCAGGTAGGTAAGATTTTTTAAGTAATGATGATGGGAGAAGTATGTTCCCAGAATAAGAAAAATATTCATCAAAAATTAGACAATAATGAACATACAAAAATGCATGAAGTGGAAAGTATTTTCAGTTGGCTAGAATGTGGATTTTAGAGTAGGAAAACTAATATGTACAACTGAAAAGATAGAATAGGATCATGTGGTCAATGGATTTTATGTTACAAGCAAAGGTTAGACAATATATACAGTATGCAGCTGATAAAAGACTAAGCATACAAAGGGTAAAACTGGACTGGGATGGTGCATTGCAGTACATAGAAAAGGGAAATACAGACCATTCTGGAAAGTTATTGCAATTTTCCATATGAAGAATTACAAGGAACTTAACTAGATGATACTAGAAGGAAATTCCTAAAAAGTACCTATAAGCTTGATATATTCAGAGAAAGTAGAATTAATAGCCATAGAGATTGAAAAAAATATTAGAAATGATGAGAGAAATGGAAATGGCAAGATTTCTATTCTGAGTGACTGAGTATAAGAGAGAATACAAGATGGAGAAGATATATGAGAGAACTTTGATTTTGGAATTATTTTTGAGAAACCCAGGAAATATGTTGGAAATACATGTTTAAGGTTCAGGAGAGAAGTTTAAGCTGGAAGAATATATTTTGATTTTGTAGTTACTGAGCATAACTATGCAGTATCTGACCACTGAGTTCAGAATTTAGAGAGAAACAAACAATGACAGGAATACCTTGGAAATATTCAGAGAGGTAATGGAAATGATGCCATAAGTCACTTAAAGAAGAAGGGGAAGAAAATGGAGGTAGGAAAAGATCAGAGTAGTCAGGGATGAAATGTCAGAGTTCCAGGTCTTTGGTAGTCAAATCTGAGTGACCAGTTCCATATACTGAATAAAAATACATCAAGATCATTAGAGTGGAAGATACAAAAGACTGCTGAGATCCCGGTGATCATGAGTCATTATCATGAATGCTGAAGTCGGAAGCAACAATGACAAAGCCTGGGTGAAGAGAAAGACCTATTTACCCACAGTGTATTAGGGCTATGAATGCAGAACCCACCAAGCAGGGTGGTAAAAATGTGGTTTATTTCTGAGCAATTATTTAAGCAGATGATACAAAGGTACCAACAAAGCTTTTGCATTTTCGGATTAATGCTCTGAAAAATATATTAAGTAGCACTGCTCCAAAAGGGTTGCAGAGCTCTATAATATTAAGTACATGAGAAAATAATAAATCAGCTACTTTATAGAATCATAAAGAATAATTACCATCTTTCTATGATCACACATTCAAAAGTCAAATTTTGTTTCATAGGATTTAACTTCTTATTATGTGATGTTTTATTTATGTGAAATGTTTTGCCTTTATTAGTGGGACAGTAATAACTGACATAAATATGACTTTTTATGTAAATAAAACACTGAGCTTGATAGTGATTAACGCCTTCCATTACATTCAGAACCTAGATACAACTGCTGACTCTGGAGATAGAAGCATACAAGTTCTTCAAAAGGTGAAGCAACATTCTCATATATTTCTTAAGTCCCAGACTTGTATTTTATGAGTATTTCACTTGTACTTTATGTCTCTATATGTATTTTTGAATTATCAGGGTTTGTTTCAGTATTTTCTTAAAAGAAATATTTCATCTTAGTTCTCTAGAAAAGTCATTGGCCAAGTTTTTTTTTAATCATAAATCCATTTTCTATTTGATGTCTTGGTGTGTAAACATCTGATTCCCTATAATTATGAATGAGATTTTTAAGCTGAAACTTATTCAAAAGCATACCTCAACATTAAATTTTAAGACATTACTTTAAAAAAGAGACACAGGCAGCAGCAAAGATAATTAATGGTACAAGGCAAGAACTAGACAGGAAAATAAACTATCAAAGGATGATTCTGGGCTGTCAAACTTTTTTTTTCATAATTTGAAATAACAGAAAACTCAGGTCCTTATGTACTCATTACTCTCTTCCCTTATTCTGTTGATCCAATCTGCTATCTGTCTCTAGTGCCCTAAGCAATCCTTAGACCTCAAGTAAATGTATTTAGGTTTTCTTTAAAACTTTTATGATTACTTTGCCTTCAGAACAGAAGTGGGAGTTGCCAGTTGTCAAGTATGTTTATGTAGCAAATGTTTTGTTTGTGAATATTTTGCCTTAAGAAAAGAAGAGGTGGAAGCTTTGAGTTGTCATATTGATCTTAGTGTTGATATTACTTCAAGAAAACAAGCATAGCTTGTATTTGTCAGCAATTGTTAACATTAAAAATGAGTCTTTTTCTAGCACGGCTACATTTTACCTCACTACGGAGTCAAAAGTTAATGAGTTGATAGAACTAAATCTCCCATTTATTGTGGTTGAAGTAGAAAAGGGCATTCCAAGATCAAAACCTGTGAGTGGAGTAGAACAGTGTCAAAGGGTCTATCCTGATTATCTGGAGCTTGTTGGGAATCCAACACAACGGTCCCACTTTTGATAAATGTTGGGACCATGACCACTCAGTCAGGTACAGACCAATGAAATTCCTGACAGTCACATGCACTGCTGTCTCATCTAGATGCACACTACTGGCCCCTGCTTACAAATATTCTCATCTCTGTAGGGAAGGTAGCAAACTGGATAACCCCATTTTCTGTCCTCTACATTAACATCCATACTGCAAGAGTACTACTCTTTGAATAGTCTTATTCAAATAATAAGAAAAGTGAAGCTTTAATTTGCCTTAATCTCTCTTTTTAAAAGATTTTAGTTATTTACTTCTAAAGAAAGGGGATGGGAGGGAGAAATAAAGGGAGAGAAACATCAGTGTGTGAGAGATACATTGACTGGTCACCTCTCCCACGCCCCCAGCTGGGGACATGGCCTGCAATCCAGGCATGCTCTCTGACTGGGAATCAAACTGACAACCTTTCAGTTCACAGGTTGGCACTCAATCCACATCAGTAAGGGCTGCCTTAATAGCTTGGTTTAGAAAAGTTTAAAAAAAAAAGAAGAAGAGGCTCAAATGATTGTTGGAATGTTTCATTGGAGCATCCTCTAAACTCCTTATCAGGACTGTGACATAATTTTGGGTGGTACAGCCCAGAGAGGTCAGCAGTGCACTTAGTTCCCTGAGTCTAACTGATGACAAGTGACCATAGCTGGCCCGTGTGCTCCCAAAGGGGCTTCTGTTAGTTCATGGGGCTCTGTAAGGGACAAAGTCCAACTTCAGAAGTTGCAAAAATCATTCCTATATTTGGTGAGACTTGTCTGGAGACTCTCTTGGATCAGCCTTCTTATTCATGGGTTGGCTTCACATTCTGAGAGTGAAGCCCTCTATTTTCACAATTTACTCTTGAAACCTAACAAGGTGAAGTAAAACTCCAACAAACTTCTCTCAGTAACAATATTTTGTATTAATCTCTCCCTCCACATGACTAAATTTAAGAAATCATGCTCAAATGAGAATTTAGTGTTTTCCTACTCACAAAAATGAAATAAAGTATTTGTAAATCCTCAGAATTGAAGAGCTTTTCAAGACTAGAGGACACAGTGTTTCATGTCTGAAAAATTTTATTACACAGCAGTATTATTAATCTTGCTTCCTTCTTCATCAAACGTGAGTGATCAGGCATCCTGTCTGTTGTTTTCATTATAATGTGTTCTTCAACAATGAGCCAAAGATAGATGTCAAGACTGAAACAGAGGTTCATTTACCTTCATGCACTTTGCGGAAAAGCATCTGATGATTATGTAAGACACCATCAGAATTAATTATCAAATGGATGAATAAATTTTAAAATGATGTTATGATTCATTGACCAGATTCTTATTCACCATACTTCAATTATGGTGGGTCTATTCCATCTTGGATTAACATTCTTCTTTCTCCTTAATTGATCCTTGTCATCCTTCAACAAAAAGTAATTTGTTAGTACAGGAAGCAATGTTAAGCAAGGAACCTACTGACACTGAAGGATTCTGTCTTATAGGAAACACAGCATGTAGAGTGTTTTTAATGGGTTGAAATGGATGTCACACACACACATGCACATATACCATGTTGGGATTATGTTAACCAATATTCAAAATATGTAACAACTAGTATAGCGTGGATCCAACCATCAGAATGAATGAAATGCTTAATCAGAATGAACATGGCATAATCCACTGGTATAGCCATATTAATATATTTCAAATATTAGCTTTGAAGAATATAATTTGTTCTCATCTTTATTTTACTTTAAAATTAAAATGTTATTATAACTCTCAAGTAGGATTCTATAATTATGTAATCTTCATTGATATTTGCAATATAAAATGGGAGATGCAACCTCAAATGTTACACAGGCAAGGCTGAAATAAAAAGCCAGAAAGAGCATAAGAGAGCTGGGAGTGGTGAAGTATAAAACATGAGAGTGTATTTCCTCAACCAGAAATATTCAACTTTGATTCTATTTGGGTTCAAACTTATGAGCATTCCAAAGTCCAATAAATATCTTCAAATGCTGTAATGCTTCCCAATCTAACCAAGAACCTCTGAAACACACTGCATTCCTCATGACGGGCTATGTCATCATGTCAAGGAAGTGAAAACATTTATAATAAAAATCAAAGACAAAAAATTTCCTAGTGCCTCTCTTAGACTATACACTGGGAGATCAGGGATCATGTCTTACAATCCTTATGCCTACCACAGTATTCCTCAATCTGTATGTTATCAATGAACAGAGTACAGATTTTTTTCTGTTTGCTTATTGTTTTGCTATTTTAACATAAAATGGTTTTAATTTTTCTGAGTGAATGATTATAAAGTAGAAATAGAAAAGTACTTCATAAAATCCATTATAAATTCTAAAGGGTAATGTAAAAATATAATATCATTACTAACTTACAGGTCAAATTACTCAATACTTATAAAGGTTATACAGAGAAGGAATACATATGATCACAAATGCTAGAATTTCTTTACTCTCAGAAAATTGTCAACACCATATGACAAGAAACTTCCATAAGGATCTTGAAATCTATATATGAAGCTATCCAGGTTTGACAAACCAATATATCACTCATTCATTCCATGGGATTTCATGAAAAACACAGCAAATTTGTTAAAACATCATGGTGTCAATACAGAAATTTCCTTGAGAATGTCTCAATCCTAAAGGGACTTCAAGGAAATTCTTTCAGTTATGGAATGAAGGTGAAGAAACCCACAATTCAGGAGGGACCACTAGAATAGAATATAGTACCCTTTTCTCCTTGAGATTGACAATTCTCCAACAAATCATGCACAAAGGTGTCATTCCAATTAGAGAGAAATAAAATGCATATTATATTTACAAAGTTTTGAAAACCAAAAAGTCTAAGGATGTCTTCGTTTGATCCCAACATACTCCTTTGTATACATCAGACCTCAAATCTGCAATTTTGTGGCTAAAAATTAACTCAAGAATTTGAAGGGAGTAGAGTGGGAGAAATATATGTAAAAAAAGTCAAGAGGACTAAGTTAGCATAACACAGTGATGTTCATGCTTGATCACTTGATAAGTCTAGTGAGGACCACATCCAGGGTCATTGGACAAATGATAAAAATAAAATACAGACACTAATAGAAGTTCTCTCCAAGGCAACAGCAATTAGGACACTGACCTCATACCAAGAAAATGCATCAAACAAGACACTTTATGAAGCTTAATGGTCAGAATTAGAAATTACACCATATGCTAATAATTCACATTATAAATGAATTTTGAGATAATGCCAGTCTATTACACAAACTGATGGCAGTTGATCTCTCGCTACTATGGCAGCCTGTATGTGTGGCAGGTGATTAAAGACCAGCATCTCCCTGTTTTGACAGTTGATGAAGTCTGAAAATATTTCTTACACAGAATATATAATAACAACATTAATCAGCTTTTCAAATCAGTTGATTCTTAAGATGATACCACAGATTTTAATACATCTCTTTACTACTACTTCATAAGGAGAAAAATACAATATAATGAGATGTTTAAGTTTCTATGCTTAAATAGCTATCAACTTTTAAATGCTTTGATATAAGGGAAACTACCATTCACTTTAAAAAAATCTATCTCAAAGATAGTGTTAGCTAGAGAACTTCAGTATCAATTAGAGAATAGATAGTTTTGTTTTAAAAATATTAACAAAATTATACTTAGAAGTCTGTCATATCCTGAAATGAATTTATATACCTACCTTTGCAAAAATAATTACTCAGATTGATTTTTACTCATGTCAACAAATTTTACAGTCAATTCTAGTTAATTTAACCTCTTGAATTTCTGTGGATTGAGTAAAACAAAAATTTCTATAATCTAGAAAAATACTGACATTAAAAGCAAGTTTACATGCAGGCTACCTACTAAAAAGAATAAAAATCTTCCATTATTTTATAGAATAGAATTCACTATTCTCACCAAAAGACCAAACCCTAATATATAAAAATATTAATATTTTAAATGTATTCTCTAATACATAGAAGATAATTGAAATAAATGTTCTTTCAAAGATTCAGATAACCCCAAAATAATTTATGAATTCAATAAAATCCCAGTAAAAATTCTAGTCAGATTTTTTGAGGAATTTTAATTATTCTCTAAAATAAATGCTGAGGAATAAAGTCCAGAAATAGCAAAGCCAACCATAAAAATGCATGTAGGCCACTTAATTTATTAGATATTAAAAAACACTATAAGCCATGGAGGGAACGCTATATCATATTGGTCCAAAAACACGCAACTAAGTAAGTGGGATGTAAAAGAGAACTGAGAAGAGAAAGTGGTTGGATAAATGATGATAACAATAAAAGCAGAGAGATTCTGCATGTGAAAAGAATCACAGCCTAATATCAGAAGAGCTTATAACACCAGAATAAGCTGAGTTGAAGCAAGATCAACCAGGAAATCCCATTCAGAGTGTGACATAAGCCAAAAAATTATACCAGCAGTCCACGAGTCACAGATGTTTCTGGTGCCTAGCAGAGCTCCCAGCAGCCAACAAGCAAATGCAGGGCTGCTATAAAACTTGGAAGGCCCAGTGAAATATAAAAATGTGGGTCTCAAAATGCCAGAAAAAAAGTGTTGTTAAATGTATTAAAATGTAAAACTCCTTCCTTTCCCATTCTCTCTCCATTTGTGATGATGCTTTTCTTTGCTATGTAATGTTATTCTAAATAAGGACAAATTTCAAATGTAAATTATTAGTATAAATTTTACCATTATTTTATATTTTGCAATATCAGTCTTAAATGGAAATACTAGAGCATTTAACTCACATGTGGAATTAACAAAATTACAGAATTATATTTTACATGGCTCACATATGAATATGCATTACATTTTCATAAGAACAGTAGAAAATATGCACAAAATTGACACAAATTTTTGAAACATGTACACCCTACCAATATTCTTTAGTTGTGGCATATTAATGAATAAGGAAGGATTAAAAAGAAAAGAAATTATGAGTTTCACTATCGGTTCTTTTCTTTCTCTCTTACCATTTCCTATAAAAGCAGTTGGCTAATGCAGGGAAGTAACATGAGGAAGAAAAGACATGATAGAATTCCTTGGTTGTTTGTGTTTCTGAGAATCCACTAATGAATTATTTTCACAATCAGGGCAAGTTCTGGTTTGAAGAGAAAGTATGCCTCTTGGGGCAGTTAGCATGCCTGCTCTCTCAGTTGTCGATGTAACAGGCTCACTGTGTACTCACTTTGAATCTTGCTGAACTTCTACACATCAAACATGGTGGGTAGAACATTCAGATGAGTTGCTCCTGGCTGCACATACCCTGTATAATTCCCTTACTTGAATAAGGTGGGGCATGTGAGTGTGACAGAATATCACTCCCATGATTATGTCATATTACATGACAAAGGGAAAGGATCTTTGCAGATGTAATTAACATCCCAAATCAGTTGACTTTAAGTTAATCAAAAGGGTGTTTATCCTAGGTGGGCCTGACCTAATCAGACAGAGCTCTCAAAAGAGGGTTTAGAAGTCAGAAACTCTAAGCAATAGCAGAATGTCTCTCCGCCTCTGCCTCCCTCTCTTTCCCTCTCTCCCCCTCTCCCTCTGCCTCTCTTCTTCTCTCTCTTCTACTCTCTTTCTCCATTGTTCTCAGGCTTTGAAGAAGCAAGCTGCCATGAATTCTATTGTTACAAGAATATGAATGTTGCCAACAACCTGAGGAAGCTTGTAAGCAGATCATTTCCTCATCAAGCCTCCAAATGAGACTGTAGCCAGCCCACCTTGGAACAGCCTTGTGTGCCCCTCGATGGAGAACCCAATGTCACAATGCCAAGACTTGACCTACAGATACTGTTAGATAAAACTGTGTGCTTTTTTTTTATACCACTATGTTTGTGATAATGTATTATGCAGTCTACAGAACTAATATATAAGTCCACTAGAACTCTGTGCTTGTGTTGAATTGCAGATGCTATATGAATAGGGCAGCAAGGAACAGTGGCAAGCACATATTATGTGCATCTTCCTTTTCTAATACATAAGCTCTATTATCCCATATAAATTTGCTTTCAAAACATAAAGTGCAAAATTATTAAGTAGTTAAAATTAGAACCAATAAAGCATTAAACTAAGCATGGGCCCTTTTGATCATGGGGTTCTGGGCAATACTCATGAACCTGACCTTATCCATGTACACAAGGACGAGGAACCAGGAAAGGTCACTCCCAAGGATGATCTTCTCCTCTGCCTAATAACAAATCTCGTGCTACTTACTCTTTCCTTGCCTCCCCCATAACACCAACACTGTCTTGGGCAGAATAGTAAATAATGAGAATAGCAATATAGGTACCAAGCATTATCCCATTCAATTGTATAAATGGCCACATCAAATTTGCTTTACACTAAATTTTACACTTAATTCTTCACTGCTTTCTTTTCTCCAACCCCAACAAAAGAGCCTCAAAAGCAATACCAGATTTGTTATTGACAAAATTGAATTCTCTCTGAAATCCTAGTTATAATGTGAATAATATATTCTGGCTCCATTTTACTCATATCACAGCTCTTAAACTATTTTCTAACAAATCCTTTAAAGTTATGCAATGCCTTGAAAAGTGAGTCCCTTTAACTCACCCTCTGGAATTGGATTCATTCATCTTTCTAAGATGGTGTGGCCCCTAGAGACTCAATAAGGACAGACAATGTTAGAACAGACTCACTGAAGAATTTTAAGATTATCAATCTAACATCATAAAACCAACAATTCTAAATGTCTGAAAAATCACAAGGTGAGATCTCCTAGCTACTCCAAAGGCAGAATTCATACAGAAGTTCTGTTTTCTAATTGCCTTGGCATTTGGGAACATATAAGTGCTATGCCCTAAGTTGTTTTATTCTTCCAAGGGAGAGAAAATAGCTGAAGGAAGGCATTCTGCTGAAAATATGCCAGTTTCAGGCCCCAGACCTCTCTCAAAAGTTGTAGCCCATGAGCAGCAGATCTCATGTGGCTTGAAAAGTTCCAAAAGTCCACCTTTTATACTTTATCAAGAGTTGATTCCACCTACAATCAGAGTGAATGTTTCAGCATCCATACAGAGAGAACTCTAATTTCATATGTCTAATTTCTCCTGCCTCAAGTTTGAATTAACTTCTATTTTTTCTACTTTTGACATTTTTTCTTCCCTTGACTCAACTTTCCTTTATCAAGACATCGCTATTTCTTCTTCCATTATGAAACTGGAGACTCACCTCACACCTGAATCACTTCAATACCTTTTTACCTTCCTAGAGTTCTTTTTTCTTCTAGGATACTTAACAGAACACTGCCAGATCAATCTCTCTAAAATGCCATCTCTGGAAATTAGGAAAGCTAAATTGTGCCTTAAAGTCTCTCCTTAATTAGGACTCTACTCACCTTTTTACCCTGGTGGTTTCCTATGCATTGCCCACCAGGAAATAGCCCACAAAACCTAGTGAGTTTCTCTGAGAGATAATATTTTTTATAGGGAAATTCAGTCCAACTCAGCATTTTTAAATTCAACTAAATAAATATTTTTAAGTCTTCTAGTATATACCAGACACCATTCTCAACACTGGAGAGGCAGCAGTAAGACACGACCCTGCCTTTGAAGAGCTCACTGTGATCAGGAGAGCTTAAAGCACCTCCCACCCCCAGACACACATACCACCCCAACTTATATGGCAATTACTAGAGAACATTATGCATAAAATTCAATGAGATCACAGATGATGGGAATAGTGGAGGTAATATTAGAGAGAATGAACCTATAAAGACCATGTAGGAGACAATCAAAATAGGTCATTTGTCATCCTGATTAGGTAATTAGGGCTTCTACTTCTAAACAGTATTCAAAATAATAATAAAAATGTCTTCCTCATAGTTTCGCATGTATACAAGGTTGTCAGTTTCCATTGGCAGGTGATGGACACCAAAATGAAAACAGAAGGTGCAGAGAGGGAAGGGCAGAGATAAACCACCACAGTAGAGAACTTACAAGGCCTTGACTAACTATGTGGGAGAGAAAATAAGAGAAAGAGAATAAATTGGGCTCCCAGTTCTCAGGTCTGGACACCCAAAGCAAAAGAGGATATCAAGGGGAAAACATTCAGAACCAAACCAGGGCTGGAGAGAGGGAAAGGAATGTGGCATTTTAGATATACTGATTGAAAAGATACCTCTACCTAGAGCAGTAATTTACACATGAACCTAGAACACAGTGTTGGTAACTATTTGGGGACATGATGAGAGCATTAAGGAAAAGGGGAAAAAAGAGCAGGGAGCTAAGAATGGAATATCAGGATTCATCCACATTTAAAGTCAGCAGGATCTGGTGAAACCAATAGAAAACAATAAGCAGGAGCAGCTGAAAAATTAAGAAGAGAAATAGGACATAACCGAGGACCTGTCAGTATTATCAGATATTGCTTTAAAATAAAAATTATGAAATATCCTCTGCTCTAGTAAATTCCTTCACCAAGAGCACTTTTTTTTTGGCCATTCATTTGTTAGTGGCCATGGAAACAGAGGTTAGCTTTTGAAAATTCATTTCAAAATACAAAGCAGGGAATTTTTATAGTATGCACAGATGTGTTTTTAATTATAAAGTAACAGTATGAAAGAAAATCTGATGAAATACACTATGTAATTCACTTACATTTTATGGGAAAAAATAGAGACACATGGCTTCTCTCCAGCTTATTTGACTTGTTTCAATGGCCACACTGCTGTAAACTGCCACCAGCAACCCTTAAGACTTCAAAACAATCAAGATAAAAAACCATATAAAGATCTACATCATAAATATAGGACTGAATTTAAAGCCAGCGTGTTTTATATTTTTAGTCCTAATCAGAGGCCTCTTTCTTATGTTAACATTGAAAGGAGCTACCAACAGTTCATAAATCCCAGCCTAGAAAAGTGCATGCCTCCCACTGATACTCAGTATTACAGTTTTTTATAAGCTCTTTCTGGGGTAGAGCCCTCAACTCCACAGGACACACACACACACACACACACACAAACCATGTGTAGGACTGGCCTGTGTCTACGGGACAAAGACTTCAAGTATATCCAATTCAACATGTTACTACTAAATAATTAAAATGTAATCTAACCAACCTACACATGAGACTATTATGATTTTTTTCTCTCTTAAATGGGAAGCAGTAGAATTTGGGGTCAGACAGACTGCTATCCAAATTCTAGTTCTGCTACCTAATAGTTATGTGACCTCAAAAATGTTAGGGACTCTTGGTTTCCATACATGAGAAATGGATGCTTTTCTGTAACTTGCAACGTCATAGGGAAGGTTAGATGAGGTGCATATATAAATTACCTAGAACAGGGTCTGGTAAATATCTGCACTATGTAATTGGGTGAAATTAGTTTTCAAGAATAATCAATTTTGTTTGCTCTTCTTTACCACAATTTTATCAAGTTGTACTAGCAAGAGATGGCAGCATTTTTATGACATTTTCAAGATTCCACATGATTAACGCAATTTCCACCAAACTGTGTTGTTAATTTCTCTAGCCTTTATGACCATCTATGATTAATGATTTCTTAGCTCATAATAAATGTGATAATGTTACAAGTTCTGTAACTTGAAACATTATAAGTAGGACAAAATGAGATGATTAATGCAATCAAAGACAGGTAAGACAGTACATACTTGACCCTCATTCAAGAAATATAAAGTAATTTATGATGAAAGTTCAGGACTATTTAGGAGAGAAAAATACATCATGCAATGAAAAAGAAACTATACATTTAAAAGGTAGTATGAGTTGACTATAAAATACAGCACGATCATTAACAACATTCCTGGTTTTAGTCACATGTGCCACAGGAGAGTCACTGATATTCTCTGTGCCTCAGTTTCCTTGTCTGTTAAATGCCAATAGAAATATTTACTTCATAGAGTTTTAAGGATTAAGTGATTTAATATATAATGAGGTACATAACTGTAAAGAACACAGTTATTTCTTAATAATTGGCTATTGTTATTATTCTTTCTTGAATTCATTAGAATCCTGGGAAGAAATAGAAAACATTCTCAACTAGAACTATGAAAATTCTGAACAAGTTTCAGAGGTGTGGGCAATGAGACAGTGGGGAACCTGGGGACTGGCAACAGTCAGAAGCCACTATCACAAAGCCTGTAGAGGCAAGCAAGCGAAGGACAGTGTTACCATATATGGTAGGCCTAGAGGGACACAGAACCACACGTTGGAAAGGGGAGGGGAGAAATATCTCTATTTCCAACTGACCAAACCTGACAAGAAACCAGAGGGCAAGGAGTCAAAGGGCTGTGGTCCATGTGGTACAGCACCCAGGGCTTCAACTAGGGCAGAAAAGGTCACAGAATGGAGTGGAAGCCTTTATTTTGAGACACATAGTTCTCTTTTATGAATCCAATTTACAGTCAAAAGGAAGAAAATTCTTCATTATTAAAAAATGTTGTAAGCCTAGTAAACCTAAGTTGTCAATGTGTTCATGCAAAAGACAGAGGTGTCAAAATCTAACAAGCTTTTCGACATTTTCAGCGATTGCTTAGCAAACAGCAATGCTCACTTTAATTGTGGTCATTTACTAAACTCTCCTTTAGATGGTGATTCCTAATTCTAATGGGGGTCCGGGCAGGCTGACCCAAAATATGCCAAAGTGGCATATTAATGACTTTGAATTAAAGTTACTTGAGGAACAGCTGGTACCAGGAAAATACTCTGGCCCTCCTGTCTCTGTCCCCTAAAAACAATACATAAATCCCAGGAAAGACACCCTCCCTGAGCCAGGAGGTGGGGAGACATCCTTATCACCAGAGACAGGGAATTCAGGGCTCAGAAGGCTACATACACACATCTTGCTATTTCTTTACCAGTAAAGAACCCAAGCCTTCTTTGTCTTGACAAGTTCTCACAAATTTATGGTTTCTTTGTCTAAAAAGTGTAAAAGCTGCCTGCATTGGCCATTTCTTCAGGTTTCATATCTATGAGACTTCCATACCTATGAAATCAAACTGTTAATCTTACATCAATTTAATTCTTAAACTGACTGGAAGAACATAGAAGGATAGACAAAAAAAATGTTTTCCTCCTCAACAATTCCAAGACCCACTTTTAGCCAAAGGTTTTGCATTCAATCAGCAAACAGCCTAATGAATTGGCCTGAATCTTAGTATTTCATATAGACTCTCCCCTTAATCAACCTTTAGTCAGCCTCCTCAGAGATTTCTTTTTCACTAGGATTTGCCCTTGAGCTCTGTCCTTACCCTATGTAGTCCAGTTCAGCAAGAATCCTGATTGATTAGTTTAGCAAAAATTCCTCACCCTTGACATCTGATCAAATTCCTTATCCTCCACCCTGGATATCTTACCACATTGAAAGCCTGCCTTCAGCTTTTAGTCAGTTTAGTCAGAATCCCCCCTTCTCCCTGATGTTTCCTCTTAGTAATTTTTCATTCACTGACTCCTACTCTGCTTTTTCACTATAAATATCTACTTGTCCTAGTATTCAGAGTTGAGCCCAATCTTTCTCCCCCTGCTATAAAACTCACTATAGTAGTCTCCCTGAATAAAGTTTGCCTTAGTATTCTTTAACAAGTGTTACCAGTAATTTCTTTCTTTCACATATTAGCAGTCTGCATAAACCGATATAAATTTTTATTTCATGTGTTAATAAATGTGTTATAATTTTATTTCATGTGTATATATTTTATATATATTTATATATATATATATATATTCCAAAAATGATTAGTGGAAGTCTTCAATAGAAAACTAATCACTTTCTAGGGCACTGTCTTCCTACTCATCTAATTCTGATATATCTCTGTCTTTCATTGACTTTGAGCTTTTTTACAACTCTGTAAATTGTAGCGATCTAATTGAAATGAAAATAATTCTTGACTATAGACATGCAAATGAATTCCTTCAGTAGAAGGACAGGACACCCCACCAACCACTTATGGAAAAAGCCAACAATCATTCTTATTTATAAATTTATTAAAATATTCTTGATTACCTATATCTGTGTGGTATTTTAAATTCTCCGTTAAACCTGTTGTAACATCCTCCTGGTACCCACAATAACTAATGAATAAATAAAATCTTTGGCACATGTTCATTTTATGTTTTTATAAGTATCATAATTTACCTTTTAAAAAATATTATTTGACAGATATTACTAATATTCCCCAATTTTACAAATGGAGTAACTGAGGCTCAGAAAAATTAGGTAACTAGCTTATGCTGGCACCATCAATAATATGAACTCATGATTGTTGAAGTCCAAGTACTTTTCCCAAACACTGTAATTGTATTAATATAAACAAAATCACATGGAGTTTATATTTGTAGTTAAAGCACTGACTAGAACATTGGATCATATGCAGCATGAAAACCCAACCAACTAATAATTACTACTGATTAGATAATTAGTGACTAGAATTGCTAATTACATTTCAACTTAGTTGCTGTACAGTAATAAAAACAAAAATAATAGCTTAGTGAAGCAGAAAGAAAGTAGCATAATGCAATTCCAACCATCAAATATACCGGTAAATTATTTTAATTAGAACTTTAAGAAGTCTCATGTACATTTATCTCCTCTCCACTGATTCCTAGGGTTATCAGAGACCGTTGGGACATTTTGATTGGTTTCATGCTTACACAGTACAAGAAAAGAAGAATCAGAAAGGGAGGAAAAGAAAGTAGAGGAAGAGGAGGAACAGCAGACTTTAACACATGATAAACTAAAAAATTGCACATGTATGAGTCCAGAATTATGTTTTGCTATTCTATGACACTGGGAAGGTTATGTAATGAGTTAAGTTCTTTTCATATAACATGGGCCTAAGACCACCTAGCATTAAATTATTAAGATAAAATGAGAAAGTGATTATAAACTGTCTGGCACATAAGTTTTCATTACATTTTAATTCTCTTTGCTCATTACTATCCATGCCCCAGATTATCCATTCAAAACACAGTGAAGCAGCACCCAGCAAGATTTTAGAGTACATTTTACTACTGAGTAGTGCCAGAGATCAGCCAGTGAACCTGAATGTTCAACTAGATTTTGTTTCTACTCTGTGCCTGTACAATATGAATTACCAGTAACACATTTACAAGTCATTTTAAGACTTACATTGTGAATGTAATGAAAAATGTGTTCGCTTTGAAAGAAATGTAAGACAAATAAATGCCAAATGACTCAGAAATTCTGATTTCCATCAAAGTGTCTAAAAGAAAGATTCATAGTAATCACAGTGTGACATCCTGGAGGGACAACTTTTGTGTTATGGGTATCTTTGCACCCAGCTAAAGTGACAAGCGAATAGTCTTAAAACCATGTAACAGGATCCAGTGCTCTGCATTTCCCTGCTTAGCTACAGGTTTTTGGTAGGGTAAAGGCTTAGGAGAGTGTTTGTTTTAAATCACATTCCCAATTTAGTTCATGGAGGGTAAGTGGTGAAATATTGAGAACATCAATTTTTACTTTTCTAGCTTCTTACATTGCCCTCAACGACATTGCTAATCTCCCCTTCCCCACCTCTTCCAGAATGTTACACCCTCATGAATCTCTCTTGAACTGAAGCATAGAAACTAAATAAAACAACTCTAAGCTTTCTGTAAATGACCCAGAATTATCTTCATACTATATACTAACTATAAAATATAAATGCAAAATACTAAGTAAACCACTCTTATTATTATTTAGTGGACAATTTATAAATGGTTAACAACTGCTTTAAAGGAAATGGAGTTTTCCATAATATAGAAGGAGAAAGAACTTCCACAAAGAAAACATGAAAGGAGAACATAGGCAATGAGCCAATCCCTGACTCTCGGGCAATCAACAATAGAGTGAAAAGCCTTATGAGACATAGAGATATTAAACATGAAGCAGTTTCTTCTGGGGATAAGTTTATTTCAGGTTTCCTGTTATTCAACTGAGTTTGCATACATAACCACGAGACCACCAAAGGCTAGACTATATGTAAGTACTGACTGTATGGTCTATATCTATTTTTTCAGGCATTCTTGCTCATCTGGACAGTAAAGAGGATCAGTCATACAGTTCCATCACCAGCAATGGCGAGGACCAAACCTCTGTCACTGGCACCCCTTTCCTCAGTTACTGAACACCACAGCAAGTTCACATGGGCATGTAGCCTGATGCCAGTAATATTAATAATGCTGATCGTGGAATTATTCAGTTGGCCAAGAAGTCCATTATGGTTTTTCTGTACACTGGCTCTACTAGTGCTCAGTTGTCTTTAACTTCATTTGAAAGAGTTTTGTTAGATTGTAGTGACAGCTGTCATGTCAGCGTGCACTTAAAAAAACTTACCAAAATTGGTGAATTTTTGTGCAACCATTTTAATATTGAAGATGAAAGAAGATATGCAACACTTTCAGAGTATTATGCTTTATTATTTCAAGAAGGTAAAAACACAACTGAAATGCAAAAAAGAAAGATCTGTGCAGTTATACAGAAGGTGCTATGACTGATCGAATGTGTCAAAAGTGGTTTGTGAAGTTTCTTGGCACTATTGACATTTTGGCCAAATAATTCTTTGCTGTGGGGTTGTCTTATTCACTGAAAGATGTTTAGCAGCACCCCTGGCCTCCACCCACTAGAAGCCAATAGTGGGAGATAACCAACACACACAAAACACCCAAATCAACAAAATAATTGGAGAAAATGAAAAATGTGTCATTTATTTTATGGAAAAAATGTAACTGACTTTTAGGCCAACCCAATAGTTCAGATGAAAGTATCCCGCTATACCAAGTCAGAGTTAGTCCTATAGCTAAAACTTACCTCTGTAAATAACAGGTACAAAGTTCCAAGATTTAGAAAATAGCTGTATCTGTTAAGTGTCCTGTTACCCTCCATTAACAAAAGATGTGTCATGGGAAACTTAATAATATACCATTCCTTTTGGGGTTTTCTGTTTCAACTCCAACTAGTCTAACACCAACTAGTACACTGAAATTGAGTCCTGGCACTAATTATATGGAATTAGTGTAGACCCCACATGTTAGGGTCTCGGCCCTCCCAAGAAGGTCTTTGCTTCAGATGCCAGCCACAGGTTCAAGTGATCCTCAGGCTGCCTGCACTGCTGACAACTGGCCACACATTTGGGAGATTCTGTGCCTCCCACACATTTGATAATGTTCTAGAATAACTCCCAGAATTCAGGAAATCACTATATTCATTTCGTTTTACAGACATGGATAACTCAGGGCAGCTAAATAAAGAAACACATAGGGCAAGGTCTGGATGTGCCCCAAACACAGAGCTTCCATGTTTTCGACCCATGGACTCGGGGTGCATTACCCTCTGGCACACTGATGGGTTCACCACCCAGGCAGCTCCACTAAGCCTCAGGTCCAGAGATTTTACTGGGTTATATTATATCCTTGGCCACAGAATTGAAATTCATCTCTAGTCCTCCTCCCCTCACTAGAGGTTGGCCTGGGCGAAGCCCCAACTCTCTAATATCATGACTGCCTTATGACCAGCCTCCTTTCTGAGGCTATCTAGGGGACAACCATGAGTCACCTCATTAGTATAAAGTTAGGAATGATGCACGGGACTCATAAGTAACAGAGACACTCTTATTATTCAGGAAATCCCAGGGATTTAGTCCCCTCCCCAGGATGCAGGGACAGAAGCAAGCCAAACTTTTGTTATACAACATGGGGGCATGCAATATGATTTCAAACGAATGCAGACAAGTCCTGCATGTGGAACTGATGATGGAATCATGGATTGGGGGTGTCAGTCACCTGTTTCTTCTCTACTGGGACAGGAAAATAAAAATGGTGTTTTTAAAGATGGTATTTCATCTGTAAAATAAACATGATGTCATCTGTAAAATAAAAACAATATAATTATACAACGATGATACAATGTAATGCGTGTAGGACTTTATGGCATTGTGGAAGATAAAGTTGTTAAAATAGGCAGAACTTTGAACTACTCTGTGTCCATCCAAATGGTCACTGGCTTTTTTTCCTGATATGCTGTGTTTTGGGAAACAGACACACATAGACACACACATACCCACTAATTCTTTTTTGGTTCTAACAAAAGTTTACTTAAGAGTCCTGATGTGTATTTAGCAGTTACATTCCCACCCTTGTCAAAGTAAGTAGGGACAGACAATAAATCTGAAAATGTTCCAAAACCCTGGCAAAAAGGAACCCAGATGCTACACAATGCCCATATCTTGAACCAGGCCATAGATCCTTTGGCACGTCTTCATGCAGAGACAAACAGCTCTCTGTGGTAAATCGCATATTTCTATTGGCATCCTAAAATGCCAAATCTGTCCCCCTATACCTAGCTATACTCCTGATAGCCGAAGAAAAACATCCATAGTCACCAAATGCCTATATTTACAGCATTTTTCAAAGATCTCAATCTAGATTGACAGCCATGTAGTTCCAATCAAAACATTGAATAAGACAATATTTGAGAATGTTAGCAAGCTATGTATTTGATATTCTTCTTATGTTTTTATTTTTTATTGTTGTTTAACACAGTTGTCTCCATTTTCACCCCATCACTCTCCCCACCCCACCTATTCCCATCTCCCCGCCTCATCCCTACCCTCTTTGGCTTTGTCCATGTGTCCTTTACACATGTTCCTTGACAACCCTTCACCTTTTCCCCCCCATTATCCCCTCCCACCTCCCCTCTGGTTATTGTCAGTTTGTTCTTAATTTCAATGTTTCTGGTTATATTTTGCTTACTTGTTTGTTTTGTTTATTAGGTTCCACTTATAGGTGAGATCATATAGTATTCTTTAACTACTCATGTCTCTTTCTGTGCTTTCTCCCATAACTTCTGTGTGTTCACACCAGCCAAAGATATTTTCAAGACCTGAGATCTGGGGATGTGAGAGGGACACCTGCCTCCACTTGAGAGTAGTGCAAGAAAACGTGTACCCCCTGAAGATAGTCAGGTTTGGGTTTAGGCGAGGAAGGCAAAGGAATGCTTTGTGACAACATGAGGATGAACAGAATTTGCAAACAAGCATGAAGGATCTCCAGAGGCATTGTAGAAGTCTGGGAACAAGTTTGGAAGGAAGGTCAGATCAGGACTGTGCAAAGCGGTACAGGGAAAGGATTCCAGGTGGTGACAGATGGCAGGAAAGGCTTGTACTTGTGGTGGTAAATGAGACAAACAGAGATATGCGGCATGAGGGATTTGTTCACTAAGTGAGAACAACCAATACTATTACCTCCAAAGGCAGCCCCCAGGAATAGCTGCCCCTGAGGCTGTGGAAAGCCTCAGCATGAAGGGGCTACAATTTACCTCTGGAGACTGTACCATACAGTGTGACAGCCTATCCTAGTGTCAGGTCCCGAAAGCATAATAGTCCTCGGGCCTGCTGAGATGGAGCGGGCAGGAGAGTGGGGAGATTCAGTCAATGCTCATGACCAAAGGCTCACATTCTGTGTATCTTCCTTTTATTTCAGGCCAGCTTTTAAAAGTATTCCTATAATCTGACAGTAGCAATAATATATCAGATTAAAAATATAAAGGTTTTTGAACTAACAAAGAATTCTTTTACCTGCTTGCTTTCCAACTATGGGCCAATAAAGAAATTAATAAATTTAGTTGGTTAGAAGTATTTACCATCTAAGCACAACATCAGTGGTCAGTTAAAAGACTGAGAAATGTTTAAGAAATATATTTGTATTTACAAACCTCCCCATAGAAATAAAGAAACTACTATGAGTTAATGGAAAACGATACAGTCAGAAACCATCATGACTAAGAGGAATGATGAGGCTGCAGTACTGAAAATCCCCAGATCTATTAGAATGAAAAATGTTTAACAGCTCATGTATCATTCAATGGTTACACTATATAGGTCTCTTGAATAAAGCATTCCATTCCCATCCTCCAAGCACTTGTTTTAACATATGTTTCACACATGAAAGTTTCTGCCCCGTGATCAATTCTTATCGTCAGTACTCCAAAACTGAAAAAAATGCAAAAACATATTTTCACTCTTTAATTCTGCATATTTGTCATTTAGAGACTCTCCTATGGCTTTATGTTATATGTGTATAGGAGCATCTACCTAGACAGATAATTCATAAAACATAAATTACAGCTCTGGCCAGGATAGTTCAGGTGGTTGGATCATTGACCCATACACCAAAAGGCTGGGGGTTTGATCCCTGGTCAGGATACATATCTAGGTTACAGGTTCAGTCTCCAGTCAGTGTGCATATCAGTGTGCATTGATCGGTTGATCAATGTCCTCTCACATATCAATGTTTCTCTCTCTCTTTCTCTCTCTCTCTCAAAAAAAATCAATAAATGTATCCCTGGGTGAGGATTTTTAAAACCACATAAATCACAGCCTCATTGTATAATTCTTCTATTGGCATGGTTTTGGGTGTTAAAAAGAGATTAAATACATAAATGAGTATATATATGTGCATATATATGTGTGTGTGTGCGCATATATATGGAAAGAGAGAGCGCACCACAGATGACTCAAGTTATGAAATCATCGGTGCCTCTCTCCATGAGTCCTACTAGGTTGGGCTGCCCTCACTCAGGTGTCTGCCCTGTGTAATTGAGGGAATAGCTTCTCTAAATGCCTTCCCCAGCAGTATGCATTGTCTCCACCCCATTTTCATGTAACAACATTATAAAGCAAGACCTTCATAACAGTTACCTGACTTGCAGTGTATGGGTACTGTTCCTCCCCTGACCCATACCCCACCCTTAAACACAGGTTCTTAGAGGAGCTGAAACAGTCCATTTTTGCTAGCCCACACTAGAGAAGACCTACATGCAGCTGAAGAATTGCATCTACAGCATATAATGAAAGATGCAGCTGAATTTGACTACTAAGGCTGCTCACTGGCCAGATGGTGTTTGCATCATCAAAGAGGGGGAGAATTAAAAATAGAGGCTGGCATCTCTGTGGGGAGACTGATGGATATAACATGGCTCTAACATGGCAAGGAGCATCAAGATTTATCCCAAAGTTCTGGGTCCTCATAGTTTTACTTCTTCATTACTCTCCATTGGTGAGCCATTAACCAGCTGCTTTCACAGATAAGTCTTCAAACACCAAAAAGATAAATAAAGTGAGACTTTCCCCTGTACCAGGTCAACCTTGCTGAAGTGACTGGGGATGGAGAATCCTTTCTTTGGAGCTGCCTGTGGGCAAAGGGTAAGGAGAAGAAACCACCATGGCAGTTGACATACAATGAGATTAACAGGTGTAATTGCAGAAAGAAGGGCCATAGAATGGATGCCCCAAAGCACAACTCTAGGTTTGCTGGACAAACACATAACCATGAAAGTGTTGTGGAACAGTTTTGAGAATGTGGTTGCTTCTTTTAACCAAGCTTTAGGCCAGCTCAGGGCCTAAATGTTAGAGTGACATGTAACAACCTACTCTTTAGGAAGTGGAATACTGTTAAGCTTCAGATGCAAACGGAGAAAAGAAAAATAAACTGAGGAATCACTGATGGTAACCTTGTCTTTGCAAATGAGAAAAAGCAAAATTACATAAAACCATGCTGCTTTGAGAATCTGAAATTCTGCTACTACCACCATCTAATGGAGATATAAAATAACTTCCACTTTCAAGAGAGAAATACTCTAAAAACAAAACAAAACAAAAAAACAAAAAACATGATCCTGCCTGTCAGAGGCAACCACTATTATTCAACCTTTCTCCCTTCTATTGTCTATATATATTCTTACATAGCTTATATACTGATTATGAAACACTATATTCTGTTTTTTGGTTTTTTAATAAATGTCTTCCAACTGACTTTATATTTTAGTACACCTGGTTTACTTGTTAGAAATTATTTCTATTATTTTAGGTTATATAAAGTGCACAGTAGTCTACCTTATAAATGTAATGTGTAGTGATAAATTGCCAAACAGTCTGTGAGCTCTTGCTAGGTTAAAAGAAACTAATCTAAACAAAAGAATCTAATTTCAGTGGAACTCCTGCCCAGCACAGTCAGAAACAGGGAACCCCAGTGACACTAGATACAAATGAAGAGTTTGATAAAGCTCAGCGAACTTCCACCCTTGCAATGCACCAATCTTTATTTTGGGTTGTCTATTTCCAAATGAAAGAAAGCAAAAGACCTAAGAAATTTTTGATTGTTCTCTGTCAACTCTCTATAATCTGCTGGTGTCTATCAAGGTCCACTTCCAATATCACATTTCTACCACTCTCCTTGATTCCATCTCCTCTAGGAAGTCTCAATTGCTCCTTATTTGTGCTCCCATGGAGCTTTAAACAAAACCCTGTAATTTATCACAGTTATTAGTTATTATATTATTGATTTACTGTAATTAGCCCTTTCTTGAGTCCATGAACTCTTTGAAGGTAGATTTTTTTTTCAAAATCTAGCAATGACTAGTAAAAAGTAAGAGCTCAATAAACATATTTTTGAGTAAACTACAATTGAATACATTTAAAGTATGCAAACTAAAATTAACTTTAGACTAAAATAATAAATATTTATTTGAGCAAGGAGGTGCAGTCTGGGAGACGGAAGATTGGGTAGAAACCTACATTTTGTTCCAAAGAGACAAAGGGGAAAGTTCCCACTCAGGTTCTCAATTAGCTCCATTTTATGTAAATGAGGTATCCAAATTGCACAGTTATGATTGGACAGGACAGGTCTCAGTCCATTGGTATAAAGATGAAACCAGGATTTCCCTGCTGTGATTGTCTTGGACAGCATAAGGAAGCAAGGTGTACTACAGGAAGCCGGAGTTCAGTCTGAGATTCTTCCAGATATAGAGAGTAATGATACCCTGTCAACAAATGGTCACTGTACTCTTACTATTCATAAAATTTGGGACCTTGCTTAACTATCCCAGTAGGTAAATTCTTTCTTGAGATTCACATCAAATGAATCTTTCTTTGGGGTCCACAAGCAAAACCTATTTTTTTGAAACTTTGATAAATTGTGCACACTTCTAATTATTAATACAGATAAATATATCTGAAATATAAAGTTGTTTTTAAACTATGTACTTTTGTAGAATTCTCAAATCAATGTTTGCGGTCTCTTCTCTTTCACTTCCTGAAATATGCCCAAAATGCATAATAATTCTTGTGTTTCAAAATAATTAAATGGCTACTCTTTTCTCTATCAGCAACTTGGCATTATGATGGTTAAAACTGCCGAGTCACATAATAACAGAACCCACAAGAGAGACAAATACTTTGCAGCTTAACAGAAGTTTAAGAAGCTTTCTCTTTAGATCTGGATTGCCAAGGAGTACCATAAAATTATTCATCACCTTTTTCAACTGTCAAACCTCCATATCAATAAATTCTAGACCATGTTCAGGAGGACAGCATAGCACGGAGGACAGCTTAACTGGCTTATCCGCAATCACAGAAATCAGGAGAGAAGTGGTAATCTGTGATTATATGACATTTCCTCAAAAGGATTTGGAACATCTTGAGGTGATTTGAAACAGTTTAATTTGTGGGAAGTGAAAATCTGCTCTAAGAGTTCATAGGAATCTTCCAATATTGGTTCTTGATTTTTTTTATCTTTTTCTTTTCTCTGACTTTATTTCATATTCTTTCAATTTTTTTAAATGTATAAAAAACAGAAAAATACTTTGTACACAAACTGCCACATATTATAAATGCAGATTTTATAAATAGCACCAGAATGTTGAAAATTCAAATAAAAAATATACTCAATATACATGGTATACTGTACAGGAATACATGAGTTTCCTTACAGACATCCATTCAATTAATTCAATTTAAAACTCACCAAATAAATTCAATTTTAATTCTGCCTAGTATTGATCCCAAGTAAAGTTAGTTCAGGCTCTTTGGAGTGGAG
Source organism: Trachops cirrhosus (assembly GCA_028533065.1). Taxonomy (NCBI): domain Eukaryota; kingdom Metazoa; phylum Chordata; class Mammalia; order Chiroptera; family Phyllostomidae; genus Trachops; species Trachops cirrhosus. The sequence goes on from CM052540.1 coordinate 117,180,013, forward strand.
TTATCTATTATAGCAATCACCACTGCAGAGAACCAAAGAAGCAACTGAATCAGAGAAACTGTTTGCAACAGTTTGGACAGACAAATTAATAATTTTAAAAGAAATGAACTCTAACACAAAGAAAGTATAAGGCCTGTTTGCTATTGATAGCGGTTTCTCTTTAGCCAGATAATAAGAGGCTGATTGTGTTGTTACGGCAAAGCCATTCAGAGGCTGGGAAAATGTCTCTCTCTGGAGTCTGGTCAGACTCCAAATCTGACCAGAGCTCTTTCGGGGCTCAAGAAAGACACAGCTTTCCCAATGAGAACTAACTGCTCTAGAGCCATCATTAAAGTGGAAGGCATTTGGGCAGGGCAATTGGAAAACAGAGTGTGATTGCTGATTGGAGAGCGCTGATTAACCAACCATCCCGGTCTGGTTTACGCACAGAAGGCTACAGTTCTACTGCGGCATTTCCCATAGCAGGAAGCACTAACCAACAAACGCCTCTCCTTCTTCTGTTGTGATGGCAGCCATCCTTCTTGTGGACTTGGAACCAAAGCTGGAAAATATAGCAATCCAACACAAAGTATTCAAAGTTACATCCATGATTTTCACCACTTTAAAAATATTTAAAATATTGTCTTGCTCCTTATGTACCTTTTAATGAACTTTTAATTTTTTAATTTCCAATAATAACTAAATTTCAAGTAATACCTAAGTTAACTTTGTTTGGAAACACATGTTCATTGATTCTCAACTCTATCAGCCTTGGAAAGAAAAATCTTTACTCCTATTTTTGTTTATAAAAATGTGTATTAGATACATACAAGAAAGATTTATGAGCATATATTTTAAATATAACAGTAAAATGAACACTACATACCTTCCACCCAACTCAGAAATAAAACACTACAAATAGTGTACCTATTCCCAGGTCCAACCCCTTTTTTCCCTTGTTACTTAAGGTAACCAGCAGCCTGAATTATGTATTTCTCATTCATTTACTAATCTTTATAGTTTACTATATAACTATGGATATCTAAGTAATACAGTAGTTTTCCACTTTACATGAGGCTATAATGCAGTATGTGGTCTTTTGTATACATCCATTCTGGTATTGACAACATGTAGGTTATTTTTAGTTCCTTGCTTGCCCATAACCAGTACCACTTTGAACTTGCTTCTGGTTGATATTGTTATGGGAGAAACTCCCAGAAACTCAGTCTTCTCACTGACACAGTAAAGAATTACAGGCGGGAGAGCCTACTACTGTGCAAGCAAAGTTTATTAGTGCTAAGTTCTAATGGGAAAGAAAAGCGAGGGTGGCTAGAGCAGGAGTGGCAAACGTAGGGTGGCCAGAGGCTGGGTGGCCAGGGGCCCCCCCCATGCAGCAAAAAGAGCCAAGAGGACCCAGAGAAGAGAATCCTTTGTTCTGAGGATTTACACAGTTGGTGGGATAGGGGTGAAGGAGTTACACTTTGATTGACAGGTAAAGGTGGTACTAGCTTCCCCACTGGGAAGATGTGACTACCCAAACATAGGTATGTGTGGAGGATGTGTTAGCCCAAATCCTTATCTTGCTCTAGACTCTACTGGTTCATTTGACGGGAAGCAGGAAGGTAACCAAAGTTGTTTTATGTTTATTTTTTTCCTTTGGGTACTGTGGACCCTCCTCCCTTCCAGGCCTTAGATTAAATACACAGTCTCAAGGTTTTCCTTTTCCCAGCTGGTGGAGATGATGCACACAGACTTTCAAGGGCTCCCCCTCCCTTCACTCTCATAGTTTCACTTGTTCAGGATGCCTGGCAGCATTATCAGACCATGCTCAGGACTACTGGGTCAGCAGGTGAGCTTTTGCTTCCAGCCTCCTGTATTAAGTTCTTTGTAGGATTGCAATGGTGAGGGCCCTGCCTTTATTTCCCCTCTGGCTGCTCCTTCCACCCTAACATCCTCCCTTAAGTAATAGGGACCCAAATTTGGGGGGACTTTGGGCTCAGGGTTGCTGGGTTAATGGGTGACACATGTCTCCTTCCTCCTCCCTGCCTTGGTTTACTGTCTATCCTACCTAACATTGGCAGTAACTTTTCAAGGATATGTATCTAGAAGTAAAGTTTCTGAGTCAGAATATGTGTTTCTTCAACTTTATTGAATAATACCAAATATTGTCCCAAAGAAGCTGAAATAATTTATATTCCCAAAGAAGTATATACAAAAGTTTCCATATTTTTACATCTTCATCAACATTAGATATTAATGGACATTTTAACTTTTGCCAATATGGTAGATTTAAACTATTATTTTATTGTGGTTATCATTTGCACTTGAGGTTGAAATGCCTTTTAATATTTTTTGCCCATTTCCTCTTGTGTTACTTGCTTTGCTACAATTTGTATTTACTTCATAATGATTGTCAACTATCACAGCAATTTTGTATTCTAGAAAAATGTTATTTTGCTGGTTTTATGTGTCAGAAATATCTTCTCTCATTTTGTGGCTTTTCATTTTTTTCTTGTAATAAAGCTCTTCATTTAAAAGTAAATGAATTTATCAATGAATTGAAATGAATTCTAAAGTAAATAAATTTTATTTATGGTTTGTGCTGGGTTTGTTTATTTTTCTGTTTTAAAATTCTTCTAAATACTGAGGTCATAAACATGCTCTCCTGTGTGTTCTTCTACAAGTATTTCAGCTCTTCCTTTCTCATCAGGTAGTTTCCCTTTTGGAACTGACCCCTCTGAATTATATAAATTAAAGATCCAACTTTATATTTTTAATATGGATAATCAACCTCAGAGCCATTTATTAAGCAATCCATCCTTTACCCACTGACCAGCAAACCACCTCCACCATGAATCAAATTTTCATATACTCAGGAGCTGTTTCTGGGCTCTTTATTCTGATTTATTGTCCAATTTGTCTTTGTACGTGTGAATATAATCCTACCTAATTGACTATAGATTTGAGTAAGTCTTGGTTTATGGTGGAGAAAGCCCCTGCATTATTCTTCATCTATATCACTATTGTGAATAGAGATTGCCAAGGTGGAGTCATTTATGTGGAGGGAACTAAAACGGAGTTGGTCAGCCATGAAGAGGTTTGTCTCACACATGTTCCATCCAGTATGTTTCTCCATGAAATTTTGAACTTTTTCAGCTGTGCCTGAGCTTTAATCTCCTCTTCACCATGACAACCAGACTATCTGTTTTTTGTTTTTTTTTTACTTTGAAAGGAGCCAACATGTTTTGCCAGTCAACATCCTTTGTTTGCAGATTGGGCTCAAACAAGCCTCATTAACATAGCCAGAATCCTTCATTTCCATGGATTGAGGACAGTCTATGCAGCCCAGGCCTTTACAGACCCTGCCTTCCTTTGTTCTCTTCAGAGGAGGACTCAGGCTGCCCCGGATTGCACATCTGCTCAAATAAACACTTCTTATTCTGTATTACAGCATAATATTTTTGTTAACACTATTTTAGCCAATCTTAGCTCATTATTTCAGAATGAGATTTTCAAGTTCTATAAAACCTTCCATAATTTTGATTCAAGTTGTATTGAATGTATAGACCATTTGGGAATAAATAATAATTCTCCCTCCATAACCATGATATATCTCTACATTTATTTTGGTATCTATTACTACATTTAAAGAACTTTATATATTTCTCCACATAAATTTTTCTACATCTTTTGTTAGATTTGTTCTTAGGTATCTTACATTTTTTTATACTGTTTTAAATGGCAACTAATTTTTAAATTAAGTTTCTATTTCTCCCCTGTGTATCTAACTAACTTTTTACACTGATTTGCACCTGGAAATTTTGCTCTCATCTATTCTATTCATCTAGTCTCTTAAACTTTTAAGCATCATTCTGTTTTTTTCATGTAGACGAATATACTTTTAAATGGTACTATTTTTGTTTTTTCTCTTCTAATACTTAGGTGCTGATTTTTTTTTTCTTGACTTCATTATTTAGGATTCCCAGTGAACTGCTGAGTGGAAATGGTAGAAAAAATCCTTGTCTACATTTTAATATTTTAGGAATTGGTTTTAGTAATTCATTATTATATACAATCTTTTCTTTAAAATTTTTAAAATCAATTTTTTGTAAGTTTCCTCTATTCCTAATATCCTAAAAACTGTTATTATAGTGTATTATAAATTTTATTGTATGCTTTTAAAAAATTTATTAGAAAGGTATTTCCTTCTTAAATCCGTTTATGTAATAGAACAAGATTTTCTAAAGTTAAACCAACCTGGTACTTCCGGGCTAACCCCAAGTTGATCATTATGGGTTATCTTGTTTACATAATGCTGGATACAATTTGCTAATAAGTTATCCAGGACACTTACATCTTTACTCATGCATGATATTAGCCTGTAATTTCCTTTCCTGCTGTATCACTTGGCTAGTATGTGCCAAGGTTATATCAGCCTTATAAAAAGAGTTGGAAAGTGTTGCCTCTTTTGTTCTCCTCTGGAAAAGTTTATATAAGATTAGAAAGAATTGTTTCATGACTGTTTAATGGAATTTGCCTATAAATTTGAACCTGAGGTTTTCTGTGTGGAAAAAATTTTAAATTATTTATTGTACCTCGCTGGTTGTTACAGAACTCAGTTTTACTTGCTTAAGTCAACCTTGGTGACTTTTTTAAGTTATATTGTTCTAGAAGTTCTCCATTCCATTTGTTATTAAAATTTTATAACATTGCCTTTTCATCCCTTTAATCTTTACTTCATCCATACTGTGAAGATTAATAAACAGAAACCTCAGGTAAATTAGATTTGGAAGGATCTATAAGGAAACTCTCAAACGCTACCCCTCATTGTCAATCATCTCAAACTGGAAGAGCCATACATGTCATCTCCAACAGCAAGATGTTTTTCTACTCTACTACTCCAGCAGCAAGAAGAAAGATCTTCTCCACCACCAGCAAGTACTCAGCCAATGAAATACTGTTCTAACGGAGCCTCTAAAGAGCCACTACACTTCGATCTCCTGGTTTCCTCTAATGGACTCTTTGTTTACCACAGCCCGTTGTATCCCTCCCTTCCTCTGTAAAAGAATGTTTCTCTCTTTTGCTCTTGGACTTGTGCATGGTTTGCCATTAGAACACATGTCCCTTATTACAATTCTTTGTTGTTCCTGAATAAACCCACATTGTTGGAGAAATATCTGGCCATCTGTTTAATGCCAACAATAGCCCTTTTTTCATTTCTGGCACTGTTATTCGTGTCTTCATTTTGCTTAATATTTTTGCCAAAAGTTTGCCATATCTCTTCAATTTTTCAAATTACCAGTGGTGTACTTCTTCAATCTTTTCTATTGTAGTTTTGGTTTTTGTTCATTCATTTTATATCTATATGTACTAGATGTGAGCTCATTCCATTATTCTTTAACTTCTTATTTTATAAATGTTCTAATTTCTTAAATTTGCTGTTTAATTTCCAAGCTTTCCAGTTTTCTAACACAAGCATTTAAGGTACTAAATTGACCTAGAAGTATTGCTTTAACATTTACAATTTATTCATATATAATTCATAGAGTTTTGTCTTTGTTTTGATGAGTTTTGAGAACTGTATATGTTCTTGTACTATGATTCATGTCAGGATTCGGGACATGTCTATCACACCAGAAAACTCCATCACACTCCCTTTCACCAGTCTTCCTCCCAGAGGTACCCTGTACTCTGCTACCCTTAACTGTAGATTAGTTTTGCCTGCTCTTGAACATCATATAAATGAAATATTATAGTATATATTCTCTGCATCCATATACATTCTCTTGTTCTATGCATCAGTAGGTCATTCCATTTTATTGCTGAGTAGTGTTCTATCATAACTTCTTCACTCATTCTTCTACTGAGGCGGTTTCCAGTTTAGGGCTCTTATTAATAATATTTTTGTATAACAGCCTTTTATTTTGATCTATTTTTAAAATTGGATTTGTTTTCTTGGTATGGTTCTAAGAAGTTTTTATATTTTCTAGACACAGTTCTTTATCACATATATAAGTTTTGATAACTATTTTCTTATAGCCTCTTGAATTTTTATTTTCTACACTTGATCTTAGCCAAAAGGCTGAGAAGCAATACATTTTTATTTTCAGAATGATGTATTCTAATCAGCCACACATTCAATTTTGAGGAAGTCCAATTTTATTTTTGGGGGGAGATGAGTGTATTTTTCAGTTTGTCAAAATATCTTTGACTATACATTCTCAAGGTCATAAAGATATACTCCTTCGTTTTTCTTCTAGAAGCTTGATTACTCTGACTTTTCTGTTTACATGTAAGTGATCTAACTTAGATTAGTTTGTGCATGGAATGACACGTAGGTCAACGTTTTAACGGAAACATGAGTAGAACGGGAAAACATTTGTCCTGCTGGAGATGGAAAGTATGGCTGTCCCTGTCTGAAATAATCGACGATGAGTGGTAGAATGTGAGAGCTCCTCCTATATGCCTTTCCAACTCTAATTTACATGAGGTTTCTGTTTATTAATCTTCCCAGTATAAATGCAATAAATAAGAAAGAGATGAAAAGACAATCTTATAAAGAACTTTATAAAAAATACAATGAGAAAACATTTAAATATAACTTTTTTATCTGCCTGCTGAAATTTTATTTATTACATTTATTTCAAAATTTTAGTTGGATTATTTTTTACCTGCTTAATGAGTTTCATAATACCTTGATTAATATTTTATATAATAATCTTATAACATGAACTAAACTACTTTCTATTTTGTAGCTGTTAATTCCAATCACTGAATTATTTGAGAGTCTCATTCTAGTCATTGGTTTCTGCTTGCCTGTACCCTTTGACTTCAAGGAGTCCTGTATTTTGTGATTTTTTTTCTTCTTAAAATTGGAGCTTCACTTTCATTTTGGGGCATGCTTGGACATTGGTGTTTTTTTAAGATAGCATCTGTTCATGTTTCTGTCAGATGCTAGGAACACTACTAATTAAGTATCACCTAAAATAAAAGTCTAGATGAAGGTGTTTGTTCCCAGATGGACAGTGTGAATTTTGACCTTAAACCCACATGGGGACAGAACTTTGCTTACAAATTTTCTCTTTGTATACCATTATGTTTGAGATAAGGGAGTTTCAATTCTATCTCCTTCAGTGGGTAAATTTTTCCTTTTACTAAGGATATAGCTTTTTGGGGTCCTGGATTTAGGCAAGAGTCTCCTTTTAGATTTCCCAGTGTATACAGGCTAGGCTTTATATTCTTTCCCCTAAACGTTATATGATTTTTAAAGGGGGTTTCAGAGTCATCATTCATTAATAATTTCCTTAGGTCCTGCCAGCTATTCTGTGCTTGCTTAATTTTCTGGAATCTTGTGTATCCTGGTTTTAGACTATAAATATTTTTACTTTCTTGTTGGCTCAATAATGCATTTAAAATATAGCTAATATTTTTCAGTGTCTTAATTTATTTTTAAGTAACAGTTTTATTGAGAATATCCAGTACACTATATTATGAGAAATTGAAAATCCATATTTTCATTTAAACTATTTACAGCCTCATCAGTTAACAATGATGCAATTAATATAGTTGGCAACAACAACAAAATACAAAATTAGATGTATAGTGGATAGTTCAATAGCTCACTAATTTTTATCTAAAAATTATATCTGACATTCCAATTACTATTAAGGGTATTTAAAAAACAAAAGATCATTTTCTGCATTCAGTATATTCAAAGACAATATTATAAAATGACACATATATCAGTTCATTAAGCAGGAGAGAAACCAAATAAAGAAAAAGACAATGGTCAAACTAGTGTAGACTTGCTGAACGACAGCCAATGTGCATAAAATTCCATTGTGAACCAAGAGTGACCAGAGATTTCTGTTAATTGAAATGTTAACACTACACTTGGTGCTTAATCTACCATAGAAATGAATAGGAGGGATTGAGCTAAAAGGAAAAAGGACTCATGGACATGGACAACATTGTGGTGATTGTGGGGGTAGGAGGTAAAAGGAGATTATTTGGCAATGGAAAAATACAATAACAAATTAAAAAGAAAAAAGAAATGATTAGACTACCATTATATTTTAAGGTCATGGACTCCTACCAACCTAAATGTAAGAATTTGCTATAAGGTCACTCTATTTGCAGATGTAATAGCTATTACGGGGGCGGGGGGGCAAAAGGAATAAAATAGCCTTTAAAACTAAGCAAAAGCCTGGTCAGTTTAGGATTATAGATTGGTGGCCAGGATGTCTTGAAGGAAGAACTTTGGTAGGGCTAACACTTCTGAGTGTCTCACTGAAACAAGACACACAATCAAATGATTCAAACGTTTCAAATTACATTTAATTTTTTAAGATAGGTTATCAAATTTTTACCAGTGCTTAGCTTACATAGTAATAATAATATCAATGCTGCCTGCAGATGAAATGGGTGTTGGATCTTCCATGGCAGATGGGAGTCAAGAGTACAGACCAAATTGGGTGGACTTTCTGGTGGAGGCTCAGAATAGGCCCATGAGTGGGAGGGCGGCAGTATTTGGGTTGAGCAGGAAGATCTGTTGTAGTTCTCATGTATTAGAGTTGGCAAGGAATCATGCATTGATAGAATGAAACCAATATCTCCAATGCAGTTATATAGGATTGCTTGTAAAGACTTCTCCTTAGTCCTTTTTTCCCAACCTAGTGGACAGTATATGCTTTCCAGAATTCAAGTTGTAATGGGGTGCACAGTGAGGGTCCCTGAAAATAGCAGAGCACATTCCCTACAAACGTCAACTGGGGGAAGGGGGCATAGGTGATATGATGTTTAAAATACTTTGCATAACAATGTCCAATTAATAGCTGTGCTGAAAAGGTATACGAGACTTTAAGAGCATATAGTGACTTGGGACATAGACCATGTGTCATGGTGAACTCTTGCCCTGACTATAGACAGCAGTCAAAAGGAGGTAAAAGATACGGGGGAACTGGCAAAAGTAGCACATCATAGGAGGGGCCAGATATGAGGTCACATAGGAAGTTCTGGGCCAAGCATTTAAATAAGGGTGGGCTGAAAGAGATGGGGATTCTACCATGTGGCCTGGTATAGGAGGAAGAAGTAGCTATGTGGTCTACAGAGTAGTAGAAGCCATGCAGGCTAAGAGGAAGAAGAAGCTATTGGGAGGAAAGGGTACACAGAGAGAACTGATCAAGCTGTACAGGGACCTGCTTAACCAAGCACAAACTGAACTGTAACCAGGAATGCAGACTTCTGCTTCTCTGAAGGATGTACAGAGAAGCCACTCTCTTGGCACATGTGCCTCCTTTGACTTCACCATGATCCAGTGTAACATGTCACATATTTTCCCAAACCACTACATGGAGGCTGAGAAAAACATACCCCAGATCCTGAAGGACAGAGCTGCTGAGAAAGGATGGTGACTCTGAAACCCACAAGTGCACATTCCAGAGGTATAGAGGACCGTTTGCACAGATGGCTTAAGGACAGATAAGGATATGGGGAACTTCTGGGCATGGTTTTGGCTTATAGCCTTTTAGGGAGCAAGGGAAGTGCTGGGCTTTGTGGGAGAACAACGCTCTGAGCAGGAGTGCTCTCAGTCCCCCAAGGTTGGATCCTGTAAATAAAAACTTGTTTCCCTCAACACCAATTGTTGGGTCATGTATCAAGGCACCACATCGCTGAGCCCTGGTTTGCTCAGTTACAAAATGACTGAACACATTATATTTCAACTAAATGAGCATAAAACAGAAATATAATCATACTTAGCCATATTTACTTTCCTTTATCAAAGCCTTTATGCAAATATATTTTTTATACTTACTTTTTAATCTTTTATATTTTCCTCCCTCAGCTTAATATGTTTTTTCTCATCAGTACTATTCATACCTAGCTGGCCATTGAAGTCTCTTTTGTAGATTATCTTTCCGGTGCATATTTCTCTTTGGAGTGTTTTGCCTCTTGATGTTTTAATGGGGTTGGTTTTGGGCAATGGGCAGGCTCCTCTCCACTTCGGTGTGATCACCCACCTAATAAAGGCCTATGAATGAGCAGCTTATAAGTTCTGCTTTAGATCCAAAGAGGAACATTAAAGATGCTCTATTCCTCTGGCCTGCATTCTACAAACATTCTGAATACTGAGGTTAGTATGTGAGCCTATGGGAAATGTGCCAATGAGGCCTACTTTCCTATCAGGCAGGAAGAAAAACTCGTGGTTCATGTGTACAACTGCCTAATTCACCACATTCAGGGAAATCTTACAGGTCTTTGGAGTCAAAGCCCTGTAGCAATATTTCTCCAGCAGGGCAGTAGCAAAACAGAAGGGAGAAAGGCCCTCCACAGGCACCCACTCTCCTCCAATACAGAGATTCTAATGTCTAGAGAATTTTGGAGTACACATGTAAATAAAGATGACAGAAGAAAAGCAAATGAAGAGTAATTTAGTCCAAAGCCTCCTTTTTATATCCCATGTGAACCTGAAAAGGAGGTCGAAGACTGACTGAGGATTTGTAGTTTCTGGGTCCAAGCAGCCTCTCTCACATATGCTGTGTATGAAAAGATGAATCATGTTCACACAAAGGACAAAGAGAACAAAATAAAAACTATCTTCATCAAACTCCTGTGCACACAGATAATTACTCAAAAACATATTTTAATTCTCACTTTCACACTTATTTTTGCTTAAAAATATTATCTTGGGTGATTAGCACAATTAATATCCCTAATTCTAAAAGTCCCATCACTCTTACGGTGTTACACCAACAATAAACAGGACTCATCTTACCATGCTCTAAGTCACAAAAGCAGCTATCCCCAGTTTTTTCTAATCATCAATGAGCTCACTGTTTACAATCGATTAACTTCTAATTCATATGAAATACTTTCACCAATATCACTTTTAGAGATACACACATCACAGTCAGGCAATCCTCATTGCTCACTTTGCACTATAAACTAACAAAGCAGAAGTTTGGGGAGTTGCCACACTCCAGCAGGAACCTGGCAAGGTTTAATGGGGATTTTTCACAGCAGACCAAAGTCCGAAATACCACTGGACCTCCTCATCATGCTGAGAAGCCAACACGAATTATGGCCACGCTGCTTTTCTTGAAACTGCAATATAAAGATTCAAGATTGAGCACAGCACGGTGAACAGTGTATTCAGGCGCCACCTACAGGCTATACCTCTTTCACAGTCTTTTCTTAGGACAAAAGTAAAGTCGATGTACCAGACAGGAGTGAATTACACTGCTTGGGAGAAACTAAACCTGATTCTTATTTTAGTGGTCCAGATTATTCTTCAATGGACATAATTTAATATGAAACAGAGGCTAAAAGTTTTATATTATATCAGAGGAAATAAATTAATTATCTATTGTATGGTATGTGGTGAGACTACAAGTTGGTATGTTTAAAAGATGACAAAAATATTGGGATACTAGTAGATTGGCATTAATATTACTATTACTTCCTTCTTGTACTTTTTAACTTGTTTTTTAAGCTTTGGTTAAGTATCTCAGCACATGTATAGACTATGTCTACACAGGAGTCAATGAGGTGTTTAGATGCTATTACAGATCATTTGTCTGTATAATAATGATCCCAAATTATCAAATATTCCAGAAGTTATACTGTGAAATGGACATGATAATAATGTGATAATACAAAAAATCTATTCTAGATTCTTGCATTATACAGTTTGTATATCTAAGATAATGCATTATAAAATTTGCCTATATTTATTGAAATTAAATGATTACAATGTAAAAAGTAAGCAAATATTTGTTGAGCTTCTACTATGTCCCTAACACTGAGCTAGTCAGGGGCAATGCAAGGAAAACCGCTTGTTCCTATCATCAGATCGTTAACAATATAATTGAGAACATAGAGATGAAAACATAAAGGAGAGTTCCAGGGAGTAAGCACTGGAAGAATTGAGAAATACAAGAAATTATAGATGAAACAGAATTTTAATTGAAGTTAGAATGGATATACTGAAATGGAGAACAATAGGGGAAAATGAATAAAGGTATGACAGCATGAACACAAGCAGTATATGTGCTCAGAAAACACTCATGGCCAAACCACATTTCTTTAGCATCTGCTCTGTGACAGAACTTCTACATACTTCTTTAGGACTCACAAAAACTCTGTGACGTGCTTACTGTCATTATCCCTATTGTATAAATGAGGATATGAGGCTGAGAGGGGTTAAGTACTTCGATCAAAGTCACTGAACTGATAAGTAGTAAAATCAAGATTCAAACCCACAACTTCATCATTCCAAAGTGGGTGTTCTGAACCACTATGCCAACAATAAATAAACCATCTGTCCTTAAAGGATGCAGTATATGGCATGAGATAAATTTAGGAAGTATAACAGCCGGGCAACAGATGGCACATTGAAATTAGATTATTCAAGTTAAGTTTGATACCAAGAATACTTAGAAAGGTATGTGCAAGGTACAGGGAAACCACAAGAAGGAGGCAGCATCCCAGCACTTCCAAAACCATTTCCACCCTTCAGTCTGAAACGTGGAGTGGAGAGTGGGAGTTATCAAACTCCAGAAGGACAGAGGGATACCAGACAAATGCATGACTTTTAATAGGAAGGAGAAATCTGGGGGAATAAATTCCCTGACTTCATTCTTCTCTTCCTTCTTATTTCCTGCCAGGGTTCCTATTGATACAATTCATATGACCAGCCCCTGGGAGCACAGAGCAGTTGAAGAAGGGTGGACGGTAGATCTGGAGATGCAAAAGGAAGCTAGGAGAGTCTGTGAGATTCGTGTTAGGCTAAATTATTTAGACTTCATTCTGTTGAAAATAAAGGGTCAATAAATATTGGGGGCAAGGGAATTACATATGAAAGAATTGTTTTAGGAAATCTAAAGTTTTATTCATATGGATAGAATGAAAAGGCTGACAGAAAGAACGCTTTGGAAAAGCCTTTACAGAAAGTTTGGTAGGAGAACTTGGCGACAATCCAAACAAATGGAGAGCTATGGTGTGTTCATGAATCAAAACATTAAATATTGTTAAGCTGTTACTTCTTTTCATATTGATTTGGATTTTCAACACAACTCCAATTAAAAATATCACTATTTTTTTAATTGACAAGCTGACCCTAAAATTCACATGGAACTGAAAGATGAAAAAGAGTCCTAACAACTTTAAAAAGGGAGAGCAAAACTGGATTTCTTACACTATCTGGTTTTACAACTTATACAGTAATAGTTATAATAATCAATATAGTGTGATATTGGTATAAAATAGATCAACAAAGCAGAATAAAGTTCAGAAATAAACCCACACACATACATAGACAATTGATTTTTGTCAAAATTACATCTTGAATTTATTTTGTGTACAGTGTAAGTTGGTGGTCAAGTTTCAATTTTTTTGCATGTACCTGTCCAGATCTCCCAATATCATTTGTTGAAGAGGCTATTTTTACTCCATTTTATGCTCCATATCCTTTTTCAATTGACCATAAAGGCATGGGCTTATTTCTGGGCTCTCTATTCTGTTCCATTGATCTATGTGTCTGTTCTTATGTCAGTACCAGGTTGTTCTGATTACAGTGGCCTTGTAATTTAGTTTGATATCAGGTATTGTGATCCCCCCTACTTTGTTCTTCTTTTTCAACATCACTGTAGCTGTTTGGAGTCATTGATGGTTCCATATAAATTTTCAAAATGTTTGTTCTATAACTATGAAATATGTCATTGGTACTTTAATAGAGATTGTGTTGAATATATAAATTGCTTTGGGTAGTATGGACATTTTGATGATGTTAATTCTTCCATCCAGGAACATGGTATATGCTTCCATTTATTTGTGTCTTCCTTAATTTCTTTCTTCAGTGTTGTGTAGTTTTCGGAGTATAAGTTGTTTACCTCTATTTTCACCAATATGTCCCCTACAGCAAGGGATATACAGGAAATGAAGGGAAAGGGTCATAAAGGAACATGTGTCAAGGACCCATGGACAAAGCCAAAGGGGGTAGGACGGAGGGTGGGAGGTGGAGGGTGGGGCAGGGGGGAAGTGGTGGCAGGGAAATGGAGACAACTCTATTTGAATAATAATAAATTTTAAAAAAGAAAGTATTATACTTCTGCAGGACGAAAATACAAAATACATCTCTTTATTCAAACAGAAAAAAAAGAAAACATCAGCAAAATGAAAAGGGAAGCAGCTGTATGGGAAAATATATTTGCCAATGATACCTTGGACAAGGGTTTGATCTCAAAAATATATAAAGAACTCACATGACTCCACACCAAGAAGACAAACAAACCAATTAAAAAATTGGCAAAGGCCCTGGCTGGCGTGGCTCAGTGGATTGAGCGCGGGCTGCGAACCAAAGGATCGCAGGTTCGATTCCCAGTCAGGGCACATGCCTGGGTTGCGGGCCGGGTCCCCAGTGGGGACCACATGAGAGGCAACCACACATTGATGTTTCTCTCTCTCTCCTTCTCCCGCTCTTCCCCTCTCTAAAAATAAATAAATAAAATATTTTAAAAAATTGGCAAAGGACCTGAACAGACACTTCTCCAAGGAGGACATACAGAGGTCCCAGAGACATATGAAAGGACTCTCAGCATCACTAGCCACCACAGAGATGCAAATTAAAACCACAATGAGATACCACTTCATACTGGTCAGAATGGTCATCATAAACAAATCAACAAACAACAAGTACTGACGAGGCTGTAGAGAAAAGAGAACCCTTGTGCACTATTGGTGGGAATGCAGACTATAGCAGCCACTGTGGAAAACAGTACAGAATTTCCTCAAAACACTAAAAATGGAACTACCTTTTGACCTGGAAATTCCACTGCTGGGATTATACCCTAAGAATCCTGAAACACCAATTCAAAAGAACCTATACATGCCAAAGTTCATAGCAGCACAAATTACAGTAGCCAAGTGCTGGAAACAGCCCAAGTGCCCATCAGTAAATGAGTGGATCAAAAAATTGTGTTACATTTACACAATGGAATTCTATGCAGCAGAAAGAAAGAAGGAGCTGCTACCCTTCATGACAGCATGGATGGAAATGGACATCATTATGCTAAGTGAAATAAGCCAGGCAGTGAAAGACAAATACCATATGATCTCATGTATAAGTGAAACCTAATCAACAAAACAAACAAGTGAGCAAATTACAACCAGAGACATGGAAACAAAGAGCAAACTGACAGTGGGCTGAGATAATAATGGTGGATAATAATGGGGGAAGGAAAGGGGAGTGTCAAGGAACATGTATAAAGCACTCTATGAACAAAGGGAGGATTGAAGGTCGAGAGGTAGGGCGGGAGAGTAATGTGGGGAAAGTGGGGACTACCTTAATTGAACAACAATACAAAAATCACAAAGGAGGTTCAGCAAAGAAAGGGTAGTTTTAAACGGTGCTTGCATAATTGAACAACCTTACGTGAAGTGCAAACTCTACTCCAGGTTTCTGGGTCAAGAAGTGCCCTACTTATTAGAGAACACCTCTGGTTGTTCTAGGAAATACTTGAGTACCTGACCATATTTCATTAAGTGTATGCCATCTGAACTACTTATCATGACAGTTTTACTGAATAGTAAGTCCAGGGGGTTGTGAAAGCAATCATTTATTATAAAAGGAATATATTCATACCCAGCCTTGAACAGATCCCTGAGTTTAAGGAACTCAAAATTTTTATAATGTTTTTTGCCCTTGGGGAAATACTATCTCTGTCTTCCAAGGCTGTTTGTTATACAAAAATGATATGTAGAAACAAAAATATGCCCAGTGAAAGGCAGTCAGTGTCTCTGCTCATTCAATGTGCAGAAATATGACACCCATGAAGAATTTCTCTCAACACACAGCTATGGGGATGGAAAGATTCTAATTAATTCACGATGTGCCCCATAATGGAACCCTACTTCTTTATTAATGAAGCTAGCTTACAATTTTAATTGTCAAGTATGATTGTTTCCCTTGTCCTTAAATCCCCTATCTCCTCCACCATGAGCACCAAACCTATAAGGCATCAGTAACAGAAGCCAGAGAGAAAGAATTGTGGAGGATGTTCACGAGAAAGAGAGAAGCTGGCAGCATTCCACCCATTCTCCAGACCATTTTAGGTTTATCCCACTGCAGCCTTAGCTGGAGGGAGGCAGCCTGACATCAATCTCTGAATAAATACTGAAGTATTGACTATTATATGAAACTGCATATTCTAAATCTAGATTGATCTTTGTATCTTAAAATAACTACAAAATTCAAGGAATTTCCTAAGTGTCCATCCAGGAAAAAAACACTAACCATATTGAGCATATTAAAAGGCTATGAGGAAAAAAAAAGCAATTTGCTTTCTACTTGGATACTACTAGATGTCTTGATACCAACATACCACTTAATACACATAATTTATGCACAAAAACATCTGTTCAAGGCAATTCTCCTAGGGAATTAAAATTTTATTATTTTACCCTCTAGGTTGTGGCAATGTTTAACTTTTTTAAATAAATAATTTATATTACTTAACTAATTTAGAAAGAAATTATTATATATTGAATATAATACAATAAAATAAAAAGTAGAAGAATTTATAAGCCCAGAATAGATTCACAAGTTAAACAACAACCTCTGAAAAATCACTTTCTTTCTTGAAAGTGTCATAACCTCATATTAAAGGACCCTTAAGTAGAGTTGGGGACACACTTGCTCAGCCATATTCAAGAAGCTACACTGCATACAGCACATACCTCAGTTCTTTACCAAAGGAGTCAAGCCTGGTTCTAGGAAAGCAAAAATCAGCTTCACCATGATAGCACTTCAGAGAAACACATCAGATTCTGGGCAAGAGGCAGCTGAGGACCAGAATTTCATTATCAGCTGGAAAGCAGTGATGCAGAAAGCAGAGAATCTAGGACCACAGTATGGAAAATAGAGAAGGCAAAGCAAATGTCTTTGGAATAAGACTCCATTGTGGCTGTAGCAGTCAGAAGCAACTTCTCTCTGAGAAAAAGTAGAGCTTCTTAGATACATGTCTATAGGAATCTGTTTATCCAGTGGGCTACTTAGTATTACTCTAAATAACAATCCTATATACTACTATTCAATGTGACTTCCTGAATTAAACTGGAAATTAATGTCCTGGCACTTACTTTTGGTACCAGATTCACTCAGAAGCACTGTATTTAATATACCAATAAAATTACTTATTGAGAACCAGCTTCAGCAGGACACAATAGGACACTGTTCCCTCCCATCCTGAAAGAAACTGATAAGAATTATCTTGCCTAGTTGTATGGAATATTATCACCTCTACATACTTCATATACAATAATAAATTGATAAAATAGTTTCCTTGCAAATGAAGCCCACATTTTGAAAGTCTTATCTAAATAGTAATGTTTCACAAATGCTAGAATTTTTTAAAATCTTATCAAATCAATGCCAACTGTACTTATAATAATGTCTCCACCAATCAGGCTTTAACAGGTACTACGTGGAGATAAACAAACAAACCAACAAACAGCAGTTCCTGCTTTGTGGGGGTTGAGAATTATATCAGTAAGTGGGGTATTTAATGACATAACAGAATAATCACTAATCCAAAAATTTCACAAACATACATTAATAGACAAGGAAAAACACTGCATTGACCTTTTGTCAAAGATTTGAAAAACAAGTGTTTATGTGGGACTGGTAAATTGATGGGCATTATTGTTTAGAAAACTAAAATTAAACTTCTGATAACTGAGGAATTTCCAGTATTCATTTGGAAGTTATCCCATCTCTTATCCTAGGAAGACTGGAGGCTGGTCTCCCAGAGAGCAGTTTGCTTTCCTGATTCTAGAAATGAAGTACTCTCTGGGTGCAGTGAATTTTATGTGTGAAAATTAAAGGAGGGTGCAGATCCAAAATCATGCAAAGAGAAGGGACTCAAAAAGGCAAAAAGGAAAAAACCTAGAAAGCTCCTCAGATCAGAGGAAACCGAAGGGAGACATGAACACTCAGGCCCAGTCATAAGCATCAGAGCCCAAGCTGCTGAGAGCAGATGCAAAGCATATCAGCACAAAATGTGGGGTGGAGGTCCTGAGTAAGGTAGAATGGTTATGTCAGGCTCACTCTGGACACCTACTGGGTGTGATCAAGTGGAGTGCTTTCTTTGTGGCAGGTGTGGGTGTGGGAGATGGTTTCAGGAGGAGTTACAAACACTTACCAAATGCTTAGAGAGGATTCTTGGTCTGTTTTTCCAGGAAACAGGGTAAAGGGGGAACTCCCCAATTGTTTTCAAAAACCTGGCACAGGCCAGATTTGAAATAGCACATAACATAAACATTAACAGAGAATTGTGTTTTCCGCAGAACAAAAACCCAACATTTTATATAGGATGTGTGGTCTGATAAGGTCTTTTTTTCTTACCATTTTTTCCCACCACCATTTATCCCCCTTATGCCCCTTCCCCACGATCACCACACTGTTGTCCATGTCCATGAGTCCTTTTTCCTTTTTGCTTGATCTCTCCACTCCCTAAACAACCCCTTCCAGCAATAGAGCTATTTAGACCAAATTTTCTTGCTTTTTATTCTAAGGATAAGTGGACATTTATTTCTAACATGGACTGGTTATATGCAAATACATGTGAGTCATGGCCCACTGCTGAAAAGTGTGTTTCTGGAAGCAATGCACACTAATTAAGTAGTTATTGAAAATCACCATTTGACAACTATAATTTTGCCACCACCTTTCCAAATCATAAAGTGAAAAGTATCTTGTAGCAAATATATTTTAACTAAAATGTACTATAATGCAGCTGCTAAAAACCTCTAAGGCTGAGTCCTCTTTTATAAATAATGTTGATTACAAGCAAAGAAAATAAATCATAGTAAGAGATACCATATGAAATTTTCAAAATATTCTATTTAATGATGGAACAGCCCAATAATTGATAATTTTTAAGATTAATACCTCTCTCTGGCACATATGATAATTATTAATAACAAACTTCTATAAAACAATACCTAATTAATATCTACTGAGGGCAAACCACATGCTAGGCATTGTGCTAAGCAGTTTACATACATCTATCCATTTCTCTATTTATCTATCTACCATCTTATCTACCTATATAGCTATTGGTGCAAACTAGATAATTCTGTTCTTTTTAAAAAAATTATTATATTTTATTGATTATGCTTTACAGTTGTCCCATTTTTTCTCCCTTTGCCCCCCTCCACCCAGCATCCCCCACTCCCTCAGGCAATCCCCCCACCATTGTTCGTGTCCATGGGTCATGTGCATAAGTGCTTTGACTACTCCCTTTCCTATACTCTACTTTATATGCCCATGGCTATTCTGTAGCTACCTGTTCGTACTTCTTAATTCTCTAACCTCTTCACCCACTTCCCTAAACCCCTCCCTTCTTTTAGATTCAATGGTTGACAGGTATGTATTTAATGCCATTTTATTGTTCATAGTTTGGATCTTCTTTTCTTAAATAAGTCCCTTTAACATTTCTTATAATAATGGGTTGGTGATGATGAATTCCTTTAGTTTTTCCTTTTCCAGGAACCTCTTTATCTGCCCTTCGATTATGATACGAAGACAAGGAGTCATAGCAGCTCTACCTAATACATAGAAACAAACATAGGGAGGCTGCCAAAATAAAGAGACAAAGAAACATGGGCCAAATGAAAGAATGGATCAAAACTCCAGAAAAAAAAACTAAACAAAATGAAGATAAGCAATCTATCAGATGCAGAGTTCAAAACATTAGTTATAAGGATGCTCAAGGAATTTAGTGAGGATCTCAACAGCATGAAAAATATCCAGTCAGAAGCAAAGGATACACTAATTGAAATAAAGAACAATGTACAGGGAAACAACAGTAGAGTGAATAAAGCTGAGATTCAAATTAATGATATGGAATATAACAAAGCAAAAAACAGCCAATCAGAACAACAAGAAGAAAAAAGAATAAAAAATAATGAGGATAATATAAGCAGCCTCTTAGACAACTTCAAGAGGTCCAACATTCACATCATAGGGGTGCCAGAAGGAAGAGAGAAAGGGCAAGGAATTGGAAACCTATTTGAAAAAATAATGAAAGAAAACTTTTCTAATTTGGTGAAGGAAATAGACATGCAAGTCCAGGAAGCACAGAGAGTCCCAAACAAGATGAATACAAAGAGGACCACTCCAAGGCACATCATAATTAAAATGCCAAAGGCTCAAAATAAAGAGAGGATCTTAAAAGCAGCAAGAGAAAAGCAGATAATTACCTACAAAGGAGTTTCTATAAGACTGTCAGCTGATTTCTCAAAAGAAACTTTGCAGGCTAGGAGGGACTGGCAAGAAATATTTAAAGTCATGAAAAGAAGGGAACTACAGCCAAGACTGCTCTACTCAGCAAGGATATCATTTAGATAACTCTGTTCTAAAGTATTCTCTTTTCAACTCTCATTAATCATAAGCAATTTGAAAAGAACAAAAAATGTAAATGACAGAAAATAATCCAGTTCTACATAAGTTAACATAATATAGAAATTCACTAATTGAAAAAAAAACGCATTCCCTGACCAGTGTAGCTCAGTAGGTTGGGCAATTTTTATTGGCAAGCTGAAAGGTCACCAGTTTCCTGGTCAGGCACATGCCTGGGTTGTGAGCCAGTCCCTGGTTGGGATGGAGCAAGAGGCAACCAATCAGTGTTTCTTCCACACATCAATGTTTCTCTCCCTCTCTTTCCCCTCTCTCTAAAAATAAATAAATAAAATCTAAAAAACAAGGCTGAAAAATTTCAAATGTTCAAATAGTCAAAGTTTACTTATCATGTTGGGAAATGATAATAAACTATAGTTCATAACAGATTTCAAAGAGAAAGGTTTTCAAAACACTTGAAGTTGTCATAAAAATTTTCAAAATACTAGTATACAGTTCCATTGGTTATCTTCAAACAATATGTAAAATAATCTTGGGGAAATAGAAGTACTTTGCATTCTTATAATTTTTCATCTTTCTATTTTTTTAAATTTAAGTAGTTAAACCTAGCTAACATAACAACCATAAAACAAAACTACAGAGCCACTTATTTGTGAATACATATTAAATATTTCCAAATATTAATAAAATATTAGCAGTTGAGTACAGCAATAAAGTAGGTATATTGATTATAAGGAATATTTTATTATTGTATAAAAGATATACATTCTCCTTATAAAAACTAAACAACTCAGGAAAAGCAAAAATCACTTGAATTTTCATTACCACGAAATAATGAATACTAACATTTGAAAATGTTGGAATATTTATTAACCTTATAGCATTCTTATATTAACCAAGAATTCATTCTAACACCAAATGGGAAAAGTATTATTACTATACCTAAAAACAACTAACTAACTAAAACTTGGCAGAAAATAATTATTTGTTGAATGGGGTTTGCCCATTAGCTATTTTTTTTTAAAAAGCAGCAAAACAGTGATTGAAAACAATGAGTATTTATTATTGCTCATAAGTCTATGGGCCAGTGAGAGGTTCCACTGAACTGCGCTAGACTTAACTGAACTTGGCTGACCTCATTCCTGCATCTGAAGGCAGTTAGGGTGTGGGCTGGGAACTGATGCTTCAGGAAGGCATCCATCCTACTGCAGTTATGGGCTTAAGCTGAACAGCAGGGTTACCAGGGTAATGAGTCTTTTAGCATCCAGAAGGATAGACTGGGTACGCAGCACAGACAGCGATCCAAGAAAAAGAACAAAAGTGTTAGATCTCTTGAAGCCAGGTCTCCGAACCGAAGCAGTATCACTTTCAGTGCCTTTTGGCCAAAACAAGTCACAAGGCTAGACCAAATTATAAATACCCACCACTTGAAGAGAGGAGTCGCGAGGTCACATTGCTAAGGGTGTGGATTCAGGAAGGAGTAAAATACGTCATCCTGTTTATAATCCATTTATCACATGTCAAAAGAAAAGTAAAAGAATTCTAATGGTTTCCCCATGTGCAATGTAAACATTAACATAGATCATACAGAGTTATATATATAATGAGGCATTTTTTCTGAGAACTGCCCACCTCAACTATAGAGTGTCTTGTTAACAGCAACGTATTTTCTTGTATTATAAAGGAACATGACCCTCTAGCCAGAGTAAACACATAATTCAAGATGGGCCAAATTATCACTCAATAATTTGAATTGGGTGATTTAGACACTGATACTTGAGATTAATGGCTGAGCCCTAGTATAGGGAATACATATTAAATCTTCTGCTGAGGTTCATAGATCTGGTTTGGACTCCATCTTCCATAAGATCTGATTATTATTTCCTTTGCTTTTGTGACATAATCTAGGGCCATTCCAATAATTCCCTTTCTTGTATAAGCTTACTTATACTGATTTAGATTACCTAGAACCAAAGCAGTTGCAAAAAAATACTGTACATGGGGGTTAAACGAGCTTCTTTTCATTTTTTCTTCTCTTCACTTTAATGTTTTTCTCCTAATACAAAGCATCTCCAGAGTTTCTAACAAAGATAAAGAAATATCTCTTTGTCTACTTATTTTTATCTATTTTTAATATTTTTAATGATGGTATATTTTTACCTTGATCACCATCACAGAATTTACAATAGAATTCTGTTATTAAATAATTATAAATATTATAAATATTCTAAAATATTCTAAACAGGGGTGTCCAAACTTTTGGCATCTCTGCACCACACTGAAAGAAGAAGAGTTGTCTTGGGCCATACATTAAATATGTCACAACATGTAATCACAAAAATATCTCAAAATGTTTTAAGTAAATTTATGACTTTGTGTTGGGCCGCCATTCACAGCCAGCCTGGGCTGCATGTGGCCCACAGGCCATAGGTTGGACACCCCTGGTTAGAGCAGTAAAATGGACAGCTTTAAATATGCATGTAATCTTAGAGATTACATGCATAAAATATGAAGTGATTTATTCCAGATCACAAGAAATTAGTTGAAAAACTGCCTTATATTCCACTGATGTTTCTCCTACCCTCATGCAGTGAAGTGGTTTTTATAAGCCATTTAAGGATTTGGCAATTAATCTAGCAACTAAAAATAACGTGCTGTGACAACTACTCTACACTTGTGTTACATATAAAGTACGCATAATAATAATGCTTACAGGGATGTTTTGAGAATTCAGAAAAAATTAATACATGTAAAGCTTATTACACAACAAGTTTATGTAACAAGTGTGCAATACATATTAACACTAGGCATTTTCACCTGTTGTTTAAATATATAATTTAAAAAATCAACTCCACTGAGTATACTTTACATACAATAAAATGCATCATGTTAAGTATAAATTTCAATGAGTTTGGACACTTTTTTATACCTTGATATATGCCAACCAGCACAATCAATATAAACTGCATTTCCATCAATTCAGATTTTAAGTGCCACTTCCGAGCCAATCTCCAACCCAGGAAACCATTGATCAGTTTTTTGTCACTATGGTTTAGATATCTACTTTCTAGAGTTCAATTGTGTCAGGCTTCTTTACCTTAGCATTAATGTTTTTGAGATTCAGTCATTTTTATATGTTGTGCAGTTAACTCCTTTTAACTGCTGACCAATATGATTTTATATGATCATACCACCATTTGTTAAACCATTCACATGTTGAGACATAAAGACTCCAATTTGTCCTCCTTCAAATTGTTTTAGCTATTCAAACCTTTTTACATTTTCATTTAAACTTTAGAATCGACTTGACAATTTCAGCAAAGAAGATTCTGATGTTTTGATTGGAACTCTGTTAAATTTTTACCTCAATTGAGGAAGAACTGATATCTTAATAATATTGAGTCAACCAATACATGAACATGGTATATCATTCTGTTTATTTAGGTCTTTATAAAATTTCTCTTAGCAATGTTTTCTAGCTTTCAATATACAGGTGTTGAACAACATTTGCTTTAATTATTCTTTAACCTGTCTTAACTCTTTCATATCTTTTTGGTGTTACTATAAATGTCTTTTATTTAATTTCTAATTTTTCAGAGCAAGTAGGCAAAAATAACATTTTATATAGACCTTGTATATGTCTACCTTTCTACAATCACTAGTTATTCTCAGTTTTTGGTGAATTTTTTGTGACTAAGAAAACTTTAATTTATTCTCATCTGTATGCCTTTTATATAAATATCTTGCCATAGTATACCACCCAGGATCCCAGCAGTAAAATAATGAATCTCAGAGGCTTTACCCATGGTAGAGGGTAAGCAGTCATTATTTCACCTTTAAGTATGATGGTTGTTGTGATTTTTTATAGTGCTGTTTATCAGGCAGAGTTCCTAGTTTACTAAGAATCTACCATAAGTGCAAGTTAAATTTTTGTGGAAAAGCTCCTTAACACTGAAAGCACAAGCCACAAAAGCAAAAATAAATAAGTATAACTACATCCAATTAAAAAAAATCTTTGTAGCAAAAGAAACAACCATCAAAATGAAAAGACAACCTGTGGAATAGGAGAAAATAAATGGAAAACACATACCTAATAAGGAGTTAATATCTAAAATATATAAGGAACTCATACAACTCAATAGGAAAAACACAGACAATGCAGTTTAAAATGATCAAAGAAGTGTTGGCAAGGATGTGGAGAAAAGGGACCCCTGCACGCTGTTAGCAAGAATATAAATTGGTGCAGCCACTATGAAAAGCAGTATGAAGGTTTCTCAAAATATTAAAAATACAACTACAGTGTGATCCACAGTTCCACTTCTGGGTATTTATCTGAAGGAAAACACTAACTTGAAAACATGGAATCCTATGTTCAGTGCAGCATTATGTACAATAGCCAAGACATGGAAGCAACCTAAGTGTCAGTCAATGGATGGATGAATCAAGGAAATGTGCCACATGACCCTGCAATCTCCCTTCTGAATAGTTATCCAAAGAAATCACAAACACAAATTCAGAAAGACGTGTACCTGCATGTTTATTGCAGCATTATTGACAATAGCCTAAATATGGAAGCAACCTAGGCTAGCATTGATAGATGAATGGATTCAGAAGATATGGTACATATATACCATGGACATAAAATAAGAATGAAATCTTGCCCTTTTGTGGCAACATGGATGGACCTAGAGGGTATTAGGTTGAATGAAATAGATTAGACAGAGAAAGATAAGTACCATATGATTTCACTTATACATCAGTTCTAAAAACCAAAACAAACCAAAGAGAAACAAATGCATATAAAGAGAAAAAACTGATGGTTACCAGTTGGGAGGAGGTGGGAAAAATGGACAAAAAAAGTGAAGGGGGTTAAGAAGTATAAACTGCCGGTTACAAAATTAGTCATGGGGTTGTAATAATATACAATAGAGGGAATATAGTCAGTAATATCATTAATAACCATGTACAATGCCAGATGGGTACTAGACTTATCATGGTGATCACTTTGTAAAGTATATAAATGTATAACACAATTATATACATGAAACTAATATAATGTCATATGCCAAATATATAAAAAATTAGACTCCAAATATTTAAGGTGTAAAGAAAAACTAGAGCAAGGTGTTGGTGTAAACATTGTCTATACAATCAAAATTGGTAATCAGTTATCAGATTTCATTATAAGAAGTGTTTCACTTTTTTCTTTAAATTCAGAATTTTTTTTAAAAAAATGAATCAGGATGGGTCCTTCTTATGCAGAATTGTGTCCTTCCAGGTCTATTTTTTGCTATCTCATCCACCTGCCACATGTGCTGGGTTCCAGGAAATTTCAATCTAGAAAAGAAAGAATTTGGCATCTATGTGCTTGCAGATTCTCTTCTGAACAGAAATATGCATAGTTGCTTTTTTATATTCAGAATTTGGTTTTATTAAAATATGTCTACGGTCTTCTATTTCACAGTTTAAAAATATCTATGTAGAATACAAATATTTATTTCACTCTTATTCTTTTTTATTTTTTATACTTTTTTAAAATGGTTTTTCAATTACATTTGTCTGAATTTTCTCCCCACCACTCCCCTCCAGTTTCCTTTTGCTTCCACCCTCTCCCTTGGTTTTGTCCATGGGCCCTTTATAGTAGTTCCTGAAAACCCTTTCTCCACAGTCCTCTCTCCCCTCCCCTATGGCTGTTGTTAGATTGTTCTTAATTTCATTGTCTCTGGTTATATTCTATTTGCTTTAGTAAATGAATGGATCAAAAAACTATGGTACATTACACAATGGAATTCTACACAGCAGAGACAAAGAAGGACCTCCTACCCTTTGCATCAGCATGGATGGAGCTGGAAAGCATTATGCTAAGTGAAATAAGCCAGGTGGTGAGGGACAAATACCATATGATCTCACCTTTAACTGGAACATAATCAACAAGAGACAAAAACAAACAAAATGTATAGTTGCTTTTATGTAGACTAAAATAACAAGGAGATTTCCTGGTAAAGGCCACTATGAAACTTAATCTTAAGGTTGACATATTTTGTTTCTGTAGTATTTTTTAAATCTGATATTTCCAATTCAGCTCTGAAAATAAGTGGGGCTACATCAAGAAATCAAGAAGAAAAATTTTGAAAGATAAAAAACCACACAGAATAATCCCCTGGTGCTTGCTAGTATAGCCAATGTGTTATAGGTAAGCTAATTTGAGAAGATATTATAACAATATAAAGTATTCTTGACAACAAATTTGAGCCCTATCAAATTGAAATGTCTTTAATTGTCAAATAAAATATTTTAGTCTTTCTGAAATACACAAGTTATATAAATCATTTATTAGGTACCAACACTTCATAAGACTTCTTCTAATTATATATAAAGGAAATATATCAAAAAAGCTTGCCCTGGCTGGTGTGGTTCAGTGGGTTGAGCTTCAGACTGTTAAGGAAAGGGTCACTGGTTTGATTCCTAGTTCAGGCCAGAGGCAACCACACATTGATGTTCTCTCCCTCTTTCTCCCTCCCTTCCCCTCTCTCTAAAAATAAATAAATAAATAATAAATCTAAAAAGATATTCAAGTATATAGAACACTTTAAACTTTAAGCAGGATATTTAATTATGATTATTATAACACTAAAAAGTAATGTTATAAGAAGTTATATACAAAAACATGTTATTAAACTAGAGATAGAGATAATATTTACAAAATTAAATTACATATTAATCTGCAGAATAAAGGAGAATATTATTAAGGTGAAGAATGGTGGAACCAAGCTTTTATAGATGGTTAATTAATTTAATGCCCTCCTCTTTTTAATGAATAAATTATAACTTTTAAAAATAATGTAAAAGAAGATTCAAATAGAGATCTGTTATTTTTTAATGAGCCTTACATGTACATTTGGTAATGCAATAAAACTCAGTTTCTCTACTACTGTCTGTAGAATCTTTTGTTAGGGCAAGGTCAAAAAGAGGGGTTTAGAAAAAAGATTTCCAAAATTGTTTCAGTGTTTAAATATGTCACTGGGAGACAAATTTAATTCAATTTGCAAGATTAAAGATGTCTTGATTGAAAAGGAAATAATCCCATTTTTGTTCAATATTGATGATAAGCCACTCATAAAAATAATTATTTTTAAAATCTTATATTCACTTAGTTTTCTTTCAAGATATTAAAACTGTTCTCCATCTTTAATGTGTGCATTCAATGACTATTTCAGCAGGCAATATTTATATTTAAAAATAACTTATGTAATAAATAAATTTCCCATTAAGTTTTTATACAGTAATTACTTAAAATGCTACAAAGAGCAGTACATCAGGAAACTTTTTTTTATGTTTTATGGTACTGAAAAGTAGCAGGCAATGACATACATTGGAACCTTTCCAATAACTATGTGTAATATATTCCAAAATGTCCAGATTCAGCCCAAATGCCTTGATATAGTACAAAGTTGTGTTATCCAAGAGTTGAAACACTCTTGAGCAAAACATATTTGCCTCACTATGCAAGGTTAAACAATATAAAGAGCTCATGAAAGCATGGTGTTATACAAGAGGAGTGCTTCCCTCTGAGATTTTAAGTGGGGAAACTAAAATCTTGAGTTCAGAATGGGGAGAAAAACTCACTTATATTACTATCCCACTCTACTTTTTAATAAAATGTTCATCAGATAGCACAACTTCCTTTGGCATTTTGAAGAATAGGTGTATTATCAGCAACATGTAAATTTTTCCTCCTCCTCTCAATGAATAATTTTAAAAGCTTTGTCACTACACTAATGGGAAATACCTTGCAATAATCAGAAAAATGGCTTTTACAATGACAAATTACTTAAAGCAAAACCAAAGTGTTTGTACAATAGTTCTTAAACATGATAAATATTAGGGAATTTAAATATGCCAATACAAAGTACATCTGTGATTTTAAATTGTATTTTATGGCCAGAAGGAGTAACTTTTAGATGAAATAATGACACCATAAGAATGAGACTACAAATTTGATCAAAAGCACAGTTTAGCTAGGATCTAAGTTTAAGTACTAGCTTTTTATAAATGCCAGTTTTGAAAGTATAAATATGTTATTTACATTAAATTAATTTATATCTCTGTTTATTTTGATGCTCCTCCAAATTCCAGAAAATATTTGAAATGTAAGATCCACAGATCTCACAAATTATTATATAAATACTAATTTTCAATCATTTGAAATAGTTAACAAAAGTAGCACTTTTAATTAAGTATTGATTATCACTAAAAAATAATAGCTCTTTTGAAAAGCTACATCATCAAAGCATTGATGTTAGCTTTTTAACAAAATTTACTTTGTGTTGTCTCAAATGGCTTTCTTTTCTAAGCAATTTTCTTTTTCCTACCCCTTAGAAATTATTCAGTGAATTAAAGGACAGGGTTTTTTTGATATTTATATGTTAATCTAATATAGAGTAATTATTGTTTAAATTTCTATGGGGTATTGTCCTGAAGACAACACATATTTACTTTTAGATTCTAAAACCCTACTTTTTACTGGATTGAAAGTTAATGTTGACTGATACCACAATTGCCAATGTCTACAATTTTTCTTATGATAAAAATTCTAGATAAGTTAACTTTTACTATGCAACTTAAAGAGCCTCATTTGTGGACTACATATACAGGAAAACATACAAAATAGTTTTCTTGTAAATAATGCTTCAGTGAACATAGGCATGCATATATCTTTACAAATAAATGCTTTCAAATTTTGGGGGTAGGCAACCAGAAGGAGAATTGCTGGATTATATGGTAACTCTATTCTTATTTTTTTGATGAATCTCCATACTGCTTCCACAGTGACTGTACCATTTTATATTTCCACCAGCAGTGAATGGAAACAACTGAAGTGTCCTTTGATAGATGATTTGATAAAGATGTGAGATATATATATATATATATATATAGCATTCATATATATATGAATGCTACTCAACCATAAGAAAAGATGAAATATTGCCATTTAAGACAACATGAATAAAACTTGAGAATATTATGCTAAGGGAAATGAGTCATTTAAAAAAGCTAAGAACCACATGATTTCATTCATATGTGTGTATAGAACAAATTTATAGACACAGACAACAGTATGGTGGTTACCAGAGGGAAGGGAGCTGGGGGGAAGTAAAGCTTAAAGGGGCTGAATATAGGGTGACAGAAGATGATCATGTATTATAGAAATGTACATTTGAACCCTATATGATCTTATTAACCAATGTTACCCCAGTAAATTATTTCTTATTTTATTTTATTTTTATTGTTTATGCTGTTAGTTGTTCCCACTTTTTCTCACTTCCCCCACATCCAGCCATGCCTCCTCAATAAATTTGATTTTAAAAATTAATTTAACAATATGTTTCTTGCACTTTTTCATATTCTCAGTGTTGGAATATCCATTACTGATAATTGCCAAGGGCCAAAAATGGAATCTGACGTCAAGATTTTCAAAAGCTACTAAGAAAATTAAAGAACTACACAAATAAATAAAATGTAAAGCAAAATAAGAACTATGGTCCATGAGAGACATGAGTGCATGCCATAGAAGTTTAGAAAAAAAAAAGATGGTGTCTGACTAAGGGGCAAAAAAGGAAAAATCAGGAGACACTTGAAAGAAAAATTGGTTTGCATATAGCCTTAGCAGACAGGAACAATCTAGACATTAAGTTTAAAGATACCCAAATATTTTTTTAAAAAATAAGAAAAAGCAAACTTCATAGTACACATTTAAGTGATTTAAAAGTGTTTATGGCCTTTTGTGTGTGTGTTTGTGAAACCAAGATTTCACTTTGCTCCAAAAGAAAAAAAAACTGTTTTTTCATTCATGTATCTCTTTCAAAGCTGCACTCTGCCTATAGCAGTTGTTCAATAAATCAGTGCTAACGTAATGAACTACCTAATGTAAACTTACTTCAGGAAACATTTATTTAATGCTATAAATAATTGGTACCAAGAACTAGATGCTTATATGTAGACATCAACTTATTTATGCTACAAATTTGCATGTTAGGAAAATAAATTAGTTTTAAAATGCTTTATAATACTATATTTCTAGCTTTTCAACATATAAAAACCCCATGTGTTTATTGAGAAAACTGGATGTTCAATAGCTCAGGTATTGTACATTTTATGTTGTACAGAGTTTTATAATGAAACTGTCAACTCTTCTCCATTTGGGTGAATACACAACTTACCTCATTTTAAAACACAGACTTTGATGTCTCTGTATATACCATGTGTCACAAATGAAGACTTGTGTGTATGAAAAGTAAAAAAATGATAGCATTAAAACATAAAAAAGCAATAACAATGAATTCAAGAGCTATAAGAGAAATTATAAGAAACTTATCCTCAATCACATTTATTACTTCCATGGAACATAAAGTCTACCAAACTCACATTTAAGACAGTCTGTGTACTGCTTCTCAAATTGGGTAAATAACCTTTCATGGTGGATGCTATTTTTATTTTGAAATATTAGCAGTTTCTTACTTGTTCAATATTTGAAGAGCAATGAATAGAATACCATTATTAACTTTAATAATAAGAGAATGATAACATTTTGTAACAGTAAACTTTGATATAAAATAGTTCATTTAATGGTATGTCATTTTTCATTTTTATCATTAAAATTACATATTCCCACTTAAGTCCTAGAATTATTTGCAAGTTTATGGTTAAGCATTTTTGAAAAATAACCATTTCTGTATTTTCCTCCAAGATCAAATGACTCAAACAAACTTTCTTTACAGGGACAATTGAAGATTAGGTACTAAGACTGACTTCCCACTGAAACATTATTTTTAATGTAAGATAAAGTATTAAAATAATTATTTAAAATATACTAGTAACTTGGAAAAAACTTGAAATGTTTCAATGCCCCTCAACACATGCACACTAAAGGCAAAACATGAATATAAATGGGAAAGAGGAACACTGAGTGCAAATATTCCATGGAGCATTTGACACGTCATTGGCCTTGAAATTTGGTTTTCAATAGCACAGTGTCTAGGGCACACAAGAAAACAAGTAGGGCCTGCCCAACATGTGGATATCTAATCCAAAAAGCCCCCACGAATTTAGACTCTAGAGCTGTGCTATCCAATACGATAGCCACTGCCCAATGTGTCTATTTAATACTTGAAAGCTGTCTAATGAGAGGCAGGAACTGAATTGGTAATTATTCTTAATGTCAATCAATTTTAATTAGAAATTATTGATTCAGTTATTTGAAAATGTATGGCTATGTTGGAATATTTGTGTATTCAAATCTACTTGACAAGTATACATTTTTATTTATTTTCCTATGTTTTTAATTAATTTATTTTTTATTGTTGTTCTATTAAGTTGTCCCAATTTTCCACCATTGCTCTCCCCCACCCCACACTCAATTTTTAAAAACATAAGCACAGAAAAGTTAAGAAACATTTAGTGTAAATTTATGCATTTTAAGTATAAAATGTCATATTTCAGACAGTATGAAATGTAAAAACCTCAAAAGTTACTATATTGATTATGTATTAAGGAGCATAATTAAAATGTATGACAATTAATCTTACCTATTTCTTTTTACTTTTTTAAAATTAAATTAATCAGGGAACATTGGCTAATAAAATTATGTAGGTTTCGAGTGTGCAATTCTGTAATACATCATCTGTATATTGCACTGTGTTCCCACCACCCAAAGTCAAATCATCTTCTGTCACCTTATGTTTGGGCCCCTTTGACTTTTACTAAGGTAACCACCAGACTGTTGTCTGTCTATGAGTTTCAGTTTTATACACCATATATGAATGAGATCATGTGGCTCTTATTTTCTTCTGTCTGACTTATTTCCTTAGCATAATATTATCAAGGTCCATCCATGTTGTCACAAATAGCAGTACTACTTCATCTTATCTTATTTTTGAGTAGTATTCCATTGTATATGTGTTCCACATCACCTTTATCCAATCACCTATCAAAGGACACTTTGGTTGTTTCCATGTCTTGGCCACTATAAATAATGCTGCAATTTAAAAATTTTAATTGACTTTCATTTTGAAATATTAAGTATGAGTAGTAAAATGTCTAGAATAACTATAAATAGAAGTCACATAGAGTATATAGCCTCTACATAAATAGAGGTTTAAAAACTAAAGAAAAAGCACAAAAAACAAAATGCTGAGAGACCCAAGATGGAAGAGGAATAAGTGGAAGCTATATTAACTTCCTCCCAGGATCACTTTGGAATTACAACTAAATTCTAGAGAAATTATACCGAATAACCAACTGACCACTAGCTAGAGTGAAGCCTTATAACCATGGACAGACAGAAGAAACCACTTCACCAAACGTGACTGGTAGAGAGTGGCATGAGCAGGCTGGCTGGGCACCCATGGGCAGCAGCTGAAGTTCCAGGGGGATATTATATCAGCCAGGGGGTTCCACCTGAGAAGTATGAGGTTAAAACACCAAGCAGGGATCCCCAGCCTATAGCAACAGAACCAGGAATGGAATCCAGATAACATTCAGCTATGAAAAGAAGCAAGGTTTCTGCCCACCAGGGAGAAATGGCTGAAGACACAGAGAAACTCAGCAGAAACATTTCAGGCCAGAAAGGAATGGTATGAAATGTTCAATGTAATGAAAAGCAAAGACCTACAACCCAGATTACTTTACCCAGCAAGGCTGTCATTTAAATTGAAGGACAAAGAAGGTGCTTCCCAAAGAAGAAAAAGCTTGTACCAAACCAGTACTGAAACAATTATTGAGGGGCTTGCTTTAAAAACAAGAAGAAAAAAGAGAAAGAAAGAAAATAAACAGAGCAAAATAGTCTAACAAAAAATGGCACTAAATACATACCTATCAATAATCACCTTAAATGGAAATGGCTCAAAGGCTTCAACCAAAAGACGTAGGGTAGCTGAATGGATAAGAAAACAAGACTCACATACGTGATGTCTCCAAGAGACCACCCTAGGTTGAAAAATATACACAGACTGAAAATAAATGGATGGAAAAAGATATTTCATGCAAATAGAAAGGAAAAAATGCTGGGGTAGCAATACTTATATCCCACAAAATAAACTTTAAAACAAGGTTATAGAAAGAGAAAAAGAAGGACACTACATAATGATAAAGGGAACAATCCAACGAGAGTATATAACCCTAGTAAATGCTTACACACCCAACATAGGAGCATCTAAATATGTAAAGTAAATCTTGATGAACATAAAGGGAGAGATCAACAGAAATATGATCATAGTCAGGGATTTTAACAGCCCATTTAACCAATGGATAGTTCTTCCAGACAGAAAATCAATAAGGAGACAACAGCCTTAAATGACACACTACATCAAATAGATTTAATTGATATCTTTAGAACGTTTCACCCAAAGCAGCAGAATATACATACTTTTCAGGTGCATCTGGAACATTTTCTAGGATAGACCACATGTTAGGACACAAAGGAGGTCTCAATACATTTAAAAAGATTTCAATCAGATGAAGCATCTTCTTGGACCACAATGCTATGAAACTAGAAACCAATCACAGTAAGAACACTGAAACACACAAAGACATGGAAGCTAAATACCATGTTATTAAATAATGATTAAGCCAACAATGAGATCAAGGATGAAATTGAAAGATATCTTAAAACAAATAAAAATGAGGACAGAGAAATCTAAAATATGAGACACAAGGAAACCAATCCTAAGAGGGAAATTCATAGCATTACAGGCTTACCTCAAGAAACAAGAAAAAGCTCAAATAATCAATCTAACTTTACTCTTAAAAGAACTTGAAAAAGAACAACAAGCAAAGCCTGAAGTGAGTAGGAAAAAGGAAACAGTAAAGATCACATCATAAATAAATAAAATCATCTTTTAAAAATGATACAAAAGATTAATGAATCCAAGAGCTGTTTCTTTTAAAAAGTAAACAAAATTGACAAACCTTTTACCAGACTCATCAAGAAAAAAAGAGGAGACACAAATAAATAAAATAAAAAATGAAAGAGAAGTAACAACTGACACCAAAGAAATACAAAGAATTGTAAGAAAATATTATGAACAACTACATGCCAACAAACTGGACACCTGGACAAAATGGATAAATTCCTAGAAATATACAATCTTCCAAAACAAAATCAGGAAGAATCAGAGAATCTGAATAGGCAAATTACACTTATTTAAATTGAAGCAGTAATCAAAAAACTACCAACAAACAAAAGTCCTGGACCAGATGGCTTCATAGGTGAACTTCCCCATGCATTCCAAGAAGAACTAACACCTCTCCTTCTCAATCTATTTCAAAAAATTCAAGAGGAGGGAAGGCTCCCAAACTGATTTTACAAGGCCAGCACTATCATAATTGCAAAACCAGATGAAGATACTACAAAAAAATTAAATTATAGGCCTATATCCCTGGTGAACATAGATGCTAAAATATTAACAAACCAAATACAGCAATGCATCACAAAGACCATACACCATGATCAAATGGGATTTATTCTGGGAATGCAGGGTAGGTACAACCTTCATAAATCAATAAATGTGATTCACCATATAAACAAAATGAAGGGTAAAAACTACATGATTGTTACCAATAGATGGAGAAAAACATTTAATGAAATCCAGCACCCATTTATGATTAAATTCTTAGCAAAGTGAGAATCAAGAGAATATACATAACATAATAAAGGCCATATATGACAAACCCACTGCCAGCATCATACTGTACCAGCAAAAACTACAAACATTCACCTTAAGATTGGGAACAAGACAGGGATGCCTGCTTTTACCTCTCTTATTCAACATCATACTGGAGGTCCTAGCCATAGCAATCAAGCAAGAAAAAGAAAAAAAAAGGACATCCAAATTGAAAAGGAACAAGTAAAACTGTCTTTATTGACAGATGACATGATACTGTACATAGAGAACCCCAAAGATTCTACCAAGAAACTACCAGAACTAATATATGAATTAAGTTAAATAGAAGGATACACAATGAATGTCCAAAAATCAGTATGTTCTCCCATTCCATAGGTAGTCTTTTTATTTTGTTGATGGTCTCCTTTGCTATGCAAAATCTTTTTAGTTAGATTGTAGAATGTAGTCCCATTTGTTTATTTTTCTTTTGTTTTCCTTGCCTGGGGATATAAAATAAACCTAACCAAGGGTGTAAAAGACCTGTACATGGAAAATTATAATGCTGAAAAAAGAAATTAAAAAAGATACAAATAAGAGGAAGCACATGCCATGTTCATGGATAGGAAGAATTAACATCATTAAAATGTCCATACTACCCAAAACAATCTATAGATTCAATGCAATTCCTATCAAGATTCCAATAACATATTTCACAGAACTAGAACATATATAGCAAAAATTTATATGGGACCACAAAAGTCCCCACATAGCAACAGCAGTCCTGAGAAAAAAGAACATAGAGGAATCATTGCTATCTAATATCAAACTATAAAGCCATAGTAATCAAAACAGCCTGGTATTGGCACAAAAACAGACATATAGGTCAATGGAACAGAATAGAGAGACAAGAAACAAACCCACACCTTTATAATCAATTAATATTTGACACAGGAAGTAAGCACATACAATGGGCTAAAGATAATTTATTCAATACGTAGTTTTTGGAAAATTGAGCAGATACATGCAAAAAATATAACTAGACCATTTCTTATACCACACAGAAGAACAAATTCAAAATGGATTAAAGACTTATTAGACCCATAACCATAAAAACTGTAGAAAAAAACAATGGCAGCAAAATCTCAGACATTGCTTGTAGCAATATTTTGTATGATGTATCTCCGCAGGCTAGGAAAACAATAGCAACAACAATAAAACATAAGCAAATGGGACTACATTAAGCCAAAAATTTTTGTGCAGCAAATGAAAATAACAACAAAATAAAAAGACAAGCCACAAAATCGGAGAACTTAATCCCTGATACATCTGAAAGGTGTTAATATCCAAAATTTATGAAGAACTCACAAAAATCAACATGAAAAAAACAAACAATCCAATTAAAATATTGGCAAAGGACCTGAGTAGACACTTCTCCAAAGAGGACATATAGATAGCCAACAGACATATGAATCAATGCTCAACATCACTAATCACCAGAGAAGTGCAAATTAAAACCACAATGAGATATCACCTCACACCTATCAGAATGGCTATCATCAAAAAATCAGCAAACAAGTGCTGGTGAAGGTGTGGAAAAGGGGAACACTTTTGCTCTGTTGGTGAGAATGCAGACTGGTGCAGCCACTGTGGAAAGCAGTATAGAAATACCTCTAAAAATTAAAAATATGCCTTTTGATCCAGTGATCCCACTTCTGGGAATATATCCAAAGGACCCCAAATCACTAAGTCAAAAAATGCACCCCTATGTTCATTGCAGCATTATTTATAATTGCCAAAATATGGAAGCAGCCCAAATGTTCATCAGTAGATGAACAGATAAAATAACTATGGCACATTTACACAATGGAATATTACTCAACCATAAAAAGGATGAAAATTTTATCCTTTTTCATAGCATGGATGAACCTAGAGACATCTTGTTAAGTGAAACAAGCCAGTCAGAGAAAGACAAGTACATATGATTTCACTCATATGTGAAATCTAATGAACAAACTGAACCAACAAGCAAAATAGAGACAGACTCATAGAGAGAGAGCAGGATGACAGCTAAGGGGGTTGGGGGTTAGGGGATGGAGAGATTGAGCAAAAAGGAAAAAGGATTCATAGGCACAGGCAATAGTGTGGGGGTTGTGAAAGTGAGGGGATATAAAAGGACTAAAAGGTAATTGAAAAATACAATAAAAAATAAAGTAAAAAAAGAAAAAATAAATAAATTGCTCTTTTTTGCAAATAAATAAATAACCAGAGTTCAATAGGAAAAAGAAAGAAAAGCAGAGAAAACATAGAAAATGTATAATGTATAAAATGTATGAAATCAGGTGATAGAAACAAATCCAAAATAAAGGTGTTAATAATAAATGTATGAGAGGAGACCCCCAAAAAACCTGGAATTATCTTCTGAAGGGCAGGCCCCTTGTAGTACAGGTTTCCCCCCTAGGTGAATGTTCTAGGAACCCACCTGTATCAGTGTACCAGCTGGCATTGTTGTGTAAGTCTGTGTTTCGCTTCAGTGAACTTTTTTTGAAGACTCTTTCAGCACATTTGCCCACTTCATGATGGATGACTTACAAGCACACCTGTCTACACTGTGCTGAATGTTCAGGAGTTTTTGAAAATATGACATGACTTCTGTGCCCAACCCTCCCTACTTACGTGATCTTGCCCTGAGAGATATTTTTGGTTTCCCCAGATGAAAAAATTCCTCAAAGTGAAACATTTTGCCAATGTGAATAAGGTAAACAAAAGAATGGCAGAAGCACTGAAAGGCATCAAAATATACAAGTTCAAAAACTGTTTTGAGACTTCCGGCCAAGATGGAGGCATAGGTAGATGCACTGTGCCTCCTCGCACAACCAAGATAGGGACAACAACGATATAGAAACAAAATAACAACCAGAACTCACAGAAATTGAAGTGTATGGAAGTCGGACACCCAAGGATTTAAAAATAGACACTTTCATCCAGACCGGTAGGAGGGGCGGAGTCCGGACGGGTGAGGGACACTGAGCAGAGAGCTGAGCACCCGGGGCGGCGCGCAAGTCTGCAGCAGGCAGACCCTGGGCGCACAAGCAGCAGTGGCTGGTGGGCCCCAGCCAGGGGGTGGCGACTGGCAGACCTAGCAGACCCTGGGCGCACAAGCAGCGGTGGCTGGTGGGCCCCAGCTGGGGGGTGGCGACCTGCAGACCCAGCGAAGTGGCCATTCTGAAGCAAGGCACTGCGCACGCAACTCAGGGTCCCAGCACCAGGAAATAGAGCTTTCGGTCACTGACTGAAAAGGAAGGTCCCACGGGGTGCACAGGCCCACCCACACCGGAATTGGTGCCAGAGGGGCCCGGTCAACTTGCAGAAAGTGGCGGAAGGGTCTGGGGTCCTGCAGAGGGCAGACCAGGCACCATTGTTCCTTCTCGGACCCCACCCCCACATACAACGTCACAACCCTGCAACTGGGGTGCCCCGCCCAGGTGAACTCCGAAGGCCCCGCCCCTCACTACAGGAGCTCGACAAGACCAAAAAACAAAACAAAACAAAACAAAATAAAAAACAGCAAAAAGATGGCTCAAACAGAAGAAGAATGGAAAGCCCCAGAACCCATCCTTTTAAGCGACCAAGAGATAGCCAACCTATCAGATGCACAGTTCAAAGCACTGGTGATCAAGATACTCACAGAATTGGCTGATTTTGGTCACAAACTAGCTGAAAAAATGCAGACTACAGTAAATGTAATGAGGAAAGATGCACAGGGAACCAATGGTGATGGAATAAAAGATGGGTCTCACATC
>CM052540.1:117219367-117241460 GCA_028533065.1 Trachops cirrhosus
TGGCAACCACACCTGAAACAAAAACAAGAAGAAACTAAGCAACAACTAGAACAGGAACAAACACACAGAAATGAAGATCACATGGAGGGTTAGCAACAAGGAAGTGGGAGGAGGGGGGGAAGTATGAAGAATAAGTAGCATAGAGGGTAGATAGAAAATAGACGGGGAGGGCAAGAAAAGAAGGGGAAATGTAGAAGCTAAAGATCTTATGATACATGGACATGAACTAAAGGGGGGAGTGGGAGAGGGTGTTCAGGGAGAAGGGGAACAAAGGGGGGATAGTAGGACAAATGTAATAGCATTATCAATAAAATATGTTAAAAAAACTGTTTTGAGCAGGGGAAAAAGTCTCAATAAGTAATTACATCAAATGGAGACTATTTTGAAAGTAACTGAAGTTTAAATGTAAAAATAAATATACAATTTATAAATAAATTCTGGTTTCAGGGTCCCCCCTTGTAAATATAGAAAATTCTCCATTTAAATATAAACTTAAAAAAAATGAAATTAAAATATATCCAACTATTGTCAACCATTAAAACATAATGATAAAAAAAGAAAAGTGAAAAATATGTATATGGCAAATGTTTATCAAATAAACCTTGTATGCTTCTATTATTATCAGGAAACATCGACTATGGCAATAAAAACACATTTCTAGACATAATATAGGTCAGGAAGATTTAACATTTCTAAACTTTAATGCATCCAAGGCAGTTCTAAAATATTTGAAGCAAAGTGACAGATAATTGTTTTAAAGTAATTAATAATCACCTCTTGTAGTTATATTTTCATGAATATCTCTCTTTATAAATCAAGAAAAACAAAAATTATAAAGGAGAACAAAGGACATAATTTCAAATTCGAACTAATGGCAGGCACAAACGAAAAATACACATTCTTTATTGATGCCTAGAATGTTATGAAAAATGATCACTGGGTCCTTAAGCAAGTCTCCTGAAACCAGAAAGATTTGCATCATAAAGGAAGTTGTTTTCTCTTTCCTTAAGAATACTCATTTAAAAATCTAATAATTCAAAGATAATCCTTCTAAAAATGTATAAATCATAGAAAAATCATAATATAGAAAAAATCAGAATTCAATTATAATGGAAATACTACATAAAAATTTATAGGATGCAGCTCTCATGGATATGCACAAAAATGTACAGTTTCAAATGCTTCTATTAGGAAAGAAGAAAGCCTAAAGATTACATGTCAGGCATTCACATTAAAAGATTAACAGATGCTAACAAATAGCCCAAAGAAAATAAGAAGAAATTAAATAATAAACATAAGAGGAAAACCTAATAAAATAAAATATGTATATATTAGAAAAGATTTAAAAAATGAATAATGGGCTCTTTGAAATCTATAATGAATTGGACTAACATCTGTCAAAATGAACCATAACAAAAAGGAGACAAGATGCAAATAACAACACTGGGAATGAAAAAGGGAAATCCACATAATTATGAATGTAGCACATATTAAACAGATAATAAAAGAACATTATGACTACTTTATCTCCATAAACATTGAAAATTCAGGTGAAGCTTTGTTCAGTGGCAGTGTCATAGTCAATGAGTTTTATGACCCATGAAAAGAAATTTAGATGAAATTAAGACAGAGCATGAGGCAAAATAGCTGCAATTGATAAAAGCAACAAGAACTCTCAAGATGGTAAGACCACCATCCCTTCTAAATTTACAGCTTAAAACTGACAGAGACCGGTTCGATCCAACATGGTGACTTATTTCACCTTGTGGTAACCCTTCGCCTCATTATAGACCCGTTGGAATACATTTGCCTGCTAAACAACACACCCCCCCGCTGCCATGATCATACACAGAAAGCCAATATAAGGTCACAAAATGGCCAAAAGAGCTCCTCTGAGAATTTTCCACCCCTTTCCTGAGAAGATTCTGAATATTCCTCCTCTTACTGAATACTCTAACCCCTGAATAAATAAACCTCAACAAAGAAAGAAAATTCCACCAAAGAGGGGCTGCTCTGTCTGTGGAGAATCCCACTCCCTATCTCGCTGCTTCATTAATAAACTCACTTTCACTTTAAACTGTATGTTGGCTTGAATTTGAATTCTTTCCTGTGTGGAGCAAAGAATCCACAGTGGTAAAGAACACTCAAATACTTGGGTCCCCACACTTCCGGAATTCATGCATCAATATTGACAAGTTGCTAGAAGAAATCTTCTAAAATTTACTAAAAAATAAACAGAACTCCCCTTCCAAATCTATAAATATTAAAGGAAATAAATGAATAGTTCTGTATTTTTCCAGACAATTCTACTGGTGAAGTAAAAAAACCCAAAACCAAATTATTGCATTTATATACATACCATGATAAAATACAGGAAGAAAAAGTAAACAATCTCTAACTCACTATAAGGAACTAGCATAATCTTGATAACAAAGTCTAATTAAGGAGAGTATAAATAAAAAAGGAAAACTACAAGAAATATCACTCATGAACACTGATGCAAAATTCCTAAAATATAATAAGGAACATAATTTAGCAATGAATAAAAAAGACTATATTATGACTTGGAATTTTCCTAGCAATGCAAAACTAGTTCAATATTAAACACACAATTAATGTAATTTAACATATTAAAAGAATAAAAGAGAAAAAATAATGATTAGTCCTTTAGAGAAGAAAAAGTACTTAACATTCATTCGTTATTAAAATAGGAAGGAAGCTTACTTAGATAAAGGACATCTATAAAAAGCTAAAGCAAGCAACACAATGTTGAAGTTGTTTCTTTTGGCATCAAAAATAATAATATTCACTACTATCAGTGTTGTTTTCTATTATTCTTAGCAATACATTAAAATCAAACATTTTAAAATTGTTAAATCATTAAAAGGTATAAAATGTAGAAAAGGAGAAATAAAATGTAGTTTTTCACATATAATAGCATAGTCTATGCAGAACTAACGAATCTACTGATAAACTACCTAGAATATGTAACTATAACAACATTGTTGGAATTAAAATTAATATACCAAGTATTTGTCAATACATCAGTAAAACTCAATTAGAAGAATGCAAGTAAAAATAAATGTCTGGGAGAGGGGTAAATGGGGAGGAATTAGCCAAAGGGCATAAAGTTTTAGTTATGCAAGTGGGTAAGACTTAAATACCTACTATACTATTTAATATATCTATTAAATAGTGCTCATATTTAATAATACTGTTTTGTAAACTTAAAAATGTAAGAGTATAGATCTTAAGTGTTCTTATCACATACACACAAATAACAAAATAAAGAGAATCTAAGGAAACTTTTGCAGGTAATGGATGTGTTTATGGTATATATTGTGGTTATGTTTTCATAAGTGTACACTTATTTCCAAACTCATCAAGTTCTATACATTAAATGTGCACAGCTTTTTATTTGTCTATCATATCTTAATAAGTGGTTTAAAAATACTATCTAAGAAAAAGAAGAAGATCAAAAATATGAACAATATAGTGACAACAAACTCACAACTATCAACAACTGAGCCTAAAAAAACAAAAACAAAAATAAAAATGAACTAAGCAATCAACTAGAACAGGAATAGAAATGGAAATCACATGGAGGGTTATCAGCAGAGAGGGGGAGGGGAGAGAATGGGGGAAAAGGTACAAGGAATAAGAAATATACACGGTAGGTACAAAATAGACAGGGGGAGGTTAAGAATAGTATAGGAAATGAAGAAGCCAAAGAACTCATATGTACGAACCATGGACGTGAACTAAGGTGGGGGAATACTGGTGGGAGGGGAAGTACAGGGTAGAGGGGAATAAAGGGGAGAAAAAATGGGACAACTGTAATAGCATAATCAAAATATATTTTTAAAAAGTCATTGTAAGAGTCAGTCTTCAACTAACTGTCTCACAGATAACAGCTATAAATTCTGTTTAAAATTTAAAAATAAAACTCCTGGAAGACACTGGACAATAACCAATGGCAGAGAAACTGTAGAGACAACATGACCTTTGAAGAAGTAAAGCACACAGAATAAGGTAAATTTTTATACAAACATGGGCTTCGTTCCTACGGACAAACACTCATCAGTTCTCATGTTGCAGAGGTCAGAACTCAAGCCTGAGATATCAAAGGATGGATCTGAGACTAGAAATTGAGCTGGGAAACATCAGGAAAGAGTAAGCACTGCAGGAAACTCTAAAATCTGCATCTGCACATGGAGATCTAGGAGAATCAGTGGAAAACATCAACTGGCAGAGCTGAAAGAAGTTAGGGGAGATGCCAGCTGCTGCTCACCACAAAGGTAACAAAGTTTGGAGAATGAGCTTCAGGACTCACAGGGGTTTGGTAAACATCCAGGCCTCCCGTAGACTCGCCCTAGCACATCCATGTGTGATGCATTGTCAAAAAAAAAAAAAAAAAAAAGTCAGTATGAAGGGAATCTGAGATGACCCAGATGATAAAGTTAGCAGAAAAAGAAATTTCAAGACAACAAAACAGCTGTAGGTTTAAGGGCATAATTTTTTAAATGGTCATAAGATTAAACATATAAGAAATCTAACTTGAGAATGGAAATTTAAATTTTCCAAATGGTAATTATAGAATTGAAAAATATAATAATTAAGCATAAAAATTTCATGGAGAAGTTTAATATTAGATTGTGCATGGCAGTGGGAAAGTTTGAAAAATTTGAAGTTCAATCAAACAGTGAAGCTCTGGAGCAATATTAAAAAACCAATCATACATTTAATTGAAAGTTCAAGAGGAGATGAAAGAGAATGAGGCAGAAACGTCTTGGAAAAATAGGCTAATAATGTTCACAACTTGGTGGAAAACAAACACATAAATGCAAGAAGCTTGGCAAGAAGGAAAACACAGAGAAACACCAAGTAGTTGGTTCTAAAAACCAAAAATAAAGAGTGTTGAAATAACTCTCTCAGTGCACAAAATAGCCAATCCTACCTCAGGTGCCACATCAGCAAACCAAATCCTAGAAAACTTTTGTGTCCTTGTAAATTCTCCGCTTGACCAGAAACCCAGAATGTTCAGTCAGCCAGTCCACAAAACAACGTGCCAATTAAGCATCCTCTCATCCTAAATAAGGTTAACTATGTGGCCCCAGCCAATTAGATATTTCTATTTGTCTTTTCCTTGTTCTTTATTTTTTTGTCCTACAAAATTTCGTTTTCCACACCATTTGACTGTTCTCAAAAAGAAGAATGTCCACTTAATGAAGTGTTAAATAAATTTTGTTTGCATGACAAACAAATTTGTCTTAGTTATTATTTTAGTGAAAGGAAATCTTAAAAAGCAACAGAAATCAAAAAAGAACCCAAAACAGAGAATCAACAATATGAATGATGACTGACTTCTCATCAAAAAACAATGGTGAAATAATTCTCTGTTTAGGATCTCACAAGGCCAAAATCCTCCTGTCGGGACAGAGGTGATGCAGCCAACCAGAAGCTGTCACTCAGAAGCAGATCTCAGAAACCAAAGAGGAGGTGCAAGGACAGGTCTGGGCAT
This sequence comes from Trachops cirrhosus, assembly GCA_028533065.1. Lineage (NCBI taxonomy): Eukaryota > Metazoa > Chordata > Mammalia > Chiroptera > Phyllostomidae > Trachops > Trachops cirrhosus. The sequence continues at coordinate 117,224,889 of CM052540.1, forward strand.
GTTAGATTCAGCTTCCTACAATGACCGTGAAGCTGAGGGTCAGCAGCCTGGAGGCCTGATGTCTCCAGGAGCAGCTGCCACAACAAGAGCACGGGCCAGCAGGCCTCCTTTGCGGGTGCCATGTCAGAGGGGTGTGCAGGCTCAGGTGCGAGGCTGTCTTCCCTAACCCAACAAGGCAGCTGCAAATAAAGAGTCATCCTGAAACAAAAAACAAAAAATCAATTAAAAATAAAGGGACCAAAGACAGAGGAATAATACCTTTAATGTGCTGAAAGAAGAACTGTCAAACTAGAACTCTATTTTTCAAACAGGAAGGTAAAATAGAAATATTTGCCAATAAAATAAAAAAAGCTAAAAGAATTCATCACCAACAGACCTGTGCTACAAAAACCTGAAGAAATCCAACAAATGCTGAGGAGACATTTTAGTATTAGAAAAAGCAAGCATTAAGGAGAGAGGTATTACCAAAAACTTACCATAGGGAAATTCCTCAATAACTAATATTAGTTCTTAATGGTAACATTTCTAAATGTATATGCACCTGAGTGAGCTTCAAAACACCCACAGCAATACCTGCCAGAACTAAGAGAAGAAATGGATAAATCCATGATCATAGTTGCATATTTTAATACCTATCTCATTGTAATTCATAAAAAACTAAATAAGAAATCAATAAGGATATAAAAAAATTTGAACACCAGTAACCAATTGCAACATGTATTCAAGAAATAAAGGTACAGTGAGAAGGACATTACCAAATAAATATTTTAAATAAATTTCCCAGAATTTAAGGGTGTGAGTTTCCAAGTCGATAGGGCCTACGATTCGTCCAGTACAATGGACAGAAAACATCCACCCAAAGTCATGTCACCACAAAGTTGCAAAGCCCTGGAAAAAACACCTGTAACTGAAAGCTCTCAGAGACAAAACAAAGAACAAACAAAAAACATATTGTGCCAGATATTAGAAATCCATTTGAAGATATGGTTCCCAACATGATGGAGTAACTGGTATTGGATTTAGCACTCTTCTATAAACAATTTAACATTGAACAAAATTTATGAAGTCACAATTTTCAGGAATAGTAATATAAAGCTATGATCCTGAGAGAAGGGAAAAACATGAGGTGAAATCCACATTCCCCCTGGGGCCACGCTCCATACCATGAGGTGGGGCCCAAACACAGCAGTGGCCTTTCTGGGAAAAGAGACTGGAATTCTTTTCTGCTGTAACAATTATCACAAACTCGGGGACTTAAAACAACACCCATTTACATCACATTTTCCAGGGGTCAGAAATCTGCGTACAGTATTGATCAACTAATTCTGTTCAGGATCTCACAAGGCCAAAATCAAGGTGTTGGCAGGGCTGGGTTCCCTTCTGTAGGCTCTGGGAAGAATGTACGCCCAAGCTCATTCAGGTTGTTGGCAAAATACAGTTCCTGGTGTTCAGACAGCTAACGTCCTGTTTCCTTGCTGGCTGTTAACTAGGAGCTTCTGTAAGCAACTCAAAGTCATCTGCATTCCTAGTCACATTGTCCCTTTCCATCTTCAAAGCCTGCAAGGGTATGACAAGTGTTTTATACACTCAGGTCTCTGACTTTTCTTCTGTCACATCTATCTGACTCTCAACTAGAGAAAATGCTCTGTGTTTAAGCACTTAAGTGATTAGATTGGGTATACTTGTATAATGCAGGGTCTTCTCCCCATTTTAAGTCTGTCATCTTAATTACAAATGCAAAATATCTTTTGCTATGTAACTGCACATATTAACTGATGCCAGATATGAGGGCATGTACTTCTGAAGAAGACTATTTTGAAAAAATAAAATATAAAAAACTTTATAGTTTCCCCCCTGAGTTATTGACCAAATAGCAAACAGCTTATATTTACAGTGCAGAGGTGGGGGGTACTTTGTAAAGTATGGCCAAGAATATCTATCTACTGATGAACTGTGAGCTGAAGGGAGATTACAGAGGTTGCAAAATAGTGGGCAAACTCACTGAAACTCACCCCTTCCTCTATTAGACTTTCCAAACTAGGCCTCTCATCGTGTATGCCTCAGTCCTTCTTCAGGCACACCGTTCAAGTCCTTCATACATACAGAGCTAAAATCCTCTTCATCCCCTTCCAGATATTTCTCATTGTCTAGACAACTGCTATCCATTCCACAAGAATTGTGGTAAAAAGAATAATGACCACCCATCACCCACCAAAGATGTTTATGTGCTAATCCCCAGAACCTGTGAATATGTTATATTACATGTCAAGGGGAATTAAGGCTGCAGATGGAATTAAGATTTCTAATCAGCTGACAAGATGTTCACCCTGCATTATATAGGTGAGTCCCATGTAATCACAACAGTCTTTTTCAATGTGAAAAAAAATGAGGCAGTAAAGCCAGAGTCAGTGATGCAATGTGAAAGGGACTCAAAAAGCCACTGTTGGCTCTGATGATGGAAGGAGATCCTGGGCCAAGGAATGCAGGAGATCTCCATAAAGTGGGAAAAAGCAAGAAAATGCATTCTCCCCTAGAACTTCCAGAAAGGAACAGAGTTCTGCTGCCACTTTGATTTTAGCCAGTTAAGACCTGTTTTGGACTTCGGACCTCCAGAACTATAAGATGATACATTTGTTTTAAGACACAGAGAGTTTGTCATAATTTGTTACAGTAGCCATGGGAAACCAGTGCAAACATCAACAGCATTCCTCAGAGGAGCTCTTCCTGACAACTCCAATCAGGATGGAATCTTCTTGTCTTTATTTCTCTTAGACCTTTCACATACACGTTACATTCAGAATATTTTATTCATTAGCTCCGTTCTGCAAGGCCATATACCCTGTCATGTTCATCACTCTATTTCTGACATCTATTGCTAAACCTGGATGATTGTGGTGCTTAAAACATGACATGGAATGAATTAATAAGTAAATTAAAGCATGGCAAAACTTATCTTCTTCCAACTACCACATAATAGATATTTTCAAAAGGCATGACTCTTAGTTACTGTAGAGATTTTAAAAATTGAAATTAAAAAGTACATCTAAAAAAGTATATAAAACAACTGTATCTTTTGAGAAAATGTCTGTTATAGTTTGTTTATTTACTGCTGAAAGCTTTAAATTGTTTAAAGAATAAGTGGAATGGTTTCTTGGATAATCTGAAGTAAGTGTAGTGAGAAAGAGCTTGGAAATCAGACTGGAAATTTGGATCCTGTCTTAAAAATAAATACACAGCTAGTCCTCCACTTCATACATCCGTTTAGATCTTGTTAAAAAGGTGTTGCATGTAAACACCATACTGGCACAAAACAACTTTATTACTATACTGTTCTCCAACCTAACCAATAGAAATGCAGCACTATCTTTAATATCTAAGCCAGTGATTCTTGGGTCTGCTTCCACACTCCTATATTGAGAGTGGAAAGAGAAGACTGAGACAGGGGCAGGAAGAGATTCAAAGAGAAAAATAAAGTGAAAGAGGCTGAAGAACTATTAAGGTAATTTAAATAACTTAAGTAGTATAGGTTCTATATGTTCATTAATGTAATATATGTAGTATATATGTACACATACAAGTATGTTAAATATACAAAGTCTGACACAAATAATGTCCCTTTTTATTACAAAATCTTTTATTACAAAATAATAATCATGTAATTCTGGAACATAGCAATATTACACTCAAGCATACCATATGACATGCTAGGTGAAATGTTCAAATTAAAACTATAGATTATTACACCCATATTATTACCCTACCAACCACATTCAAGCAAGAGTTACTTATGCTGGACCCTGTATATTTATATTATGTATAATGATCTTCAAATAAGATACTGGTAAACTATACCCCATTATCACTGAAGAAGAAGCAGGACAATATTGGTGAAGAAAGCCTGTAAGAAAAATAACATGGGCATTAGTCATGGATACATCTAGGGTTTGCATATTAGAAGTGCATTTGGCAGCAATTAATGGAATACCTATGTATACAACAATATGCTGCAAGTAATAGTGGGATAAACAATAAAAACATTTAATTATCTATCCTAAGAAATAAATCTGGAGATAAGCAATCTTTGATGATGTCATCAAATACACTGTCACTTATTTAATTTACTGAGGGTCTTCCACATGTTGGGCCCAGTTTTGATGCAAGCTGCTGCATTTAGATGTACAATCACATATGGCATGAATATTTATAATTTGCCCCAATCTGATCTCCACTCTCCCTGGCAAAAGACCAAGTCAGTATGTGGTCCCATAACTCACAGGAAAGCTGCAGAGTTAAGAAGTTTACACACATAGGATTATTTACTTTTTAACTCATTTATCTTTGCTTTTATCACCAGAATTGACATATTGTTTTTTATAGCTTCTTCATCTCTCCTCCCTTCAGGACACTATAAGTTTTATTCAGAGATATGTAGGTATAATTGAATAAGTGAAGCTTTGTAATCAGATTTCAGCTTCCTTGCTTGATTTAAGCCTTGCTTCTGTATCAGGCAAAATGCTGTCACAAACTACAAGTTTTTGTTGTTATCTAGTTTTACAGGATAGCGATCCTTCCCTGTTTTTTACATTTTATGTTTAATGTCCTTAGGTTTCAGGGAAGGGAGTGAATTAGCTCTATTTGCACTTTCACACCGAAGACTTTCAAGTAAACAGGGCAAGTTTCAGACACTGGGACTTAGTGCCATCCTCATGATGTGTCCCTGAGGGCACAGGGACACATCAAGGGCACATATGATAACAGAGCCATCTTAAGGATCTAGAATAATAGCTGTTTGTCATCAGAATATCATAATTTCCCTTTTTCTGGCACAAAATTGGGGACTTCAGAGCATTCGTGCATGTATACTTGTATATATCAGCAGCTGTGTCTCTGAGACCAGTGAGTGGCCCCATCTACAGGTCTACTTGGGGGCTCTTCCTCAAGGCTTGGAGTTGTTTTTTGTCTGTTTTTTTCCACAACAGCATTATAAACAGGCCTTATTATTTTCCCAATCAAATGTCTGATGAAACTCTGTGAAATAAACTCTAAGTACTTCAGAAAATCAAAATTGAACAGCGAGATTGATGAGAAAATGCTTCGGGGCAAAGGACAGACATGAGGTTGACTGTAAAGCAAGAAAGAATTTATGTAAGTAAAAGAAAGATGAGGGGGAAGAGACACCTGTACGTTAAACAGCACATGCAGATGCAAAGTAATAAAATGTTAACAGTACGTGAAGAGAATGGCAAAGTGTGACCCAATTTCGTCAACAGTTGCTGAGGAACTGATGGGTGACATAAGCTCAAAATGACAAGCCCACCAAAATGTCAAACCCATGAAAGACACCAAGGACTGTGAAATATTTTCAGCTCTTGAACAGAAAGAATCTTGACTAAGGTGCTTTCTTCCATAAAATCATGCAAGCTATATTGGAGGTAATGAGACAGGCCCCAGGAAACATGTTGCGACATAAACTAGATAACAATAAGATCAAGCCACTGAAGTTTTGATTGACTCAACAAAACCTGAAACAAAATGTTGATCCCCCTGTAGGCCATACAGAAATCCTAAAGATGCTGAATAAAACTTTTATTCTGCAAATTTATCAGAAAATGCCAGCTCTAAAAGCTTTTCTTCAACCAAATCTTTTTTTTTATTCAAACAGATATTAATTAACTTAGTTTATCTTTCAATTACAGGGATTACTTCCTCTTAGTCTCACCACAAGCTCAAGACTAAACAGAAGGTGACAATGACAATGTTACCATTCATAGAGTGGTAACATTGGAGTGGAAGCACAAATATTTAGGTGTGAGAATGTCAGAAAACTGAGAGGCCTTCGTCTTGGAGGACAACACTTGGGTTGCTATATAAACCAGATTCTCAAGTCTACCAAACTGCTCAGGCAATGGAAACCAGATTCCTCTATAACAAAGCAGAGGTAAGTCGTGAATATATTTTTAGTAGACATTGGGTTCCAAGGCAGAAACTCAACTCAAGTTATCAGAAAAGGAAAAGTCTTAGAAAGATATGTGAAATCTAATGGAAATCTGAAAAAAGTAATAAGGTACTTCACCAATTGACAAATAATATGGACCAAAATGTTCACTTATGTCCTGCAGGGCTGTCAGTTCTCCGTCTCTTCTCTCTGAGCAGCTGTTCTGACGTCTCCTCACTCTCTACATCCTCTCTGTCTATGCTTCCTTTGGAGTGTCTCTGCTCCTCTTCACTACTGTGTGGGACAGGACTTTAGTTTTCCCTTTTCCTGAATATGGTCAGGTTACATGATCTTTTACTTGCAGTTCCCATTTCTTTCTATTCCTTTTATTTTTATCCAATTTGAAATGTTTTAAATAATGACTCTATAAATAATATACTCTCATTGTTTTGAAAATATCATATAGCATAGACATATCTAAGGGAAATAGTACAAAATCACCTGAATTTTTGAGGTAATTGATATTAACAATTTGACAACAATTTTATTAACAATGTGAATTATTGATAATCAAGTTAAATTACTTTTTATTATAGTAAAATATTTTAAAACATGTTTTCAAGTTGTAGTTAGAATAACATATTTTCAACTTGATTTCCCTTTTAAAGGGCCACATGAAGGCCCATGGTCACAACACCACCTGAAAGGACAGGAAGTATGATGAAGGGAAAGTTGCAATAGAAAGGGACAGTGGTCTCAATTGAATGAAGTTATAGTAACCTTCTATTTCAAACTTCACAAAAGTACATGACCATCTGAATGCTTTGCTAGGGCATCTCCAAAGGGACAATGTAAACTTAAGTTTCACTGGTTTCATTGTACACTATACTTTGGTGATCCCCTACATGTTCGGACACATGACCTCTGCTCTACTAACTGACAACTTTACATATAATCAAAGTCTATAAAAGAACTTTTGTTCTTTAGTGAACCTGTGAATTTAAACTCCACCCAAGATACAGTACCTGAGACTAGATTTATAGTCTCACCTAAAAAAAAGTAAAACCTGAACAAAATTCATACAAACATGGTTCTAAAGACATTGGACATTGGGCTATGAAGAAGAGATGTGAAACAAGACTGTGTCTGTGATTGGCCAACTGACTGCCTTGACAGAGTTTCCAGGCTGAAGCACAGGGCAAGGGTGAGTCCAGGACATTCCCAGAGATGAAGACACATGTCCAATAGACCAGGAAGACCAAGATGCAACATTTCACAGTGCAGAGCACCAAAGAGAAGAGGTACATGGAAAGAAAACTCCAGAGTTTGCATAAGATTCTACTCAATAGTAAGCAGACTATGATAAGCTGAAGTATGTGATGGAACTATGAAAAGGTAAAGAAAATAACAAGGGCAAAGAAAATAACTATGAAAGGGTAAAGAAAATAACAAGGTTAGAGCGGGGAAAAACAGGCATTCACACAGGACTGAGACTAACACCTATTACCAAGAGCCAGACTGAAAAACCACATAATTCATGGAGGACTTGTTAGAGGATTCAAAAAAATTCTTGGCTCAGACGTGGAAAATAATCATCCCTAAACTAAATACACCTCTGGCACTGGCTAATAAATATAAAGGCAAGATATAACAATATCAAACAGTTTCCAAATAGTTAACCACCTTCCAGAACAAAAATCAATTACAGATATTCCTCAGCTTACAATTCAGCTATGTCCCAATAGACCCATCATAACTTGAAAATACCATAAGTTGAAAATGCATTTAAAAAAGCCTAATCTACCGAACATCTCAGTGTAGCCTAGCCTATCTTAAACATGCTCAGAACACAATATAAAAACAATGATGGCAACACAATGCACTGTAGAGTGTCATTGTCTACCCTTGTGATCACATGCCTGATAGAGCTGCAGCTCGCTGCCACCACCAGGCATTATAAGAGAGCATTATACCATGTGTTGCTAGCCTGGGAAAAGATAAAAATTCAAAATTTGAACTACAGTTTCTATTAAATGTATCTTGCTTTTTTGTACTACCATGACATAAAAAAAAAATCATTAAGTCAAACCACTGAAAGTTGGGGACTGCCTGTATACTTATAAGGATATAAAATCTTCAAGCATCTGACAAAGTAAAAAATCAAATGGCAGCCAATCAAACCTTAGTGGGCATAAAGAGAAGCAAGAAAATACTTAACATAACGAGAAGAAAATCAGTGAATCAAAACAGACTGAGAACTGACATAGAGATGGAATTAGCAGACAAGAACATTAAAGTGGACATTATAACTGCATTTCATGTGCTCCAAAGTTAGAAGACTGGCTATGTTAAGTAAAACCTTGAAGGTATAAAAAAGACCAAATTGAACTTAAGATAACAACTACAATGAGATAAATAAGAAGAGATTACAACTATAATATCTAAGGGTAAATATGGACTTGATGGGATCAATGGCATATTATACATTGCAGAAAAAAATATTAGTAAGCTTATAGATATAGCAATATAATTGATCCCAAATAAAATCTAGAGAATTTTTTTAGAGATTTAAAAACAGAAATGAACAAGGCATCAGTGAGCTGTGGGACAATATGAAGTGACATATGTAATCTTTATGGACACTAGAAACATTAAAATTAGAAATACTGACTGCTATAACAAGTGTTGGCGAGGGTGTGAACAGCTAGAACCTTTATACACTACCAGAAGAAATTTAAAATTGTGCATCTAGTGTTATGGATTGAATGTCTGTTTCCCAAAAATATTCACACGGTAAAATCTTAACCCCCAATTGATGGTATTTGAAGGTGGGATTTGGGGGAGATGATTAGGCCATGAGAGGACATCCCTCATTAATGGGATTACTGCCTTGTAAAAGGAACCCCAGAGAGCTTCCTCCCCTCTTTCCACAATGTAAGAACACAGGGAGAAACAGGTAAGTCTGCAACCCAGAAGAGGCTTTCATCAGAACCCACCCATACTGACGCCATGACCTAGGACTTTCAACTTTCAGATCTTTGAGAAACAAATGTCTCTTGTTCATAAGTCACCCAGTCCATGGTACTTTGTTGTAACAGCCCAAACTGAATAAGCCAACTTCTTTGGAAAGTCATTTTAAGTTTTTTAAGAAGTTAAATTTTTGCCTAGTCATTTCACATCTCAGTATGTATGGAATACACATAAAAGCAGAAGTCTACACAAAGACTTACTGTACATGTGACTATTTATGCCAGCTTTCTTGAAACAGCCAAAAATTGGCAACAAATCATATGTTCAGCAGCAAGAGAATGGATAAACATATAGTCGTATACACTCATACAATGGAACACTATTCAATAATAAAAAGAAATAAACTGTTGATGTAATATGTATAAATCTCAAAATAATTACACTTAGTGAAAGGAACCAAACAAAAAGTACTGTATGATTTCATGTACATAAAATTCTAGAAAATGAAAATTTTTCATTTTCATGAAAGTGACATGAAGGAAATATGTGGTTGCCTGCAGACAGGCACGGAGGGAGGAATGAATTACAAATAGACACAAGAAAAATGCTGAGGTGATAGCTATGTTCATTGTCTTGATTATCATGGTGCTTTCACATATATCAAAACAATTATATAATTTAAGGTGTGCATTTTATTAAACATCAATTACGTCTCAATAAAGTTGTTTTAGAAAGTAAAAGAGTAGAAAGGTAAAAATAAGAACAGAAATTTAAAGGAGAATGATTTTCAGCCTAGATTTCTGTGTCAAGCTAAATATTCAGGCAAGTCTAAATATATAAAAATAGTAAGTTTTCCAAGACAGTAATGATATTGATTCATTATCTGTATATGTATTGCCTTTGCTATCAATGCTACTGATAAATATCTAACTTCTGGTGGAGCTTTTTGAAAATATCAAAAATACTATGCAGAAAAGTATGTATGCAGTTTAGCTATATTACTTTTAGCAGATATCATTTCTATCAGAGAAAGAGAAAAATTTGTTTAAACACCTATATCCCAAAATGTGAATTCATTTGCAGGTAGTGGAGGTTGGAGATAAATCCATAAACCACTGCTCCATGTGCCTCTAATATCTTCACTATTGAGAATCTCCCCACTTTATCCATAACTAAGTATTGCTATACAGGTAGTCATTTACCTTCCTTTACTCCAAACACACAGAAAGGATCATTTATTCATTTTTGTTGTTATTTTGATTGTGTGTTCATTTGGAAGAGATGCCTCCAGTTTTCCTTTGTTTTAATTTATTAACTGCTTCATTTTTCAAGAGACATATATGTATACGTTCTTAAAAATTTTATTTAATTTTTTTAGACAGAGGAGAAGGGAGGGAGAAAGAGAGGGAAAGGAACATCAATGTGTGGTTGCCTCTCACACACTCTCTACTGAGGACCTGGCCCACAACCTAGATATGTGTCCTGACTGGAAATCAAACTGGTGACCCTTTGGTGGTTTGCAGGTCAGTACTCAATCCACTGAGCCACACTAGCCAGTGCTCAAAAGATATAGTATAAATAAATACAAAAGACCTCAAGTTACTTTTATTATATAGGCTTTTTGTGACTTCCTCATTATTATCCAGCAACTGTGAATGCTTACATATGAATTTTAACAATTTTCTTTCATGTTGTCTAGTAAAATTATTATATACCTTTTTATAATATTTAAATTATTTTTTCTTTAATTTTTTCAATTACAGTTTACATTCAATATTATTTTGTATTAGTTTCAGGTATGCAGCATAGTGGTTACACAATCAGATACTTTATGAAGTGGTTTCCCCCAATATTTTAAGTACCCAGCCAGCACCATACATAGTTATTACAATATTACTGACTATATTCCCTATATTATACTTTATATCTCCATGACTATTTTGCAGCTACCCATTTGTACTGCTCAGTTCCTTCTTCTTTTTCACCCCATTCCTCAACCATCCTCCAATAATCAGTGTGATCTCACCATATACCTCTTTTTAAAATTATAGACACGTCAGCCCTGGCTGCTGTGGCTCAGGGGGATGAGCTCCAACCTGTGAACCAAAGTGTTGCTGGTTTGGTTCCCAGTCAGGGCACTTACCTGAGTTGTGGGCCAGGTCCCCAACATGGTGTGCTTGAGAGGCAACCACACATTGATGTTTCTCTCCCTCTCTTTCTTCCTTCTCCCTCCCTTACTCTCTCTAAAAGTAAATAAATAAAACCTTTTTAAAAAATGATTTAAAAACAAAATTATAGATACATACTAAGCTTATCTTTATCAGCTTTAAGCTGTAAAAGACATTAATGTATATTTTCCCTGGAAAAGGGAAATATATGCTCAGTGGGCAGTTGTTACAAACCAACTACATGGCTATAGAGTATCATATCACTACACTAATTAACAGTAATGAAGTGATTTGAGAAACTAACTGACTACAGGTATTTGTTCTAAAATCTGCATAGACCAAAGCTGTTAATTATTTCCACTGTGCCTAACAGCAATTTCTAAGGCTCTAACTGCAGTAAAAAACATATGAAATAACTTGCCAAAGAGAAACTTTTATGGTGCATATTAAATGCAACAAAGGTGTGAGAGTTGGAAACTTAAAAAAAAAATTAACACTGGGAACATTGCAAGCTAAGGGTACCCAAACTACTGCTGATTTCCACATTATGGATTTGTCAGATTAAAGCAATGAAATGAGCATTGCTTTGACTATGTACAAACTAAGAACTTGATGTGAACACATAAATCTGTGAAGGGCACAAAACTCAATAAAAAGCATTACTGAATGTTACTGAGAGGTGAGTTATAACTAGAAACACTAAGAGGGCACTTATTACAAAAACTGATGGATGAGTTCAAAGTTCTAGACTCTTCTTAAGGGCTGCTGGCAAATCCTTATTGTTTCCAAACTTCTAATAAGCTTGGAAATTACATGTCAGGCAGTAAACTCAATAGAAGAGCACAGGATTTAGAGGCACAGGGCACTGATCATTAATTCTAGCCTGACTCTACTGTTTCCTTATTGGATGACATTAGGCAAGTTACCTCACTTCTCGAACCTTAGTTCCTTCATCCATACAAAACAGGGATAATAACTTCCCCCAAAAGATTGTAATAAAGATTAAATTAAATAATATGCATGTGAGCTACTTAACACAGTGCTTGATACATAGAGCTCAAAAGATGGTACCTGCTACTATGAAGGCTATTTCGTTTTTTTTTCAAATTCTAGAACCACACTGGTGAGCCAAATCAGGAAGATGACTGAACGTTCTAGATCCACTTTATATTCTGCAGTATTGAAATATTTAAGATACAAGTAATCAAATAGACAACTATTCTAATCATTTAAACTCAGTAAGAAAAAATATTTCTTACAATTTTTTTGTAGTCCAATAATAGGACAGTTTGCACATATTAAGTACTTAGTAAATTTTGGTGGGTTGAATTCCAAACAAATCAGAATTCACAAATTCACCTTATAAACAAATATTACCCCCAAATTTTATAAATTTTCTGAGGAAAATATGCATAGAATATTACAAGAACATAGTTGTCTTAGGAATTTACTGGAAATTCAGACATGCAAATATAGGGTAGGGATTCTACAATTCTATCTATTTAAGTATAAATACACAGGCTAGATATTATAAAAACATTATTTATTCATTCATTTTCTTCACTCTCGCATTGGTTCCATTCAAATTCCGAAATATCTCAGATTCCACCCACTGTTCTCCAACGGCACTGCCACATCCCAGTCAGGAACCATGGTTCTTCACCTACATCTCTTAGTAGACCCCTAGCTACTCTTTCTCCCTACTTCTCTCTCAGTCAATACTATACATGGTAGCTAGTCTGAACTTCCTAAAATGCATGTCACTTTTCTCCTTAAAACCTTAAGGAATAGCCATATTCTCTCAGATAAAACTCCAAGATAATTACATGGCATATAAAGTCTTTACAGGGAGCAGCTCTGTACTTACAGTGTCAACTATACCCATTGCCACACCCCCACCCCAACTCTGTCCCAAATACAAGTTACACTCCACTTGGAGTCAACTACTTTAGTTCATCAAATAAACCATTCTTTCAAGTACACTCATTTGCTCCATCTGAAGCACTCTTTTTCTTCATCTTTGGCTGGTTAACTCCTACTCATCTTCTACAGCTAGGCTTAGAAGTCAGTTATTTTAAAAGCAAAAAATCTCTCCAGATTCCCTAAATTTGGATTAGGTCCTCTATTATATGAAATTATAGCTGTCTGAATTTCATTTATTCAATCATTTATCCTCTCAAGAAATGGTTTGTTTTGTTTTTTTTTTGAGTGCCTACTACATATTGGCTTTGTTCTATGCACTGAGATTTAGTTACACAGGCAGTGGCCAAGCTCTCCAAGAACTTTTATCATAATGGAGTAGGCAGAAAATAAAAATAAACTTTTAGCATGTATCAGATAACAATAAGTTCCTTGTAGATAACAGAAACTAGATTGGGGAAAGGGATCTGTCAAGTTGAGATGTGATGGTTACTGAAAAGATGTCAAGAAAAGCTTCAGAGAGAAAATGCATTTAAACAGAGACTTGAAATAAATGAGATAGCGAGCAAGGTGAATTTTGAGGACAGGGAGTTGCAAGCAATGGGAAGAGCACATGGTGTGGCCTTCAGGCAGTGAAGTGCTTGGCAGCTTGCCTTATTGGAGAAACAGCAAGGAACCTAGTGAGGCTGAGTAGAAAAGGGAGAATAAATGAGGTCAAGAGCCAACAGAGGGAGGACAGAGCACTTCAGGCCTTGGGGGCACTGTAAGGTCTTTAGATACTTCACATACTTTACTACGTGAGATGAAACGCCAAAGGAGAATTTGAGGAAAGCACATAAAAGGGACACCCAGCACAACATATATGGGAAGAATAGAGCACTGGGGTGGCTGTAGAATTAAGAAGACCTGCTAGGTTATAATACATATGAGAACTAATGATGGTTTAGGCTTGACTCCAAGTAGCAAGGAGTAGTCAGATTTTGGATATAGTTTGAAGGTAGGACAAACTGAATTTACTGATAAAAACCAAGGAAGTCTCCGAGATTTTTTGATCTGAGCAACTAGATGGATGGAATTCCCATTACTGAAATAGGAAGTGCTACAGTAGAAAGCAGCAGCATGGGAAAGGCATAGAAGTTAAACTGGGGTACCAAATAGTCATTCAAGTGATAGCATCAAGCAGTTGTATAAACAAATCTACAGTTTGGTGGGGAATTCAGAATATACATATTTGTCAGTTGGTCATTGGCAGTCCTAGATGAGATCACCTATGGAAGGAGTGGAGATAGAAAAGGATGTACTACAGGAACTGAGCATTCATTTGGGACAATGTGGAGAAACAGGCAAAAGGAACTGAAAAGACACGGTTGATGAAATAAATATGAAGAGAGAGTAACATTGTAACTGAACACATATCTGGCCACTGCCACTTCAAAAGCCAATACTTGAGAGACAGGTGCTGGTGTAAAGGAAAGAGGCTTATTCAAGTAGTGGTCATCTGAGAAGATGGGGTACTCATGTCTCAAAATTCATCTTAACATCTCAGTGCAGGCAGAGGTTTTTTATAAGGAAGTGGAGGGAAAGCAGAACAAAGAGATCAAAGAGAGAGGGTTGAAAGTTCCCTATGTGTAGACTAGCACATTCCATTTTGGTAAGGACCACAAAACTTGTCAAGTGATGATCTAGTGTGCATCATATTGGTTTTCATCTTTGTGGTTTTACATCATCTGGGTTTTATGGCTGAAGGTCAGCAAATCTTCCAGAGCTTGGATGACTGAATGTCAGAGTCTGTATCTTTTGAAATTAGTTCCAAGGATTCTTATACAAACATGCTGTTTATCTACAAGCTACATATTAGTCAAAGTCAGCATTTATAGAAACAATATCAAAAGAATGTTGAGGTGGGTTATAATTCTGCAGGGTTACAATTCCCTACTGTTGCGATATTCTGAAAGCTAAATGAAGGTAGAATTTAAGTAGGAGAGAATGATCACTACATCAAATGAAGCTAACAGGGCAAGTAAGATAAGACTAAAAACTAAGCCTTTAATTTGGCGACATGGAGGTCATTTGTGACACTTATAAGAGGTATTTTTGATGGACATGTAAGGTTCAGAAGCTAATAGAAGGAGAGGAAGTAGTCATTGAGCACTGACCAACTTTTCCGAGAAATTTCTCTATAGAGAGGTATAGTGATAATAAGTATGGCTGGAAGAAAATGTGGATCCAAGAAAGGGTTTCTTGTTAAATAAGGGACCTAAACATGGCATAGCAATGGAATCACTTACACTATTTACCAAAGGGCGTACTAATATGGAACATTTGTGGTATGCTAAAAATTTAAGAATAATCTGCAATCAACCTTCAAGTAAAAAAATTTTCCTATTTGCAAAACTATAATAAGAAAACAAACAACAAAGGGACTACAGATTTATTAGTCGTTTCAAAAATTTGTCTCTGCTTTATAACAGAAGGATCAAATAGTTTATTTTCAAATATTAAGGCAGTATGTTCATAGATTTCATTTATACCATAATTCTGTTTAAATCTGAATGAATAGAATCTGTGAACTCTTTTGTCTTCCATAGTGAATTTTTTATTACTGATATCAAAGACTTTGAGAGATAAAGAGATCAATGGATAAGGGAAATAGGCATGTAAATAGTCATTTATCTTTGGATTTATAATGCTTTATTCTTCCAAGAGATTTCTTAGCAATTATCTTAAAATTTTGATAAGATTAGTACAAACTTTTTTTTCTGAGAACCTATGTGCTGTGCCTTCTAGGAATAATGGTAAGAAGCAACAGGGGCACCTGGGACAAGCATTAACTCAGCTCCTGTAACAACAGAATGGCAGCCATAACCCCAAAGACAGTGACTACCAGGCACCAAATATGTGCTGTCTGTTCCTTGCTGTGGAGGGTGTTTTACAAGGATTGTCTCTACTTTTCACAAAAACTCCTGACTGCATATTATTACCTCATATAAATGATGAGGAAACTGGTATTTGGAGAAAATATATAACTTGACTAATGCTTCCAAATTAGTAAGACATAGAGCTGGAGGTTCAAAGTCAGGACAGCTCGGTTCCAGAAACCACCACTTTCAATATGCTTCTCTATGACCAATTTTCTACAATTAAGTAGGTTAAATCTATGTGTAACTCTGAAAGACCTTCTCTCCCTCCCTCCCTCTCTCTCGCTTCAGGTTTTTTCCTATTACCCATGTTCCCCCCAAAACCATTCTACCATTATTGCAGATAAAAAATAAATGTTTGTTTGGGTCAGGTGGGAAGCAGAGTTACCTTTATTTTATACTCTTCAAGATGATTATCTCTGCAGTATCTTCAAGATAATTATCTCTGCAATATCTTCAAGATAAGTATCTGTCCAAGAAACGTAGGACAGATACTTACTATTAGGGACTGGTACATTTATTTTTTATCTGCAATAATGGTAGAATGGTTTTGGGGGGAACATGGGTAATAGGAAAAAATCTGAAGCGAGAGAGAGGGAGGGAGTGAGGTACCACTTCACATCAGTCAGAATGGCCATCATAAATAAAACAACAGACAACA
>CM052540.1:117241960-117291470 GCA_028533065.1 Trachops cirrhosus
ATGCAGGGAAACTTTCTTTCCTTAGTCACCAGGTTATTTACTAATGTTGTCTAAGTTTGTAGATCTTGGATAATAAAGCTGATAGATAAAAATCCATATGAAAATTGTTTGAATTAGGAGTCACTTGCTACATTTGAAATGTAAACATTTTGTTGACTTTTAGCTATTGTATATATTGAGAAAAGTTTAGTGGATTAAATATTTACATCAAAGTGATGTCTGCTTTGGTGCAGACACCAAGGGAAGTCTATAACCCCTCCCTGTCTGGATGTACTCATTAAGAGTCAGAAACCAGCTGGCCTCATGAGAGACAGGGAGGTCTATATAAAAGACGTTCTTAGATTTAGTCTAGGAGGTATTGGTCTATGCTGCTATTATTGTACCAGATCCCCATAAAGTTTTAGAATAACCACCTATTCTCTCTCTGGTCAGCATGGTCCAAATCCTGCATCGAAATGTAATGAACTGTAATCTTTAGTTTTTTTGCTTTTCTTAAAATCATTTTCTTTCATTCCTAATAGGACTCAAAAGGTTAAACAACAACAATAATGCTTGTTCAAACCTTACAACCTGTGAATTTGAGATGCTAAAGAAGTAAATCTTCTCACTTCCCACTTATTTAGAGAAGTAAATCAGCTACTCTGTCCAATCATGGAACTAAAAAATTATCTCTGACTAGACTAATATGGTGAGTAAAAAGGAAAGTTAAAAAATATGGCTAGTGAAGAAGAGGTGAGGTCAATGGACTGAATGCTTCATAAAGATTGGAGTTGTTGAAACGTAAATATTGGAACAAAGAAAATGAAAAAATACGAAGTGATAAAAAAGTGAGATATTTGAAATCAAGATTATGGAGACAGGAGAGTTATTGGTGATGACCATGGGAGTGGTAGTCTGAAAAAAAAAACAAAGGAAAAATAGAGTTAAGGAGGCGATGCAAATATCCAGAGTCCTGGTACTGGCTAGACAATCTGGGTGGATGCTGAAGCTGTCAACAGTGATGATGAGAGCAGCCATGGGGTTAAAGAGGATGTGGGATAAGACAGAAGATGAGGCAGCATGCGAAGGAGGGATGGGAGAACATGGTCTTTGGAGCCTGAAGTCACATATTTGTGCAGGTTTGGTGGGCCTAAACTAAGGGAGTAGGGCAGCAGTGGAGCAAAAAGCAGTCAGTCTTGAGAGATACCTGGGGTAGAATGATCAGGAATTTGGGATTAACTAACTGTAAGGAATGAGAAATTGGAAGTCTTGGAAGACATGAAAATATCTGCTTGGGCCAATGAGACTGATGGTGATGCCATTAGGTAAGACAAATAACAAAGAACATAGACTGGAGATGTTTGGTTTCTGGCTTTCTACCAACCACCCCCCAGTTCTAGCCTATGCCAGTGAGCATACACATGGGTACGCCTACACACACAAAGTATAGGAAATGAACCCTCAGCACAACCAGTTATCCTGGATTTTAAATAAGTTTTTTCAAGCATTTCCTATGAGAACAACATAAGATGTCTCGGTGTGAGATGCTAAACTACTCAATAAAGGAAGGAAGGGGAGAGGGAAATAAGGGAAGGAGGCAGGAGGGAGTTTCTGACAACGTAATCACAAAGGATACAAGGGAGAAAAAGAAACAGAGATTCATTTCAAAAGCACAGTATTTGAAGCAGATGGTATAATGTTAACAGATGGCAGAGGGAATGTGGAGCTTCTTTTTAAGTCCCATTCTCCTGTTGTCCTCTCCATCAAAGAATTCTTAAAAACTGAAAATAAAAAAAAACAAACAAGACAATAAAGCGATTGAAGCTCGAAGGCTGGGATGTGTGATTCAGTGAACTAATGCGTGGGAAATGCTGGGTGTGTATCATTAGTGGCCAAAAAGGAAATCTGCTGTAATGTAGTAGAGGAGGTTATTAGACCAAATCATAAACATATATATCATGTATTATAAAGGGCACTTTTAATGCATTTTTGGGAAATGCATAGTGTCTTACATTAAAAAATAAAATAAAAACCACCAAGAATCACAGCATGGATGAATCAACCAAATGCTTCAATCATAACTGAAGTCTAAGCCTCGATAATGAAGAGACTACATGATTGTGAAATTCTCATCACCACAAGAAAGGAGGATAAGTAAGCAGTGGCTTATGTACGGGGATGACTGAGGTCAGATAAGTGAAGGTATAAGTGGTTGATAAAAAGAAGTTGCTTTGAAGTTGAGAACTTTTTGGGTAGATCATCCCCTGTAGTTTCTCTGTAGATGGGCTCACTCCTAGTATAATTAAACTTGGGGTTTTTCAATCCATGAAGCCTTATTACCCTCCTGTCACTGCTTACTTTCCTAGAAACTATCATATGGACTTGCACTGCTAAGACTGTGGTGACTTTGCCTTTTTCGTTTACCCAGCATGTTGCAATTACAGTAGATCAGACCCAGTCAGGATGGTGAGGTAGAGCTTCCAGGGGCACAGTGCTGTCAAGTTTAAAACTTTCTACAAATGTGAGCTCTTGTTGTCTTCATTAAATGAGCATATAGTTCTTCAATCCAAAATAATTACAGCCCCAAGACATTGCGAGAATTTAGAGACATTGTAATAGAATTGTTTTAGATAACATTCAAGTACACACTTACTATTAGAGGTTGAACACTGGCAAAACCCATTCTGAAACTACTTTTGCTTGAGCCACCAATGATCTGCTATGGACAAGTGGATGAAGAGTATCCCTTGGTGTCAGTCAGATATATATATCTTATGTTGACTAATCAAAAATGCTCAGAAAGAATTTCTTAACTGTCTGTGATATGTATGCACTAATCACTGTGTGGCCCTCAGCAAGCCTCAGGTTCTTATAAGTTAAATGGAAAAAAAAAACCAAACAGTTCAAGAGTTTTAAAGGGGGATGATAAATCTGCCTAACACAATACCTGGCACACAGTAGGTTCCCATGTATTATTATTATATGAGTTTTAAACAATTTTCTCCAACTCTTATCTTTCCATAAGCCTCAGCTTTGTATTACTAGGTCATCTTCTCAAGCTCAACACATAAACTGTCAGCTTTACCACAAAGCAACTTACTTCTGTTTGACCAATTTCTATAACCAATAAATTTTTTGTTTTTGTCACTCAGCTAAAAGCACCTTAGCTTTTCCCCAATTTTCCACATGTTTGTAGCCAAAAGTCTTCGGGACTTACAGGGCTTTAGATATCGTTCTCTTTGTTCCATCATAATTGTCATCACTTTACTTCATTGAACTTGAATTTCTATCAAATCTCATTCATATATCCATCCATTAATTCTTCAAATATATGTATTATTATAAATACTTGGTCAGGAATAAATCAAGAATAACTAAAAAATAAATTCTTGACTTCTTTTATTCCTCACTAAATTATTGTATTTATACACATGTCTCTTGAATCTAATCTTATCTCTACATGTCTACTTTTATTGCCTCAATTGAAGCATCTGGCATCTCCCATTTTAAAATCTGTGTCAGCCCTTTTACCTGGTCCCATTACTACCAGTCTTTCCCTGCCCTAGTCCATATTCCACATCGGTGGCAGAATTCTCAAGTAACCTTACAATATCACTTCCTAAATTAAACTAGTTAAAGCCAGAACGGTGCCACTTAAGTATTGTATTCTTAGCAGCTAGAACAACACTTAACACATACCAGGTTCTCAATAGACAATGGAAAAATAAATGGTTAGTTGGGTTCTCCACTGCATACACACCACTATCCGGACAGGACAAACAGCTTCATAAGTCCGTGTCTTAGTACATACACTATTCCTCTGCAGGGGCAAGAAAGATAAGTGGTGCAAAACTCATGCTTTAGTTCCATCCAGTGCTCAGAATATAGTAAGTATAAATAATTATAGCCATTATTATTATTTTATTATTGATCGGATTCTGTCTGTCAATATTTGTGCTTAGTGAATTCATATTCTCCCTAACTCCCCCAATCTCAATCTTCCTTTTTACAGTGTTGTAGCATTTTCAAAACAATACTGTAATTTATCTCTTTTCATGTCAATCACACTGATTGCAAAGGCTGTTCTACTCTTCTTTGTGTCCCTGTCACCTAATAAAATGTCCAGCACATAGTAGTTGTGCAGAGACATTTGTTGTTACAATAAAGTAATATCAAAGGAGCCAGGGAAGTAAAGAACTTGTTAATGTTAATTGATTTTATAAATATATCAAGAGGAATCATAATTTAAAGGAGCATAATTTAATTAGATTTGGCAATAAGGAAGTCACTGAGTCACTCAGGTTAAACGTGGTAGACTGAACACTCTGGTTACAAGTACTCCTCTCCGAACCTGGACCAAAATGGAAGTAAAGGAAAAAATTAAATACATTAATGGATAAACTGCATAAATACACAAGGATAAAGAAAACATAATAGGAGGTGACTGTAATAAAATTAGAATCTGGAAAGTAGAGAGTTGGACAGTAACTATAAGCAGGACAGTGGAAGCCAAAACCTGAGCCAGCAGTGGGAAAGCCAGCGAGGAGATACACTCACAACTTGGAATCTCAAAGGATCTCAGGAATCAGAAACTCTAGATTTTCCTAAAAAGTGATAATGAAGTCGGTGGTGGAAAATAGAGGGTGAGTTGAACATCACTATAAGAAGCATTTAAAAATCCATCTTCCACTCCTCACTGCACTGACAATCAACTGCACCTGCTCCACACAACAGAAGCCTAAATGTTTATTCCCTGGAGATGTGAACCGAGGGAGAGTGGATTCAGGATAAGAGGCCCAGTTGAAGATGGGAGCACCACACTGGAAACAAGAGGCTGAGGTGAAAGTCCATATACTGAATGGTCAAACACTTGTCCCCTTTTCATTCACTTAGGTCCAAGGAGCAACAGTCAATATTATTCTTCCCAGACTAAAGATTGGAGGGTTACTCAAAGGGGTGTCCAATCCACAGCCTGCAGGCTGCATGCAGCCCAGATGGCTATGAATGCACCCCAACACAAAATCATTAATTTACTTAAAACATTATGAATTTTTTTGTTTTTTGTTAGTGTTTGTGTATTTAATGTGTGGCCCAAGACAACTCTTCTTCTTCCAGTGTGCCCCAGAGACACCAAAAGGTTGGACACCCCTGCAAGGAAATTGACCAACACAAGAGTAAAGAAATAAAAGTCCTAATAAGTTGGGATTCTCCAATAAAAGAATCCAGTCAGTTCACCTTACAAAGTCATAATGCAAGCACAAAAAAGCATTGTATTATTAAATGGCAGGAGAGTGGCAGGGAATGTATGTGCATGTGGCATGGTATGGGAGAATGAGAAAAGTAAATGTTCATTTTCTAGAGAAGAAGTCAATAAATAATATATAAAACCAACAATGTAAAATAAAGTATAAAGATGTAGTATATGCATTAGGGTTCTCCAGAGAAACAGAATCAATAAGAGATAAAGATATTTATTACATGGAATTGGCTCATATTATTAAGGAAATTAGACCCATCATCTGCTGTCTGCACACTGGAGCCCCAGGAAAGCTGGTGGGGTCATTCCTGTCTGAATGAAAGAGCTGAGAACAAGAGGATGGATGGTGTGAGTTGCAATCTGAGTCCAAAGGCCTGAGAACCTGGATCACTGATGCTGCAACTCCCAGTATAAGGGTGGCTGGACAGTCAGGCAGAGAGGTAGAGTTCCCTGTTCTCCCACCTTTTTGCTCCATTCAGGCAAATGGATTGAATTATGCCCATCCACTCAGGGAAGGCAATCTGCTTTACTCAGTCTACTGATTGGAATATTAATCTCTTCTAGAAACACCCTGAGAGACACTCCCAAACGTAATTCTTAACCAAATATCTGGGCTCCTTCATCCCAGTGGAGTTGACATAAAATTAACTTCACAGAATGCTATTTAGATATATGAATGCAAATACCTGGAGAATCATCTAAAATAATATAAAATTACTGACCCTGGACAGTGAGAATTGATGTGGGGAGTAGAGGATGAAAGGATTGGATGTTGCTGTTGTTTGTTTATTTGTTTTTCCTTACAAGTCTACAGAAAACTACCAAATTAAACTATGTACATGTTTAATTTTGATATAAAATTTTTTAAATAAAACTATATTGCTGATCTTTGCCTGAAGAATTTCAGTAAAAGTGACTGGAAAAGAAGCCAGATAGAAATATATAGATAGGATTTATGACAGTGAATATAGATTCATTTTTTTAATTAATTTAATGTAAGGAGTATAATAAAGGACAATTATATATGGAATAAGGAGGATACAGAACAGAAAATCAGCATTTTATAGAAAAAGAAAACTTAGGGAAAAGAGAGTTAATGTAAGAAATGCAAAATAAGATAGATGCATATGCTATAATATCAAATAAACTAATTGAACTAATAATGATAAGTAATACAATAAATAAGCTATATTATATATATAACAAAATTTGAGAAGGAGAGTGTGGGGTTAGTATATTGGTAAAAAGACTAATATTAGTTATAAAAATAGAAAACATTTTCTGAACAGAAATTGTACTAAAATTTCCATGCATCATTCTGATTCTCCCAAATAGGCCTGGCAAATATGTTTCATTATCCTCAGTTTAGAGCTGAGGACAGTGAATCTAACTAAGAAAACTTTTATTCTGAAAGACTCAGAGAAAATTGTTCAAAGTCAGTGGGCTCTAACTGAAAACATTTTTGCCCTCTCCCCAGGGAACATTTGTCAATGTCTGGGGATATTGTGTCACAACTGTTGGACCAGACATTACTGGCACCTTGAGGGTAGAGGTCGTAGAGGCTGCTAAACACCCTGCATTGTGCACAGAACAGCCCCTCAACTGAGAATTATATGGCCCCTAATGACAACAGATGGGGGTTGAGTAGCCCTAATCTAAATTATTCCTAGAAAGACTGGAAGAAATAAGTGGTAAAAATGTACAGGAAAATAGCCTCAGTGATTGGATCTAGGCATGATAACTGCTGACTCAAAGAGGAAAACTGGTAACCACAGTCAGATTAAAATCTGAAACATCATGCACCAATTTTAAGTGTCAAGATAAAGACATGGCAATAGATGGAGAAAATTTTGATGTAGACAGTTATTGAGAGAATGAAAGGGTAGGGTAAGGAAAATGTAATTCTGTGGACACAGTCCAACAGTCAAAAAATAAAATGTATGAATATTGGACAGAGGAGGTCACTACAATTTCAAATAGGGAGCAGGATGCCTTATCAGATGTGGAGGAATTGTGGAGTAAAATTGAGAGAGCTCATGCTTGATTCTTTCTATTTCTATAGAGAATAAAGATTCTAGAATTCTGCAAAAATAAATGGACAAAAGATTAGGTGTATCACAAAGAAGAATAATAAAGATTAAGAAGATCTAACATAGGTAAAAGGATAAGAAAAAAATTTTAGAATGATTAAATTCTGATAAGCTAAACTTTGAGGGTTTATCTGAGTATAAGTTACTTAAGAATATATATGTATTAATTAAAAGGACTTATAGGATTTTTGCTACTGGCCATTTGGAATACAAAAAAAAACATATTTAACCTCATACTATTTATAACTAAGAAGCAGGCCAAATATGTGAAACAATGGCTTTCAGATATTGGACAATAAACACTGCTCATATATGATCTTCAGAGTAGAAAAACAACTGAGTAAGCATCAAAATCAATGTGGCTTTTCATCTGGTAGAAGATTCTGGATCATGATACTGGGAAGAGAATCTCAAGCAGAGTACAAAAAGTCTGTGAATTTCAAGAGACAAATATCAGAATTTGGAGAACAAAGTGGTTGGAAGTTGTGAAACAGAGAAGGAAGCTCTAAAAGAAAAATGAAGGGAACAAGGAGGAGGGAGAGAGAGAAAGGAGGTCAGGGAGAAGGGAGAAGAAGAAGGTACAGAAAATGAAGATGGACAAGGAAAACAGGAAGTCGTTCAGAAATTTCTTTGACAATGAGCTGAGTACATGAGATTATACATGTACAGGTATGTAGAGAATTGCCCAGGGAGGGGACAAGGGATTTAGAGATAATAAAATTGTTCTATACTTCAACATGGGGCTGGTTACACAAATGTATATACATTTGTCAAAACTCATCAAATTATTTAATTAAAATGTATTTTTATTAATGTAAATTATACTCCAAAAAAGTTGATTTTAAAAAGAAAGAGGATAAATACCATAATCATATAAAAAAATAAGAAGTTATAAGATGAACAACTTTCTTCAGAGCTTACACACAACAGAGAAACATTCAAATTCCAATCGGAAATCATCTGGGACATCAAGAAAAATCCAAGGTGGGTCAGGCCATGTTTGTCTCCCTCAACACATGTAATGATGAATGGTTAGATAGATACATAGGCTAAGAAATGACCTGTAAGCATAAAATATGTCATTAGTTATCAAGGAAATAAATATTAAAATCAAAGATACCACTACACACCTATTAGATTGGCTAAATTAAAAGGACTAACGTACCAAATGTTGACAAAACTGTGAAAATGAAACTATCATCCATTTCTAATGGGACTAAAACATTTCTCTAATATCACTTTGGAAACTGTTTGGCATTTTCATACATTTGAATATATACCTATTATATAGCCCAGCCATTTCACTTATAGGATTTACGTTAGAGCACAGGTGGCAAACACATGGCCTGTGGGCCAAATCCAGCCCCCCACCTTGTTTTATCAGTCGTGGCGCCTTGTTTCTACCTGGTAGCAGCGCTGAGCCCCTTGCCCCAAGTTAAGGAGTAGTTACATTTATACAGTCCTGAAATTCCATTTGGGCCTTTGAAGGCAACCACGAGGCTGATGTGGCCCCCGGTGAAAATAAGTTTGACACCCCTGCCTTAGAGGATGAAAATATACATCCATTCAAAGACTTGTACAGAAATTTTTATAGCAACTTTTATCATAGCCAAAACCCAGAAACAATCCAAATGTCTACCCATTTGTGAATGGCTACACAAATGTTGGCCTTATCCATTCAAGAGCTCCATCCATGTGCAAAAAGGAACACATTACTTATACACCTAAGGACATGAATGAAACTCACATATATTCTGAGCAAAGAAAAAATAGTGGGTCACCAAAGAGTCATATTGTATAATTCCATTTTTATGAAACTTTGGATTATCTATATGAAATCTCAATCTGTAGTGACAGAAAGCAGGTTACTGGTTGCTTGGATCCCAGGAGAAGGAATTGCCCAGGAAGGAGATAAGGGATTTGGGGATGATACAACAATTATTTTACACCTCATGTGTCAGATGGTTACACAAATGAACACATTTGTCAAAACTCATTGAAGTGTTTGATTAAAATGTTTTATTTATGTAAATTACACTCCAAGAAAGTTGATTTAAATAGAGAGAGAGAGAAAAAGAGAGAGAATTCAGTTGTATTGAAAATGAGAGAATGGTCCTACCACAGCAAATAGGATTCTATTAAAAGCTTCATGTATCCCCATTGTCAAGAACAGAAGCTACTTCTAAGTTGTTCAAAGCATTAAAAACGGTGGGGAAGGAGAAGAGTGACAGACAAGCAGAAGTTATGAGCCCATTGATGAGGGTATATAATATCACCTATGATGTATTCTTGTATGTATTATGTATGTATGCATACATAAAGTAGATATAGATAATAAATAAACAAACAGATAAATAGATAGAGAGATGATAGATAAAAATTCAATCTGACCAAGCCTCTAGATTTACTTGGTAATTGGCATTAAATGCAATGGACAGAGAAGTTCATTGAAAAGACAACGGAGGGACACATATCCACACTCAAACTGTATGGGACTCTCCAGAACAAATAACAGTTTTTAGAACTAGAGGGGGAAATGTATAGATTAAAGGAGAATTCAAAGATGTATCAGGCAATCATAATGATAAACTTTGGATCCCAATTTCAACAAATTTTTTAAAATCCTCTACAAGGCAACTGGTGAAATTGAAGCCTATTGAATGATATTAAGGAATTATTGTGAATTACTTATGTGTGAAAATAGTATTATAGTTAAGGTAAAAAATTATTTATCCTAAAAAGAGATATACTTAAATATTTATACATAAAATTATATGATATCTAGGATTCAATTACCTAAATATAATCTGGATGGTGAGAAAAGGGTAGGAACAGAATTGGTCATACACTGATGGATACATTGAGTTATTATAGAATTTTCTCTTTCTAGACTTAAAATTTGCCCACAATATAATAAAAAATAAAACTGCAGGGGAAATTGATGACCATGACAGCCCTGGGAGTTTCAGTGAAAATAGGCACTGTGGAAGAGTGTGACAGATATAGCTAGCTACCTGGCCAATATCGATCAACCCCTTCTTTTAGTACCTTCATCAGAACAAGTCAGGCTATATTGCATTGACAGACCAGAAACCTCAGCTTAACAAACGTTCACTTCTTATTCATGCCCTATGTCCCACATGGGCCGGCAAAGGGAACTGGCTGATGAAGGCTCCACCCTCTTATAAGTGTGCTGTCTGAAACACACAGCCTTTGGGTGACCCCAGGAGGTGAGGCAAGATTGAAGAAACTTAACTGAACTTTTGACTTCCTCATTTAAAAGTCACGTATGTGACTTTTGCTCACATTTCATTTGCCCAGACTGATCACATTGCCTCACCCAATAGAAAGGAGGCTAAGGAGTGCAAGCTTCGTTGCACCAAGATGGGCAGAAGAATCAGATATGGTAAACACTGGTAACACTTACCACATTTACCAACAGAATCACAATCTTTTTGTTCTGAATGAGATTATGTCAGCTTTAAACATAAGACTTTCCAGACTTCAAGGTTCCTAGAACTGGCCATATGACATGAATGTGGCAAATGAGATGTTAAGTGGAAGTTTCCTCCAGGAGCAACTGATATAGGAGACAGACTCAGCATGATTACTTTGCCTTCCACATGCTCATCTTTCCAACCAGAACATGGACACGGGTCTGAAGACAATGCAACCTTGAGAACAAGAGCCATATACTAAAGATGATGGAACAGGAGCTAGAAGGAGCATTAACTCCTTAATGACATTGTGAATAGCCAAAATATCCCTGAACTGGTCACCTCCAGACTGCTATACAGACTTCTTACTACAGACAGACAAACAAATAGATAGATAGTTACACAGATAGGTAATAGAGATGATAGATAGATAGATAGATAGATAGATAGATAGATAGGTAGAAAAGATATCACTCTAGCCTTTACTAAGCCATTATACACATATATGCATTTGCTATATGTAGTCAAACTCAATCTTAAATAATACACAAAGATTCTCCTAGATTCAAAAAGGAAGATAACAAAAGATTCTCACTGATTTCCCTTCAATTAAATACTTAAGTTAACCCTAGGGGAAAAACAAGAAATTACAATTTAACAAGAAAGTAATAACAAATATTTGGAGAGAGATAATGATATGGTCATTTGGAGACAAGTTCTCCTGCAGCTGATGATGGAGGAAGAAGGTATAGGATTCACAGAACATTCTGCTTCCCAAGAGAATGACAGGACAATGGAATCAGGCAGGTCAGGGGAATGTCACAAAGAGATTGCTCACACAGGATTATGGTAACTTCCCACTAACCACTGAAAGGTAGCATGTTTTCATTACACTCTAGGCTGTTGAATGATAGTCTTATATATGAGGCCTTCAGGGTTTATAGCCTATTGATGAATGAATATCCTGTTCAATAGCCTCTCTGATTTATCTCCCTGATCAAGGCTAGGAGATGCCTATTAAGCTAAACAGATTGATTGCTGACCCTCCTAATAAGAATGCAATTTTCATACATAATACTTACATATTCTGGACACAGGTAACTCAGATTCTCATCAATATTCAGTGATCTTGGGAAAGTTATAGGCCTTTCAACTCAGTTTAATGGGGAAAGGAAGCCCAGTATGCAAGCTCATGGTTTTTCCTTAACCCTCTCTTGACAACTAAAACCAAATAGGAACCCACAAATTAATTTCAAAAAGATACAAGGTTGTATTCCTACAAACTAGCAATGAACAATTGGAAACTGAAGCCAAGAAAAGAATTGCTTCTCAATAGCATCAAAAACAGTAAAATACTAATACATTTAACAATAAAAATGTAAGACCTATATACTGAAACTGGTGCCTTTAACTGAAGGAAGTTAAAGATCTAAATAGAGACTTTCCATGTTTATGGATTAGAGATTTACTATTATTAACTCAGTAGTCCCCCTTGTCCGTGGTTTTGCTTTCTGCAATTTCACTTACCCAAGATCAATTTTGATCTGAAATATTAAGTGGAAAATTCCAGAAACAAATAATTCATAAGTTTTAAACCAGGAATTGTCCTGAGTAGCATGATAAAATCTCATGCTCTCTTATGCTATCTCGTGCTGTCCCACTCCATCTGGCCTGGGACATAATCATCCCTTTGCCCAGTGTATCCAAGCTGTATAGGCTACCTGCCTGGTAGTCAGCAGCCATCTGGGTTATCAGATCTACTGTTATGGTCTCATGGTACTTTCTTCCAGGAACCCTTAATAATGGCCCCAAAGACAAGAGTAGTGATGCTGGCAATTAAGACATGCCAAAGAAAAGCTGTAAAGTGCTTCCTGTAAGTAAGAAGTTGAGTATAGTACAATAAGACATTTTGAAAGAAAGACCATATTTATATAACTTTTACTGTATATTGCTATAATTGTTCTATTATTAGCAATTGTTATTAATCTCTTATGTGCCTAATTTATAAATTAAACCTTGTCATAAGTATGTATGTATAGAAAAGAACATAGTCTACACAGGTTTCTATACTATCGATGGTTTCAGGCATCCACTGGGGTCATGGAATGGATTCCTCATGGAGAAGAGGAGCTACTGTAATTCTACTCCTAGGTATCTACACAGAGAAATAAAAACATATGTCCATAAATGACTTGTACACGAATGCTCAAAGAAGTATTATTCAAAATGATCAAAAAAACCCCTAGAGATAGTCCAAATGTCCATAAATAAGGGAATGGATAAAAAGAATTGGCGTACCTGTACAATGGAATACTACTCAGCATTTAAAAACTTCCAGTTAAGATGGCAGCACAGGTAAGCATAGCTCACCGCCTCACACAACCACATCAAAATTACAACTAAACCATAGATCAACCATCATTCAGAACCATCAGAAATTGAGCTGAATGGAAGTCCTACAACTACAGAATTAAAGAAGAAACCACATCAAGACTGTTAGGAGGGGCACAGATGCAGAATGGGCTGGTCCCATACCAACATGTGATGGGTAAAATTCAGGAGGGTTATCTTAGGAACAAGGGGTACATCCCCACACCAAGTCCCCCAGCCCAGGGTTCAGGTGTCAGGAAGATAACTCTCCATAACTTTTGGCTGTACTAACCAGTGAGGATTGAGGCTGTGAAAGACAGAAACTTCTGGAATCCCAGGCATTTACTCTTAAAGGGCCCACACATGGACTTACTTGAACTCCCTCCTTCTGAGTTCCAGTGTGGGGGCAGCAGATTTTAGAAGGTTTTAGAGACATACAGGGAGGAACTGAACTGTCCAACACCAGGGCAAGAGCTGGGGGCAGCTTTCTCCTAGACAGAAGTGCTGGCAGAGGCCACTGTTCCTTTTCTGAGCCCTCCCCACACAGAATCACAGAGCCTGCAGGCAGGTGTCATATCTGAGATTCCATCAACCTGGCTCACTTTTTTTACCATGCTGGTGATTCCCTGAGTCCCTGCCCCTCCAACTTTCAGGCTCACCCAAGCTGTTTCCAGTGTCTTTTCTATAAGAATGGCTTGTCTTGGCTCATGCTTCACATTTTCCTAAACTCTCTCAAACAAGTAGCATTGGTCTTTAGGGAGCTCTGTACCTCTCAATAAGTTTCCCCAGGCCTGGCAGTAGCAGCAGCAGGCCTTGATTCATAGGTTGGCCTTGCTTGGGCACTTCCAAGCCCAGCACAAGTAGCAGCCACCTACAGATCACTTTGTAGCTAATGCTGCGTGACCCTAGACATGTCAACAGCAATCAAGGCTCAACTACAAGAATAGGGTGTACACAGCCTACACATTGGGCACACCTTGAGTACCCAGCTTGGGTAATAGGGGAGACTGTGTCACTGGATTCTACACCTACTACATTAAGCCACTTTATCAAGACTGAGAGCTGTAGTAGCTTTACCTAATAAATAAAAACAAGGAGAGGGAGGCTGACAAAATGAGGAGACAAAGAAACATGGTCGAAATGAAAGAGCAGAACAAAACTCCAGAAAAAGTACTAAACAAAATGGAGAAAGTAATCTATTGGCATTAAAAAAGGCAAAAACTATGGGTACATACTACAACATTAGTGACTCTCAAAAATGTTATACTAAAGGAAAGAAGCCAGACACAAAAGATGTCACATTGTATGGTAACATTGATACAAAATTTCTTGAAACGCAAATTTATATAAAGAGAAAGCGTATCAGTAATTGCCTAGGGTGGGGTACTGACTACAAACAAGTACAAGCAACTTCAGAATGAGGGACATATTCTAAAACTGGATTGTGATGTTGATTATACATCTCTATTAGAAATGCCAAAAATTACTACTATATAGTTAAAATGGATTAATTTTATAGTATAAACTATGTACCAATAAAGTTATTTAAAAGAAAAAAAAGCAAGAGGAGGAGAAAAAGGGAAAAAAACAAAGGGAGATGTACTGAAAATTTGTGTGGAGAAAGAATTAAATTTATTTTGTGCTGTGCCAATAAGAACTACAACTAATGAACAAAAGTGGAAAAAGATAGATTTTATTTGATATATGGAAAAATTTACTGATCACCTTCTTCAAAAGAAATACCCTCCATTATAAGAGTGTAGGTACCTCATACATGGAAGGTTAGTACTCTCTGCAAAGAATATTATAAAATCATATTAGGAAAAAAATTGAAGTAAATATTAGTGTGATGCCTTCCAGAGTTATGATTTTATGCATCCGAACCTTAAAGAAGTTATGTACACACAATTTCTGATTATGGTATCCTGAAATGGCTATATATTTAAATAAAAAGTGATTTTTAGAGGAAATGTTCTCTGCTTCAGTGGACTGTAAATCAGGGATTTTTCCTGCCTTAATCCGACCTGACTCCAGGCTAAACTATTTCTGTTTAGAACAAGCTTAGCAATTCAGATCTTCATTTTCAAGTAAAGTAAGAAACTCCTCAATTTGTTAAATCATGGATGGGGATGATACCTCATAGATCTCCAATAGGGACATCAGTTAAATAATTGATCTATAAATATCTTTTCTCTGAATCTCAAGGAAGAATGAATTATTACTAATTAGTACTATACTCAAGCACCTAGTATGAGAAAGTCCTATGTTAAGTGTTGCAAGACCTCTCAAGAATCTCACAGCCTGGTGAAAATTAGAACATGCAATTATAATACAGAACAAATGCGATTTTTCAAATGCAATTAAAAGTTACAAGTAAGATATTAGAAGTTTAGTAGAAGAAACCTATCCATGGAAAAAAAATCCAAACAAAAAGAAATATTTTCAAATATTTGTTCAATAAATGTGGATAAAATTCAAATTTACCCTGATAAAAATAAAAGCCTTCTCATCTCACAGCACATTTATAATTAGAAGTTACACCATGAAATATTTAGTCGTTTCAAGTTCAAGTTAGAAGACATGTTTTTCAATTGAGTTTCTGGAACATAAACCACTCTGCTTTCTGGTGGGAAACATAAATGACTATATAAGTTGAATATAAAATTCATGAACATCTGGAAGCCTGCTAATTGCAGACAGAATGTCACATAAAACAAGAAATCAAAGAACTTCTTTCTGGCTCATGTGTCTTTAGGAGGGAGAAATCACTTTCCTTGGCACAAATACACTGCATAATTGTCAGAATGTTGAGATGGCACATTTCACCATATGTGCTTCCTTGGATCTAATCAAGTCCCATGAACACTGGAGTCATAAACTCTACATTTGGTCTAGGGCAGTATATGATAAATTCTTAAATCAGTGTCATTAAAAGAGGTAGAGCAGAAGTTTAAATACAGCAAACAGACAGGAAACTGAACTGCCTTAGCCAATTAGGAGAGACTAAATTCCTGATAAAGAAACAACTCTAAGTGCATTGGGGGGTCAGGTCTCCAACAGGCTAAGTGAAATATCACTTCTATTACAACAGCACACAAACCCACATCCAGTCTATAGACCTGTTTTAATTGTCCAAGAAAGAGTTTTCTCCCCTAAATTTAAGCCAACATTTAAAAATTGGAAATTTTCTATAGAAATACTTATTTCTGCTTTCTCTTAGAAATAAGATCTGATAATTCCTCCACAGCTACAGCTGGCTGGTCTGCATAACAGCTTCCACTTTTGGGGGAAGGAATGGATGTGCTCCCCAGTTCACACAATCTCTCAAAGCCCCAAATATCACCACTTCTCACACAATTAAGACACATGTCCGGGCCTTTGTTACCGCTCATTCCATCATCCTGGCCCTCATAGCCATTTGAGATCATATCTCTGCATTAGAAAAGAGAGATCCTAAATCAAAACTGCCATATTTATTCTGCTTTTGAAGACCAAAATCTCCTTTGTCACTTAACCTCTGAAGCCCAGGAAAAGGCTCTCCCTGCTCACTAAACTGTATCACATACACTGTTTGCCTACATCAGTTAATACTTCTCTATATCTGTTAGGATTTGGGGATGATAATCACACTCTTGTGTCTGAAACCTCCCTGAGTTGAAATATACAAAGTCTGGCACAAGTAACACCGCTTTTGTTACTCACAAAATCTTTTATTACAAAATCATAAGCATGTAATTCTATACCATAGTAATATCACACTCAAGCACCCCATGTAACATTGTAGGTGAAATGTCTAAATTAAAACTATAAATTATTACACCCATATTATTATTACCCTACCCACCACACTCAAGCAGGCGTTACTGCTGCCAGACCCTGTAGACTAGGGAGGCAGGGGAAAAAATGTAAAAATTCAACTTTGTTATTGATAACACTGAACTGAAGAACATGGTTTGAATTGGTGGCCCAAAGGGGCTTCTAATACATTGACCTTCATTTGAACTTATCCCCATTTAAAACTACAGACCTCTCCGCATCAGGGACAGAACCTGCCCTGGTAAACTTCCTATGCTGTTTGCTTCAGGCTGCCTCCAAAAAAAAAAAAGAGGAGGACCCATAAGGAGCAAACCTGATCACTCCCAGACTTTTTTGCAAATTCACCAATTCCAGAAGTCAGCACTTGAATCTTGGTTAAAAATAAGGGTGTGGAGAAAGAGACTTTTCCATACTTTTTCTCCTGGAAATTAGAATGCATATTATTTTCCCTTTTATGGAAATATAAGGAGTATTGAATAAGTATCCCATGTGTATACAAATTCTTCTATTTTCTATTCTCTGCCCATTTGCTTTAACCATCAATGATCTGTGAAGGGCTTACCTCATCCCCCAGAGAAGGGATGAGTTTGAGGACCCTCTTCTCCCTTGTTCATGAGGCTTTTCTCCAAATATCAACCACAGCTGCACTGTGGCCAATTTAGTTTTTTCTATGAAGGAAACTAATTGTGTAAGAATACTGCATCAAGTAAATATTCCCAAAGTCCACTGTAATTTAGGCTAAAACTTTACTCCCCATTGTGTTTCCTATTTGAATTTGGGTCCAGTTCCATTGATCCTCATACTCCACTAAAGATTACATAATAAAACCAAACAGAAGCATAGCTATTCTCTAAAAATACAGTGTGAATAATATAAAAGTGACCCAAATTCAAATATAAATGTTCTCTCATTGTGAAGTTCTAAGGAAGAAATTAAGGCCCCAATGTTAAGTCATCCTTGCTTTTAAATTAAATTCAGTCAATCAACATTAGAGTATGTTTTCCTCAACAACTTTCTCTATCCTCTAGTAAAGACCTGACTCCTCGGGTTGTAGTCTGAGCTGTGTTCCATGGAAATGACTATGGTCCCTTCAAGACATCAGAAGTTAAATTATTTTGCCCATGGACTCCATTACTAAGAATGTACAAAGAGTTACCATAATAGAATGCATAAAATTATTAAAATCTCAGTGGTGGGGGGAACACCTAATCCTAGCTCTGAAGTCATTATCCCCAAGAAAAACTAAAAAGGAGTGTCCTCGGTAATCAGTATATACAGTGTCTCAAAGACTATAGCAGAGGGTCAGTGCTATCTGAAGAAAAGGAAAGTGAATGCAGAAAACCTTAATTTCTATGACAATCAAACTCCCAGTTCACCAGTATCACTTGTTCATGGTCCATCACAAGGAGATGATTTGTAACAAGTGTGAAGGGGAAGGGAATCTACTTTTACATTCTCTCTTCTCAATCAGAAAGTGGGAGTAACTCCTAGCAACATTTTGAAAATTGCAGTGGTCTCACACTCAGTCACCAGGTCTTACTGAAGTTCTTTCAGTCCCATTCAGCATATTAAAAAGTTTTCATTGTATTTCCTATCCCCACCCACCCCTGGGACCCGCACTTAAGGATAGGATTTGTCTAGGCAGCAGACCTGTTCCACAGAGTCTATTGCCACTTGATCTGGAATGCCCAAGGCCTTTGAGACTTGCCCATTAGGAAAGCTTCCTTTTATACCCCAACTTGGTTCCTGCTGAAACACCATCCTCCACAGGCCCTGCCTTTCCTCAGCTTCTGAATATTCTAGACTTTGAGTAACACTTCCTTATATTTTTCTGTTTTATTTCCATATGATGTTCTCCTACTCCAAGAAGGCTCCAAATGTTTTAACTTACTCCTAAAATTGACTCTTTTCCTTCTCTACCACATGTATGGCTAGTCACAAGACTTGAACATCCACTTTGTTTTTAATTTATCTTCATTAAATTATCTTAATTAATTATGATAAATAAGCATATTTATCATAAGTATATGCTTTTGTGACATAATTCTCTCTAGGCTTTGTCTTGTCCTATCATGAGAAATAGAGGCAGTGAGTTCTGGTACTGCCCAAAACATCCACTGTTCAAACAATCTTGTCCTCCTTAGCCTCCTGGGTTAAATCATCCCAATGACTATTCCATAGTACAAGTGTCAACGTAGGCTGGATTAGATCTAGCATTGATTTTTTCTTTCAATGTATATTGTCTCCAGTGCACTTCCCTTCAAGCCTTTATGTCATGAGTTTCATTCCCTTGGGAGAGAGGCAATAACTTTATCCCCATGTACAATAATTGTTCACCTTGACAGTCCATACTTCATTTTTTAGACCAATTTTTCAATCATACCATTTCAAATCTATCCAAGTGTTCTATACCCATATGGCTAGTTTTCATTAAAGACTC
The DNA here is from genome assembly GCA_028533065.1 of Trachops cirrhosus. Taxonomy (NCBI): domain Eukaryota; kingdom Metazoa; phylum Chordata; class Mammalia; order Chiroptera; family Phyllostomidae; genus Trachops; species Trachops cirrhosus. Next base: position 117,261,350 of record CM052540.1, read on the forward strand.
CCTATTTACAGCTTCAAGAGAACATCTTAGCAAGAGTTTATTATATCTGGGATCTCTCAGTATAACAATTTCATTACACTCTCTGTGATCCTGCTACTATGCTATAGCTATAATTCGTTAGGCTCCACTCACCCTCTCTAATCCTAGAGTAACTGGAAAAAAAATCCCTCTTTTATAGTCCCATTTTCAAGAACAATTAAGTTGGGGCTTATTTTCTTTAATTTGTCATATATAATTAGGCAGACCTCTAAGATTTCCATCATTCTCTTAAGACCATGTCTCTCTCCCTCTAATTTAATCTGCCTGTTCTACTCTATTTTTCTTTTAATTTTCCCCAAATCTGTGTCCTAATAATAAAACCAAAGTATATTTTAAAACCATGATATTCTTGAATTCCATATAAAGCCATTGCAGAGAGTGTATAAAGTACAAACTATTTTAATTTCCTTTTTAGATTTTTGCACTCTTCACTATATACTGAGTATCTATTCTTTTTGTTCTTTAGTAAATTTATCCAACCTTCCAAGGATACAACCAGAATCTAGGTCTCTGAAATCAAAAACCATTGTCAGAGATGATATAATTAGTATTTTTAGAACCCACGTGAGCCATGAAGTGGGATGGGAGTACTCTCAGTGCACAATCCACGGGATTCTCAGCAGTTAGCTCCTCCACAGTTTCCTCCCTTGGTGCTGAATGCAGTCACATAAATAGGAATGTAATCGGGGGCAGCTGATCAAGCAATGCATTTCTATGCCAGGCATAAAATTTATGCTAGTTATTTGTAGCCTACATGGACTTAGCTGCCTTTGCAAACCCTATCCTGGATGAGAAATACAATAAAAACAGCACAATTATTCCACCCACCAATGCTTAGTAAGCATGTATGCTGAAGCTCTGCCTGTTTTGATGTGAACCTTAATGAAAAGTAAAAGTTCTTTTTTTCTCGGATAGGAATAAGCAATAGACCTGAGATGCCTAGAGTTTTAGACTTCTATTCAGCTAAGCAATAAACACCAGGAGAAGATTTATGGGTCACTTGTACCCATTTCTGGAGAGATCAGAATAAACATTAAGTGTTGCAGAGAAAGATACCCTAGTTCTTCATAAACCTCTAATATCCAAGTGATAACTGATTTTCAGCCACTGAGCTAGACCAATTATTCCTTCATAAAAATAAATTCCATTTCCCACAAGGATTATCTTAAAATAATAATTTTTTATCAAATGACAACTTAAGAGAGTGAAAATATCAATACACTAGTTATACACTGGGGAAAAAACACCTGAAACATTAAAACTCAACAATTAATGTCAAGAATACATATTAGAACTCCAACAAAACAGTAAGAACAGAACAAAAAACTCAATGGGAAAATCAGACAAAGGACATGAACAGAGTTTCCATTAAAGAAGAAACACATATGGTCAATGCATTGAAGAGTTGCTTAATGTCATTAATAACCACAGGTTGCAGATCCAAGCCACAATAAGGTATCATTTTATGTGACTCAATAAGCAAAAATCAAGAAATCTAACCAAACAAGTATAAGAGAGTATGGATATCAATAAGATTTTTTATGGAGTGATGTCAGCAACATGGCAGAATAAAATGTCCCCAGCCCACATCTTCCCACAGAAACAAACATTTGCAGCTATCCTGTGGACAAGGAGCCTTTATGGGAGCTTTGGGACCCAAAAAAGAGGTTTTGAAACCTTAATGGAGCCCAAGACTGCACATGGCTGCTTTGAGAAGGTAGGCCCAGCTCTGGCCATAGACCCACTGACTGATGCCCTGCTGTAGACAAGGCACAGCCCCATTTTCCTGTGGAACGAGCTGTGGGTCCACCTGTCCACAGTCCCGCCCCTTTTACCAAGGGACCTACAAGTACCTATCAGTACTGCTAGTGACAAAACTGCTGGCCTTGGACGTGACTGCTGTCCTTGAGCAGCTCTGTGACCCAGCCCAGCCCTGTTTTACCATGGCCCAGAGTCAGTCCTCCCTGCCCAGGGACTTGCCCAGGATCCAGCCTGGTGACCCAGCAAGCATGTGCTCAGTGACCCCGTGGAAGCTACACCCCCTGGCCCATGGTAACAGGGCTGCAAACACAGGGTCGTATTTTTTAAATGTTAACATATTCATACTATAAATCCAGAAATTCCACTATATGAATATAACCAGTAAATATCTTATCAATATATACCAAGTAGGATGTCAACATATTTCATAGCAGAATTCTTCACCATATCAAACATAAAAACAAAAGTGAAATGCTCACAACAGGTGAATATATGAATTGTAGTAAATTTGCAGTAGGATATGCAGTAGTGAAAACAGGTAAACTCTAGCTGATGAAAAAATAAAAATCTAGTATAATAATTTGGACTGAAATAAATCTCAGAGGACTATGGACAACATACTTTCAGGAGGTCACTGCTATGGAATAAAATTTTTTTTAACTAAAATTAAGTAATATATGGTTTAAGAATATAGAGTAAATATAAGTTTGAGAAAGTGCTTATATCAACAGGAGAAAAAGAAAGCTAGGTTAGAGGAATAACAGGTATAAGTTATAGTTAATGTTCTGATTTTCAGATCAGATGGTAGTTTATGGATATTAATTTATTATAAAAAATCTTAATTATGAAACAAATAGAAAATGACTTGATAAATTAATAATAAAAGCATGCCATGGATCAAGGATCCTAAGTAATTCAATCTTGTGTATCTAAACTACAATGAAAGAATTATGTACCTATTTATGCATAGGTAAAATTCATACACAACAATAAATTATTTACAATAAGCAATAACTTTTGCTTTCATTTGTAATTTTGTGAAAACTGGAAATTAGATGTTTTATTTATTTTTTATTGTATTTTTCCATTACTATTTATCTTCTACCTCCACCCACTCCCCTCCCCCTGCAATCACCACACTGTTGTCCATGTCATTGAGTTCTTTCTCTTTTTTTCCTGTTTTGCTTGATCCCTCCAGGGGGATCTTATGTGTCTTAATTATTTAAAAGTTGATTATTCCTAGACTTTTAGTCAGCATTATACAACATTCAACACTATCTTGGCAACAGAAAAGCTCCATAATTGCCAATTATGTTCTACACTACAAATACTTGATCAGGAAATAAAAACCATATTACTCAAACTTCCAGAAAAAACACATGTGATATTAGATGAAATAATCCTGATATTAAATGACTCATTGAAAAGATATAGCATACTGTATCTTCCCTACAACCAAAAAATTCTACAGAATTTCTACCTGCAGAGTTTGAAAGGAACATATTAAAAACATTGTTAAACATTTTTTTGCTATGTTGTACCTCTGTATCACTAGTATGAATGAAAAAAATGTGCACAGTAGATTTTTTCTCCCAAACTGTTGATGTTAAAAAAATGAAAACTTCACAAGTACATAAAAATAGGAGAAATTTCAAAGATAGAATTTGAGAAGTTCACTTCTAATAATGGAAGACCAGAAAATTTGAACCAGTTTTCTTGCTAAAAGAAAATAGAAACTTTGGACAAAATAAGATAAAATGTATGTAATGGTATCAAGGGACTCCTAAGGCAGTGAAGACTTATGGGAACAAGATCCAGATTGATAACTTGGACTTTGAGGGATGCTTTTGTCCTAAGGGGGTTTGTCCATTTTAATAGAAAAGGCTGAGATGGTGAGCAGAACTTGCAGTGCATTCATGAGGCTAAGAGGACAAAACTGGAAATCAGTAGTCTACCAAGGGCTGAGAGGGGAAGAGTGATCTGTTAAACCACCTAAACGATGAGCTGGAACTGCAAAGTTTAATGTCCTGAGAATAAATAGGAATCAGAAATAAGACAATGTTCATACTGACTAAAGCCCAGCATTTACTTGCTTTAACACCTGACTGTATTAAAAGGATCTGTAATTGCTAGTGTCCCCAACTACATTCTAGACACAAATATACTCTCACAGAAGATAACATCATCATAATCCTCAAATTAGATCGATAATTTCTGATATATAATATCCAGTACTTGAACAAAAATAAATAGGAAATGTAGGAGATATTGTGTGTCTACATAACTTTGGGTAACACAGTGTTTCTAAGAGCCAAGAGAAATATTTGGACTATTATATTTCCTTTATATTTGATAGCCTTCTATTCATTGATGTATTTTAAGAATCCTTGTATGTTTCTCAAAAAAAAACACACACATCTTTTTCTACTTCTTACGTTCTTCTTTTTCATCCCACAAAGAGTGACTTAAATAACATCTAAGATGCTGTGTGGTGTTGACATTTCAGTTGAAGATCAGTGTTGCTAATGGCTGGGAAAGAATCATAAGAGATAAGTGGTAACCCACGTTCTTTAAGCCAGCAATTTGGAAATAGCACTGGATCAGAATCAGGAAACCAAGTTCTATTTCTGGCTTTGTTCCTAAGTAACTTCTAGCAAGTTTCTGAGCCTTTTTCAGCACATTTCCTCATCTGTTAAAGGATCTCTTCAGTCCCCTCAAATTCAAATATTCTATGATGTAATGCAGATCAATGCATACTTTTAAACAAAACATATGTGATGTATATTCTAGAATATCTTCCTCCAAACTTTTCATTTTAGGTTGTATTCTTCAATTCTAAAATATAAACTTGAAATAGATATCAAGCAAGTGCTAACAATAGAAGTCTATAACCATCATAGCCCCCAACTACTATTTTCTACATAACTGCCTGAATACATAAGTAATATATACTTGCTGTTCAATGGTACTTCCTACTAAGTTCCGAGGGTCTTTGAAAGCTACACTTTGGAAATCACTGCCTTGTTTTCTTCTCCCTCTTTCTGTCAATATGTCAATAGAATAACATCTATATTTATTAATTCTGAAAACCTGTTATTTATGTCTTGAATGTTCATTGAAATGTAATGTTTAACATGAGAATCATATCATATCATTTTTTAAATCTCCTCAATAGGTGTTTATACTATATTAGTGACATCTAATTATTAAACTTGAAATTCAAAAATGTCTGTATTTGACAGATATTTTCAGAGCTATAACATTGCATGGATTGCTTATAAAATATTTACTTATGTTGAAATCCTTATAAATTATAATTCCACACAATCTGGGAAAAAATGGAAACATCACTTTGAAAGATTTCCCTTAAAAAGCCATTCTTTATGTAACAGTTTCAGTGTGTTTCCTTGACAACATCATTGCTAAGAATGTCTCTTGAGGCAATGAAGAGTGTGGTAAATGATTGACATCTCTTTTAAAATAGAATGTGAACATGCCATGTGTAGTTAAACATGACACTACAGTCATACAACCAAGTATAAATTGCCAACATACTAGTTAAAGCTATGTTAAATGTTTATTTAAAAATATAAAATTCAATCTGAAACTTTGAAAATTAAATAAAATAATAAAGTAAATTCCAGAGTAAACAGATATACTAATGTCACAGGTATTTTAAAAGTAATGGATTTAGCCCTGGCTGGTGTGGCTCAGTGGACTGAGCACTGGTCTGTAAACCAAAGGGTCACTGGTTGGATTCCCAGTCAGGGCACATGCAGGTCAGGTCCCCATAAGGGGGTGCTCGAACTGCAACCACACATGGATGTTTCCCTCTCTTCCTCCCTTCCCCTCTGTCCAAAATAAATAAAAGCTTTTAACAAAAAAGGGTAATTGATTTAGATCCCAACCTTTTCCAGATGGTGACATAATTGTCTTAAACTAAACTTAGAAATCATTGAGGTGTTCATTCATTCATTACTGAGCTATGAACTATACTAGATTCTGAAATTTAATTGGTAAAGACTCCTTGGAAAGTAATAACTAGAGAAAGAGACATCTACTCTGAGTGGTAAATAGAGAAAATCAACATTCTGCCTTCATCTCACATTTAACATAGTAAGACATGGAGATACTTCAAAAGATTACTTAGTCCCTTCTCCTGCCACAGGGTGGAACTAACAACCATCTGTTTTCTAGATAACTTCCCCAAAAGAATTTCTCTAATGCTATAACTTAATATTTAATTTAGCATGTGGCTGATATGACACCATTTTGGAGTCATAAAAAAACAGCTGAACTTTCCAATTGCAGGAGGAAATGTAGTAATAATATATTTTTTCTTTAGATAATTTTTAAAAGCATATTCATGCTTACTTAATTCACTACAGCTGGATGTTAACAGCCAAATGATTACATTTCAGCACACTTTCCTACAGCTTGAACTGATCAGCTGATGCAACAATTACCATGTGCAAAGGCCATTGCCCTGAATTAGGAAGCGGACCTGCTGAGTGCATTATAAAATGAAATAAGAAAAGATGACACTGGCCTAAAATCACAGCTCTAAAATCACCTGGAAGTATAAACTGGTCAAGATGATGCAGTAAGTTCATACTTTCTACTCCAAAGACAGAGATGATGGGTAAAATATAAAAAGAAAAAGGACATGTATTTAAATACATTACAGACATCTCTATCGACTTGAAATGGAACACCTGCCAAAATGATAAGCAGGAGTCAAAGCAGATTTTCTGTGTCCCAAATTTTCAAGCAAGCAATAGATGCTGAGAGTAAGAGGAATTTTTTAAATTCTCCTCCACACACACACAAAATAGGGTTCTGAATCTCTAGTCCAAACTTCCACCCAGGTATGACAAAGGGCTATAAAAAAATTGCTACTAAATATTGCCAGGAGCAATAGCCCCTGCTGTGCTGCAGGCTTAGTGAGGTTGAAACTTCATCTTTATTTTTTTTATATTTTTTTGAAACTTCATCTTTAAATGGCTCTTCAATCAGCAACTAGAGAACTTGGTCTGGGATGCAGTAAAAAGAATTGTTCAAGATAATACGATAATTTTTCTCAACAAGAAGTCTGAGTTCTGCCCTATCTGGTGTGGCTCAGTACAGTGAGCACTGGCCTGTGAACTGAAAGATCACCTGTTTGATTCCCTGTCTAGGGCACATGCCTAGGTTGCAGGCCAGGTTCCCAGTTGGGGGCATGCAAGAGGCAACAGATCAATGTATCTCTCCCTCTCTTTCTCCTTCCCTTTCCTCTTTCTCAAAGTAAAGAAAAAAAAAAGTTTGAATTCTAAAGGCCATTCATTGGCATCCATGAAACTGTGACTACTTTGTCAGCCTGAAGAAAGGGTAAAAACCCAGTTTCTTACAGTTCTTATTTAGCTTATATTCTACAATCTTAACTCACACTTACCAATAATACATTGCTTCCTAGTCTCCTTCAACCGAAACATCAATGAATTTTTCTATCTTCCCCCAAACCGTATTGCATCATAAGAACTCGAACTTTTTCTGAGTCATACTTTTAGGTACTATTTTATTTAATAGCACTTATTAAATATTTACAATGTACTAGATACTCTTTTTACAAATTTATAAATATGCACTCATTTAAGTAATAAGGGCCCTAAAGTATAAAGTCGACATCACAGAGTACATCCTGTGAGTAAGCCAGAGTAGGATACACAAAGGACCCTGGGTATTTGGAAGGTGGACAGATGATTGGTGGTTTCCATAAGTGTTTGTTAAGCATCTGCTATGTGCTTGACACCTTTATCTACATAGGTGAAGAGTTATCACCACACCAGAGAGAGGAGAACTCCAAACCTATACAGGAACTCCCTAATTACTCTTATGCTTTCATCAATAATCAATTGAGCATAGCTCTCATCATTGGAAAAGTTATTCTCAAAAAACTCTTGGTAAAGTTCTGAGTTTAAGAATCGCTCTAAGAATTTTTAAATATAGATGCAGAGAGACAAGAAAAGCTATATAGATATAAATAGATACAGATATATAGAGACATATGTACAGGAATATAGACATACAAGGTCTCTCCAGAAAAAGTCCAGTCATCCTTAACATAATAAGAATGGTTTGCATGATATGATGTAAGCTGGTGGCCACAGAGAGTGGATTAGAATAACAATGATGATCAATGTTGACTTCACTACACTAGTCAGTGGGGGTGGTAAATGCTGTTCAGTGAGCATGTGTACTATGTGGCTCTCACATTCAAAACGAGTGATGCAGACAACAAATCTGCATCCAATTTTACATTAAGCTTGGACATTCCTCCATGTAATTATTCAGATGATTCAGAAGGCTGCAGCTATGGGCGACTGGGGAGTGGCAGCTTCATCGTGACAATGTATCTGCTCATGCATTCCATTTGTGCAGAGTGTTTTGGTGAAGCATCAAACCACACAGGTGACTCAGCCCCACTACAGCCCAGACTTATCACCCTGTGACTTCTGGCTTTTGCCAACTAAAATTACCTTTGAAAGAGAAGAGATTTCAGACCATCAGTGAGATTTAGGAAAATATGATGGAGCAGCTAATGGCAACTGGGAGAACTGTGTAAGGTCCCAAGATACCTACTTTGAAGGGGACTAAGGTACCGTTGTTCTATGTATGATATTTCTTGTATCTTGTATCTTCTTCAAGAAATGTCTCTATTTTTTAGTATGTGGCTTGATACTTTCTGGACAGACCTGGTATGTAGACATATAGATATATGAAATATTGATTTTATAGATATAGATTTTTTATACATTATAGGTAGAGCCATTTTGACTTTATGTCCAGATACTCATGGGAAAAACAAAGTGAAAAATCACCTTACATAAGACTGATGAAGATAGGCTTATCTTTGTCTTGTATTGTTATTTTGCTTCATGCTGTAAAATTTGCATTTCATTTGTAAAGCAAGATGTGATTATGATAGCACTCTATAAGAATTCCACAATGAAAGGCATTGTATGGCAACATAAAAGGAATCTTTCATTTTATCATAAGCAATGCTTGTATCTTTGCACTACTATTCTACATTGTATGCTTTTCTGAAGGATGAAATCTCAAGTAACATAAAAAATAAATCATTGCAATCAGTTTTGCAAGTAATTCTTCAATAGGAATTGCTTTTATACACTAATTTCCCATTGGTTATTAACATACATTATCAACTAACATCCATTACACATAATACATCTATTTCACAAAGCAAAGTACTTGTATACAAACTGTCTTGAGAACCTTTTCAACAGTCTGTACTTGACATCAATAGGAATGAATTTTTCTTCAGTTCCATAATTGTAGATAAATTATATCCTATTTCTGTGCCTTGTTTTTTACCTCCTCTGTCTAATATGGTCATCAGGGCCCTAAATATTTGCATAATACATTACATGATGCTGGGCAGTCTGCAAATACATTCAATAATTGCCTTCTTTACATATGCCACCTACTAAATAATACTAGTCAGAAGGCTGTTACTATTTCTTACTCATTCCACCACTCACAAGTATTTATTGAGCACACTGTATGTTACAGGTATGAAGAGTTATAGATGAATAAAGGTTATAGCCCCCACCCTCATTGAGTTTGCAGACTAGTTCTTCGGAAGAAATGTTACCCAAAATAAATCTGTGATAGATTTCCTTGAGCTAATCCATTCCATCAAACAGCTAAAAGTATAAATTGTTTCCCCATAAGACATATGCTTTTTTCAAAAAACAAAACTACCCAATCATTAATACCAATTGCTTTTATGGTTTAAGAGAAAATCCAATAATCAAACATTACCAAACTGCCATTTTGTTACAAAAATAAATCTCCTAAGTATATATACACAGACCCTGTTGAGTTCTAGAGCCTACGTAATAATACTTTTTAAATCTTTTGATCATGATATATCTCTACTGTCATTATAACTAAGGAATAATTGCCTAAATCTCCTGAAAGTTGAGTTACCATGACATCTTAATAAAGCATGCTATTAGTTGATAAGTTTTATAATAATCCCAAAACTTTGCCATGGTCATGCCTTTCACCTGAAAATACAGATTTCTTTTCCTGACAGAAAAGATTCTTTTGCTTGAAGCTACCAGTAGAAACTGAGGGAAAAGATGCTATGCCTTAGTTTTGTGCTATGGCTCTCAGAATACAATGGAAAGATAAGATCAAAACTTGCCATTTCAATCAGTGACTTCATTCCTGGAAAAGGCAATGGCCTTTATAAGCTCCTTGTTTGTGTAGAGGCTGAGAGAACAAACCCAGAGTCACCTGCTCCTGCAGGGTAGCTGTGGGAAACACACATTCTAATTCAAAGGCAATGATCAAACAAACAAACAAACAAAAACAAAAACACCAACATTATTAGAATCATTACTCTCAGGTATGGAAGAGGATAAAGAGAAAGGATGACAAAGATGCTTCAAATCCAACAGACTGCTCTTGCCTGAAAAAATACAAATTGTTCTTTAAGATTGAACTCAGTTTTGAATACCTAATGTGTGCAATTCCCTTCACACTTGTGCATATTAGTGTCCTTCTTAATCATTTGTTCTTAACTACTGTTTACACACCTCTCAGGTAGTGACTAAAGCAGATGGCATCTCCTCCTATGGAGCAAGCATTTGGCCAAACAGCACAGCGGAGTCCATTTCTAAAGTATGATGGCTGCCCTTCAGTCTGGTTCATCTCTGTGTCATAATTCTTTAGGTACATGGCATCTCTGAGACCATTTTGTCAGACTTCAGTCTGTCCCTCTCCCCCATTCAGCACCATCTCATAAATACAGAAACATACGTCAAGAATTAAGGAATCCAGAACTTTCAGTTACCAAAAAAATCATATTCATGCAATGTTCCACTTAAATATGTGTAACACCAAACTTAATAAAAGTTACTATAAACCAAAGAAACTATTTCTAAGATTAAAATGCAGAGAAATGCCACTTAAACTCTACCTTTCTGTTTTCCATCTTGAAAGGCTTTATCCTTGGAGAGCATATTATATAATCATTTTCCATTCTTATTCCTTTCTGTATTTCCATGAACTATTTTTCTTGGATCAATGCAAAACATTATAGTTCCTAGTGATTATCTTTTAAAGTAATCATCAATAGTTTTAGTCACAGTCACCAGTACATATTATAGTAAAAAGTTAAAAACTGTTTGATATACTTTGTCATTTTCCAATATAGCAAGTGAAGCAATTGAATGTAATCATGTTAAAACAAGGTGTTTATATTGGACAATAGAGCTTTTGAATGAAATTAAATTTCCATTTTATAAAGGCAATATATGAACTGAGTTGAGAGAGATGAATGTTTAGAAACTATAAATAATCCTTTAGAACCATGACAGGCAATTTTACTTGCACGCAAATGGATGAGTTTTAAATGAACAGAGATTCGCTTTTAGCAAGTACTTTACAAAAGGTCTAGTTTATACCATGAAAAACTATTCAATTAAATATAGAAATGGCCTTTACATGTTCCCACCCTAGGAAAATCTTTCTGACCAATGAGAGCATTTTCAATCAAGCAAACCTTCCATATTTCAATTTTTACAATTTAACCATTTCCTATGAGTATACTCTCACATCAAAACCTAGCCTGTGAAGTCAAATGCCAAATAGAAACTAGAAGTGTTCAAAGAAGCACTACGACCAGGTACTCTTGATCTCGGCTCACTCTCTTTAATATCTCCAGTTCTGATTCATTAGACAGAGAAGGCACTCATCCTCACCAGAAAGAACCATAGCTAACTAATGGAGGTAAAGGCCATTGCCATTTGCTTGCTCATACATCACTTCCCTTTCTTCCAGCACCCAACTTCATTGTCTTTCTTTGTTCTTGATTTGTTCCAGACCTCTTTACTAAACATCAAGTATGTGCCAGGGATTTTTGTAAAAAGCGAGGACTCAAGTGAACAAAAGTAAACATGATCTGGGCTCACCTTGTGGAATGTATGGTCTAGCCCAGAAAACAGACTTGAACGCATAAACACACTAACAGAGGGGAAATGATTACCATAATTAAGTGCTATGAAGGGAAAGCGCATGGTGTCATGTTAGCTCATCACAAGAGTGCTTGATGCAGTCAGGGAGGGAAGGGAAGGTTTCTGTGAGGCAGTGATCCTGGTGTGGATGTTTGAACTTGTCAGGAGTAGGCGAACGTGGAAGGTTAGGGTGGCAGGGGGAAACAAAGCATCTCAGACAGATGGAGAAGCATGTACGGAGGGAGAACAATGAGGATGCAGTTTAGTGAGACAGCAGGCAGAACTGGGGAGATGAGACCTCACAGGGAGGAGGTGGGGTGTGATTGTGCAGGATCCTCAAGTCTACGTGAAGGATTGCGATCTTCATTCTAAGAGCAATGAGAAGTCATCAAAAGATTTTTCAAGCAAGAGGGTGAGGTGGTAACATTTGAACAGAACCCTCTCACTACAGAGTAAACAACAGAATGGAGGAAGGGAGTTAAAGACAAGAAAAACAGGGAAAGGGTCACACAGAAGCCATCAAATTGGTTCAGGAAAGACGGTAGCTTGAATAGGACAATAGAAAGAATAATGATCCAGAAGCAGAAAATGTGCAGGAAATACTTAAATGGTGAAACAAAACTCAGGAATAGATTGGACACAGGATAGAGGGGTTACACAGGTAACTGCAGGTTTCTGGCTTTGGTGATGTGTAGAATATGGCAAAATTCACTGAGAAAGAAAATGGGAGGGAAGGATTAGGTTTAGTGAGGAAGTCAGGGAGTAGGAAGGAGGGCAATTTAGAGGTGATTTGGACAAAACTTTCAGACGAGGCGAAGTCGTCAAGAAGACAACCGGGGAGAGGAGTCTGGAGTCTGTGGAAGTGATCTAGCTGGACCCACTTACTTGCAGATTCTGCACAGAGGTGAGCAGTGAACCTTGAGTGTGGATTAGACTGCCCAGGGAAGCAGTCCAGAGGGAAAAAGAAAGCCTAGGAGCCGGCTTTCAGAAAACTCAAGATTTAGTGGCTTGACAAGAATTGCCTGCAAAGGTGACTTCTGTCTCTTTGGCTTCCTTCCTGAAACTATATGATTTAAAAGGCCAACCAGAAAAATAGAGTGTCCTGGAAGCCAAGGGAAAGGTTGTGTAAGGAATGGCAGAGAAATAATACACACTGAAAGCCGGCAAAAGGCCAAGTAGGATGACTGTTGATAAAGGTCTCCGGGGGAAGAATCTATGAGAGCTATATTGATACGAGTAATATATCAACAAGAGTAGAAACCAAACCAGAGTACCTGGGAGAGTGAACAAATTGAGAGTCTAAACAAGTCTGAGGGTAGTGGTCTTCTGGACGTAAACAGAAGCCTGCCCTTCGGAGCCCTGGTCTTCCTACAGCTACACGGGCTCTGACAAGGCTTCACCTTCACCTTAGGCCTGTGTGTCTCCACAACAGCATACTTAGGAGTCACACCAAACCAACTCATTTAAACTCTCCAGCTACACAAATGTGGCCTTGATTGATGTGCTGCTAGAATCAGAAGCTAGCTCTAACCTTATGCTGTAGCTCAGTTGGCCTCAAATTTCAGGCACTCTTATACCACTCCCACAATTACTATCATGCACATGTACCACCTGCGCTATCACTCACTTATATATTTCTTTAAATTAGCCCTTTAACACATAGATTAATGTCATTAAAGGAAAATTTATGCTAACACCATAGATGGAAAATCATCGTTTATTGGAAGGTTACTGTAAACAATTTTTTAAAAGTGGTGAAAGTAAAATGTTAACTTCTAGCTAGCTACTTTAGCTCTTTGAGGACTCTCAACCTGACCTATGCTTTAAAATGAACAAAAGGAGAGGGGTGCTGGTTAGCATGACAGATGCTAAATATATATTCACCCTGAAACACAGCTGAATGTTTTCCTTAGGTGATGTGCTTATTCCCTGCACAAATTCTAAAACTGTGGTGTTTTTAGTCCACAAGTTCAGAGATGTGAAAAACCAAATGTAATTTTCTTTCTTAGCTTGCTTTATACTGTCTAATGGCATAATGGTCATAAGAACTACTTCAGTCTCCTCCCTATAAGATTGTCCATAAGATTAATGTTTGTCATAGCACTCAGTTAGTTATCCCTACAGGCAAATATCCTTTCACTAAAGAACTGAACATTGTAAAATAAAGTGTCGATTTATTGAAGAAACATTTAGTGAGCCATGTCTATCCACAGTGCTGGGTTCAGACATGAATAAGACAACATCCCTGGAATCTAGGAATTTAATACCAAGAAGAGAGATACACATGTAAACAAATTACAATCCAGAGTCAAAAGCACAACAATCAAGTTTGGAAAAGGAAGTGATTCACTATTTAACTACCTGAACTTGGTGGGAGGAAGGTGGTGGGCAGGATGTGTGCATAGGAGACAATATACACACACCAGACTATCTTTGCTTATTATGAAGTAAGAATGTTTAACTGTGCATATATATGCCTAGAGCACCTGGATATATTTCTCATAAATTTCATTTTACTTATTCCTTTAACAGGTTGAAGGAATACTTCACATTTATTAGTAGTTTCCTTTCTCTCCTGGGGGAGGTGGAGCTTTCAGCGAGCGAGGAGGTGTGACCCAGCTAGAGAGCACACTGCACCGGAGTCAGGAACCCCAGGGTCTGCCTGTGATCGGTGTGTTACCCACGTGACCTTGGGAACCACTATTTCTTCTTTTGTAAAATAAGAATAAGAGAAGCTGAAATGCTTTGACTTAATGTAGCCCAGAATTTATTTTTGTGTGTGTGTAATTAATTTATAGTGAAAGAGAGTAATGCTTAAGAGGGATAATTTAATTAACAGTCAGTAGATTCTAAATTACAAAATGATTATCAGATAATTATGAAAAGATATTAGACATGACATCAGCTATCTTGAGAGAAAGAATTCTGTCTACATTTATTTCAGTAAATTTGGGGGAAGAAATTTATTTAATAATGACTAGAGATTTAAAACATTATTTAATAGTCTTTCCAAAAAGCAAACTATATAAATAATGCATGGAGCATAATCCCATTTGTTATAAAATAAAACAGACCTTTAGAATTACATTTGATTCAAAATGAAATTTTTTTAAAGTGCACAAAGCTACATACTAAACTATTAACAGTGGTTACACATGAGGAGGTCCATAGGGGAGACAGAACGAGGAGGGGGTTACATTTAGCAAGGGTCAAATAATGAGAAGGAAGTGAAGAGAAAGAGGGTAAGAGATAAAGGCAGATTTCAACTATCTAACTGCATTATGCTTGAGTTTTTATAAAAAGATTTATTTATATCTCATTTAGCTAAATGAGACAAATTTTAAATAACTAGTATTCTGGACCTAAGCAGATAGAATAAGCATCCACTTTCCACCAAAGATTGTGTTGAAATAATATAATAAATACACAAAATTAATAGAATAATAGCAATGCAGAGAATGGGGCGTGGTCATCAGCCCACAAAGGATTTCATCAGATTTCTAGGAGACAGAAAGCAGATTCAGGTAGGTTGATGGTATAAGTTCCGGTCTGAAGGCAAGAGAAAACCACTGTCCCAGCCTGATGACAGACAGAAGGAATTCTTTCTAACTCAACTTTTTATTCTATTCAGGTCTTCAATGGACTGGATGAGGCCAACCCACGTTGCGGACAGCAGTCTGCTTTACTCAGTCTACAGATTCAAATGCTTATCACATTTGGAAACACCCAGAAATGATGGTTTACCAAATATTTGGGAGCTCTGTGTCACAATTACACTATTTAAAAACCCAAGGACAACAGGGGAGACCAAAACAAGGACCCCAGAAGAAATTGTTTAGCCTCTGCCACCACAACCACATCAAACAGTAAACGAAGCATAAATTTTAGCCAGATAAACATAAAACATCCCATTAAAGGCTTACATACCTCAGTTCCTTTACCCAACACATCATGCCTGCCTTTCAATAAAAAATCACAAAGCATTCAAAAAAATAAACAAACAAAAACTGCATGAAGAGACAGCAAGCATCAGAACCAGAACTATAGATACGGCAGACTTTTTGAATTATTAGACTGTGAACTTAAAACTACTATGATTTATGTGCTAAGGGCTTCAGTGAAAAGTGAACAACATGCAAGCACACCCGGGTGATGTAAGCAGAGAGAGAAAGACTCTGGGAAAGAATCACAAGGAAATGCCAGAAATAAAAACAGTGAAACAAATCAAGTTCATTAGCAGACTGGACACAGCCAAGGGGAAAAAAGTCAGTGAACTTGAAGATATATCAGGAGAAACTCCCAAATTTAAATACAGAGAGAAAAAAACTTAGAAAGATGGAACACAATATCGAAACTGGCACAATTACAAAAGGCATCCCATACACGTAATGGAAATTCCAGAAGGGAAGGAGAGAAAGGAACAGAAGAAATAGTTGAAGTAAAATGGCTGAGAATTTTCCAAAACTAATGACAGGCACCAAACCAAAACCTAACAAAGCTCAGATAACAAATACAGAATAAATACAAAAAAATACCCTGCACCTAGGATATCATATTCAAACTACAATACATGAAAGATAAAAAGAAAATCTTAAAGAAAGAAAAACAAGCCAAAAAAATCATAGGAAAATAAAGCTAAAAATACATACAAGAGTCATGACCCCAAAGTGCAGCAAACTGCACTGTTCGGAGAAACTGCTGAAGTGCAAGAGAAGATAGTGCATTTGGCTTGGTGCTACCTTCTCCCTCAGGTGGAATAATGGTGTTAGACTCACAGAGAACGAAATGGAAACATAGAAATACCGCTCTCATGAAGAAAAAGTTTTCATTACTTTTCAGACTTAATAATCAACCCATAGAAATGAATAAGATTAATTATGGTTACAGTATAAAGAGTAAATATTTTCAATTTGAAAAATCTAAGTGTAGAGGCATAGCTGTCAAATGGGGCAAAAGAAAGAGCGGTATGTGAAAAAAGTTAGCAACTCAAAAACATCCACGTTACAGAGGAAGGGCTCAAAGGAGACTGAGTGTGGATGTCCTGTATATGTGAGTGGGGATCAGAAGGGCCAATGGAATCTTTCTGATGTCATAACTTAGAAGAAATGGAAAGAAGAGACAAAGAGCAGAGAGGCAGGAGTTAAACAAAGGAGATAAATTCTCATCCCTAGCAATGCAGGATATGCCAGTAGATATTCTCAAATGATCATAAACTGAAAATAAAGAAAGAAGCATACCATTCAGAATTATGGAGGTCATGACAAGAAGAACTAAAGCAGAAAAAATTAAAATAAATTAGCTGCTTCTGGTGGGTAGGACAGGGAATAGGATGGAGTGAAGGCAAAAAAATTATTACATACTATTCTTATTTTTTTAACAGAGATATATTTCTTTGATAAAAATTATACTTCAATGACTTTAAAAAGAACATTTTAAAATAAGATTTTAAACCTTTAATATTATAAGAGTCTTTTCATGAAACCCAGCAAAAGTGCTTTTAAGTGGCCCTCATTCATCCCAGTGAGCAGCACCAAATGTTACCAGAGAGGGTGATTCCTCCAGGTGGTTGGTCCTTTCTACCAGGACTTCAAAAACCCAAAGAAGATGAAATAAACTTGACATGTCCCTTAGCAAAGTATGTTCAGTACTGAAAAAAAAAAACCTGCCTGTAAAGTACTGAGAGAAGATATCCCTCAGAGAAAACACTTCTCAACAAAGGACACTAAGAGGGAGAAAGATTAACACTGGATTTTGCCAACAGGATGGACAAAAACTAAGGAGGAAAAAAAGAAACCTGGAGATAAGTGGTAGAATTGCAGATTGTGCCACAACTGGGGCAGGGATGTGGGCATCAAGAGTGGGAATATAATCATCATGCTTTAACTCCTTAAAAGTCGAAGAATGTTACAAATGTATAATTATTGGGGGGTTGTGATAGGGAGACTAGCCTTTAGTGGGTATTCAGGTTTACCAATAGGAAAGGAAAGAAAAACTAATTTAGAGTTCAAGGACCCAGTTTCAGTGCAGAGTCTGCAACTTATGAAATATGGGACATTGGCCAAGCCATGTAACTTTTCTGAAACTTACTCATTTCCTTTTCTGGCTGGATTTCTATTTCTAGCTCTGTTAGTGATAATATATAACAGTTCTAAAAGTGGCAGTAAAACAAAAAGAACTATCCCAACATTTCTGCTAGGTTTATGCTAAAGATAACACGGTGCGATGGATAATTTTATGTCTGTATCAACTTGACTAGACACAGGGTGCCCAGATTAAACCTTACTTGCGGTTGGGTCTATATGGGTGCTCCCAGATGAGATTCACATTTTAACTGCAGGACTCCAGTAAAGCAGGTTGCCCACCCCGCTGTGGGTGGCCATTATACAATCCTTTAGAAGGCCTGAAGAGAACAAAAGGCTGAAGAAGAAGGAAAGTGTCCCTTTCTCCTGCCTCACTGACTGAGCTGGGACACTTCATCTCCTCTCTTCTGGTCCTGAGACT
This sequence comes from Trachops cirrhosus, assembly GCA_028533065.1. NCBI lineage: Eukaryota > Metazoa > Chordata > Mammalia > Chiroptera > Phyllostomidae > Trachops > Trachops cirrhosus. The sequence goes on from CM052540.1 coordinate 117,279,673, forward strand.
GGGATTTACACCATCCACCCCCTTGGTTCTCAGGCCTTTGGGCTGAATTACACCAGCCTGCCGATGGCAGAGCGTGGGACGTCTCTGCCTCCATCATAAAGTGAACCAATTCTTATACTTCCGTGTATCCTACTAGTTATATTTCTCTAGAACCCTAACTAATACCTGTGGACTATGTACTTTAAACTTAGCAAATGTTATACAAATATCAGTAATGATCATTGTCATCCAGAAGCAGGCTGCCTCTCTCTGAGCCTTGGCTGACTATAGTGCTTCTATCCCTTCTGGGAGCTTATCACATGCTGCTCATATCTGCAGGACACTATGAGAACTACAAAGAAACATAAATGCTGTAACCCATCACTATAGCGTAGAAACATAGTTGGCAAAACACCTTCTCATGGATCCTTGAGGGATTTATAATTTTGGGGATGGGTAGGCAATTTTGATCAAAAGTTAAAACTATTGCATAGAAGGAAGAAATAATGAGAACATGAAATTAGTTTTTAACATGTAACTTGTAACCGACTTGGTAGATGAAATGTTATAACTGCAACTCTTTGGCTTATGTTTTTTAGCAGAAATAAAATGTGTTAATTTGTGCCATTCCACAGAGCATTGGGAACACAGACAAGATAGAGAAACAGGCTATATACAAAGAAAGGATTTATATTCTTGTGACCTTAAGCATCAGGTGAGCCAAGAAGACAATTTAAAGTTTAACTAACTGGGGCAGAAGTTTCAGTGACTAGTAAGAATAGGCGGGGTTATGCTGTAGGAATGAATACATCCCACAGTGTCAGTGGTGAACATAAGAAAGGCTTATTTCTTACATAGAGTTCACTGAGGGTCCAGGTGAAGTTCCAAGGCTCTGTCTTCCCTGGGACAGCTCAGCAATCATGCTGCTTTCATCGGTGTCTCCGCGATCAACATGGCAAGGAAAAGAGAGCTGGAGATACCTGTTTAAACAAGTCAGTGTCTTGCCCAAAAGTGATTCAAGTCACTTCCATGCACAACCCATTTGCCATAATTAATCATATGGCCCTGTTCAGCATAAAGGAAGCAGAGAACAGTGCTCTCTAAGGTGTCAGAAAGGACAGAAGACCCAGATATCCACGAACACTAGTAAAGCTTAAAGGAGCAGGCACCATTCCCTATGGCTCTGCTCACAGACTAGTTTCTCCCATTAAGGACATTATTTGCAAATTAAGTAAATAGAAACAAGTGACAAAACATGAGATCTAACTACCTAAATGCGGGGGAGGGGGGGAGCGCAAGGGGTGGCGGCTGGGTTAGAGAACCAAATGGATAAAAAGAATCTGCAATACTGAAGAAACAATGCTATTTCACTGATAGAACAGTGATCAATGTGCATAAATCAAGTATTCCAGAACCCATGCTGCATCTTTTTGTCACTGTCTTCAAGGAACTCATTCATGAGTTGCTGACAACCAAGAAAGCTTGTGTTCTGACTGCTCACTCAGCACCTTGCTCCCACCGGGGAGAATCTAGCTCACCCAAAGGGGATGAGTCAGAAAAAGAAAAAGTAAACAAGAACAAAATGGGAAGTTGAAGTGGAAGATGATGTTACTTTGTAGAGGCAAAGTTTCAGGACAGAAAGGATTAAACTCCACCAAATAGGGGAAATGAACCAGAGTTCACACAGTGTTTTCCGACTACAACACTTGGTGCATCTTACCAGTTGCCCCTCCGGTCCAGCATAAAGCTCCCTGGATGGTATGTGAGAGGGAAAATTTCAAATAATTCAGGTAACTGCATTTGGTTTATGTTTGTTTTTGGACATATGGCTAGAAGTGTGCCTCAGTTTATGAGGCTGATAAAAGAGAATTTGGGGTTTGTTGGGGACATTTTCTGTGCTATGCTTGTAAATGTTGCATTTATGTGCTGGTAGCTTTTATGGTAGATTTTAATTCAAGGTCATTTATTTACACTGACATCAGTAGCACTTTGAGCTATGGGGATATATAAGGTCACAGATTACAGCACTACATTCCCTCTTGATTCCTAAGACATCAGTGTCTACCCTTTAGGCTTGGTTTTTAACATCTTTTGCAAAGGCAAAAATTCCTTTTAAAAAAAAAAGCCCTTTAAAAAAAGAAAAGCTACTTGCATAGAGGTAGGCTTTTTCAGCAACAGAGGACTATTCCCCTCAAGTTCAGCAAGCCCTTCCTTGACCCTCTGGAACAACTTGGCTGCCTGTTACAGAAGGATCAACAAAATTTAGCATGAGAAAGAGAAACACAGTGAAACCTGAGAAATTCTCAGTCACAATCCCAGAGCCCAGTTCCTTTTTCTTAATATTCAAGAGGGAAGCAGAAGTTACAGATTGATTCCTATTATATTCTGCCTCATACCTGCTTTACAAGTAAGGAAGTTACTTGGCCTTCAACAAGCCTCAATTTCCTTACTGGTGAATTAAGACCATTGAATAAGATATCGTCTGTGGACACTTACTATAGCAAAAATCTATAATTCCACGATGTAGGAGTTTCTGAAGAAGCATGTGGCTTCATTGCCAATGGCTTCCTTTTCATGTAAGTCAACACAAACTACCACTTCAAAATGAGATCCCCAGATTCCTGGAGTGATAGAGATGGCTTTGTGGGATTTGGGGATGCTCGTAGGAAGTCCAGTGCCTTGCATGGATCTAGTATATGATATCTAGGTTTGCCCAGGAAGAAGTACAAAATGAGTATTGGAAATGCTAGGTTTTTAGGGCTCCTGGACAGAAAGGCCAAGGCCATTAGAACTTTTTAGGGCATGTGATAATTCAAGGAACCCTCAGTCCTCTCCATCACTCTGAAAACCAGAACTTCAGAAGGAGGCAAAAGTTGAGACTCCTATCACATTTATTATGTGGGGTATTTATTTCCACATTCTACTTTTTTCTTTTGTTTACTATCATCAAACGTGATTTTCCAAGGGCTTCTCTGCTTGTTTATCACCCAGACGAAACAATCTCAGTAGATATCTGCAGGTTCTGCTATGCTAGGATTCAAAAATTATGAAGCATATTCTAGCTATTTTAAGTCAGCCTCTGTTCGTCCTTAAACCCGTTCTGAAACTTCAAACAGGTTATGACTTAATTAAAGAACTGTTGTTACTAACGAACTTCAAATCTCTTAACATATTCAGCAAGAGTTCATTAACAAGTAAACTCAAGTCCTGACAGATTATTGCCTTTATACAAATGACCTTATTAACCAGCATACTTAATATAGTTGGTAAGCACGGAGTGTTTCCTTAAGGAAGCTTCTATATAGCCTGATGATCTAAATTAATAGATTTCTACTGAACTGTTTACATGTTAATACTGGTAAATCTCATTAGCCAGTCAATGACCATATTAAATTATCAAAACAAATAATCTGAACTAAACATAATAACCACATGTTGCATAGATGCTTTCTTTGTTATAACTGGTATTTTCAGTTAATAAAAAATATTTTTGATCCTAGGCTGTGCAAATCTGTGACAAATTGGATTTTTTATTCTCTATATTGGATTTACTAATCAAATTTCACAGATTGTCCTCTAAACACCTTTATTTTTGCTATGTTATTGCTTACAAGACTCATCAACTAGCATTTGGTTACTTCATTCAGCCAACATTTGTCACGCATTTCAGGAAAGGTCCTGGCAAAAGGGCAGTCACCTCCTAACTCATCCACCCACAGAAACCTGTAATGTTTCAAACTATTTTCCGCACTGAAGCCTGAGGCTGGGGCTTCCCATGACTCTTAGGACAAAGACCAAAACGCTTATCTTAGCCACAACGTCTGGCCTCTACATCTTTCCAGTATCATTCAGAACCGTTTTTTCGCTCATCTGTGTACTTCAGTCACAACCACGTTCTCCCAAATCCTCTTCCTTGCCAAGTGTACTCCCACTGATCTTTGCAAATGTGATCTGCTGTGCTTGAATCACCTTTTCTGAATCAACTCCTAATCATCTTTCAAATCTCTGATCAAATAACACTTCACTAGCAAACTCTCACCCACCTTTCTGAGTAGGGTAAGTATCCACAGCATATGTTCTTAATGCATAACTCCCCCATTTGTCTAAATGATCATATTTGCAATGCTAAATGTAAGCCTGTGGTAATTTAATGTCTGTCTCCCCTAGTAGACTCAAAACTCCAGAAAATCAAGTTCACTGTTTTACCTTGATTAAAACCACAGTGTTTGGCACACTGTAGCTTTCAATAAGTCTGTATACAGTGAATCAATAAACAATAAATAGAATGCTTGAAATGTTTGAAACTCTTATATGATTAAAAAAATCCAAAAGGAGGAGGAGGATAAGGGGGAGGAGGGGAGAGGCTTTACTCAAATTGGCAGACTGTCATTTGTGGCCACCCAAAGACTTCTAGACATTGTCCATTTTGATAGTTCTCCATACTGTGGATCCCTACCTTTCCCAAGCTGAATAAAAAAGTTGTACTTCCTAGAATCTCTTTCTTGTAGTATGTAGAATGGTGACTAGTTTCCACCAAACAGATACAACAACAGGAGATTTGGAAGGCAGATTTGAAGGTCATGAGACTGGAAAGATCTTCTAGCAAAGACAGAAAAAAAAAAAAAAAGACAGTTGTGGAGGTGTGTAATACTCCACACCCCCTGTAGAGGGCGTTCTGACACCAGGCCCTGGTTGTATTGGTATTGCAGGACAGAGGCAGCAGTGGGATTTCTACAACACTGGGCTTAGAGGAGTTGGGCATTTCTCTTAGCTGTATCACTTCTGCCTATAGGGCCTTCATTGAAGATGGTTTGCTGGCAATCCTGGAAACTGTATAAGTGAATTAATTCTCCTTCAGCCTGAGCTACCTAGAATAGATCCTTTTATCTACCCAGAAACCCTAAACTGATACCCTTTAAAAAATATTTGTGATATATGCAAAGATTTCCATATAAAGAACTTGCACAAATCTAATTTATAAATATAAATAACCCAAAAGAATAATAAATAAGCAATTCATGGAGGCATAAAGGCCAATAAGCATATGAAAATATGTTCAACCTTATGTACAATGGGGAAATACAAATTAAGACAATAATAAAATGCTGCTTTTCATTTGTGAGACTGACAAATATGTAAAAGATTGAAATATTCAGCATAAATAAGATTGGGATACTTTCATTATTGAAAAGGAGAGAAAATCAATAGTCATATATTTATGTATCCTCATAAGGTAAAAACAAGACAAAGATATGCACTATCATCAATGTTATTCCAAATTGTTCTGGAAGTCCTAGACAATGTAATAAAACTAGAAAAAAGAGTGAGAAGTATTGATGCTGCACACAAATAATTTCAATATGTTTCAGTCACATATAATGTAATTTTCTACCTAGAAAATCAAGACAATAAGGTATTCTAATTTGTAAGAGTTTGCTGAGGTTACCATATATAGGGTAAACATGAAAAAAATCAACATTTCTTATATATCAGAAATAATTAGAAATTATAATAAAATTACCACCATGTCCAAAGGCATTAGAACTTGCTATAATACATAGAAAATAAAACATAAAAAAGAATATTCAAGGCCTCGTGAAAAACAAACTATGAAAATGTACTGATAGACATTAAGAAGAATTCTAAATAAATAACATGAAGGCAAAGATACATGCTTAAGGATATTTAATTTATTATATCATTGCTTGTAGTAACAAAAAATAAAATTGGAAGTAAATGTCTATCTATTGGACAAATGATTTTATCCTATTATGATACATCAACACAATGGATCCTCTAAAGAAAAAAAGAAACTATTTAGAAGAATGAGAGTCCTGACTGGTGTGGCTCAGTGGACTGAGTACCAGTCTGCGAGCCACAAGGTCACTGGTTCAGTTCCTGCTCAGAGCACGTGCCTGGATTGCAGGCCAGGTAACCCGATTGGGGGTGTGCGAGGGGCAACAGATCAATGTATCTCTTGCACATCGATGCTTCTCTCCCTCTCTTTCTCTCTCCCTCCCCTCTATCTAAAAATAAGTGAAAATGAATAAATTAAATATATTTTTTAAAAAGAAAAATAATGAGGTAGGAATTCATAGAAACAGACAGTAGAGGAGTGGTAGTTACCAGGGGTGTGAGGTAGGGGAAAATAGGAAAATGTTGGCCAAAAGGAACCAACTTCCAGTTAGAAGGTAAATAAGTTCTAGAGATCTACTGTACAACAAGGTGACTATTGCCAAAAATACCATACTGTGGACTTGAAAGTTGCTCAGTGAGTAGATCTTAGATATTCTCACCACACAAAAAGAAACGGTAACTACGTGACATAGCAGAGATGTTAGCTAATGCTATGATGGCAATTATTTCACAATATATAAGTGCATGAAATCAGTACTCTGTACACCTTAAACTTATACAATGTCATATGTCAATTATGTATCAATAAAGCTGGAGGGGGGAGAAAAAGAACAAGGTAGTTCTATTAGATACAGACAGGAAAAGTTGCCAGCCATATTTTTTATTATTGTTTTTAAAGATGTAGAACAAAATGTGTGATCTAGTTTTCGTTCAAAAGAAATACCTGATAGCATGTGTACAGAATATAGATAAAATTCTACCAGGATGTTGGGTCAAACACCTCTTACACACACCCTGAATCACCTCAGCACCACCTTTTCCCACCGCCATTGCTGCCTCAGCCAGTCCCACACAGGCTCTGCCCGCCCTGCACACGTGCCCGCCACTGGGCCTCGCTGCAGCCCACACCGGGCACCCCTAAGCTTCCTCCTCCAGGGCGCGCAGCTCTGAGACACATTTCAGACGGCTCCTTAGAATCTCAGGAGGCAAAGGGGCAAAACAGAAACTTTCACTTTCTGCTTTACATACTGTGTATGGTTGAAATGTATTATTTTTTTAATTTGTAAATAAAATGTATTTACATTTTATAATTTGTAATTTGTAATTTACCTTTTGTAATTTGTAAAAATGTATAAATTGTAGAGAATTAATAGAACCTATTGCATTGCAAATTTGATAATGTGCTATAAAAAAGGAAAGAGTCCAGCCAGGTGGGTGACTAGGATAAATTGAAAGATTGTGGAGCTTTTTATAAAGACTGAAAACACAGGAGTAGCTGACTGCTGAAGGTGATGGAGTTCAATTTTAGACAAAATTAGTTTGAGGTACCTACATCCAGGTAGTAATGCAACAGTCTGAAGACTGTTCTCACTAGCCATACAAAACAAGGGCCTAGGGAATTTAATCATACATAAAGAAACTAGGCATTCATTCTGATAACCTGTTTAAGCAGAATTTCATCAAAATATGAGTTTTTAAGCCGGGGGTGTCAAACTCATTTTCACCGGGGGCCACATCAGCCTTGCAGTTGCCTTCAAAGGGCTAAATGTAATTTTAGGACTGTATAAATGTAACTACTCCTTAACTAGGGGCAAGGATCTGGGTGCTGCCACTGGGTAGAAACAAGGTGCCAGGACAGATAAAACAAGGTGAAGGGGCCAGATTCGGCCCATGGGCCTTGTATTTGCCACCTCTGTTTTAAGCAATAAGAAAAATTTATTATATCATAATATTTTAAAGGTAAAGTTTTTAAAACTAAAAACTGTCCTATGCTTACAATTCTGATCTTATGGAAGTAAATTTGTTATTCAGTTCTTATTCATGATTGGCACTTGATACAGTATCTGAAATCATTGCATCTTATGTGTTTTAAATACAGCAATGTTATTCTACTCAATCACTAAAGCAGGGATTTCAAAGGTGGTTATAAATGTGTTTCAGGAGCTGAGATATTTATTTACTCAGTTTGACCCCAAACACCTACCCCCTTTACTTCAATTACCCCAGATGTCATCATTTTCTATGTGAGCTATGAAGTGAAAAGGTCAAGATTCACAGGATTAAAATACTCAATGTAAGTATATTAATTAAATTGTTCATTGTTTTATGAACCTGATCAAGGTATTTTCCATTCATTTGTGTGAACAGCATCTCATACTGCTATTTAGGTGCTGAATAAAATATGAGTCATATATCCCACTTAATGCCTTTTTAACCTATTATTTTGTAGAAGAAAAATGAATACTTTTCCAACATAGAACCCCATAAGATCATGGGACTGATGGTATACAAAAGTCCCCCCTTGCTGATCATTATTTTGATCCCCTTTACTACAGCCTAAACTAAAATGAACTCTTTCTTTCCCATCCACATAACATTACCACATCCCTTTGATGTGTCAAAGACACACTTATCAGCAATAAAACTCATGTTGACATGGCTAAATGCTTGGCATACATTAAAATTGTGAGAGCAAAAACAGTCCTTTGTAAACAGTGAAGAAGGTCAAGTGTGTTTTCAGTCCTTCCTGTCCTACAAACTAAGCCACTGTCACCATCTCCTTTCTATATACCCAGTGACCTCAAATTCTTTCTACCCCATCAGAATGAATTCTCAGAACATTACCCAATACATTCATTTAAACCAAGGTGCAAATTTGTGATAATTCCAGTAAATTATCTCCCCAAAGTATATTTGCATTTTTATAAGAGAAAACATCTTAGGAAATAAAAGGAACAGATATTGGCTTCAGGTTGTTCAAGTATTCAAGGAGAAACTTTTTCAAATCCTTTAGTCAGCACCAGTTAGGTGGCTAGCTGACTCATCCATTATTTCTATAACTTTCTATGATAGAAAATAATCAAAGAGATGGGAAATAAAAATACAACTAGAAGGATGAATTACTATTTTCTTCAAAAGGAAAATGAATTTGTGCACAACTAGTTGTGTTCATCTTGAATTGGCTGGCCTCTTATCTTCCTTGCTCTGGCTGCTTTTCCCCATGTCCCAAAGTCCCAATCCTGAAGTTGTGAACATCACCATGAACTGGTCATCAGGCCCTGTTTAAACATGGGAATAAAGCACCAACTAGAGGCACTAGTCACCATGTCTTCAATAGAGCTGCAATATAAATATATACTTCCTTCTTTTATAGCTTGACTTCCACTACTTCCTAAACAAAGGATGATAAATACACTGTTTTTCACATTACACAATCGTGAAAATCAAGGTACATATTTAGTGCCATTTTCTCTCTCACATGTACCACTCTTGAAGCACAACTAGAGGAATGTGGCTGAGCTTCCCAATGCAATGCGTCTGTCCCAAGAAGAAACAGAGGCAGAGTAAACTATTTTCATTCCAACCTCTTATTTATTTCTCCCCATGAAACAGACCCAGATGCCCACACCAGAAGGTTCCACCACCTAGATTTGGAAGTGAGGACAAAAGTAAGAGTCACATTTTGTCTTCTGAGTCCAGCTGCATGTCCCATTCCAAGTTGAACATATTCGCTGCTGTTGCTGGTCTTTCACTCTCACTTGAACAAAGATGAATAATTATGTTCTCCCAATGCACTTCTAAACTTGCATAAATAAAAGCTAATTCAAACTTTGAGTTTTGCACTTTAGATTCACTAATCATTATCATCTTTTTGAGAAAGACTTTTCTAAAGGTCATCAAATATTTTGAGCCATAAAAATTGGTTCCCCATTCTTTGACCAAATGTATTCAACATGCAAGGATATCTGCTAAGCTAGGGAACTGCCCACCTTAAGCTCAGCAATGATGCAAAACATATCTACGGGTCACTAAAGCCACTGTCAAATTGAATTGCTTGATGTCTCAAGAGAAGAATGCCTTTAATATGTCGTAACAGCTATATTAAAAAGAAAAGAAAAGTGGAGCAGAAAAGAAAACCATTTATTCCAAACAAATGTTTTTCCTTGGTCTGCAGTAAAGGTTTCTGTGAGATAAGAGCCTGAATTAAAACAGCACACAGACAGAGGTTGCAGCCCATGTAATAAAGTGTCAGACTGAAAAAAGAGAGTCATCAGGGAACTTCATTTGAACTTCGATTCCATAAATCAGTCACTGAGTTCAACAACTTCATTGTACCTTCGCAAAAAATAAAAGCAGACAGTCTCCTAAAACTGAAAACAAGAAATGAGGGCAAAAGAAATGTCATGTCTTAAGGTCCCCAACACCTTCCCCAACACTCCCACCCCTACTCCACCACCCCCACCTCTACCAGCACAACCACACTGGGACCCTCGACTCCTCATCTTAGGCTTAGACGCCTGTCAAACACATAAAGGGAATTCTTCTTTATTTTTATTTTCCCTCTGCTTTCCCTTTCATCCAGATTATGAAGTTGGTCTAAACTTTATAGTTGGTGAGAATATTTGCAAACTCCCTAATATAATAAAAGACTATCAGCCCAATTCTGGTTAACAATTAAACATTTCTAACATCAGGCTAATTTAACATAGTAAATGGTCTGCATATTGTAAGAATTAATGAGCAATTCTCTTTAATTAAAACAGGCAAAGTTTCTCCCCAAGGTTCTTGTAACAGAATATTAACTAATATGAAGGGTTATCTGGAGTTTCCTCATTTCTTCTCCAAGACATGCCATTAAAGAAGTACCATAATTAACAAGTGCAAGAAAAAAATAAATCATATCTCCCCTACCATTGCCAATTTAAAAATATATATAAAACCTCAGTTTTAACCTTCAGCTGTTGATTAGGTGATTAATGTATCTGTTCACCTGCAACTCCTCTGTAAAATGGGAATTGATCTTGTTTAGGTGACATATGTGTAAGGACAGCTATAAAAATAAGAAGCTGAATGAACAAAATTTATGTCCTCTTTTTTAGCTGTTAGTAGATAGCCTGTGATGTATCTCACATTCTGCTTTAATGCTTGTTCAATAATAAAAATGTTTTTTTTCCTCCACTACCTTTGTGGAAAAGATTCTAGATTGGAAGAAGATTTTGTCTTTAATGATATTTCCCAACACATGCATGGACAAACCCTCTAGGTGGCATGTGGTTATGGCCATTTTGGGACCCCTCCAAAAAAAAAAAAAACAAGTGAAATAACTCACATAACTCACATGAGTGATTGATTGACTGCTTCGGCTTCATTCACTGCTTCATTGAATAATTAGTCCAACCAAATATTAGGTTCATATTTAATACTCAATAAATATCTGTTAATAAATCATGCTACTTTAAGGGTGTCACTATTCCTAAATTTGCTGGCTTCCATTTTATTTGGCTTTAATTGAACAATCATTCCTTATAATGGCTCTCCATTAATTTTGTATGTCTATCCTTAATAGAGGTCATAAACTAATAAGGTCATAAACATCGACTCATACATATTCACAAAACTGTTTGGTTTACTTCCATTGTATTTTACCTTTATTTTATGACCCCTGGTTTGGAACATCATCATCCTTATTTTCATCAAGATATTAGTTAATACTGCACATACCTCCTTTGTATTATGAACTGTTAGTATTTTTCCTGCATTAATTTATTTAATTTTTGAAACTACCCTTGGATTGGTCATATTATAATCCCCATTTTGCACAAAGACAAGTTGCTGAGCATAGAGAAGTTAAATTACCTAAGGGCATAGGATTTGTAAAATATGTAGCAAGAACTCAAACCCAGTCATCCAGCTCCTGAGCCAATGACCTCAACACCTATACCATAATGTTGCTCATGAACAAAAGCCCCAAGTTTATCACCCACCCAAGGGATGCACACTTTTTCTAACTGTTTCTGAGATATCCACATCTGATTCTGTTCCTACCAGTTAAACTGGCACAGAGTTCCCCTCAGCCATGTTTTTGGCTCCCAACTACTAACCACTAACACAGGTTCAGACTCTGAGCCCTTAGAATATTAGTCACAGTCCCAGAAGTGAGAAAAGAAATACAAAGTCAGAGA
>CM052540.1:117291970-117311880 GCA_028533065.1 Trachops cirrhosus
GCCATGTTTTTGGCTCCCAACTACTAACCACTAACACAGGTTCAGACTCTGAGCCCTTAGAATATTAGTCACAGTCCCAGAAGTGAGAAAAGAAATACAAAGTCAGAGAAACCTGTGAATAACTGTCCTGTGCTGTAAATCTTACCTCCCAGATATACAATTCTTAGGCAACCATGGAGATCCCAAACTGGTTTAGATCAACCGAATTACCACCTGCACAGTATGGTTAAAGACACCGGGCATTTTATTCATAATGTCTCAAAGAGTAAAATAATAAGCCTACAACCCATGGCAGTATGTCATGGGTCAGGGAGATCCTCCGCTTCCAAGGTGAGAGAGAGAGAGAGCTGAAACCCAGTGGTCACTAGGGGCTGAGAGTTAACATCCACACAGGGAAGCATGAAGAGATGAAGACATGAAGAGGAATATTGTAACTGATACCATGGCCGTAAGCCAGTACACACCAAGAACCATCACTGTCCTCAAAGAGGGGACTAGAAACACTCAAACAAGCAGACCTAAGAGATATGAGCTTCTCTCTGGGGAAGAAAAAGCAAGACCTGGGTGGGAAACTGAAAGCTCAGGCCTGTCCCTCACATGGGTTTAGAACCCAAACATACAGTTCCTTAAAGATGCAGAAAACTCCAAGCTGAAAATGTACTGTAAACCTGGTCTAGTCTATTCCTGGGGAGTTTTGCAGGAGCAAACTAAGGCCCGTTCTGGAGAGAAGCTCCCAAAATCCAGGCCACAAGGAATTTTCACAGGAAAAGAACACAAGCCCACACTAAAAATAATCTCACATTTAAAACTATAAAGCTCATGAGGAAACAATTCCCTAAGACACATGAAGCCTCAGAATAGACTCAAAATCTTCAGAGACAGTTATTACTACAGGAAAACAATATTCTGAAATCTGATTTCTTTGATGGAAGTTTAAAAAAATGCTTTATGAAAAAAATAGAAGAACTCTCTGTCACTACCTCCATGTGCTATCCTTACCCATCCTGGATCTAACTGGAATTGAACTTGAAGCATTTTTTATTATTACTTATAAATGTTTAACTCTGGAGTAAAAAGTAGTCTCTTCAACAAATGGTATTGGGAGATCTGGACAGCTACATGCATAAAATGAAACTCAACTACCAACTTACACCGAACACAAAAATAAACTTGAGATGGATAAAAATCTTAAATATAATTCATGACACCATAAAAGTCCTAGAGGAGAACATAGGCAGGAAAATCTCTGATATCCCATACAGCAATATTTTCACCGATATGTCCCCCAGAGTAAGGCATATAAAGGAAAGAATAAACAAATGGGACTTCATCAAAATAAAAAGCTTCTGCATGGCTAAAGAAAACATCAGCAAAATAAAAAGGGAACCAACTTTATGGAAAAATATATTTACCAATGACACCTTGGACAAGGGTTTGATCTCCAAAATATATAAAGAACCCACACAACTCCACTCCGGGAAGACAAACAACCCAATTAAAAAAGGGGCAAAGACCTGAACAGACACTTCTCTAAAGAGGACACACAGAGGGCCCAGAGACATAAGAAAGGATGCTCAGCATCACTAGCCACCAAAGAGATGCAAATTAAAACCACAATGAGACACCACTTCACACCAGTCAGCATGGCCATCATAAACAAATCAACAGAGGGAACCCTAGTGCACTGTTGGTGGGAATGCAGACTGGTACAGCCACTGTGGAAAACAGTATCGAATTTTCTCAGAAAACTAAAAATGGAACTGCCTTTTGACCTGGCAATTCCTCTGTTAGGATTATACCCTAAGAACCCTGAAACAACAATTCAGAAGAACCTGTGCACCCCAATGTTCATAGCAGCATAATTTACAATAGCCAAGTGCTGGAAACAGCCTAAGTGCCCATCAGTAAATGAGTGGATCAAAAAACTGTGGTACATTTACACAATGGAATACTATACAACAGAAGGGAAGAAGGAACTTCTACTCTTCATGACAACACGGATGGAACTAAAGAGCATTTCACTACGTAAAATAAGCCAAACAGTAAAAGACAAATACCATATGATCTGGCCTATAAGTGGAACCAAATCAACAAAACAAACAAGCGAGCAAAATAGAACCAGAGACACGGAAATAAAGAACAAACTGACAGTAACCAGAGGGGAAGGACAAGGAGGATAAGAGGGTAAAGAAGGGGAAGGATCATCAAGGAACATGTATAAGGACCCATGGACAAAGACAGTGGGAGTATTGAATGTGGGAGGTGGGGTGGGTAGGGCAGGGGAGAGTAATGGAGGGAAATGGGGACAACTGTAATTGCACAACAATAAAAAAAAATGTTTGACTCTAATCAAAGTAGTCTATTCAATTTCAGTTGGCACTTAAGTCAATACAACGTGAAAAGAAGAGTAATAAATGTTAGAACAAAGAAAATCCCCTTTGTCTTTTTCTCTGAAGAAATTGGTGCAGAAATTTTTTTTAATTAATAATTATTTTGCTAGAGTCTTCTCAGCTTAGGAACCAAAAACTGTAAAACATTTACATAAAAGTTCAATTATGTTTTTGTTCACAACAACTCAATAAATATTCAGTGCATGTTTATCACATATTTATCTGTGCTAGATGCTGCAGACTTGCTGCTCGGGTAGAGGGCAGGACTGAAGACAGTTATTAAGAGTTAAACTCAGCATGGCAGTAACATTCAAAGTCAAGCCTATTAGTAAGTTCTTGAAGGGGTGAGTATATACAGAGAAAAGCAGAGTCCCGAGATGTGAAAGAGTGGTTAAAGGTCAGATGTGATATGAGAAGTAGAAGCCAAGAGGCTCCATTGAGAAAATAGACTCCAAGAGGAGTCCTATTTCAAAGAAGAAAATGAGCATAAGTTATTGGGAGTTTCAAGAAAGCACAAAATATAGTATCAGAAAAACAGGGGGCCAGGCAATTGGTAAATCATTGGAGATATTCATTAAACATCAAAAATTAAGATATTTACAAATAAGAAAAAATGAGTGGTAAGAAAATGAAATAAATTAGCAGAGAGCATTTATTCAAGAAACTTACCTGTAAATAATGATGATGGCAGCTGTGGGGAGAGGGACAGGTCACAAGGAGGTGGCTTAGAAAGGACAAGACTATGTTTTTTTAAAAGGGAGTAAAATTTAATCAGTAAAAACTGAAAACTGTAATTCAGGAGGAGGTACCTAAAGTAACTTCCTCTTGGTATTAGACATCTAAGACAGAGGTAGAGGGTTAACACTGAGAGGGAGAGACAGCTCTTCACTAGGAAAAGTTCTCACTGACATTAAGACATAGAAGGAGAACATGGAAGCTTTGGTGAGAGGAGCTCCATTGCGGCCACAGTTCTGATCATGTGTGGAGGGTGGAGGAGACTGTGGGAATGCCAGGAGGAGCCCGCAGGCCCACTGAAGGGCAACAGCAATCTGTGGGATAGACCACAGCTGTATACCTAAATCAACACCAGTTGGAGGCAGTGATTCAGACTCATTAATTTGGCCTGCAGGGTGCTGTTCCAAAATTAACTTTAGCTACGGAAAACGAGGCTCTCTCATTATTTACAAAGCAGGAAAGGCTAAGACAGAGAAAGGTTAGCTGGAGCTACTCCCATACAAACAAATAAATAAGCAAACAAGAAAAAATTTTTCTAAAAAACAATTATATAATTTCAGTATATGATACTTCTTTTGGCATATTTTTTAAAGTGTTATCATATGCAGCTTCACTTTTTCTTTTGCATAGAAGAAGAAAGACCCTAAGCTGAAAATGCATCTACAAAGTTCAGATGCAAAGGAAAAGTAAGGAAGAGGGAACATGAGTCTGTGTGTTTGTTGCAATAAAATTAAATCTGCAAGAATGATGAGGCAGGAGAGGCACTTGAAGCATGGCCCTACCTGAGAGGAAAGTTTGAGAGTCTGTGAGCACCGAGGATTCAGTACCAAGAATTAGCAGAATATGCAAAGAAACATCAATGATTATTTTTGTAGGACAGGTAAGATGAGGTTAGCTGATGTCTGTAAATACGACTGCAGTTTACATTTTAAAAACTAAAGTATATCAAGCCTCTATCCCTTTAAAAAAGTTTAACTAGGGCTAATTTTTCCTGTACACTGTCATTTCTGACATTGGCTGTGAATGTCAAGAGTCTTTTACTACCTTGGAAAAGCTCTGTCTGTGACTGATAGCTGGATGATAGTATTTTGAACCAGGACCTAAATGTTTATTTGTTTAATTTGTTTTGTTTTTTAATGGTTGTTTTGAAATACAAATACAGGTTCTTCAAGAAATAGTCACTTGAGAAGAAACTAAGTTTCCTAAAAATGATGAAAAAACTGGGCTGCTCTCTAAGGGCAGCGACTTATTTATTTTATCTTTATTTTTGTCAGCTTGAAGCTGAATATTTTATATCACCACACACAGGTGTAAAATCAAAATGCAGCAACAATTCATCCATTGAGACTAAGAGATAAAATGCAATCTGCTAAGTTTCCCATATACTCAATCACCTGCTTTTAGTTCTATTTGGTAGTATTTTTGAAAAGTCTGATATGCCCGTTAGCGAAGCCCAACACAGATTCAACAATGCTAAGACTGTGTTTATAATATTTGTTTTATATGTATTTATTCATTGGATTTCTGTAACTGTGCCCATTGCTGAAGCTTTGAGGATCATGCAAACATGCACACAAGGTGCTCAGCAAAATATTTAAAACAGCAAATCACTGCAATAACATCAAAGAGAAAAACCAGTGTATTTTTTTAAAACATTCACACATTATTTTTCCATCTGGATAGGCTCCATAGAAAAAGTAGGATTTCAGATTTAACTGGAATCCCATGTACATGGCCCTATTATTGCATAGAAAGAGAGGTCATCTCTAAAAAGATATAAATCTGTACTCAAGGATTCCCTTATCTGGGAAACCTTTCCTGACCACATTATAGCAACTAACCATTTGGATGGACTTAGGGACATACCAAGAGTCAATTCCTTTGGCAAGCCTTTCTTTAGTTTAATGATCCTTAGTATCTTATTTCTGTTTCTAAAATTCATTAAGGTACTCTTTTTTGTCTTGGTTTTACTGTTTTTGCTGGCATAGAAATTCTATGAAATGTCAAAAGGTTATTTTTCCTATCCCGCCTTTTGTGCAGGGGCCCTCAAGACCATACCCAGCTTCAGTGATTCACTTGGAAGTCTCACAGGACTCAGCATGCAGTTGTATTCATGTGCACTATTTATTAAAGCAAAAGAATACAAGCAATATCAGCAAAGGGAAAAGCCACATGAGGTGAAATCAAAGGGAACCAGGTACAAGCTTCTAAGAGTCCTTTCTGAGTGAGGTCACATGGAGTTTAATTCCTCCAGCACTGAACTGTGACAGCAAACGTGGGGTGTGGTCTGTCTACCGGGGAAGCTCAGGAGAGGCTCAGTGACCAAGTGTTTTATTGGGGACTGGTCACATTGTCACCCTCTGCCTCTGCCAAAATGTCAGACTCCAAGAAGTAAAACAGGTGTTGCACATAAACCGTACATTTACACAAGCAGACTAGGCAAAATGAGCCACTCTTTCATAAGTTAGGCAGTGGTGGGAGCACTCCAGAAATCCAGGCTCTCAGACACCAGCCAAGAGCTGGCCCTGCAAACAGGCCTTTTTCAGGATAGCAGTCCTAGGTCTGCTATGCTAACTCTTTTCTGCACATACCCCAGAGATAAGATAGCCAAGTTTTTGTGTCTAAATCTGGAACCATGAAGAAAACCTCAAGCTTTGGGAGGAATGTAGATTCATGGAAGGGTAAGGTAGATTTTCTTCGAGGAGGAAGAGATGATGATGATGTTGAGTTAAAGAGGAACAATAGGCCCATTCGTAGCATGCCTTCCCTGAGATGGGGAGAGAAAGTGAGGATGGCCTTGTAGCAAGTGGAAGGGTCCAATGCTGGTCTCCAACACAGTGGGCTTGCCTTCTCTTGAAGGCAAATGAAATGCTCAGATACCTTAAGAGCTAAACATTAAGGGTAATAACTAAAAACAAAATCTAAAGAAATGAGCATATTCTTGGCAAAAGAGGAGTAAAAATTTTTCATGCCGTTGTGGGTTTGAAGTTTGAAGACACTAGTAGCAGCCTAGATATACTAAAGGCCCACATCTAGGTTTTCTGTATTTTCTTCCTCCTCAAGAGTTCCAGCACCAGGAAGATAATCCTTCATAACTTCTGGCTGTATAAAGCAGTGGGAGTTGGGGTAGTGGAAGAAACTGCAGGATGCTCAGCAGTCTCCTGTTTAAGAGCCTACAATGGACTTAGGACTTCCCCAAACTCATTCTCTCTGGGATATAGCTCCAGGGAAACAGCTGGCATGGCACCAGTGGCATAGGGGGAGAAATTGAAGTGACTGGCATCAGGGCAAATGCCAGTAGACAGCTTCCTTCTGGACAACCTCTAGAGGCCAGGCAAAGACATTGTCCCCTCTCCAAGTCCTCCCCCACACAAAGCCACAGAGCAGTGACATGGGTTTCCCCACCCTGGTGATTACTTAAGATTGTGCCCCATACAGCCTACAGGTATGCTTTTCTATAATAGGCCACACAACTAAAATGGGGAATCAAAGCAGCTCTACCTAATACACAGAAACAAACACAGGGAGGCTGCCAAAATGAAGAGACAAAGAATTATGGCCCAAATGAAAGAACAGAACAAAACTTTGGAAAAAGAACTTAAAAAAATGGAGACAAGCAACCTATCAGATGAAGAGTTTGAAACACTGGTTATCAGGATGATCAAGGAATTCATTGGGTACTCCAACAGCATGGAAAAGATCCAGGCAGAAATGAAGTGAATTAAGTAAAATAAAGAAAAATTTACTGGGAATCAATAGTGAAGGAGATGAAACTAAGAATAAAATCAACAATTTTGAACATAAGGAAGAAAAAAACATTCTATCAGAATAGCAAGGAAAACGAATTCAAAAAACTCAAGGATAGGCTGAGGAACCTCTAGGACATCTTCAAACATACCAACATCTGAGTCATAAGGATGCCAGAAGGAGAAGAAAAAGAGCAAGAAATTGAAAACTTATTTGAAAAAATAGTAAAAGAAAACATCACTAATTTGGTGAAGGAAATAGACATGCAAGTCTAGGAAGCACAGAGAGTCCCAAACAAGATGGATACAAAGAGGACCGACCATACCAGGACACATCATAATTAATACACCAAAGGTTAAAGATAAAGAGAGACTCTTAAAAGTAGCAAGAGAAAAGCAGATAGTTATCTACAAAAGAGTTTCCACAAGACTTCCACCTGATTTCTCATAGAAACTTGGCAGGCTAGAAGAAACTGGCAAGAAGTATTCAAAGAGATGAAAAGCAAGTACCTACAACCTAGATTACTCTAACTAGCAAAGCTATCACTTAGAATTGCGGGGCAGATAAACTGTTTCCCAAACAAGGTACAACTAAAGGAGTTCATCATCACCAAGGTATTATTATACCAAATGTTAAAGAGACTTATTTAAAAAAAGAAGATAGTCAAAACTATGAATTGAAATGGCAACAAATGCACAACTATAAACAATTGAATCTTAAACACAAACTAAGCAAAGAAGCAGAACAAAAAGAGAATCATAGATATGGAGATCATATGGAGGGTTATCATTTGAGAGTAGGAAGGGGGAGAATGTGGATAAAGGTGCAGGGATTAAAAAGCACAAATTAGTAGGTACAAAATAGACAGGGGAATGTTAAGAACAATATAGGAAATGGAGTAGCCAAAGAATTTATATGCATGAACCATGGATTTGAGCTAATGGGGCAGGGGGAGCATTGTTGGTGGGAATGGGGGTACTGGATGGAGAGGGGCAAAGAGGGAAAAATGGGACAACTGTAATAGGATAATCAATAAGATATATTTTTTAAAAAGAAAGAAAAGGAAAAATATATTTATCCTTAAATGCAGCATGACCAAACATTCCTAACCTCACACTATTGTATTCTTTTCAATAAAGTAAATTTGTTAAACCTATAAATATTATTTAATGTTGATGATGTGAGAAGATTTTTCATAGAAATAAATACACAAATCAAAAAATTTTTAATTGAATCAATGATAGTAAATTATATAAATAAAGTAAGCATGACAGTAATATTGCTGTCATTTCAAACTACTTCTAAATTTGCATTGTTTTAGACATTTAGGAAATTAACAACTAAAAATAATCTGTCACAGCTCAAAAATTATTAGGTTTTTATTGCTAAAAACCTAATCTTTTGTTTTAGATTTTCCATTTTAAGCAGATGAATTCTGCAATGGATTGAATATTTATGACCCCCCCAAATTTATACATTGAAACATAATTCCCAATGTAATTATGACAAAGAAGCTGGCATCACCTAACATTCTCCATCTACAGAGTGAAAAATAGACTATCAAATAGGAAAATAAAGCACAAGGAATGGAAACTACAAAAGGATGCCATCTACATTTCAAACATTTCTAGACTTCCAACTAGAATTCTACTAGCTACATCGTATATGGGACTGTGGAAGAAGGGCTAAATCGTGTCCTCTCTAATGTCCTTATGAAAGAAGACTAATAAGCCCAGGAGTGAGTGAATGAAGCACTAGGATAACCACACCATCACCCCTACAAGAAGAAGTGAAGCAGCTGAAGTGAAAGACACAACCAGAGTTCATCAGAATCGTGGAAGAGCTACTTAGCCTCAGGGCTACACTGAGAGGGGCGTCTGAGCCACATACCTCCTAGCGTATAGCTGACTCCATGTTCCTAACTGCTGCTGCCAACCAAAACATGTAGAGAAACTCCTCCAGACAGAGAAAAGGTTCTCCTGAAACTACAACTGACTACTTTATTCCAATGTCTTATCTCTCTGCATCCCACCACTACCCACAAACCTCAGCTTCCTGATTCCTGATCTAGAAAAGTAACAAACAATGTGAAATTTCACCTTCATTTTGATGTAGGCATGAAGTGCTTAAAAATGGACATTGATTTCTTACCAAAATCACTTTATCTGCCAGTTTGTACAAATGCAGACTGCCTTCTGTAAGGATAAATAAGGAAATTTAAAAAATCATGAGTACACAATGCAGTTCAAGTGAGAGATCATTCTGCAGAATCAGAACTAATAATTTCCTGGCTAATAAATTCAAGGAACTTTAACTTAGTATAGATAATATGTTGTTAAAATATTTTAACTTGAGGTTTCAACAAGTTTCAAGAGAGCGTTGTGTCCATGAATCCAGATCAGATAGTCCTTATAAAAGCTATACATATCTGAAATCATATAAAACCACACACTAAAAATTTAGTAGAAAATTTAAAACTTCATGAAATTTAAAAAGATAAAATTAGCAACCATAAAAAAAGCAAATTGGTGAAGTAGAAGACAAGTTCAAATTGTTCCTAAAGGTTTTTTTGAAAGATAAAGGAATAGAATAATGAAAAAAAGATAAGACTTAATAGGGAATAAAGTTGCTAAGAGGGAAATCTTAAAAGTCCTCACACACAAAAAAAAACCTGTAATTATGTGAGATGATGGATGTGTAAACTACCCTTATGGTAATCATTTCACAATAGATATGTACTGCAAATCATCATGTTTACAGCTCAAAGTCACACAATGTCACAGGTCAATTCCAGCTCAATAAAGCTGAGAAACATAAAAAATGACTGCCTGTCTACTACATTAAAGTTTATTTTATACTTTCTTCCTCTTTTGGGGGACATTTTACACTTTTTTTCAGACTTTTACTGTTGCAAATAACTGTAATAAATACTTTTGTACATAAATCTCTGTATATATCTCTGATTACTTTATAAAGGTAAATCCCGACTAAGAAGAAACATGTTTTTGTACCTCTTGATACTCATTAATAAAATTGTTTTCTAGAAATACTCTGACTTTTTATACTTAAGCTTTGTGAATAAGAGTTGGGTGAGGTACTGCCTATACTCCGTGGCCTGTAGGTGCCCCTGCAAAGGCTTTGCAGTGGATGGGTCTGCTGCCTGGTCTTCACATAAGAGGGTCACTGGAGGGGCTCACTGCCCAGGAGAGGCTGCTGCTGTGTTTTCCAGTCGGGTGAGGTTGCTAGTTGGGCTCTCTGATCACCTCTGGTTGGACAGGGTCACAAGCTATGCTCCCTAGGAAGGAGGTGCCACTGGTTGGACTCTGTGACTGAGCAGGGCTTTGGGCTGGGCCCCATGATCACTCCTGGTTGAGCAGGTGCCCAGCCTGTGTTTCCTGACCAAATGGTGCTGCTGGCCCGAGTCCAGAGCCACAGGCAGGGTGCAGTTGCTGAACAGGCTGTGCTGTGCAATCAGATGGGACTTCAAGTTGTACAGGGTTCCAGGCTGGGCTTCAAGATAAGATCCTATAGGCTATTCTCCACTTCTGGACAAGTTTCTGGCTGGGCCCACTGCTGGGGAAGGGCCTTCAGCTGTATCCTGCAAGTGGATGGAGGTGGAGACTATGCTTTGAGGTCTGGAGGGTTCACTGCCCAAGCTCCTTTGCTGGGTGTGGCCATAGGCTAAGCTCATGACTCCTGCAAGGTCACTGGCTGGGCTTCCTGCCTGGGTGGGGCCATAGGCTGTGTTCAGCAACCAGGTAGGGCTGTAAGCTGGCCTCTACTGCTGGTTAGGGCTGTAGGCGAGGCTACCTAGTTCTGTGCCACATAGGCTAGGTTCATTAGTTATGGGGCGGGGGTCAGTGCAAGGAATATGAATAACAGTCAGGCAGGGCTGGTGACTTGGCTCCCTGCCCAAGTGGGCTATAGGATGGGCTCATGGCTGCCTAGGTTCTCTGACCAGGCTTCTGGATGGGTGGGGCCAGAGCCGATGCTCAGCAGTTGGGTAGGGCTGAAAATTTGCTTCCCTGCCTGGATGGGACAGTATAAAAGGCTCCACTGCCTGTACAACCCACTGACTGGGGACTCAAATCTGGCAACTTGGCCAGAAGGGGCCACTGACTTCACTCTGCAGATGGGCTAGGATCTCTGCTCTAGTGCCACACAAGCTGGAATTCGTCCTCCAGGACATGAGGGCTGGTTTTCTACACCTACTCCCCTCTCAGTCTCTATCTGATACCCAGTGGTTGAATCCCACAGGTGTCCCCAGTGATGCTGAGGCTAGACCAGAGTGAGTCTCCTGGGAAGTGTCCCTCAACACTGGAGAAGTTGGATATCCACCTTGGGCTCTCTTTCCCAGCAGAAAAACCACAGGCCCCGGTGACCCTCAGATGGGTGTGGCACTGGGCAGACCTAGGGCGAGGGCGACCATGGGGCCAGAGCATCCGGCAACTCTTACCCTCCTAATGTGGTTCCACTCAGTCTCCGTGGTCCTGTGGTTCCTGGGTGATTTAGCCTCACCCCGGAGTACCAGGGTTTTCACAATGGGGTTTGTTTGTAGATAGATGCTAATTGGTCTTCCTTGTGTGGAGGACTGACCTCGGGAATGCCCTGTGTCCTAATCTTGATGACATCATCTCAGGATCTAAGGTAGTTATTTAAAATAATGTTTTTGGATTACATTTATGATATTTGACAATGCTACTATATAATGTTAAGTGGAAAGAGATATTTTAAACAGAAAAAAAATTCACCAAAATGTTAGCTGTACTTATCGTTGGATACTAGGTTTAGGGTGTTTTTATTTTCTTATAATCATTCAATAATTTCCAAATTTTCCATGAAATTTGAAAAGAACATGTGTATAACCCATATATAATTTGAATAATCATAAAATATCCTTTCAACTCACAGCAGCTTCTGTCTGTGTCCATTATATTCAAAAGGTCTCCCACTGAACAGCTTTAAAATACTATTAAATGCTCTCTCCCCCCAATTCCTACAGGTAGAATTACATATTGTATATTTGTAAATATGCTATGCTTTTTTATACATAATCTGTTAGTTCTAAGAATAAAATATTATTTGAGCTGCATGATTCATCTTAAAAGACAAAGAAGATACCATAAATCCAGTTGCACAGAATGATACGTAATGCATAAAGATCACATCATGCTAAGAATCTGGTGAGTTGAATATGGGGTAAATTACATAAATTTCTTTCTGCACAAAGCAATTTTTCTCAAACCTAGCTCTTACTGATGTTCACACAGCTCTTAATTTCTGTTCATTTCATGGAAAATTAACAGGTTATCTAAAAACAATAATAAATGAACTTCTCTTTAGATCTTCTAAGGGAATTTTTTAAATTACAGATTGGAAAATAAATGGAAAAAGTGTCTCTCAGTCTTTCTGAAGCATTGGGTTGGCCAAAAAGTTTGTTTGTTTTTTTCTGTACAGTGGCTCTAGTAGTGCTCGGTTGTCTTTAACTTCATTCGATACAATTTTGTTAGATTATATCGTGACAGCTGTCATATCAGCATGCATTTAAAAAAATCAAAATTGGTGAATTTTTGTTTAGCCACTTTAATACTGAAAATGGAAGAAAATATGCAACATTTTTGGCATATTATGTTATTATTTCAAAAAAGGTAATAATGCAACTGAAATGCAAAAAAAATTATTTGTGCATGGTATGGAAAAGGTCTGTGACTGATATTTGATCAGTCAAAAGTGGTTTGGGAAGTTTCGTGCTGATTTATCACTGGACAATGCTCCAAGGTTGGGTAGACCAGTTGAAGTTGATAGCAATCAAATTGAGACATCAGTTGAGGAGAATCAATGTTATACCATGCGGGAGATAGCCTACATACTCAAAATATCCGAATCAATAAAGTTATTGGTAAAAATGAAAAATGTGTCTTTTACGGAAAAACAAAATGGACTTTTTGACCAACCCAGTAGTTTATATGTTATTGCTTCCTCTATTCTCATTCCCCCAATCAAAACGGTGTCCTCATTGTTCCATTACCCATCACCTGAATAGCAGCTCCTTCATTTCCATGAATGCAGTGGACACCAATTACAGCGAGACCTCAGCAAACAGCAAAAACATTATGCCATTAATCCACTACCATTTAAACAGTCACTTAATGTCAACATGTGATAAATTTCAAATTGAAAGGCAGCCTTCTCCATCCCTAAAACCCCTAACCTGCCCTGGATCCTGCTTCAATTTAAAATCAGCATCACAACTGGGACAGACCTGATTCTGAAATGTAACAAACCAAACTCTCAAATAGATTAAAGATATGAGTAGGTGTGTGTATACTACAAACACCTTCTATTTTGAAAAGCTGTTGAGGAGGGTGAGAACTGACTTCTTTAAAAAGAGGGCTGTGGACATCCAGGTAGGGCCTAAGCAGGTGGTCACCTGTCCCAGAGATCCTTCAGGATTAGGATAATAGGTCAACTAAAGGTGATTTTCCTAAGAAGGATTGCATTGATGCTGAGAAAGGTATTAAACAATACTGATTTGCCAAACACCTAGAAACCTAGCAGCCTAGTAATCTCTACTGCTCAGCACTGTCTCTCTGCAACAAGAACATCCATATGGGAAAGCAATTGCTACCCTGAAAATATTCTCAGGTGAGCATATAGTCAGTGCAATGCGAACTAGATGGATCGGATGATCACTGGGACACGTGAATCACCAGTCTACACTTTGATGGTCATTGCAGAGGAGCACTCACAAAGGCAGCCTGAGAGGGGTTCTGTGGGGTCTCAGCCATAGGAAAACGTGAGTACTTCTTGGCCACCAGGCTTCCTATCCAGTCTGTACAGTTTGGAGCTTTTTAAAAAATTAAGTTATAGTTTACAAACAATGACTTGTATTTATTTTAGGTAATACATTATATACATTAGGTAATATATTATATGGCTTAATGAGTTTTCACAATTTTATAGGCAAATTTAATCTCTACTTCAAAAACACAATTCCAGCATTCCCATAATTTTCCTCAAGCCCTTTTCCAGTCTATTGCCCTATCCACACAGAGGCAAAAATTATTCTGATTTCTATCAAATACATTTGTTTGGTCAGTCCTTGAAAGCCACATGTATGAAATCATGTCTTCTTTGTGTCTGACTTCTTTTGCTCAACTTAATATTTTTGAGATTCAGCCAGGTTATTGCTTTTATCAGTAATTACTTTTTATTGCTGAATAATGTTCTATTATGTAGATACATTATCACAAATTGTTTATCCATTTTCCTGTTGATGAACATTTGCTTTGCTGCCAGATTTTGGTTATTGTAAATAAAGTTTCTAAGAATATTTTGTATAAGACTTTTTGTAGACAAATCATCTTGTTTCTCTTGAGTAATTTTTCAGATACTCTTGATCACATTTAAAACCCAAAATTTGAGTCATATATAGTATCAGCTTTTTGTGCACAGACATAAAAAGAATTCTTATTCCTATTCTATGCATATCTTCTTGTCTTTTTTGCCTTCTTCTGCATTTTTCCCTTCAAATTCTTTTAACACTCCACATCTTAAGATAGAAGATGAAAAGCAAAAGGCAAATAAAAAGGGAGACACTTTTGACAAGTCTTTAGTGCCTTTGAAACACTCATTCTTACCTACTAGAGATCACAGAAAGCAAGAAGAAGCCAGAGTTTGAGCAGCACAAGGAAGAATAAAGTAACACATTCTTATCAGAAGTCAGGAGTAGAAAAGAAAAAGGGAAGCCAGGATGCCAAGCACAGTGGGTATTCTCTTCTGTTCTTCCCCTTCCCAGGCAAATTTTCCACCCTTCCCTACCACACTTTTTTCCTCAGCAAGCTGACCTCCACTGGTGGTCCCATATTGGCTTCCTTGACCTCTACATTGGTTTGCCAATGGTTGGTACTGGAAAGAGAGGTCAGGAAGTTTAGCCCCCCCACCCCCTGTGGTGCATTTCTTTTGGGGAGCAGAAGCTTGGCAATGGCTATGTTCTTCACCCCATGGTGACACTTCCCATCACATGAATCTTCTCCCATAGTTGCAACTCTCCCCATCTTCTCATAACCACCACCTCCCTTTGTCCCTTCATGTCCAGAATTAGCATGTTTCACCAAAGAATGCTCCACCATTTTTGTCAGTTCCCTTAAGGCTACTGACACCATTACAAATTGCCCCATGTTAAATTTCTATTTTTTTTTAAGTGGAAGTAAGTGATGATGGGCAGAGTCTTGACTTGGGGTGGTGAACACAATACAGTGTACAGATGATTGATCGTGGCATTGCGCATGTGACACCTGTATGATTTTGTTAACCAGTGTCACCCCCAATAAGTTCAATAAAAAGAGGGGGTGAAATTTAATAGTGTAAAAAAGAAATAAAAATTAAAAATAAATACCATACTTTGCCATGTATAATGCACAACCATGTTTTCTGTGTGTATTACACAAGGGATTATTTACATCCATTATTACACCCGTGGTATGTAATCATTATACCCATGAATAATGTGCATCCTTATTTTTCCCTCAAAAATCTGGGAGAAATTTTTGAATTTTCCAGAAAAGTGCACATTATACACAGCAAAATATGGTAATTTGTGAAATGTGTTCAGCTGCATTCAATTTTCTGACATGCATATCAAATTTTCAGGCAAAGTTATTTATAAAATTAACCCAAAATCCAAATATAATGCACAGACAATCAAAAATCCAAAATCTGTGCATTATATATCCTTCTGTATCTTGGCACAAAATGTCAAATTTTACCATTTAGAAAATAAAAGTAGAGTAAATTTACAAACAATATTTAACTTTGAAATATTAATCAAGCCAGTCCTTAAAAGGGATATTTGTGTCTATAGTTCACCTTAAAAGAATTTGGTAACAATTCATTTTTCTCACATAGACAAATTAAGTTATTCTGGACAAGCATGCAGCATTTTGTTAGAAAAATGAAGCCACTTGTGTTTGCAGTGCAATTTTACTGATTGGCACATACATGAAGTGGAGACTGAAAAACAAATGTTTTGCAGGATGTTTTCCGTTTTCACAAAAACACCCACTCTTGCTAAGAATAAAAAATTTAGACCTAAAAGTTTCTCCTAGAAAACTCTGAAAATCTTTTAGTTTGATCAATTTTTCTACATATTTTTCTCATTATTAGGGACATCTGCATGAAAATATGTTCTTTGATTTAGCTATTCATTCTCTTAATAACCACAACTGAGTGTTAGCATTATAATTTCCTGAAAAACATTCATTAGATTTTCCTATAATGACATCAATGCCTGTTTTACATTTTTCCTGAAGCCCTCACCCACTTAAGGGTCATTCTCCATCCTGGTGTTATTTGTAACCCTATGCAGTAGACCTCTTGTTTGTTTGCATTTCAGTTTAGTTTTGTTTGCCTGTCCTGTTCTTAGTCCAATCTTCTGTTCTCAACTACCAATTGTATTCGGGGGAACCTCTCTTCCCCACACCCTGTGTTGATGGGATTGACTCCATCCTAGGCTCTAAAAACGGGCACACAACTCCAGCCTGTGAAGTCAGATCACTGCATCTCCTGACTACAGTGTTTAAGTTCACAAAGGAATAATGAATCAAGCTGAATTCACAAGAGACATGTGGGAACCCTCAGAAAAGGTGCTCTCTTCCCACTAGGATTGGTAAACAGGAAGAATACAGCTCAGATGCTTCTGCAGAGAGCCAACCTAAGGAGGAAACCAATACAGGAAAGCAGAACCAAGAGGTGGAAAAAGGTTTCTGATACAATTTCTTTTGCATCTACACTCAGAGATGTCTTCTCTGAATTTTTAATTATGTAAGCCAATCATTTTTTAATTAAACCACTTTGTAAATCTATACAATTTTTAATTGAATCAATTTGAATTGATTTTCTGTCCTTTGCAAATGGACAAATTCATATCTGTATGCCACAGAGTACCACACACTCCCCCATTGCCTTCCCCACTGACAAAAGACCAGTGTCAGACTGGCCTCCTGCCCCCTACAGCAGCTGTGGTCATGGCCAAATATATAACCTTCATCCACAAACTCAAGAAGCCCTTTTGGGCTTTATTCAAATTATCCTCTATTTCTTTCTACAGAACAGTGCACTGTGCAATGTCATTTTTTAAGTGCTGATTTACTGATGTATCTCTGAGTGTGTTTTTATTCCTTCTTCTTCTTTTCTGTTTCCCAAAATAAGCTTTAAATTTTTAAATAGGCATTTTAAATAGTCAGAAATATAATAAAACATATAGAAATAACTTACAACAAACATAAAAATTAATAAGGTCACCAAAGAGGGCTTTGAGATGTATATTTGAAATACTAATGATTCTAGAAATAGGCAGGGAAGTAGTTAATACAAATGGAACACCATCTATAAGAGCCCTACCTCACCCCCAAACTATGGCCCCTCATTGCCTATCCTACTTCCTATCAAACCAAATGGTGCTTTGATAATAATCCTACCATGTAAGTTTTAAAAAATGACTTGGGCAGCAAACATATTGACCATGTTTTACACATTAAAATCCAGATACTTGGCATGACATCCATGAACATTCCATGTCAAAACATAAAATATAAAAGTATAAGTACCCTAGAAAATCCACTACACATGGACTTTGAAAGACATCACCATTCAGCTCCATTTTGCATGTGAATAAAACTTAATTATGTATGACTGATATACTTTCAGAAGAGCCTCATTTTTCTAGTAAATGTTATAAAAAACTGCAATAGGACTTGAAATAAATTACTCTGCCTAGCCTCTCCCCCAAACATTGAGATGTGTAAATTTTCCAAGCTTTATTTATTTTTCATCAAGGCTGTTGACAAGGGACATTATATTATTTCTAACTTTTATCTCAGTATTCAAACAGGATGCCCAAGGCAGTCAATAATACACCAATCTCATCAATTAAACCTCTGCTGTACTCAAATTTATACTAACTATGTATGGAAAGTAATTGACCACATAGGATTTACCGTGGGAGTCAGCTAATGCTAAATACAAAAGCACAGGGAGACTAATGAGGAAGGCCTGATGCATGGTTATATGTTGCAAAGAAAGCTGAGTGGTCCTCATGGGAATGAAAAAGTTGGGTCTACTTAAAAAGCACTCAATGTGAAATTAAGCTTTAAATTTTGAGTAAATAAATGTCTTGCTGGACAGAAAAATCTAGTGCCCCAAATCCAATGGTCACAAGAAGATGGTTTTGTAACCTTGTCACTGTCTGACATCAATGTCATAACCATCGAAACCTGGTTACTGGCTGATTTTACTATTCCTCCTCTTGCAGCAGCAGATTCTAATCATTCACCCAAGGTAACAGCCAGAGCTGGGGAGAGCTGGCAAGGGGCAGCATCTCTGATACACAGTAATTTTAAAAGCTTTTAATTTCACGTGCAGTACTGAACAGACTTTTTAAATGAATAAGATCAGTGCCACTCTCAATTCCATATGATATTCCTGACAGCTGGTTCAAAATGCACATGAAGGAGGGGATTGAGCTACAAATTTTAAAAGAGAAATGTAAGGTTATAAGATTATATTAGTATTCCTTCTTCCCCAATGATATTATTGAAAAGTGACAGTGAACATCTTTTAGGGTTTTTTTTCAGTGGAAGTATAAAAATCAGAAAAAGTTATGCATTCCTTTGCTTTAACTAAAGCTCAAAGATGTATGTTTTACCCTCATCCTAGAGACGAGAAATTGAAAAATTGGCATACAGAAGGTATAATTTTTATGTATAACATAATATACATTAAGACAGTTCCTGAGGGTCTAGGAACTCAGATGGCTTCACAAATACATATATGTACATATATATTTTTCAACACACACATAGAAATTATTCAAACCTGACCAAAAATAACATTTTGTGGAAGGCTCTCCCCTCCAACAATCCAAATTCTATCCAGTTCTGAATCTCTGTTCAAGTGCTACCTTCACTGTGATCTGCTCTAATAAATCCAGCCCATGTCCTCCCTCCTTTCTCAAAACGGGGTTTCTATTTCACCGCTCCCATCACACACTTAACGAGTACTTAAGTAAAGGGCAGGAACTTATTTCTGAAGTCAACAGGCTGTTCCTAAACCTGAAACAGTTTAAAACTAGTTATGAAAATAAGATGCAAACACAAAAAGTATGAACAACAGCTTATAGTAAAGGTGGATCACCTAGGTGAACTCAGGAATGTGGAGGAGGAAGTCTCACCAAGGCTGGGTTGGTCAGAGATGGGAAGGATATATGGAGAAGGTGGAGTTCAAGTTTGTCCTGGAAGAAGGCCTCTTCTCACATGGTCAGGACAGAGGAAGGAGCCTGGACAACATGAACGAGATGTGAGGCAGAGATAGACCAATACAGGACAGTCAGGAAGGTGTGACTCGGGCTATAGCTAGGAACCTCTGTTACAGGAGTCCACTTGTTCCCTTCATCTGTAGATGTACCCATCACTGAATGTGATATCACCTGTGTGGGGGGTAAATCTCACTAACCAGAGCCAAAAAATGCAATAGCATATACTTCTAAATAATGTAGTTTAGGTAGAGGTAAAATCAGAAAAAGGACACCAAAATGATACCCACACAGAATGGGGCTAATTTATACCATTTGTCTCAATGTGGGTCAATAATAGTTAATTGTGAATGAGTACAGTTTACTCTCACATTTGAGATAGGACCCTTTCACTTATAAGTCAGTAACACAGTAAAAGAGTGAGTAAAATGTCCTTAAAAGTCACAATTGAATTTGAAATCTCCAGTGTGTAGGTTGAACTAAACTAAACCAACATGAAAAAATAAATGAGGCTTACTCCCAAAAGCTAGCAAGATTTATGTTTTGCTAAGGGGTAATCTGCAGATACCAAAATTTCCCTTCAACAACCCAGTGAATCTCAATCTTTGTTACATATTAAAGGCACCAGAGAGCTTTTAAAACTCACTGGAAATTCCTGGTAATCATTGCTTTGAACTCAGAGTCTGATAGTTGAGTTGCCTCTATTTCATTTAGCATTATTTCTGAGG
>CM052540.1:117312380-117362884 GCA_028533065.1 Trachops cirrhosus
ATTAGATTGTTAGAAGTTAATTTATTTGTATAGTGTTCTTCAAATTAAACATAATATTATATTGTGTCACAGTAAAAGGAGTAATATATGTCAAGTCATAGTAAGTGTTTTAAGAGTAAGAGTAGAGTAAAGGAGATAGATGATGTTAAAGAAAACACTCTTTATATATGAAGGTTAAGGAAGGCCTTCTCATGAGAGAGATATTTAAGCTGATATCCAAAAGGAGAAAGTAAACTAAAAACATACATGGGGAAGAAAATTCCAGATGTAGGAAGAGTCAGTATAAAGGTGAATAATTATGCTTGTTGTGCAAACAATAGCAGAGACTCCATTGCAGTAGAGTGGAGTGGAGAAGAACAGCATGAGGGGAAATGGCAGAAGATAAGGGCATCATAGGAGGTCGCAGGAGTGGAAGAGAATGGTGAGCAGATCATGTGGCCAGACTAAGAGTTTTAAAAATGTAAAACCATCTGATATTTTAAAAAGAGAATTGGCAAGCTGTGTCCCCCATTTTTTAATCCTCTGTGGAATATAGGTGATAAAGATAGGGCTAGAGCAGAGAGATGAATTAAGATGCTATTGAAGTGCTAGACAATAGATGAGTGACCTCAGACCAGCACAGTAGTGGTGGAGGTAGTGAGAAACAGTTTGATTTGAGAGATACTTTGAAGGAAGAACCAAGAAGGGTATGGATAGATTATTGCAATGGAGGTATAAGGGGGATATTCAAGGATGACTCCAAATTTTCACCTGATCAACTGGAAGAATGGAATTGCCAGATACCAAGAAAAAGAAGATAACAGAGGACAAGTATAGGGAAATTATGAGTTTGGTTTTACTGTATGGAAATTCCTTTAAAAAATAAAAATAGAACTACCATGTCATTCAGCAATCCCACTTCTGGGTATTTATCCAAAAGAAATGAAATCACTACGTTGAAGAAATATCTGCACTTGTAGGAGACCATTCTGCATGGTGTGGGCCCAGCTCCCAGTGGAAAGCAAGGTCCGATGCACAGGACCCATGCCTGAGGATAGGTTCTCCCGTGGGGAATCAGGCCTGCAATGAACCTAGGCCGCTTTGAGACCTGCTTTTGCTAAAACTCTCTCACCCTGAATTGAAGCAGCAAACATTTACTACAAAGTAACTTCCTAAAATCCATGCTAAACCTTCCAAGAATGAGTGTAACCTACTCAACTACTTTTCCCTTTTTATTTGCAAATATCCTCCTTCTGTGATGTGATTAGCGGCATCAGCTCCTTTGTTTTCTGTAAGAGGTAACCACCTAAAGCAAACCTGTGCATAGTAAATGAGGACCTTCGTGCAATGTGCCCAGAAAAAAAATAAAAGCCGGTCATGGCAAGGGCCAGGGCTTTTGCTCCCCTTGAGAGAAAAGCCATGCTCACGCTTTTCCTCTACCGAACTCAGTAGTCCGTGTGAATGTCTCGTGTCTCATCCACAATGTGGCAGACCCCACAAGCCAGTGTCCACGTCATGCACTCCCATGTTCACTGCAGCATTATTCACAATAGGCAAGACATGGAAACAACCTAAGTGTCTGTCAACAGATGAACGAATAAAGAAAATGTGTGCTATACACATATATACACATATATGTGCACTGAAATATTATAAATATTTGTAACCATTTGTTTACAACATGGTTACAAATATTTGTAACAACATGGATGAACCTTGAGGGTATTATGCTAAGTGAAATAAGTCAGCAAAAGACAAATACTATATAATATTACTTATATGTAGAATCTAAAAACATTGAGCTCATCAAAACAGAGAGTAGACTATTAGTTGCCAGGAGTAAGGAGGCAGAGAAAATGGGAAGATGTTGGTCAAACATGTTAGTACAAAGTTTCAACTATAAAATGAATAAGTTCCAAAGATCTAATGTAGAACATAGTAACTATATTTAATACTGTATTATGTACTTGAAAGATGCTATGAGAGTAGACCTTCAATATTCTCAACATAACCAAAAAATTATAATTATGTGAGGTAAAGCATATATTAACTAACATTATCATGGTAAACATGTTGTAATATATATGTGTATCAAATCACCACATGTCCATCTTAAATTTACACAATGTCAATTATATCAATAAACCAAAAAAATTCAATTAATGTTTTTAACTTTAAAAATTTTGGTTTTGGCCCTGGCTGGCATAGTTCAGTGGATTGAGCATGGGCTGTGAATCAAAGGGTTGCTGGTTCAATTCCCAGTCAGGGCACATGCCTGGGTTGTGGGCCAGGTCCCCAGTAGGGGTCTTGCACACATTGATGTTTCTCTCCCTGTCTTTCTCCCTCCCTTCCCCTCTCTCTAAAAATAAATAAACAAAATCTTTTAAAAGTTTTTGGTTTTGGACACAATAACATTGGATTCCCATTTGTCATTTAAGAGTAGATATCAAATAGCAGGTGGCTATGCAAGTCTGGCATTTGGTAGGTGAAATCTGGACCAGAAATAGAAATGTGGCAATATCAGTATATAAATGGTAACTGGTTGGGATAGAGTAAATGACTCTGGAAGTGAAGGATTGTAGAAAAAGACAGAGAGCTAAAGATTGCATTGAAGACCCTTATTTTTGCACGCCCAAAAAGAGAAGGTGAGGGAGAATACCCAATTTCAAATAATTCAGACTGCCCTGCTTCTTAATGTCAGAGGGCTCTTTAACAGCTCCACACAACTGGTAGTTATCGTAAGTTCTCTCATTTTCAGAAGAATCAGTACTAATGAAGCTAACATCTTATTTATTTGCTTGGTAAGCATCCGCTGCTAGTTGCAGCTGATCTGAATCTGAACAAAATTAGTTCAAGCACCAGCAGAGTTGGACTTCCCTAAAGGGAATTGTGCCTTTGAATAATGTCCTTTAACATAACCCAAAGGCCCTGCCCAGCCATCTGGTGTTTAAGAAATTGACAGGGTTGCTCTACAGAGTATTATATTCTGATGAAGGCTCTTCAAGGCTGGGTTTCCATCCTCAGCCTACCAGTCATCCAGCCTTGTGATAAGGACAGATTATTTACTCACTTTTACCATTGTAGCAGTCAAGACAGCCCCAATGATTCCAAACTCCTAGTGTAAAGACCTTTCTTGTCCCCTCTCACATTGAATAGGGCTGACCTGTGTAACCAGTAGGATACTGTGGAAATGATGGTGTGTGACTTCAGAGGCCAGATCATGAAAGACATCACAGATTCCACTCTTTTCTTGAATTAGTCATTTGGGGGAAGCCAGCTGCCATATTTTGAGGACACTCATGCAGCTGTAGGGAGAAAACCACTTGGCAAGGGACTGATGCTTCCTGCCAACAGCCAGCAAGAAACTGAGACCTCCTATCAACAGCTGTGTGATGAGCCATCTTGAGCACAGATTCTCCAGAGCCTTCGGATGGCTGCAGCCTTGGCCAACAACTTAACGCAGCTGCATGAAAGACCCTTAGGCATTACCATTCAGCTAAGCTCGTCCCAGATTTTCGGTCCATAGAATCTGGAATAACAAGGGTTACTATTTTTCTACACTGTAAACTATGGGGTAAGTTTTAATATAGCAACAGATAATGAATATTTTCATAGTCTCTACTTTCCTATGCCTTTTATTCCCTTTCTCTACATATTCGACTTGGGGTTTGATTCACTCATGGGAGAACAGAGGTTAAAACAATAGTTTTCAACATTGGCTGCATAATGGAATTTATTTAGAAAGCTTTAAAAATATGCACACTTGGTTCCCAACCCAAGAGATTCTGATTTCATTGGTCTGGGATACAGTGTGGATATCAGAATTGAGTCAAAGTTATGTTCAAACATATACTCTCTGATTACAGATGAGATAGGAGGCCCATCTGACCTGCTAATTATTCACTTTTTTCCAAAAGTAAAGGCATGATAAGTGTTTTATGGGTCAGAGTGTTGTAGATATGTACACTCTGCAAAAAGGGTCAGCAATGAAGATATATCTCCCATCATTTGCTAGTGATCCATATAGAACAAATACAGCTGTGGTTGGAAGTACAGAAAAAAGCCAGGTAGATAAGGGCTGTTTGTAACTGACCTCAGCTTTCTTACTACTTCACATGTGACACTATGTGCCTACAGTTTCATGAAGGATAACCTGAACTATTTTCTTTTCACCCAAACTTACCCTGCATTCTCAATCCTCTTCATGCTTCTACATACATGCATACCACATCCACATCTGTCAAGATACTTTTAATGTCAAATAATAGCTCAGAGGCAGAACAGTCCAGAGTTTTTAATGGAGTGGTTCATCGACATATGCACACATGTTAATTCCCTCTGTTATGTGCTCACGTGTTCCCCAATGGACACATATGGCTGCCTCAGCTCCAGGCATGAAGAGAAAAGGAGAAGAGAACATCTCTTTCAATGCATCACTCTTTATCAGAAAGGGAAAAAAAGCCTTTTCCACACACACACTGAAGATTCTCAGACATCTCATTGGTGTGAAGACCAAGTTACATGTTCATTCCAAGCAATCAACAGGAAAGAGAATATGAAAATATGATTGCTAAGGCTAGTGAGGATTTACCCCACAGAACCAGGATAGGATCAGTCACAGTCACACACACATACACATACACATACTCACATGCTTCCTTCATATTTTTGACATTGATATATTCCACCATTTGGAATATTTTCAATTGCACATAACAGATATGTATCAGTTAGCTATTATGACCTGAAAAACACAAATGTGAGATCTCAGTGGCATAAAACAAAAACAATGTAATTCTCAGAAATCAGCAGGTTAGCATTAGACTTTAAGTTCTGTTAACCTCAGCCGGACCCACTCACACACCTGTGGTTCTCTTGATGGTCAGCTAATCGAGGCTGGGCTTTGCTAGGTGATGCCAATTGAAGTCGTGGGCCAAGGTGGACTTTGCTCCTCACTGTGGGTTGGACTGAGGGCTGTCTGTTCCATGTGTATTCACTTTGAGGCACATGCAGAGGAGCAGGAGGTACCTAAGGGAGCTTTCTCATGGCAACAGCAGAAGCACAAGAAGGTGGGCAGAAATGTGATGCCTCCTGAGGTCTAGACTCAGAACTGACCCAGCATTTCCACCCCATTCCAGTGGACAAAGCAAGCTCATGACCAAACCCATGAGGAAGTACATGCCACTTCTAATAGGAAGAACAGCAAGGTCACATGGCAAAAAGTTTGAATATAAGGAAAGGTTAAGAACTGAGGCCAGTATCTATCTACCACAGATACTAAATCTGACTTTGTTTACCAAAAACAAAATTATTAGAAATATATTGACTCACACAATTGACGCAAAGTTAATGATCAGGGTTATAAAATAAATATCTCTGAAAATCCAAAAAGCTGAGAGTGGAACCACCATTTTTAGCAGCAATAATCTGTCAGAAGACCACCACCACTGCACACTCTGTCACTGCCACTTTTGTGAAGGAACCCCGGCTGCCTTTTCTTTACTCATTCAAAGTTTACAATCCTTGCAGAAGCATCCAAATAGCTTAGTGTAGGTCAGGCCCCCACAGTACTATCAGGATCAGGGAAGAAAGGACTTATCCCTCTACATCTGCATATTGAGAGGTGGACACTGCTTCCACCAAGGCTACACATGATTAGAGATTCTCTCACTATGTGAGGGACATAGGTGCCAGAGAGAAAAAGACACAATGTTAAGTGGCTGCACGAATATGATAGGGATGGTGTGAAGGGGTGACACACATTCCGTTATAACATCAAAACACCCCTTACAAAGCGGGGTCTGTCATGCTCAGCAACAGAGGGTAATCATCAGGCCATTCATGATAAGTCATCTGCTGCTTGGCCAGCATTTGGTAGCAATACACATTCAAACAACAGTTTCTTTCAGATCATAGAAGAAAGAAACCCATTAGCCTTGCAAACCTTTTTAATTGTTTTGTGCTGCTGAATGTACTCAGGGAAATTAATCATGTTCTCAGTTTTACACTCAACATTTAAATAATCTAATATACATGCAAAATATATGTAATTACCTCATGTTCAAACATGTTCAGGAAAAATCATTGAGCCTTAAAATGTCCTAACTTAAAAGGCGTTTTTTTTTATTCTGAGAGATCCACACTAATGTGATAGGTGTTAAATTCTATTTGTGCCTTTAGAAGATCTATAAATTCAAATAACTATGATTATGTTTAAATAATGTAAATTCCACTCAAGAAATACAGACTATAGTATGAAATTAGGTGGGGAGATAAATGGATTTGGAGAGTCTCATTTTTTTTCTCCCTAATTCACTTTTGGATAGTACCTCAATGACAAATACATTGAAAAGAGCTGGTTTAATAAGTGGCAAGTTTTATTAGATGTTTATAGTAAATCAAATATACATTGCAAAGCAGCCATTTGGTTGGCAAAGAGAAGTGCAGAAGGCACAGAAAGGAAAGTGAGAAAAGGAAGGGAGGGAAGGGAGGGAAAGAGGAAGAGTCAGGAAGGGAAGGAAGCTAGGAAAGAGGAAAAGGAGAGGGAAAGTGGCACTGGTCATCCCCTCTCCAGTGGTTCATTCGTGCTGGATTTAGCGCTGTAAGATCGTGTAGGATCTGTGTGCAGAAGGTCAAATGTGTTTTCTTAAGCAGTTTTCTTCCTAAGGAACTGGGGCCACAGCGGTCAGATGAAACAGTGTGGCTCTCAGTTAACCACACCCACAGCTGTAGCCCGCGCTCCTGTAATCCCCAGCCTATGCTTCCCACTACCCTTTTTTCTGGAAATAAAGCAAAGATACCCTCATCGCAGGTAACTACTCAAACTAAAAAGAAAGGAGAGTAAGGAATGCAAAAATAAGGCAATATTCTTAAGACCATGACTTCTTACCTGAGTAACTTTCTGGTGGACAGCTGTAGTTTTGTTTCTGTTGCTACTCTCTTATAGTCACATGGCCCTCGCATAAGTCCTCTGGCCATTTACTCTGGACAATATTCAGGGAATCCCCACTTTCTTTCTCTCCAGACTCTTCTACTATATAGAGTGTCTGGGAAAGAAAAATGAACCATTATTTTCTATACTGAGAATAATAATAGACTCGGGCATCTCAAGACACATAATGAAGAAACTTGCCCAAAATGCCCCATAAGGTCATACCATAGTGGAGGGAAAAATGAATAAAATTAACTCCATTCAGTTGCATGCTCTGATCAAGTCATGGCACAATCTGGAGTCCAGCAGTAAAATAAATGGCTTCCTAATTTAGGCTATTTTTAAATTTCTCCATTAAATATAAGTACTTCTGCATATATACATTTAAATAGGCCATCTAGTTCTAATTAGATCTAAATGAGAGTAGAGAAAATAGCTGAAGTGTCCACAGTTTATGCTCAATAAACTACAGTAATTAAATTATCTGGATAGATCCTTATCTACCAGAAAACTCTCTATTAAAAATAATGTATCCTTTTTTTTTTCATCTAAAGCAATCTGAAGTTTCCAAATAACTAATTACAGGGTCATTCCTTTTCCACTCCTCGCTGAAATTAGGCAGACAGGGTTGAAAATCATTTTACTTCTAGCCTACACAATTCTCCAACAAATTACGGTTTTCAATGGTCATTACTGATAATGAATTTTAGTTCTCAATTGCAGTGGTGTTAAAAAAATAGTACTGATTTCAAAATAAAAAGAAACCTTCTCTCTTTTTAAATTCCAGAAAACCATTAAAAGTATAAAATTCCTACTTTCTTGTTTTTTGAACTTAGAGTCTCCAAAAGAATCTTTGTTATCATCCTGTTCCTTAATTTATTCCAATAAGTGTTTCTACAAGATTCAAATTCACTCAATTATTTGCATGCTTTACCTCCACTATTCAAAATCCTGCCAAATTCTAAATTAATTCTATTCAGCATTATTTTCTATAGTCAAACAATAAAAGAATCTTGTCTAAATGCTAATCTGCTGTTTATTCATTTTCCTTATACAGCTTCAGTCCCCCAGAATTTGACATTTCAATAAATCCTTAAAGGGGATTATACTGCTGCCTTGTTATATTTTGTTTTCTCCAAGAAAATAAATTAAGAAACTTCCCCACCTTCAACCCTTTAAAAATTTAAAAAGAAGCCTATCTTTCTTTCTCTAGAAAATAGGTTTTGAATGTGGAATTAATTCCAAGCATCTGGAATAAAGAACAGTCCCTGGGTAACAGAAGATGAGTTCAATGGACTCAGGCAAAATCATTCCTATAATACATTTTCTTCAGATCAATATGATCACCCTCATTCTCATAGGATGCTGAAACAAAAAGTCCCATATGTGCTTATACAGTATTAAAAAAGATCCTTGGATTTTTTTTTCTGCAGCTCTACAGCCCTTGGGTTTTTCTGTCACTGAAAGTAATCTGTGCCCAGTGGATTGAAAATGCAACCCATGATGTGACTCTTCTTAGCATTACAAATTGAGAAGACAAATTAAAATTTTCATCATGATGGGGAGGGGGGAAGAAAACTTACTATGCAGGAGCTAATCAATATGAAAACAACTAACTGAACTAATTGCTATACACAGCAGGCTTGCTAAAACAGAGTAGGCTATATGGAAGAACCAAACCAATCTTGTTCTCCTCATGCCCTCATTACCAAATGCAGTGAGCAGGTAGACCCTGAGTGTCGGGCATTGCCTACCATTGTCTGTGCTTTAACATTTATTCCATCAAGTTGTTCATACCCATCACACAGGGCAGATTTGCTTTGTAGCTGCCACAAATCAAAAGGGCCTCATCGCCTCTGGTACTCAGATGTTCACAGCACATGGTCAGTCCTACCAGGGGAACAAACCTCGCAGCCAAGGTGCGCCTACAGTTTTAAAATCTGCTTCAGTCCATGCAGTTGGTGAGTGCTAAAACACTAAGGATTTGTAAGAGTAGAATTTCTTTAAATAGGACAGCTCAAAATCGGCTCAACAAACAAACCTCTGCTTCAATCAAATGATGCACTCCAAAGCCAGAGTAAACCACCCTTTCTAGAACCATGTCTGTAAAATCAGGGATTCAAAATCAAGAAAAACGTTCACAGTGGAAATCAATTTGCATCTCCAGTTTCATGCTGCAGTGTCACCTGTGAAGTTTCTGCTGGATGACTGAATATTTTACTACCCCTTTCAATTCATGTCAGGCCATGTTCTAGGGGCCGCAGGGTGAGGAAGCTGGAGACAGCAGGAAACCACAGGTCTTACTAGGGAAGAAGAGAGTAGAACATGGAGGTTACAGCCATTTGCCAACTTGGACAGGAATGGGAGTGTGAAGACTGACCAAGCCTAGGGAAGATAGAGAACACAGCATCACGTGAGACATACTTTAAGATAGGGGTCCCTCTGGATAGATCAATAACTGGATTTCATGAATACATGACAGTCTTTGACACATTAGTCTAGAATTTAAATGGGCTTTAAGTCTATCCATCCATTAAGGCTCTACTCAAAT
This sequence comes from Trachops cirrhosus, assembly GCA_028533065.1. NCBI lineage: Eukaryota > Metazoa > Chordata > Mammalia > Chiroptera > Phyllostomidae > Trachops > Trachops cirrhosus. The sequence continues at coordinate 117,321,842 of CM052540.1, forward strand.
CCCACCCTCTTATGAAAGTTTTCAATTTCACCTCAGTCAGAGGAAGATCTGCCTTGCTTTTGAACATAAACCCTAAACTAATCTCTCTTTGGCAAATAACTTCACTTTGTGTTCTTTATTGTTACCCTATTGCTATCAAATTATCATATTGTTTTTAACATTTAAGAATATAAGTTTTATGTCTTCAAATACATAATAAGCTGCTTATAGATAGGGAGTAAGTTTTATTTCTAGTTCAGACAGATATAACACACACATACATGCTTGTGCACACATGCCTTCTCTGTCTCTTTCTCATATTACACATTTTACCGGAATATGGTGAGTGAGAGCATGATGCTCAGAATTTGTAAAATGAATGTATCAATGCCCCGGCTGGGTGGTTCAGTTGGTTGGAGTGTCATCCTGTACACCAAAAGTTCACAGGTTCAATTGCTGGTCAGGGCACATACCTAGGTTGTGGGTTTGATCCCCAGTCAGGGCACGTATGGGAGACACCTCATCAATGTTTCTCTCTCTCTCTTCCTCTCACTCTAAAATCAATAAACATACCCTTAGGTGAGTATTAAAAAGAAACTAACCTATCAGTGATAAACACTGTTGGGGTTACAATGCAAAGTTCATTGTTTGGGGTATTATAGAGCCAATAGATTTCAACCACAGTCCACATCCTCAGTGGACTTTGTGAAAATGGATATATGCATAAAGTTATTTTTTAATAGCAAATAGGAGTTTTCACATAAAATGGTAGTTTAATTGCATGGATTTATCTCCTGAAATACCTTTAGCATAACATCAAAGAATAAAAAAAACACTATAAACCTAAAGGACAAAGAAAATGGAAAAAGAGATAATGGCAAACAAGATGTTTTCATTAAAACTTAAGACAGACAGTGGATGGGGAGGTGGTGAATGACTTGCATGAAGAAAGTTAAAACCTGCAAAGCAGGATACTGATGAGAAGTAGACTCAGGGAGTCTTTAGAATCCTGGAAAGCTCTCAGGAAATGGAGGCACCAGGTACCTTGGGAGACAGAGAAAAGGATGAGACTATATAAGAATTCATTACACACTACATGCCTTCTCTATATTGTGCCAGGTGAGTTCTCTTCCCCATCCCTTCAAAAGAAGAGAAATGTACTCTCTAGAGAAATTGAATCAAAGAAGGCTTGGGACTCAGAGACACTCTGGATTCAGTAGTGAGAGTAATGTGCTGTGTTGAAAATGAGAAATTAAGAGAATGCTGATTGTTAAAGAAAAAAAATTATCCTGACACTTGTTAAAGATGGTAAGGCAGACTTCATAAAGGGTTGCTATTACAATGGGTTTTTGTAGTAGAAGACAGAGATTAAGCTCATATCTGAATACAACATGCAAAAGTAGGAATTTATAGCCAAGGAACAGGGTAGGGGTCAGTGGATAGAAAATTACTAAGAGAAAACGTAAGTAAGGAGGGTTTTTGACTAAACCGACTTTAAAAGATTATTACTGAGAGCAGGGAAAGGTGATAAGTTATCAAGGGTGGAGGATAAGGATTTAATCAGATATCAAGGTGGTGGGATACCAAAGTTGAAAGATGAGGAACTCTACCAGATGTCAAGGTTGGGTGATTTTCACTGAACTGCTCACCCAGCAAGGGTTTTACTAAAACTGGACCAAAAGGGGCAACGACACAGCCCAAGGATGAGGCCTCATCACAAAGAAGACTCAAAAGCACCTGATGGAAGTCTGGTTTTTGTCACTACGAATGGTGAGGATGGGTGTTGGTGTACAGGTCAGAGGCCAAAGACTGGGGACAAGAATGGCACTGTATTTCTTGGCATCATGACTAAAAGTGGGACGATAATGGAGTAATGTCTCCAAAATTGTGAGAGGAACTTGTTTTTAATCTAGAATTCTGTATCTAGTTAATTTGATTCAAGTGTGAGAATATACTCAAAACATTTTTAGATTAGTCTCAAAAATATTTTTCATATTTTTTCCTTAAGAACACATACAGGATGTGTTCCAAGTAAAGCTGTTAAACCCAAAAATTACATCACGAGAGCTTGTTCCCAGCAGACAATTATTTAGACTTCCACAATTTAGGGAAATTAAACCATAACCAATTATTTTACAAAGGGTCTTGGAATAAAAATTATAAATGAGAGAAGGAAGTTCTATAGAGGTGGGAAATAGTGTTTTCCTCATGTTCAAATTTTTTTAAAAAAACTAACATCTTTTATTAAACATGTTTTGCAAGAGCAGTGTCCCATAAATGCTTCTGTCAATATCCTCTTCAGATCCACTACTTTCACTTTTGCTGGCACCAACTTTTAAAACAATCATATACTTGTGCGACTGTTTCTGAGGCATAGTAACCTGATCATTTTTCTTTTAGTTTTCCCATATAAACATTTCATTGTGTTCCAGGGGGCATGAGAATAGCAGCCTGTTTTTAATTCAGTTGCTATATTAGTTAAATCATTCTCTGTTGCATAATAGATAACTTACTCACGCTAATTTGGCAGTAAAGGTATCCATTGGACCACATGGATTAAACATTCATATGTGACTTGAGCCCAGGGCTCAAACTTTATCAGCATAACCAGATTCTCTCCTTCTCTCCCTGTCCCCTAATGTGATGACTTATTCTCAGGTTCCACAAAAAGATAAAATAGATAATTTGTGCCTTTCATGATCAAGTCTAGCAGAAAGTAAAAATCATCTCTTTTAGAAAGCTCAACTAAGAACCCAAACAATTCACTTTGATTGGCACATTGGGGTCAGGCACCTTTCCCTGAATCAAACATCATAAACTGGGAAATCAGGGTCATATTCTTCATGCTCCAAAGCCTCATCTGGACTCTTGGCCAAGGATAGGGAATCTAGTTCCCCACAGGAAAATTGGGGTACTTTTTCCAGTGGATGGGAAATGAATGCTGGGCAAGCAAAAATAGCATATATCCATTACAGTTTTTAGGATGTTCAAAAATGTATTGTTCTACTATCTTCATTGAGCAAAAATCCCATAGGTCTTACACTCAGCCAACTTGATATTTCTCTCGGTAAAAAAATAAAATAAAATAAAACTAAGGATTAACACGATTTCCTTTTAGATTTATGGTCAAACCACATAGACGTAGATTTTTCAATTTCTACATAATCATATTTGGAGTCTTTATAGAGCCTTGTCCAGTGTTTGCATTACTACACTGTAGTTGTGAAAGAAACTAACCTGATAACTTGTGGGCTGACAAGTTGTGATTTTCCTTTCCCCAGAGGGTCTGCATTTCTACCTGCAGCTTTCCCTTGAATATCTTCAAACTCCACCCTCAGCTTTGAAGATGAAATACGAGGGTTTTGCTTCACATCTGTGCCCCCTGGGCTGCCAGCCATGATCAGCCTCAGCAGGAAGCTGTATGTACTAGAGAGCCCCGTCGTGTGTCTCTGTGATCAGACAGGGGAGCAGCTCCACATAGGCCCCCTGCACGTTCCAGTAAGTGGCTAAAGTGATGTGGTTTAATTTCCTTCTTTACAAAGAAAGAATTTAATTTTCAAAAACTGGCATAAGGCTCTACTAGTCCCACACTTGCATGAGATAAACCGCTTTTGCCACCTTTAGCTACACATCTGTGTCTGGAGCTCTGGGGTAAGTTATCCCTGTAATTGCCACCAGGAAGACCTGATTAGGTCTTCAGGGCTTCATTTTTCTGGAAACAATCCATTCTCTGCCATTGCATCTGAAGTTCAGAGAAACGAGCATGGCTTTTATTTTTAATCCATATATTTTCTTTTCCAAATGACAACTTATCACATTTTTTTTATTGGGAACCTCCTATAATTGAGGGATCTCTGTCTTTAAGATCATAGTCTGGTAGAAATCCTGATTATGTTATTATGTTTGCAATGATTTAGAAATGTAGTCTGGAATCTTAGAAACCATCACTGACAGCTAATCCACATAAAAAGTTATTTTTTATATTAAATAGCAAGACAAGTTTTTGATACCCTTACTTACTCAAAGTATTGTTTTCTCCTGTTGAACAAATCCCTGTTCTTTGGTTTCATCAAATCATAATTACTATAATAATTTGCAAATTTAAAAATTGAATCACTTTTAAACTTCCTTTAGGCATAAGCAGTTTCATAACTCTACATACCTTTAGTTGTTAATATCAAACTCTCATAATTCTTTCCTGATAGAAATACACCGGGGATGGACAAAAAGGACAACACAAGAAGAGAAGCAAGATTTCTTTCTGGTCTTGTTTTCTGGTCATCTCTTGAATGGGATTTCCCATGTACAGTTTGGATCTATCAGCTACAGAAGTAACTTGTGGAAGAAAATATTTAAGAGCTAATAATTGATTTGTTGTATATGACAAGTAATAAGAAGAAACATTTATGATTATAAATTATAGGATTGTCCACCATTATAGATCCAAGTATAATAAATAGATATATTTTCCCAGGGTTTAAAAGTACCAAGAAGAATTTCCCGTATGGAACTTGCTTTTGTGCGCAGCATCAGATCTCTCCCATCATGTGTAAAACAAGGGAAAAAATCCGAACTGAACCAAAACTGCAAGCTTCTCTGATGCCTTGGCCCAAACAGCTTTTATCCTCCTTGCAAAAGCATCTTAATGCTATACCCAAAATAACTATTGCAACATATCTGTAATTCTTTGCAAGGTTTTTAAATACTTCCAAATGTAGTTTAACCAACCAAGGAAGCAACAGGTCAGACTGGGATTTGAGGAGACCCTAGGATCTACATGTCCACTTCTGGTTGTTTAACGCATAAGAAATTGTCTGGAGAAGGTTGGTGGTAAAATCAATTAAATTATAAGATAAACCACTGGACAAGTCTACTTGCACTAGACTTTTAAAAAACAATTCAAAAGATGAAAACATCTTCTACTACCATTTGTTTCACCAATCCCCAAAATCTTCACTCAGCTATTAGGATCTGTTGTATAGTATTTATCAGTTATATATTTATCAACTTGAGTGTGCTCTGAAAGGAAAATCAATGCACAGGGAAAAAACAGTGTAAGCTGGGCCTTTCAGTCACATATCAGGGAAAGCGCAAAAGTCTTTGAGAATCTACACTGAGTATAGAATTTAAAACTTTCACTGAATTCTGGAAGGCTGAGAAAGACCTAGGAAATGAAATGCTAATAAATGAGTAAGTAGAAATATGCACTGAAACATAACTACTTTAAGAACCTGTGTGACAGAATGAGGAAAGAAATGTCATCAAGCTCAAGGCATGCTTAAAAAGTTTTAATGTAGCTGGATTTTAAAATGAGAGTGAATATTCAGGTTTAAAAAACACAGGGATACCTTGGAGATAGTGCAGGTTTCATCCCGGACCACTGTAGTTAAGCAAGTGTTGCAATAAAGCAAGTCGTAATCTTTTTGATGGTGGAAAGCCTTGCCTTCAATTTGTTAAAAACACATCTGTGAAGCGCAATAAAGTGAAGCAAGATAAATCTCTCAAACAAGCAGCAGCTGGCTTCAGCGAGCCCTATACCTCTCACTAAGTTGTCCCAGGCCTGGTACTAGCAGCGGCCAGCCTGGTTCACAGTTTGGCCTTACCCGGACACCTCCAAGCCCAGCACAAGTAGCAGCCATCTGCAGATTGCTTTGCAACTTATGCTGTATGACCCCAGACAGGACATGGTCAGTGGCTGACCTTAGATTTACCCATAGCAATCAAAGCTCAAAAATAACAGGAAGGTGTCACAGCCCACATGGTGGGCACACTTGAGTACCCAGCTTAGGTAATTGGGAGGCAGTTCAACTGGACCCTACAGGACACCAACTACATTAGGCCACACTACCAAGACACAGAGTCAGAGCAACTCCACCTAATACATAGAAAGAAACAGAGAGGCTGACAAAATGAGAAGACAAAGAAACATGACCCAAATAAAAGAAGAGAACAAAACTCCAGAAAAAGAACTAAACAAAATGGAGACAAGCAATCTATTAGATGCAGAGATCAAAATACTTATTATAAGAATGCTCACAGAACTTAGTGAGGACCTCAACAGCATTTAAAAAAACCCAGTCAGAAATGAAGGATACACTAATTAAAATAACAAACAAGTTATAGGGAATCAACAGTAGAGTGGATGAAGCCAAGAATCAAATCAGTGACTTGGAATATAAGGAAGCAAAAATACCCAATCAAAAGAGCAACAAGAAAAAAAGATCCCCCCACCCCAGCAAAAAATGAAGATAGTATAAGGAGCCACTGCAACAACTTCAAACACACCAACATTTGCATCATGAGGGTGCCAGAAGGAGAAGGGAGAGAACAAGAAATTGGAAACCTATTTGAAAAAATAGTGACATAAAACTTCCCTAACTTGATGAAGGAAATAGACATACTAGTCCAGGAAGTGCAGAGTTCCAAACAAGATGAACCCAGAGGACGACGCTAAGACACACTGTAATTAAAATGCCAAGGGTTCAAGACAAAGAGAGAATCTTAAAAGCAGCAGGAGAAAAGCAGTTATACCTACAAGGAAGCTCCCATATGACTGTCAGCTGATTTTTCAAAGGAAATTTTGCAGGCTAGAAGGGATTGCCAAAAAATACTCAAAGTGATGAGAAGCTAGGACGTACAACCAAGATTACTCTACCCAGCAAAGATATCATTTAGAATTGAAGGACAGATAAAGAGCTTCCCAGACAAAAAGAAAACAAAACCAAAGGAATTCATCATTGCCAAACTAGTATTATATAAAATCTCAAAGGGTCTAATTTAAGAAGTAGAGGAAGACCAAAAATATGAACAATAAAATGGCAATAAATACATATCTATCAACAATTTATTCTTTAAAAAAACAAACAAACAAACATAACAGAAACAGAATCATAGATTCAAAAAACATTTTGATGGTTGCCAGATGGCAGAGGGCTCAGGGATGGGTGCAAATGATGAAAGGATTAAGAAGTACAAACTGGTAGTTATAAAATAGCCATGGGGATGTAAAGTACAGCATAGGAGAGTAGCCAAAGAACTTATATGCATTACCCATGGACATGGACAGTAGTGAGGGGATTGCCCGAGGGAGTGGGGGTGCTGTGTAGAGGGAAGCAGGGAGGAAAATCTGGGACAACTGTAACAGCATAAACAATAAATTATAATTTAAAAATAAATATATAAAATAAAAAATGAAACAAAAAAAAAGTATCCCTATACCCATTTAAATTTATTTTCCCAGCTCAGTCCACTGAAAGGTCCAAGAGGCCAAAGCCCAGAGCAATTACACCATAGGAGCAATTAGTACACTTGACAGCATATCTTTATTTCTAAATACCATTCCTTATTAAAAGGAATCAGGTGTCCTTGGAGGCTTGGCAGATTCCAGGGCTGAAACAGGGAAGGCACAAGATGAACCTGAACATTTTGTGCCAGAAAGTAGGGAACTGCTAAAAACAAACTAAAACTAAAAAAAAAAAGTCAGTAGGATACACAGAACCAGCTCAAAGGAGTTCCCACTTGACAAGTCAGAGACAATATGAGCATCAAAATAAATGAGGACAGTACCACATCATTACACATTGAATAAAATAATAATCTGTGAATTCATATTGGTTATAAATCATTGATAAATAGATTATATAGATAGATCTTTCTGTCTATACAGTACTGACTAATAAATATGGAAAGATCTAATTAGAAAATTACATGCAACCATCGTGATTATTTATTTAGGCAAGGTCAATCAATAAACTAGTCTAGGGTATTAGGAGTTAAGTTTGATGAGAAACAGGATATTTTTATAGTCCCACCCCACAAATTATCGTAACTATCACCCCAATAGCAGAACACCATCAATCACCTACCCAACAGTAAGTCAGGCTGTGGCCCTGCCCAACTTTAGGGCACAGCCTATGGTCCCACCTGATCACACAATGTAGCCTCGAGCCCTGTATCCATTCAATGCCCTGCCTGTGGCCCCTAAATGCAGAGTCCGGCCAGTAGCACTAACCTGCCAGGAAACACAGCTTGTGACCCTGCCCAACTACAGATGACTGCAGAGCCCAGCTAGTTGCCCTACTTGACAGTGGAACACAGCCGACAGCCCGGACAGACTAGGGCCCACCCAGCTCCCCACTTGATCATGGAGCCCAGCCAGCAGATTCACTTAACTGTGGATCCCAGCCAGCAGCCAGCAGTAACTCCCCTGAGCTCAGAGCCTGGACAGTGGCCTCACCCAAATTTATTCAAGGAGGTGAAAGATTTGTACACCGAAAACAAAGAGACACTGATTCAAGAAACTGAGGTAGACACAACTAAATGAAAAAAATAGTTCATGTTCATAGATCAGAAGAATTAATATTGTTTAAAGCTTGTTAAAACTTCCACACTTCCCCAAACCATGTATAGATTCAATGTAATCCCTGTCAATATTCCAATATTTTTTACAGAAATAAAAAATTCTAAAATTGATGTAAAACCACAAATACCCCAAAATACTCAAAGCAATCTTGAATAAGATTGAAGGTAGAGGCATCATACATCCTGATTTCAAACTATATTACAAAGCTACAGTGATCAAAACAGTCTGGTATTGGCCTACATTCTGACACATAGACCAATGGAACAGAACTTGGAGCCCAGAAATAAGTCTCTATGTACAGGGAACTAATGTTTGACAAGGGAAACAGGAATACTCATTGGGGAAAAAATTATCTCTTCAATAAATGATGCTTAGAAAACTGATTATTCATATACAAAAGAATGAAAATGGATACCTATCTTACACCACTCACAAAAATTAACTTGAAATGAATCAAAGACCTAAATATAATCCATAAAATTGTAAAACTCTTAGAAAAAAACATAGAGGGTAAGCTCCTTGACATTAGTCTTAGAAATAATTTTTTGGATATAATGCCACAAGTACAAGTAAGAAAAGCAAAAATAAAGAGGACTAGATCAAACTAAAAAACTCTGTACATCAAAACAAACCATTAATAAAATGAAAAGATAATCTAAGAAATGGGAGAAAATATTTGCAAATTATATATCTGATAAGAGGTCAAGATCCAAAATATGTAACAAACTCATACAACTCAATGGTAAAATCATCATGATCATCATCATTATCATCATCCAATTTAAAAATGGGCAGAGGACCTGATTACACATTTTTTCCAAAGAGGACATACAAATGTCCAATAGGTACATGATAAAAGTGCTCAACTTAACTAATCAACAGGGAAGTGCAAATCAAAACTACAGCCAGTTAAGATATCTTATCACCTTACACTTGTTAGAATGCCTATTATTAACAAAAAAACAAAAAAAAAGAGAGATAAGAATTACTGGCAAAATGTGGAGAAAGGGGCAAACTTATGCACTGTTAGTGAGATGAAAATTCGTACAGCCACTATGGAAAACTGTATGGAACTTCCTCAAAAAGTTCAAAATAAAACTATCATATGACTCAACAAATCCACTTTTGGTCACATATCTGAAGGAAATGAAATTATTATCTCAAAGATATATCTGTTACCCCATGTTCAATGCAGCATTATTCACAATAACAAGACACAGACACAACCTAAGAATTCATTGACAGATGACTGGTTAAAGAAAATGTGACTGATATATATGCATATGTATGGGGAACCCCACCAAAATGGATTTATCTTATCTTCTGGAGGGCAGGTCCCTTGTAGCACAGGACTGCCTCATTAGATGAGTGTTCTAGATATCAGTGTACTAGCTGGTGTTGTTGTGAGAGGCTGCATTTGGCTTCAGTGAAGCTCTTGAAGACTCTTTCAACGTGCTTACCCATTTCATGATGGGTGATTTACAAGTGCACCTGCCCACACCATGCTGAGTGTTCAGTGGTTTTTGACCAAAAACAGCATGACCCCCAAGCCCCACCCTTCTTATTCATCCAATCTTGCCCTGAGAGACTTTTTTCTGTTGCCCCAGGTGAAAAAAGGGAAATGTTTCACCAATGTGGAAGAGATTAAACAAAAAACAACAGAAGTACTAAAAGGAATCAAAATTGACAAGTTCAAAAACTGTTTTGAGCAGTGCCAAAACACATCTTCTTAGATGTATTACATCAGATGGAGAGTACTTTGAAGGTGACTGAAATTAAACATGTAAGAATAAATACATAATTTTTAATAAATAAATTCTGGGAGTTTTGGGTTCTTCTATATATTAATATGTGGATTATTAATATTTGGAAATGCAAATATATTAATATTTGTATTTCCACCAACAATGCACAAGCATTCTCCTTTTCCACATCCTTGATATCAATTGTTATCTCTTGTCTTTACACACACAAGGGAACATTATTCAGTCATTAAAAAGAAGGAATCCTCCCATTTGTAACAACATTGATGAAACTTGAGGGCATTATGCTAAGTCAGAGAATGACAAATACTGTATGAGCTTACATATGGAGAAGCTTAAAAATTTGAACTCAAAGAAACAAAATGTAAATTGGTGGTTGCCAGAGGCAGGGAATAGGGAATTATATTTCAGTAAAGATAGGAAAAACATTTTTTAAACACAGAATTTCTTCTCTCTCTCTCCCTCCCTCTCTCTTATGCATGCTCCTCACCCCTATTTCTAAGCCTTTCAATTGGTTTAATGAGGTCCCAGATTATGCAGGATAATCTCTCATAGTTAAAGCCAACCAAATAAGGATTTCAATTACACCTGCAAATTCCCTTCACAGTGATGACCAGATTTGTGCTTGAATAACTAGGGATATAGTTTAGCCAAGTAGACATAAAAAAAAAATCATATTATGAAAACCCATATATATGAACAAGAAGGTTAAAAAACATTATTTAAAATTAGAAACAACGGCCATTCATTCAATACTTCTATCATAACAATAAAAGTACAACAGTAAAAGTCAGTCAAACCTAGATTTTTTTCCTTGTAAAAGAATAAAAATGTTTCAACAGGCACAAAACAGACACTTATGATGAATGTTACTTTTTTGAGACAAAAGTAAGAAGTTATCAAAAAAAATAGTCAAACACAGCCATTTACAATACATTGTTTGTGCTTTCAGAAGGTAAGCTTTAGCTCATAAGTCAGGTTCACCATGATGAAGAACCAGAACTTGGAAAATATTGAGCATCATAAATGACACAGTGGCTCAGAAACTAGAAGTTGTCATATTTTATCATGATTCAAAACAAAACAACTCTCAGTCCTATGCTTTGAAGGGACAGAAGTTGGTAAAACATCAGTATTTGTCTTATAGCCTTTCCAGGTTTAGAAAAAGAGGCCCCTGAGGATAAGCAAGCCCCCCTTCACCCCATGATTTGAGGGCCAAGGCATTTGTCACCGTGTAAGAGACTGAGTCTAGCTATTTGGTGGCACGTGTCTGTCCAATGATGGAGGTGAACACAGTGCTTTCCTAGGACCACAACTCTGCTCCTCCTTTACTCCCAGGCTGCAGGCACTCCGTGGGAGCCTTCGCTCCAGTAACCATTTTTTTACAAGCCACGGTTCCTCATCTTCTTTTCTTTTTTTAAACACTTCACATTGGTGGTGGGGAGGGGGTGGGTGGGAGGCTGCATAGCAGCTTATGTGAGTTTCTATTATCAGAACAAAAGGAGCAAGAGCAGGCATCAATAGTACTTTTGTATGGATAATGTTTATGAACTGAATGAATGTTCTCCTTGGGAGGTTGAAGATATTACTTAAAAATTTATTATGCAGAGAGAAAACTCAAGTTGGCTTCTGCCACTAAGGAATTGTTGTTTCCCATTAGATTGTTAGTTATGCCTCACCTTGATGAAGACATTGCTTAATAAAACCCCTTACTGTTAACAATATGCTGTCAGATTAATATCATTGGGATGTCTCTGTATGTGGTGTATACAGTAACCCAAAGTATTACTGGTCCACTGTACAAGCCAAGGCCGGGAAGATCCTGCTGAGATGGAGATAGTATTGGATTAGCGGTTGGTCCACTTTCTAAGAGGCCCACTCCTATCTACTGTCCTCCCTGGTGAGATCGGACTCAGCTTCAGGGCCTGTGCATCAGAAGGCAAGAAAGGTTCTGCTAGAGTTCAGAGCTGAACTTTGATTTATCATTCAATCCAGCCCTCTGATGGGGGGAAGGAGTAAGCCTAAAGAGATGGAATTGCTAAGGAATTACTCCTGCAGTAGATTCCCTTACTATCACCACCAAAAATACAGAGCTGGTCACAAGAAGCAAGTATTTCCCACTGACAAGATAAAGGAGTCAGCATGTGAGATTCATAGGAAAGATGGTGAAGAACTCACAGTCCTGGCTTTGTAGAGAAAACAGGCCACAAAGAGTTTGAGTCAAGGTCACTAGGTAGTCACCAGGACAGTGAGCTGCTGGCACATCCCGCAGGTGCAAACAGCAGGGGTAGGATGCGTTTTATACAACGTCCCGGAGAGATGGGAGAAGCAAGGCTATGGCAGACAGAAGCAGAGGTGCAAACAGTGGCACTAACCTCATGTAAAATCTTTTCCTTGGGGTTTCCCAGAAAAAGGGGGAAGGGGAAGGCTAAGGTCCAGGCGTAAGTATCTGCTGAGCTCTTCGAGCTGTTTTCTCGCTGCTGCTGGCTGGAGTGGGTAAGTTGCTGTCAGATCCTTGAGAGTTTTCAGGCTCTCTTTGAGCACATCTTACACACACACCCCCACCCACCTAACTGGATCCAGATACCCATCGGGTTGAACTGGGTTTGACTTAAGAACCAGACTGGGTCCATCTTAAAAACTGGACTGGGTTCTTGGCCAAACTGAGTCTGACTTAGGAACTGATCTGAGTCTGACTTGGAAACTGAACTGAGTCCAGTGTGAGGCCTTAGATGAAAAAAAATTTGTCTTAAATCTGAACAAGCAGATTAACCTTCCAATGATAATCTTGGATTATGGCGGCCACAGTGGACAGCTTTTAACCCAGGTAAGCTTATCCACTTTCAAGATACCCTAGAGAAAAGGGGTCTGAGCCGCACACTTAAAATAAAGGACAGAAGGAAAATTATTTTTCCTTCACTACAGTTTATGGTGACTACGGTGAGACCCTCTGGGACACCCCACTTGCTCCAGTGCCTGCAGATGGGATCTGGGGAGCACAGGCAGAAGCCAGCAAATGTGGGAAATCTTAACCAAAGTCAGCTGTTCCAAATCTTGACTTGTGGAGCCTGGTCAAGACAAGAAGGTAAATTTTCATGTTATCATCTTCCTTTCCAAACATGCATTGGCAGGAAAAAACATCTGTAAGAATTAGGTCTTTGAACTGTGACTTGTAAATTTGCTTTCAGGTACCCATTGGTTGTTGATCCTTTCTCTCCCCGGCACAACTCTTACCTTCTTGTTTCTCTTACTTTGCATCCTGAGAACTCGGCACATCTGGCTGTTGGCCCCCAGAATATAGCCATGTGGAAATGTGGGCTGCATTTCAACTGTGACTTGGGTCCAACTGACTGTTTCCGACTCTTGGAGGAATTGTCTAAATCTTTTTTTCTTTTGGTTATCTTTGGAAGTGGTTCCGGATCTTGGGAGGGTCATATTCTTTGCCTTCTTCATCTTCTTTGGGGAATGCCTCTTACCTCCATGGGATTGTTCAGTACTGCCAGGAATATTTACTGTGTGTTACACCTGAAACCTGACAAGATATTTGAAAGCATTTTTTTTAAGTATCAATAGCTTTGTGGTCTGAAGTTGGCCAAATTGGAAGTTGACATTCAGAGTATGGGAAGAAATTATTCTTTTAGAACTTTTCCCCTAAGCCAAATGAAACTACATATCCAGAGGGAAAAATATTCCAAAGACAAGCAGCTTTAAATCTAGCACACAGAAATGTTTTAGTTGAAGATTTTCCTGACATAAAGAAGCAAATTGAATATAATGTAGTTGGATGGGTGAATCAGCCTCAGTATCTTTCAGGTTGCAACACAATTCTCTCAGAAATTAAAAACAACATTTCTGTTCTTGTAAAGACTCAATTTGTAAGAACAGAAACTGTAGATCTATATCCAATCAATAAAGCCCTTATGTTGCTTCTGCTTTTCTCTATAAAAGCCTTTCCCCAAGATCCTGTCAGTAGAGCATCCCTAGCCATTTCTGATTTGGCACTGCCCGGTTCAAATCAATTTTTGCTCAAATAAACTCTTAAGAATTTTAATATGCCTCAGTTAATGTTTTAACAGCATGCATGCTTCAGTCTTGCACACTAACCACCACTTTTTAGCAATTGTGTTTCACATTTTTGCGTCTCATTGCCATTTGAGCTTGAAAGCCTCAGCTGTGTGAGTGTTGGGTGGGTCCAGCAGTGGGTGGGTCCAGCAGTGGGTGGTCCAATTAAACTGTTAGGTCACTGTTCCTATTACCCCAGTAAATACATTTAATAAACAGCAAGCTACATGGTATTTCATGCTCTTCCAGAACTTCCACTCAAGATTCCAAAGTTCATTACCAGAAAAATATGTAGTCATGATTGCACTCTTCTTACAAAATATATACATTCACAGAATCACAGCATACATGCATTTTTTTATTTTTATGTTTGATTTGAAATATATTTTTTCAGGATAGAGCAATAGATGAAGTACGTATATGTCCTGACACAAAAGCATCAAATTTTTTTTTTTGCAGTTTAGCAATGTACAATATAGCAACAAACAGAAAGCACTAAGAGCTGCATTATTCTGAAACTGGTCACACAGTATCCAAACTACTTGTCAGAATATTTTAAGCAATAGATATCAGGAAGGCAATGCATATATTTACATGAATTCAATAACATTTTATAGCCTCCTATGATTAAAATACACTGGGCCGTAACAAGCCTCCCAACGACACCCAGATTATTTCTGTAATTTTAGACCCTTTTGCAATAACTTCATAGAACAGCACTGACATCAAAACATCCAACTTGTGCTGGTAGTGAAGCAATTCCATTATTCATTTATTCATTTCAAAGGTTCTTAGTTGCAAACCAAAGCAACTGTTCTAGCTTACTAAAGAAAAAAAAACCTTTATTAAACGATATAAGTATCCAAAGCTCTGGAAAAGCCACCAAAATAGGCTTGATGACTATTCTTCAGGAATAACCTGGAAGATGAAATGTGAGGCTACGCCAGCACCAGGGCTACCCCAGGCACAACACCACAGCTTGCTCTGTGATCCCAGGTACAGGAGACAACTCCTGGAGTCTCTGAGCATGTGCCTCTGAAGGCTGGACGGCACCGCTTGGGTCATGTGTGAGCCTGGCTGCAAAGTATGATGGCTAGGAAAGTACATTTCTGGCCTCTGGCCCTGTGAGCAGTGGGGTCATAAGGGGAAGAAATCCCCAAATGCAGGAAAGATGTACAAAAGTGCTGAAGAGTCTAAATAAATGACTATGCCCCCAACAAGCAACAGGGCACTAGATTAGGGGGAAGAAATTAAAAATAAGCTGTAAAGGAACAAATTTTGTGAAATTTGTAGTTTGTTGGGGAAAGCAAGACAAAAATTAAGCACTTAATGACATTTATAGATGTATAATTACAAACCGTATGTGATCCAAAGGAGATTGGCTCCCTGACAGTCTGTATCAGCAGGACCCAACCTGAATTGGGGACCCAGAAGGATTCTTCAGAAAAATTATTTCTGACCTGAAATCTGAGGAAAGAATTAGGGTAAACAAATGAAGGACGTAGAACATTCCAGAACATTCCAGTAAGGGGAAGCACATGTGCAGCTGGGTCTGTAATGAAAGGGAACAGATCCAGTTTGAGGGGGTGGAAGGAACGAATGTGTATCTACTCTAGATTAAGGTTGGGGGTGAAGAGGAGCGTTGTAAATAAGATTTCAAAGGTAAATGGGGCTAGATCAGATGATATGCCTGTCTCCATTCTGAAAGCAGGTGCAGACAGGGAGGTGCAGGAGAACTCTAAAAGGCTCACGTTGCTTTGCTTGCAGTGTGACAATGAGCACCAGGAGGCTATGGGTGGTGTGGGGTTCAGGAGAGAGGGAAGAATGAGCTCAACCTGTACAACACGTGGGCAAAGTCCACAGGCCGCTTTTCAGAAGATTCTTGTTACTTTTTTCTTCAGTATTTAAGTTCTGTTTTAATCAGTTTTTCCATATTGGTTATTTTACAAAATCAAATTATATATATGCCTAAAAATTTTTCTCATTTTGAGAAGTTTAACATTCTTTTTTTTCTTTTGGAAACTGCATCCAGGATGACACTACAGAATATTTTCAATTTATAGCTTAATGCATTTATACAAGATGAAATTTCGTGTAATTTGTAAATTATTATAAAATACATTATGATTTCCAGGCAGTAGTGGATGACCAGGGAATTATATTATTTATCACTGTTTTTCAGACTTCCACCTGAAAATTGCCTTTTCCTGCTTGTCGTATCTACTGACTCTTCCCCAATTAATTCTTAGTTAAGTTTTGCATAAACAGCAAAAGAAATCTTTACAAGAATTTCATTTTTTTTCTCAATTACTTGGAATTCAGTTAGGACTGAAGATTTCTTTACATTAAAGCAGACTGAAGCATTTAAAAAAGTGGACTTCGAGCCAGAAGTCTTTGATAACTCCTGTTTCTATCACTTCCCACATGTATGACACTTTGAAAGTTATTTGGCCCCTCCCACCTTCTGTTGTTCTCAACTTTGGCAAAAGAAGCACAACAGGGCCTCTAGTTGAATTACAGCGAAAGCTACATAAGAGGACATTATATCAAAGTGATTTGCATACTGGAAAACTAGTGAAGCATAAGTGGTTACTAAACATGGAAATGATTTACTAAACACCACTCAGGGGAAGGGGTACTTGCTAGCAAAGACAATATCCAAAGTTTTTGCAGCACAGTAACAATATGCAAAAAATTACAGACCAAAACGGCCTGAGTTCCTTCTTTCTGGATTTTCCTTGCTGGTCTCTGACCTCAGAGCATGTGAAAAACCTAAATCAGCCCACAGCAGCTTCCCAGATGGGTCATCTCCCCACAAAGCAATCACAGTGGTAAATGTAAACAGAGGCAAGGAGTAAGCGAGGCATACTTCCTGGACAGCAATGCACCCTTTGGCCACTCCAGTGCATGGTTATGCTTTGTTTTGTTTTCTTTTGTTTTGTTTTATTTATTTGTTGATCAGATATACAGGGCTGAATTAATACTTCTCTATTCAAGTCACATTATTATCATTGATCCAAGTGAGATTCTCTAGGTTTAATATTTATTCATTGCATTTTATACCCATCTCCAAAGTAATAATTTTGTTGTGTTTATTCCTTTTTATTTCAAAGTGCTGAAAAATGTGATGTGTAATTTTGTTGGCATTTATTTTAAACTATGACCATTTTTATAAATCTCATTCTGCTTCTACTTTTTTCACTAAGCACTATCTTTTTAAGATCCAGTCTTATATCTATGTATATACATCAGATGTGTTCCTTTGAAAGCTGCATAGTCATCCAAAGTATATATTCTCCAAGTCTTCCCATTTACCCAAAATGCCACCAACTCCCACCATTGTAAACAACATTGAAATAAAAATTTTATATATTTCATACTACAGGTATGTTTGAAATATCTAGGGGGTCAAATTCTCGAGCAGGATCTCCAGGTCTTCATATGTATATGTATTCCTAATTTGCCTGCATCGTGCCAGATCGTTGCTCAACATTGCTGCACCAATCCACCTCCCCACGGCGTTTCCTGCACTCCTTCTCCCCTGACCACACTCAGCACCATCCAGCTCTCTACTTTTTGCCAATTTAAATTGTTAATTTAGCCTGCATTTCTTTGATGAGTACCTTTACCATGCCTTCAGATACTTGTTGGTTTTAATAGATTTATTTTCCGTAAATTACCTGTTCACATCCTTTACCTGTTTTCCTATTGCAGTAACTGACTTGTCAATATACAGAAATTCTTTGCTAATTATTAATACCTTGCCAGTTTTATACATTGAGAATACCTTCTCCCATTCAGTCATCTATTAATTTGGCACATAGTTATTCTGCATGCATAAAGCTTTAATTTTTAATGTAATTATATTTATCAACTTTCTGCTTTCTTGCTGTTCCTTTTGAAATTTTTGAAGTGTTTTCCTACTCCTAGATTATAGAATGATCTTATACACTTTCTTCTATCAGCTTTATATTTTCTCCTTTCCACCTTAGATCTGGAGGCCACCCCTTATGTGCGTTTAGGTAGAGATCCAATTTAATTTTTCTGCATATAATGAGCCAATTTTCAAAAAGCAGAAACTTCAACTAAACCATTTCCATGGATTTGTGGTAAGTCCTTTAAAGTTTATTAAATTCCCATGGATACATTAACTTCTTTCTAAGTGTGTTCTTTTCTTCCACTTAATGTTTATCTGATCTTATACCAATAGCCCATTGCTTTTATAACTCTAGCCTTGTAGTATGGCTTACTATCTGACAGGGCAAACTCTCTGTCTTTATGACTTCTCTTTAAGCAAAAGACAGCCATGGAATTTTATTCCTCTCTATAAATTTCACTGTGAGTTTAGTAGTTTCTCTAAAATAACTGGAATTTTGATTGAAATTGCATTGCCTTTATAAACTGAAGAAAACCTACATCTTTGTAATATGACTTCATCCTATCCAAGAGCATGAAATGTCACTCCATTTATTCAGATCATCTCTAATGTCCTTTACTAGAATTTTAAAGTATGTCAGCAAAATTATTCAAAACTTAGAAATAAGGCCCCGAAGGTGGTACCACATCCTTTCAATGTCACAGGGTGACCAGAGGCCATGAGAAACTGCTGTGGCCTGTACTCAGTTTCTACATCGCTGACGGTTAGTGAACATTCCCAGACTTCGTGAGGTCATATATTAACTTCTAGAGTTTTGTCTAGTAGATGCAAATAATTTTGTGTCTGACAAAACAAATAACTCTAAAGATTTATGGTCTGTGGGAATTCATTTTATCACTAATTCAGCCATCTTATGCTAATATATTTTTGTTAAATTTCCTATAAATCTCCAACTTCTTAAGTGTTCTTTGAATTGGCCAAAACATCATATTGGTTCTCTCCTTAATTAACGATTTTAGTATCTTTGACACATGTTCATTTTATATTTGTGGGAAAGGCAGGATTTTATATTTTTGAAAAGTACAATTTGGCAAGTTTCTCCTTAAAGGTCTTACATAGTTGAAGTTACATTAACTCCTAAATCCTTTATAGTTTTATTACAATTATAAATGGAATATTATTTTTCTGGAGTTTTTTGATTGATTATTACTGATATAGAGAAATTTTATTTTTATAGAATGATGTAGCCAACAAATTGCTAAACTCTCATACCGGTTCTAATAGCATCTCTCTGGATTCTGTTAGTTCTTCTAGGTAGACAATCACAATATCAGCCACTAAGGAACAGTGAGATACCATTACACAAATACATTTTTAAAGTTTGACAAAACAGATAAATTCCAAGAAAATTATTAAATGCCACAATTAGCCCTAATTTTCCAAATACTTCTGAGAATGGGATCTTAGTTTTAACTTCTGACTCAACAAAAATTTGTGCTGATGGTGCACTTTCACATAAATGACCTCATTTCACAACAACTAAAATCCTATGAAGCAAATGCTATGATTATGATACAGTGAGGAAAATAAATATATAAAGGGTAAGTGCATTATGAAAAGTCACAACCCTAGTTGTGGTGGATCCTTGTCAAAAATCTAGCCCTTGGGTTTTAAAATCTGGTGCAATTTATTGCAACAGAAACTTGTGTGAGTCCTCCTACCCCATCCTCCAGATCATTTCACTACCTGGAAAGTTCACAAAAATAAAGTTGATCATAGCAAAGAAATGTTTATCGGTTAATACAGTAACTGTAGTCACACAAGGGTTTGCTTTTTCACCCTTGGATACAGGAAAGGAGACCAATTAGTTACCGGGGAAGTGTGGGGAAAACAAGATGACTGACTGTTCATCAGGGGTCTGATTTTCTCTTTGGGCCCTGGAGGACTTGGCCAGGTTCTTATAACTAATTTAGCAGCTTTTAAGATCTGCTTGTGGTAGGGCCTCCAAATTTAGCAAATAAATATATACAATGCCCAGTTAAATTTGAATTTCAGATAAACAATGGATATTATTTTAGTATAAGCATATCCCATGCAACATTTGGGCCATGCTTATAATAAAAAAGTATATATGTTTCTCTTTTACCAAAGCTCACATTGCTTAAATTCACTGAGTTCATTAAACTGGCTAATGGGTTTTCATTTTTATGTAGAGCAAGCTGTGTTCTCTACCATGGAAAAATGATTTGTGGTAAAATAAACACTAAAATCCAAGAAACATTAAAAAGCAAACAAGAGCTTTCTGCGGCTGTGAAGCTGGGGAGATCCCAGCCGGGCCGAGCACAGCGGATCTCATCCTCACAGCACTTCCACCTTCAATAAAATGGTTTGACCCCCCAAAAAGCAAAAACAAAAGCAAACAAGAAAGCTCAGAAAATACTACGTTATACATGTGAACAAACACAGAATACGATTGTAATAGCTGCATCTCAGGTGGGTCGAGGGTGGAATATGTAATACTGGAAAATTCTTTTACAATTGTGTTTTGCCCAGAGCTCATATTACACTGACTGGCCATCCCTCTTCATATAGACAGTATTTCAGCAGGAGAAAAGAAAAATTAGTTGTCATCTTAGAAAAGAAAAAAGTACTGCAGAAAGGGAAAAAGATTTGGCAAAGGTCAACCCAATAACAAGTTGTGGAAAGGCATTACAAAGTCAGAGAGAGCTGGGTAACTATTTGTTTGACCGCAGTATTAAAAGGATAAATTCCTCCAGGCTCTTAAAAGATAATGAGTATGCCAATTATTTTCTCAGGGCATAGGAGCAGGACGAGGAATTACTGCTGTTTTCAGATGTAATAACCACAAGCGGAACAAGTCAGAAATGTCATCCTCAAGCAGTTGTTCTTATTTGAGCGAAGAGGTGTTAATCACAGGTGAGTCTTGCCAGTGGCTCTCCAATCACAGAAGTCAGGATCCATTTGCAGTTCAAGCATGACACTCTCAAATCAAATCTGCTATTAATGAGATACAAAATGAGGAGACCTGCAGCACCATAAAGCTTTTGATTTCCATGTCCGTTGTCTATTTGTCCTCGTTGGCTGCATATTTACTCTCCTTTCAGGACAGCATAATTCAAATGGAAGCCAGAGACAGAGAAAGATAGCATTGATTCATGAACATGTGTTGCTGTTCAGTAGTTCTTTGGACATAATAATAATTGCTATTTATTTTATACATTAAGAATAATTTCAAGTTCCGGCCAAGATGGAGGCATAGGTAGGAAACCTTTGCTTCCTCGCACAACCAAAAGGAGGATAACAACTAATCTAAAATCAATAAACAACCAGAAGCACCAGAAAATCAAACTGCCTGGAACTCTGACAACCAAGGAATTAAAGAAAAAATCAACCAGAACAACCAGAATGGTAAGATGGACCTCGCAGCCCAACTCAGAAAAATCACAGCGCAATGACTGACTGCTGAGTTCGGCAGAGCTGAGCCGGAGGGGCTGACTTAAGGGGAAAACTGAGACTCAGAGCTGACTGTGGGCTATAGCTGGGGTTGCCTCGGTGGGAGATACTTCCAGTCTGACTCTAGAATCTGTTGGAAAGTGTGCTGGAGATGAGCAGGCAAGCCACATTGTTCCCTCTCTGGCCCCTCCCCCACAGGCAGTGCAGCAAAGAGGGTTGCCCTGCCCTGGTGAATACCTAAGGCCCCACCCCCTTACAACTTATCAGGTGCGCCAAGACAAATATGGCCCAAATGAAAGAACACAGCAAAACCTCAGAACTAAGCAATAAGGAGACTGCCAGCCTATCTGATGGAGAATTTAAAGCCCCAGTAATCAAAATGCTCACAGAACTGATTGAGCTGGATTGAAAAATGAAAGAACAAATGAAAGATACCCAAAATGAAATAAAGCAAAATATTCAGGGAACCAACAGTGACAAGAAGGAAACCAGTCAAAGCAATGATTTGGAACAAAAGGAAGAAATAAACATACAACTGGATCAGAATGAAGAAACAAGAATCCAAAAAAAAGGAGAGAGGCTGAGGACTCTCTGGGATAACCTGAAATGTTCCAATATCCAAATTATAGGGGTGCCAGAAGGAGAAGAGCAACAGCAGGAAATTGAAAACTTATTTGAACAAATAATGAAGGAAACTTTCCCCAGTATGGCAAAAGAAATAGACTTCCAGAAAGTCCAGGAAGCCCAGAGAGTCTAAAAGAAGTTGGACCCAAAGAGGAACACACCAAGGCACATCATAATTATATTAGCCAAGATTAAAGATAAAGAGAGAATCCTAAAAGCAGCAAGAGAAAAGGAGACAGTTACCTACAAAGGAGTTCCCATAAGGCTATCAGCTGATTTCTCAAAAGAAACCTTACAGGCAAGGAGAGGCTGGAAAGAAGTATTCCAAGTCATGAAAGGCAAGGACCTACATCCCAGATTGCTCTATCCAGCAAAGCTTTCATTTAGAATGGAAGGGCAGATAAAGTGCTTCTCAGATAAGGTCAAGTTAAAGGCATTCATCATCACCAAGCCCTTATTATATGAAATGTTAAAGGGACTTATCTAAGAAAAAGAAGATTAAAAATATGAACAGTAAAATGACAACAAATTCATAACTATTAACAAATGAACCTAAAAAAACAAGAAAA
Organism: Trachops cirrhosus; assembly: GCA_028533065.1. Lineage (NCBI taxonomy): Eukaryota > Metazoa > Chordata > Mammalia > Chiroptera > Phyllostomidae > Trachops > Trachops cirrhosus. The sequence goes on from CM052540.1 coordinate 117,344,552, forward strand.
ACAACAAAAACTAAGCAACCAGAACAGGAACAGAATCAGAGAAATGAACATCACATGGAGGGATTTCAGTGGAGAGGGGGAGGGGAGGAGTGGGGGGGGAGGTACAGGGAAGAAGAATCATAATTTGTAGGCTTAAAATAGATGAGGAAAGATAAAAAATGGTATAGAAAACAGAGGACTCAAAGAACTTATATGCACAACCCATGGACATGAACTAAGGAGGGGGGAATGCTGGAGGGTTGGGGGGGCAGGGTGGAGGGGGGATAAAGGAGGAAAAATTGAGAAAACAGTAATAGCATAATCAATAAAAAATACTTAAAAAAAAGAAGAATTTCCAGATACAAACACTACATTCTGTTCAAAGCTATTAAGCTTTCAGAGGAAGTAATACAAGAATATTGTTGGTATTAGCAATCCTCTGAAGTACATTTCTTGCTTTTATTGTTGTTTTCTTGCTATTCATTTTGGGATTTTAACCTTAATCTTTTATTTAAAAAATTAAAACTTATAAAACAGTTGAAAGAAGAGAACAACAAATACTATTTATCTAAATATATCAAAATATTAACATTTTCCTTTTCCTTCGCCCATTATTTTCTTTTTTCTGTATCTGGGTCCATCTTTTTTTTTACATAAGAATATATGTATACTTGTTTGATAAAACATTAGAAAATAAGATAGAGACGCCATGACGGATCAACCCTAAATACCACACATCTGCTAAGGATAAGAGTGTTCTCTTATGTAACCACAACATCACTCTCACTCACATTCAAATTTCCCCAACTGACCAATACTGTCTTCTAAAATTGTTTTACTTCTTCAACATAAGATCAAATCAAGGTTCACACATTGCATTTTGTTATGCCTCCAATATCTTTAACCTCTTCCAAAAGAGCACTCTGCTTTTTGTTTTAGTTTGTGTTTTCACGACATTAAAAAATTTAGGACAGTTGTCTATTATGCCCCACATTCTGTATTTAATTTTCCTTTATATTATATCCAGGTCAAATATTTTGGCATAAGTACTCCATAGTACATAGATACTATATAACTTCCACAGCATCACATAAACATTATAAAGGCCCATGTTCCTTGACATTTGAAACACACAACACCCAGGACGACACTTTGAGTCCATGTGAATATCTTGTTACACCAACATTTTACACAAAAGTTTTAGTATATTTGATGATTTTTCTTTCTTGAATCACTTTTGGCTATAAAATGGTGGCCATTTAAAATGTTCTCCTTTTCCCCCACATTTGTTAGTGAATAATCTTCTACAAAGAAAAGCCTTCCCCCTTTATTTCTTCCCTCCCCCTCTCTCTGCTTTCACCTCTTTTCTTCTCTGGATTATTAGAGATTTATATTCAATGGGATATACTCCATCACCATCCTTCTTCTTTTCAACACTCATTTTGTCCCATTTGGTAAGAGGAAGCTGTTTCACCCTGGCTTCTGTTTTCCTTTCAATATGACCCTATTTATCTTTAAGAACTTACTTACTTTCAGGCATGACAAAACATCCCAGACTTTTGTATTTTCTTTTCCCCAGGCCTAGACTCAGCCACTTCTCCAAGGAAACTTGGTCCCGTTCAGTTCGAGCCAATGTCTAAGTGTTGTAGCCGCTCTGAAGAAACAGGTTGGGTGCCCCCATAGCAGCCTCCAAGTACTTTTTGGTTGGAATGTCAAGACTGATGGCACATAATGAGAAAGTATGAAAAGGTTTATTACTTCCATGACAGGGCTTTCCGGGGAAAGCAGGGCAGGCCCCTCAAGCTGGTCTGATACGTCTTGCAAGAGCAGGGGAAGGAGACTGGCATGGGGGTTTATGGCAGTCGGAGAGTGAGGCTGGTGTGAGGGCTGAGGGCTCCTGTGCCCAGGCAGGGAAGGCAGGTGCTGTGTGCTTTGACCTTCCCACCAGCCCCAGAGGAGGAAGTGGCCAAATTTTCCTATCGGTTTGTCTAGAAGTGGGGTGAAAAGGGAAGAAGGAAGAGTGAGGCTTAAGATGTCAGCAATCAAACATCATAAAATGGAGTCATATAGTGCAGGTCAGGTAGCTCAGTTGGTTAGAGTATCATCCTGTTATACCAAGGTTGCGGGTTCAATTTCAGTCAGGGACAGGCAAGAAGCAACCAACGAATGCATAATTAAGTGGAACAACAAATCAATTAAGTAAAAAAATGACATTGTAGTCTTTATCACACCACACTATTCTTACATTCTTTTATGTAAGTCTACGAGACGAAGGTCTGTTACATGGACACTACATGTGCCAAGATCTCCTTCACAGGGTCCATGTGAAGTGCATGGAATAAGAACACAGTCACCTCATGCTTTTTGAGGGGAAACAACCTCTGTAAATAAGTAGCATTATCATCAAAATCATTATCCTTTCCAAGGTACTTAACATTTTCAAATTATTTATAAATCAGTTATCGACTGGGCTATCAATTTTCTGTTTAGAAAATCACCTTTAAAAAGGTCATGAGCTTTCATGATGTCAGAGGGCTCCTCAGAGGGTCAAAGATTTTAAATGTATATCTCAGCAGAACATCAAGATGATTCTCAGACCCTTACATTTCATTTTATATAAAACGTTAGATTAATAGAAAAAATCACTACAATGTAAACACTCAGAAAATAAAGCTACAGATCTTTGCCAAAACAAATGACAATAACAATAATAATTGCAGCTAACACATATTGAATTTATGTCATCCTCATAACAGTTCATTGTATTAAATATTAATATTTTCTCAATTTTATCATGAGAAAATGGAAAGCCAAAGAAGTTATATATATAATGTGACCAACACCCCATGATGGGTAAGTGAAGGAATGAGGATTCAAACATGAAACAGAAAGACAACATTGAAAATTAAATATTTCAAAACCGAAAGTATAGATTGATTTCCACTAAATATCAGAAGTGCCACACAGGCTCAGCTTTTATCCAAGTCAGGATGAATTTTCATTCTGTTCTATTTCATTTTTACCTCAGAATAGTAGGACTACAGCATCCAAGATAGCAAGTAGCCGAATGACGAGGCATGGGGCAGATGAATGGCTTGGATGTTCCCAATCCAAAGGGTTACATTGACAATCAATTTATAACTCAGTCGTGTATGCCCTGTTGGGTTCCCAAGGCAGTTTTCTTCTGCTGAACTCCACATAGTTATATAGTGAAATGATAACAGCAGTTACTTCAAGAGTAGCCATAGAATGAATGATTGTTAAAAAAAATTGTTCAACCACTGTTTGACCTTCAACTCTGGAGATCTCAGTATAACATGTATAGTGTTATACTCCACATGGTTTATTTTCTGAGTACTTTCACACACCTCTCATTTAATTTCCTCCATAACCCAGTGCTAATTATAGAAATTTTACTTACTCAAAGATGGAACAAATATCTTATGTCATCAATGTGTATATTGAAGTAAGGGGAGTGCATCAAATGCCACATACAATCCCATGGCCCACCACTCTGCCCAGATGGCTGTGGCAATCCGCTGTGGCACAAGTATAACTTTTGACAACATGACACACCTCAGCTGCGCTGCCCTTGCTGTGCTTTCTGCCCCAGGCTCCTCTGCCCACTGACATCCTGGGCTAAGCTGGGTGATGTGCAAACCTGGAGCAATCCTTGATCAACAGGGGGTAGGAACCAGTAAGGAAACAATCCCCTGTCCCCATCCCTGAGGGATAATTCTGAGGCACACCCGGTACAACTCCAGCGGGGCCTTGTCAGCACTGAGTCCCGGTTGCCCCAACAACCTTCTTAAAAATGCACATCTGGAGTGGCTTCATTCTTTTACTGTTTTGCTCTTCTCAATGCATTGTGCCTGTTCTGCTTTATTGGATTTAGTTACAGTAGATAATTAATAAGCAGGTAATATATACATCAAGAAAAGTCGTATACCTGGGGAGCCATTCATCAAGCCCTTGTCATAGGATCTGCTTTGGGGGGGCATCCAAGGGAAATCAGAGAGTTTAAGTAACTCATAAAAAGAATCAGTTAATGTTGGAGTTACAAACTAGGTCTTTTACCACCTTACGGGATATGGATAAAAGCTTGGGTTCTCAAGTCGGATTCACCTGGGTTTGAAATGAGCCGAGACATCTTGAGACTGTGCTCTGACTTTTTTGAGCCTCAACTATTAAATTGGAATGTTAATAAAAGTAATAATAGCAAGGGCCAACCTTTATTGAATGCTTCCATATGCAGGTGCTGTTCTAACACTTTACATCTATTCACTTACTGACTCTCACCATAACCGTGTGAGATATATACTAGTATTATCACCATTTTACAGAAGAAGTAACTGGGGTACAGAAAGATTACTATGCACAGAATCACAGAGCAAATAAGTGGTGCTCCAGGGATTCCAGCCCCAGACAATCAAGCCCTAGGGCTCACATATTTAAACACTATTTGTTAGCTTTACTGTTTCCTCACATGGTCATAATAATAAAATGTAATAAAATAAAAAATAAAGCATTCAGCATAGTGCCAGGTCACAAGAATTACTTTAAAATACTAGCTGGAAAAAAATTCTTTCTAAAAAGTTTGAATCCTGATGAAAAAATGACAAAAATATTACTTTTTCTTCCATTTATCTTTGTTTCTCTAACTTCTTCTCTCAGACTCTCTTCCATTAAAATGTTACTGCCCTTCCATCTCTCTGACTTGTGGATGTTTTATCTTTCCCTTGTTCCTGCTCCCCAGTCACCTTCTCCAACTTCTTCTATTTCTTCCTTTCAAACCTCATTTTTCTCAATATCAAGGCCGCTGACAGATCAGTATGAGAAACATCAGGGGTAGTTTATTTTCATGACATCGCCTTCAGAATGTCACCAGCATAAATGTTTTTGTGGCATTTGTGACAAAGAACCCCAAAGAACCACAGACACCATCAGTATTTTTCAGACCCTTCAAAATGTAAGTGGTGGCTTTGGTGATTTAAACAGATCAAAGGAAGTCCCTTCCTGGCAATGTGAGTGCTGCCTACAGTCCCAGTACAAGCAAAAGCAGCAAATAAATTAAACAAACACTTTACTTGATTCATTGGCAAGTTCTCTTTCCTTTTAATTAATAGTCTAAAAGCTAACTCACTTACTTTAACCTTTCCTCATAAATGATACCACTGAAGATAATTTGCATACGCAAAAGAATCACACAGGGAGTTTTAATTAAGGCACCTGACAACTTCTCTGATCACTACATTTTTCAAGACTGCCAAGAAATGTTGAACTACAGTCTGGATTTCTTTTTCCCCTTGTGAAAAAATACTGCTTATAGAAATCTGAATGATTCTGGCCATCCCTAGTAAAATGTCAGCATATGGCAAATAGATAGCTCCACTTTGATTCTGTAGGCAACCTCAAGTTTTAGGAAAGTGATATCTGAAGTGACTTGACTCTTCACTGGGACTAAGCAAAGTACGAAGAAATGTTCTCAGGTACTATAAATAAACTTGCAATTTATTAGCTTCCATTGAACAAACTTTTCAAAGTGGTTGGCACATTGACCTTTCCAAGGTCTGTAGTAGTTCCTCTATTCCTGTGGCAAGGAGCTGTTTCCTCTGATTTGGGGGCAATGGTTAATTAATGGAAAATTAATCTACACATCAAGACACCTTAATGCATCCACATCTCACACTGACATGTTCCCCCATCTGAAGAGTTTACATATTGCTTTTTATTCTAGTCCTCACTTCTTTCATTAAGTAACTGAAGGAAAAGCAAAATTCTCATGGTTGGGAGGACCCACACATTAAATGTATATGTGTTTGTCTAATGTCAATGATGTGTATTTTTTTGTATGTTAGGCAATACCACTGTCATGCTAGATACCAACCTCAGTGGTAATCATATTAATGTCTAATTTGATCTTGTGTGGTTGGTTTTTTAGTTCATTGGAATGTAGATTCCCATATGAAAAATTGTGTCCTCTATAGCCCTTTTGCTTGAAGAAGTTATACTGTATTTTCAAATATAATGAAATAACAATTTTTAAGAGCAGAATTTTTAGCACCACTTTTATAGAGCACTCTTGGTATGGGAATGAAAATTATTAGCAGTGCTTTTTCTGCTTGTTTTAAGAGACTCTTCAGTTTTGGCTGATGGTTGCATCTCTAAATAGATGTGATACTCACTGCTCAGATAGAAAAGCACCCATGGCTCTTTTAGCATTCAAATGACAATCCCTCCACTCATCATCTTCAAAATCTGGTATCTATCCTGGAGCCTATGAAAGGAACTACAAAATCTTTGCTGGTTTCAAGTTCTTACAGAAAAAGCATGTCAGTGAGGACATTTTACTCAATCCCACTATTCTACAGAAAGTTCTTACATTCCAGGATGTACCTAAATGGATTTTAAAAGGTTCTTTCCTGTGATCTTACCAATTAATCATAATTATTGATTTAATGACAGAAGAGAGTCCTACAGGAAGAGAGATATGAGTGTAAAGGACTACTGGTAAGAAAAAAAAGCCCTAGTTTAGGAATATACCATCTATTAACCATGGGAAGTTCAATTTACTATAGTTCAAAAACAAGGATGAGGTTATTTGCAAAACCCATTTGAAGATAGTTATAATTCAAGAGGAAATTCAGACCAAGGGAGGCACTGGCACCAAAGTTAAGTGGGGATCTAAGAGATTAGCAATTTAAGTTCAGAAACCAGGTCATTAAGCAAGGGTATCAGAAATCAGCACAGTAGGCAATCAGCTGAGAGGACACCTGCTCACCAGGTATGAATGTACCCACTGGTTCTTCAAGACCTACCATGGCAACAGTGCCTGGCAGGAAATATGCAGGAGAGATTAAAGCTGTCCTTTTTAAGCTTTGATGCCTATCCATAGCCTTGTATGACCCAGAATCATCCTGTGCTGCTGGAAAGCATGCAGTCAGCAAGTAAGAAGAGCATTTTTTATAAATTTACTTCTCTGTTCTAGAATGCTATAACTGTAAAGGAACATTCTAAATAGAACTTACAGTTAATTCAGAGCAAGGGGACTTCATAAATGCCTATGATATTCTCACATTTGATCATAATGCTGGCTATACCTCTCACTATACCACCTACCCCCCCCAAGTATATCACTAAGAACCATCACTAATATTACCAAGTTACCAAAAATTTAGTTTTAAGCTCCAAATGGTTTCAGAAGATGACAAAGTTGCTGAGGTTGAGTGATCTAAGCTAATGCTTCTCAAACTGTAATATGCATACAAATCTCTTGGAAGACCCTGTTAAAATTCTGTAGTTCTTCAGTGAGATCTGAAATTTCACATTTCTACCACATTCTTGGGTGATGTCAAAGCTGCTGATCTAAGGACCACACCACTGAGCTCTCATAATTGTCCAGTACTCCTGATGCTCCTTCAAATTAGAATTTAGTCTAGAGCACAATCATATTCTCAAAGCAAGAGTTCTCAAACTGGGGCCCATGGGTCTCCAGCCCTGGCATCAGACTGCCAAGGTATTCACCCCAGCTCTTCTGCTTACTTCCTGTATAACCTAGCAGCTGAATCTCTCTATGCCTCTATTTCCTCATCTTATAGATTTATATAATATAGAATCTGGCTCATCAGGTCATTGTAGGGATTGAGATGACTCAGGTAACATGTCTTGAATAGTGCTTAGCATGGTAATCCAAAAACAAAGATAAACTGTCTTTATAGGACCCTGAGATGAAACTTCAGGGTAATCTATGAAGACACCGAAGTGATTTCTGAAATGTTCTATGTGCTTAAGTTTGTTTCCCCTAGAGAGAGTCTGTGTCTTTCACTAGATTCTCAATGGAATTCATAACCCCAAAAAGTTTAGAAGCCATTGATTACGAATGGCTATTGGGCCCAGAGCTACCCTTGTATCCAGAATATGGGTCAAAGGAAAAGGCACATTTTGGCCTAGCACTGCAATAAGCCAAACCCCGGTGGGTTGAAGGTATAGGCATAGAAGGAGCAGACAGTAGACTAATGTTTTGCTGCTTTATAATTACTTAGTGTTGCTATCACTGTAGTCTTCTTAAGAGGTGTTTAACCATTGGGATAAAGTTCTCCCTGGAATTCATGCACTCTAAGGGCATAAAATATTATAGTGGGAAAACTCTCTTAGGCCACCAATGACCTCACGTTGGTGGCATATTCATTTTTTAAACAGCTCTGCCTGCCTTATCATCATGCCCCATCCAACAGATCCCTGGGGGAACAGTTCTGTCACAGTGTGACACAGAGCTGTACACAGAGGGAGGATGGTAGCACCAAAGCAAACATGCCGTGACTGATTGGGAAGAAAGAGTCAGCTGTGAACAAGGTAGGCAAAAGAAACAATCTCATTCTTTCTGAAGAAATTAAGCATTTACAAAAGGCTAATGACACATATAGCAAAGGAAGGTTGGAGAAAATTCAAAACACAGCCACAAACAAATTTACAAACAATAATCAGAGTTGACAGAACAGTGTGGGTCAAAGCAAAGGTGAAGAAAAACAATACTTTAAAAACAATACTTTATCAGTCTTCTACCTTATTGTTTAGTGGACAAAAGATGCCCAGTTTCAGAAGTGATAGAGAAGAATTTTTTTTTAAGTATCTATTATGGGGAAGACATGAAGGAATTGAATGAAAATTCAAAATACTCCTTTTAATGCTAAAACTAGTTTGAAGCAATCCACATGACTACATAGAATATTAAAACCTAACATAGGAGAAGACTTGATTCTTAAGACTGTGAAATAGGCATATAAAGACAAATATATATATGCAAAATAGGAGGCCTTCAGCCTTAAAATAAAATGTTTATTGAACATACTTATACATCTTAAGGTAAGAAACTGGTTTTCACAGATGCAGACCCACATACCTAAAGTGAACTTGATTTTAAATCATACAAGTAAACAGTATGCTACAGAACTTCACTAAAAAGTATACAAAATATAACCCTTTTATTAGGATTTCTGCAACCATCACTCCTGGATACATGTGGATGGATACCATAAAAATGATCTCTACTTTCAGTTTTAAGAACCAATTTTATTTTTTACAAGAATGACTAAAGAATAATTCTAATAGCTGATACAATTTACTAAATTAGATAATTTGCTGAATTTGTAATAAGTTTTAAGTCACTATGCATATCATAATTTGAATAGTTAACACTAAACCCCAAGGTTATATTATTTTTGTATACAAAATAATCCCACTAAAATAAATTTATAAATTTTGGAAGTGGCATATTTTCTTCTTAATCATAAACTATATATCATTGTCCAGTTAATTTTATGTTTCATTTGGTTATAAAAAAACACTTAAAATTCTAAAACTGATAGAAGAAATATAAGGGAAAAGAAAGCTTCAGGACATAGGATTTGGCAGTGATTTCTTGAATATGACACCAAAAGCACAGACAACATGCAAAAATAGACAAATTGGATTACATCGAACTTTAAGATTTCTGTGCAGCAAAGGAAATAATTAACCGAGTACAAAACGCAACCTTTGGAGTAGGGGAAAGTAGCTGAAAGTTATATACCTGATATGGAGTTAATAATTACAATACCTGAGGAGCTTGTACATCTCAACAACAAAGAAACAAGTAATAAATTTTTAAAAAATGGGCAAAGGTCTTGAACAGACAGTTCTCCAAAGATGATGTACAAATGTCCAACAAAGATCAAAAGAAGCTCAACATCACTAAATGTAAGAGAAATAAAAATCACAACTACAATAAGATATAATCTCACACTCATTAGAATGGGCAATATCAAAAGAACAGAGAATAATAAGTGTTGACAAGGATGTGGAGAAATTGGAAGCTTTGTGTGCTCTTGGTAGAAATATAAATTGGTGCAGTCATTACGGAAAATAGTATGGAGGTTCCTCAAAAAATTAAAAGTAAAGTTAGCATATGACCCAGCAATCCCACTCCTGGGTATACATCCAAAAGAATTCAAAGCAGGATCTTCAAGAGATATTTGCACATCCATACTCATAGCAGTATTATTCACATTACTTAGGAATGGAAGCAACCCATGCACATAGATTGACAGATAAAATGATAAACAAAATGCAATATATACATACAATAAAATAATGTGCAGCTTCAAAACAAGAAGGAAATCACACAGGTATAAAATTTCAGTTCTTCAAGATGAAGAAGTTCTAGAAATCAGTTGCTCAATAATGTGAATATACTTAACACTACTGAACTGTACACTTAAAAATGATTAAGGTGGTAAATTTAATATCATGTGTTTTTATCATAATTTTTAAAATATATATTATACCTGGGTCCTAACTATAGAGAATATCATTTAATTTATCTGGGATACAAACTGGACATTGAGATTTCTTTATAAAAGCCTCCCCCCGCCACCCTGTGACTCATCACTGCTATACAGGACCAGGGGCCTAGTATTGTCAGATCTGATATTTTCAAAAAAAGCTATAATCAGGATTTTTATGTAAACATTTCTGATTTTTAATGTCATCGACTAATTTTTAAAATGCTATGCAAACAAACAGGATTTGCAGCCTCTGGGCTAGTGATGTCTAAGTTTTCTTTAGTTTAAAGAATCTGTGGATCAAAATCAAGTTTCCAGTGGTTCAGTAGATGACCTCCTTACCAGGTGACTCTCCTCTGACTTTGAATCATCCCTACATGAATTATTCATCAATAAACTGGGTCACTCTCCATGTGGGTTATTGTTTCAGTCAGTAAACTACACTGGGGATCTTTGAGCAGCTAGTTCAGGCAGGGAACCCTGTTGTTTAAGCTGAATGTTACATGAACTCTTTAATACATTTAGCATACAAAAGCTGAATTGCTCTGATGTGAGTAGGATTGGGGAAGGGAAAGTGAATGACCATGCACCATTTCCCACGCCATCAGCGCTTTTCTGTCCTGAGTGGACTCCACACAACCTCTCTGTACATTCAGAGGAAAAGCTTCAGGAGCTGGAGAAGGGAAAGCAGCAAGTTGAACCTCTTCACCTTCTGCTCCAAACAGAGCAGCTGCTGCTCTTATCAGCTGTACCAACCTCCTGAAAGCTTATGTTTGAAAAGGAAGTATTAAAACCCTGACCTAGATTAGCATATTTAGTATGTTCATTAGTTTTTTAGATGACACTAAGAGAGCTAAAACTAACTGAACAAATAGAAAATATAAGCACCACTGGCCAAGATGAAGGCATACGTAGACATGCTATGCCTCCTCGTACAACCAAAGTAAGGACAACAAAAATTTAGAAACAAAAGAACCACCAGTACCAACAGAAAATTGAACTGTATGGAAGTCTGACAACCAAGGAGTTAAAGAAGAAACATTCATACAGACCAGTAGGAGAGGCGGAGTCAAGCGGCTGGGTGGAGAGGACTCCCAGCCAAGCAGCAGCTGGCAGACCCAGTGAGGCAGCAAATCGTGGAGGGGCATGGTGCGCAAGGTGATTGGCGGACTGGGTGGTCCCACATTCACATGCAGATAAACCAGGTGAAACTGGGGAGCGAGACAGACTGCGCAACCCAGGGTCCCAGCTTGGGGAATAAAGCCTCAAAACACCAATTGAAAACACCTCTGGGGGTTGAGGTTCCAGGAGAGACTCCCAGCCTCACAGGAGAGTTCATTGGAGAGGCCCACAGGGTCCTAGAACATACACAAACCCACCCACATGGGAATCAGCACCAGAAGGGTCCAGTTTGCTTGGGGGAAGTGGCAGAAGGAACTGAAATCTGGCAAAGAGCGGAGCAATCACCATTGTTCCCTCTCTGACCCCTCCCCCAAATACAGCATTACAACATAGCCATGTGGGCTGCCCCTCCCTAGTGAACACCTAAGGCTCTGCCCCTTACTACTTAACAGGTGCACCCAGACAAAAAAAAAGTGGCCCAAAAGACAGAACAGATCAAAGCACCAGAAATAATAGCAGTAAGTACTGAAGAGATAGCCAACCTATCAGACGCACAGTTCAAATCACTGGTGATCAGGATACTCACAGAATTGGTTGAATTTGGTCACTAATTAGATGAAAAAAAATGAAGGCTACACTAAGTGGAATAAAGGAAAATGTACAGGGAACCAATAGTGATGGGAAGGAAACTGGGACTCAAATCAATGGAGTAGACCAGAAGGAAGAAAGAAACATCCAATCAGAAAAGAATGAAGAAACAAGAATTCAAAAAAATGAGGAGAGGCTTAGGAATCTCCAGGAAATCTCTAAACATTCCAACATCTCAATTATAGGGGTACCAGAAGGGGAAGAGGAAGTGCAATAAGTGGAAAAGATACTTGAACAAATAATAAAGGAGAACTTCCCCATTCTGGCAAAGGAAATAGACTTCCAGGAAGTCCAGGAAGCTCCTAGAGTCTCAAAGAACTTGGACCCAAGGAGGAACACACCAAGGCACATCATAATTACATTATCCAAGATTAAAATTAAGAAGAGAATCCTAGAAGCAGCAAGACAAAAGGAGACAGTTACCTACAAAGGAGTTCCCATGAGACTGTCAGCTGATTTCTCAAAAGAGACCTTACAGGCAAGAAGGGGCTGAAAAGAAGTATTCCAAGTCATGAAAGGCAAGGACCTACATCCAAGACTGCTCTATCCAGCAAAGCTTTCATTTAGAATGGAAGCGCAGAGAAAGTGCTTCTCAGATAAGGTCAAGTTAAAGGAGCTCATCATCACCAAGCCCTTATTTTATGAAATGTTAAAGGGACTTATCTAAAAAAAAGAAGATAAAAAACATGTACGGTAAAATGACAGCAAACTCACAATTATTAACAAACACACCTAAAACAAACAGAAAAAAAACTAAGCAAACAGCTAGAACAGAAACAGAACCACAGAAATGAAGATCACATGGAGGGTTAGCAACAGGGGAGTGGGTGGAGGAGAGAGGGGGAAAAGGTACAGAGAATAAGTAGCAAAGGTGGTAGGTAGAAAATAGACAGGGGGAGGGCAAGAACAATATGGGAAATGTAGAAGCTGAAGAACTTATAAGTATGACACATGGACATGAACTAAAGGGGAGAATGTGGGTGGGAGAGGGTGTGCAGGGTGCAGGGGAGTGAAGGGGGGAAATGGGACAACTGTAATAGCATAATCAATAGACTATATTGAAAAAAAGAAAATATAAGCACCAATGAATAATGAATCAATAGATGGGGGGGAAAGGTGGGATTCTGAGGCTATCAAGCAAACCAAATAAAATGCTGTTGTTTAGAACAGAACTCCAGTTTCAGGAAGGCATTTAAGTAAAAGTCAGCATAATATAAGACTCTTTAGCCCCATGGCTTACTCACTGACCTACACTACAGAGCAGCACTGCAGGCTGGACTTTAGTGTCTGTGGGAGTGAAGAAGTGTTTATCAGTGAGGTTAATTAAAGGTCTATAATAGGAAGTTTTACATAAGAGTAAAGTAACCAAGATTATTCTGTCAGAATAAAAACACCATGAAGGGATTTAATATTAAAAGGCAAAGGCCACAGAGGCAGCAAAAGAAAAAAATTAATAAATTAGATCAAATTTTTAAAATGTTGTGCATAAATAGATGCTAGCAACAAAAAGAGGCAACTAATAGAATAGAGGGAAATATCTGCAAATTACACATTTGGTAAGGGGTTAATATACAGAATGTATAAAAAACTTCGACAACTCAACAACAAAACACCAAACAACTCAACTAAAAAAATGGGCACTTGAATAACAATTTCTCCAAAGAAATACACAAATTGCCAATAAGACCATGAAAACATGCTTTACAACACTAATCATTAGGGAAATACAAATCAAAACCACAATGAGACACCATTTCACATTCATAGAATGGTTATTACAAAAAGAAAGAGAAAATAAGTATTGGTAAAGATGTAGAGAAAATGAAACTCTTGTGCAGTGCTGGTTGGAATATAATATAGTGCAGCTACTATGGAAAACATAGCAGTTCCTCAAAAAATTACAAATAGAATTACTGAAGCTTTCAGTCAAGATGGCAATGTAGTCAGACATGGCTCACTTCATTGTACAACCACATCAAAATTACAACTAAAATATAGAACAACCATCACTCAGGAATATCAGAAATCAAGTTCAATGGAAGTCTAACAACTACAAAATTCAGTTGAATAGAAGTCTGACAAATATGGAACTGAAGAAACCACGTCCATCCAGACTGGTCAGAGGGGCACAGACACGGAGCAGGCTGGCCCTACACCCAAGTGAGCTAAATTCAGGAGGGACATTTTGGGAAAAAGGAATCCCAGACCCACAACAGGCCCCCCATCCCAGGATTCCAGTGCCAGGAAGAGAAGTCCCCACAACTTCTGGCTACAAAAACCAGTGGGGATTTAGTCAGTGGAGGAGGCTGCTGGAGCTTTAAGCAGTTCCTCTTGGGGAACCCACACATGGACTCACCTGCTCAGACTTGCTCCCTCTGAGCTCCAGTACCAGGGTGGCAGGGGCACCAATAGTATATAGGGAGAGATTGAAGTGTCTGGCAACAGAGTGAGCAGAGGCCATTGTCCCTTTGCTGAGCCCTACCCTCACAGGGCTGGTAGGCTGGTGCCATATCTGAGACTCCATCAACCTGGCTAACATTATGGGACACACCTTAGAGATCCACAGATGCTCTACCTTACCCAACTTGTGGGCCCACCCAAGCTGTTTTTCCATAAGAATGGATGGTCTTGGCTCCTAAATCCTATCAAACAAGCCCTGTGTGGCTTTAGTAAACCCTAGAGGTAGCCAGATTAGAGTCACACCTTGGCTTTATCTGGGAATCTCCAAGCCTGGCACAAGTAGCAGCCATCTCAGATTGCTTTATAGCTCAGGAAGGGTAGCCCTGAGTAATACACAGATGGGGAATGTCCTTGGCCTGCACCACCCAGGAAACATCAGGACCAGTGTACCCAGTGAACAGCTACAGACCACATCAAAGAACCACCACCCTGTCCATGCACAGCTGATCCTCCACAGAAAGTGGAAGTCAGTGGTCAGTGGTCACAGGAGGTCCTTGAAGCTTAACTGGCCTGGGTAAATCCCTCCCATTGATTTGCCAACAGCAACCAAGTCTCAACTACAAGAAGAGGGTGTACTCGGCCCACACGAAGGGTGCACCTCGAGTACCCAGCTTGGGTGATAGGAGAGGTTTTGCCACTGGACCATACAGGATACCTACTACATTAGGCCACATTACCAAGACACAGAGTCAAAGCAACTCTACCTAATACATAGAAACAAACACAGGGAGGCTGCCAAAATGAGAGACAAAGAAACATGGTCCAAATGAAAGAACACATCAAAACTCCAGCAAAAGAGCTAAATGAAATGGAGATAAGCAATCTATCCGACACAGAGTTCAAAACACTGAATGCTCAACCAACTTAGTGAGGACCTCAGCAGCCTAAGAAAGACCCAGTCAGAAATGAAGGATACCCTAATTGAAATAAAGAACAATTTACAGGGAAACAATAGTAGAATAAATAAAGCTGAGAATCAAATCAAAGAGTTGGAATATAAGGAAGCAAAAAACAATCAATCAGAACAACAAGAAGAAAAAAGAATCCCCCCAAAATGAGGATAGTATAAGAAGCCTCTGGGACAACTTTAAGAGGTCCAATATTTTCCTCATAGGAGTGCCAGAAGGAGAAAAGAAAGAGCAAGAAATTGGAAATCTATCTGAAGAAATCATGAAAGAAAACTTCCCTAATTTGGTGAAGGAAATAAGCATGCAAGTCCAGGAAGTGCAGAGAGTCCCAACTGTGATAGATACAAAGAGGCGCATTTCAAGACACATCACTATTAAAAGGCCAAAGGTTAAAGATAAAGCGAGACTCTTACAAGCAATGGAAAAGTAGTTACCAGAAGGTTGCCAGATGGGAGAGGGAGATGGGGAGAATGGGTGAAGAGGTGCAGGGATTAAGAAGTATAAATAGGTAGTTACAGAATAGCCAAAAGGATGTAAAGTAGAGTATAGGAAAAGGAGTAGCAAAAAAACATATATGCATGACCCATAGACATGAACAATGATGGGGGGATTACCTGAGGGAGAAGGGGGCAGTGAGTGTAGGGGACAAAAGTAGAAAACTCAGGACAATGCTAATAGTGTAACCAATAAAATATAATTTAAAAAATAAAAATAAAAATAGAACTACTATATGATCTAACAATTTCACTTATGGATATATGCCCAAAAGAGCTGAAAGCAAGCACTTGAAAAGATAATTTGTTCCACACATGTTCATAGCAGCATTGTTCACCATAGCCAAAAGGTGGAAGCAACCCAAGTGTCCATCAATGAAGGAATGGATAGACAAAATGTAGTATAAACACACAATGGAATATTATGCAGCCTTAAAAAGAAGAGAAGTCTGACACATGTTACAATATGATCACTATTAAAAACATTGTGGTAAGTGAAATAAGCTAGTCACAAAAGGACAAATATTGTATGACTCTACTTATACAAGATACCTAGAATAGTCAAATTAATAGAGATAGAAAGTAGAATGGTAGAAAATAGAGATAGAAAGTGTCAGGGGTTGGGGAAGAGAGGACATGGGAGTTACTATTTGGGTAGAAACTTTTCATTTTCCAAGATGAAAATGTTCTAGAGATTAATAGTGATAATGGTTACACAATGTGAAAATGCCACTGAACTGCATATCATTTTATAAAATGGTTAAAATGGTGAATTACATATTGTATATATTTTATCACAACTTTAAAAAAAATTTACAGATAAGAAGTTCTGGCCAAGATGGAGACGTAGGTAGAAACACTTAGCTTCCTCGTACAACCAAAATCAGGACAACCAACTTAAAAACAATAAACAACCAGAACTGCCAGAAAATCAAACTGCATGGAAATCTGACAACCAAGGAGTTAAAGAAACATTCATCCAGACTGGTAGGAGGGGCAGAGATGGGCAGATGGACAGAGAAGACCCACAGCAAGGCAGCAGCCTGTGCTGGTGAGGCAGGCCTGGCTGACCAGGGAACTAAAGACTCAAAACTTCCAGCTGTAAAATCCTGTGGGGGTTGCAAAGGTGGGAGAAACTCCCTTTCTCACAGGAGAGTTCATTGGAAAGTGGGGCTAGAGCAGAGCAAGTGAGCAGCATTGTTCCCTCTCTGACCCCTCCCCCACAGGCAGTGCCACAAGAGGGTTGTCCCACCCTGGTGAACACCTAAGGCTCCACCCTCATGACATAACAGGTGCACCAAGACAAAGAAATATGGCCCAAATGAAAAAAAAAAGATCAAAACCCCAGAAAAAGAGTTAGGTGATGAGGAGATAGCCAACCTTTCAGATACAGAGTTCAAAACACTGCTAATCAGGATGCTCACAGAATTAACTGAGCTCAGGTGCAAAATGAAGGAAAAAAAATGAAAGCTATACAAAGTGAAATAAAGGAAAATATACAGGGAACCAACAGTGAAGGGAAGGAAAGCAGAACTCAAATCAATGATTTGGAAAAGAAGGAAGAAATAAACATCCAACTGGAACAGAATGAAGAAAAAAGAATTCAGAAAACTGAGGAGAGGCTCAGCAACCTCTGGGACAACTTTAAACACTCCAATATCTGAATCATAGGAATGCCAGGAGAAGAGGAAGAGCAAGAAATTGAAAACTTATTTAAACAAATAATGAAGGAAAATTTCCCCAATCTGGTGAAGGAAATAGACTTCCAGGAAGTCCAGGAAACCCAGAAAGCCCCCCAAAAAATGGAACGAAGGAGGAACACAGCAAAGCACATCATCACTAAGTTACCCAAGATTAGAGATAAGGAGAGAATCTTGAAAGCAGCAAGAGTAAAGGAGAGAATTACCTACAAAGGAGTTCCCATAAGGCTATCAGCTGATTTCTCAAAAGAAAGCATGCAGGCAAGACGTGCTGGAAATAAGTATTTGAAGTGATGGAAGACAAGGATCTAACATCCAAGATCACTGTATCCAGCAAAACTATCATTTAGAATGGAAGGGCAGATAAAGTGCTTCCCAGATAAGGTCAAGTTAAAGGAGTTCATCATCACCAAGCCCTTATTATATGAAATGTTAAAGGGACTTATCTAAGAAATAGAAGATCAAAAACTATGAACAGTAAAATTACAACAAACTCACAACTATCAACAACTGAACCTAAAAAACAAAAATAAAAACAAGCAAACAACTAGAACAGGAAGAGAATCACAGAAACAGAGATCACATGGAGGGTTATCAGTGGCAAGGGAGAGGGGGGAATGGGGGAAAAGGTACAGGGAATAAGAAGTATAATTGGTAGGTACAAAACAGACAGGGGGAGGTTAAGAATAGTATAGGGACTTCC
>CM052540.1:117363384-117379846 GCA_028533065.1 Trachops cirrhosus
ATGTAGAAGCAAAGAACTTATGACACATGGACTGAAGTAAAGGGGGGGAATGTGGGTGGGAGAGGGTGTTCAGGGTGGAGGGGAATGAAGGGGGATAATAGGACAACTGTAATAGCATAATCAATAAAATATATTAAAAAAAAAGTATAGTATAGGAAATAGGGGAGCCAAAGAACTTATATGTAAACCCATGGATGTGAACCAAGGCCGAGAGGGGGGAATGCTAGATGGTGGAGGGGGGATAAAGGGGACAAAACAATTAGGACAACTGTGATAGCATAATCAATAAAATATACAAAAATCTTAAAGACAAACATGGGAATCATGAAAGTATTTTGGCCCACATGCCAAGTAAGTCTCATGAGACCCCAGCCATATCTTCCCACTTTGGTAGACATGAAAATCTATGATTATATCAGGGTGAACTCTGAATGCAACTTCCACGAGTGATCATAAGGACTTTGACTTGGGAAAAATTCATGCAAACAAGAAAACAAGCTTAGAAGGACTGGTTGAGCAAAATGAAAGGAACAGAATCAGTGAAATATTTAAGGCCAAAGGATTTTAGTAAACCTGATGATTTTCATATATTATTTTCAATGCAACTTATAAGAGACATTAAACTACTTATTATAACAGGGTAGATAAAAGTCAACTGGTACAATTTGTAAATAATGACTAACAGCACAAATATACAGGCACTAAGGACTGTTTATCAAATACTGAATGTAATATAGTAAAAAATTAAGGATCTCCTTCTGAAACACACAAAGTTGCCTCCTGGGTGCTGAAACTATACTGTAGTTAGGATAGCAATGATTTTACACATTTTAGAACACTGGAAATTCTGGCCTCACTTTCTCTGAAAAAGTGAAGATTATAATTCTTTTTTTTTTCATCTTTTCTGCTTCATTCTGAGAACCCAGATTTGCTTGGCATGGCCAGTGTCACCATTAAAAATGCTTAAAGGATTTTCAATATCAATGGATAGTGAATAATGTAAAACTAACAATGAATAAAGGACATAACAACTTTGATACTTGAGAGTATCATGGTAAATTCAAATTGAGAGTTAATGGTAAATTCACAACAAATAAGAGAAAGTCAACAAAACAATCTGAAAATAATTTATAGTTATAAAATATAAATAAGAATTTTCAAGAAAACATTGTGCCAATTTAAAATTTTGGCAAGGTTTAAGCATATAAATTTTCAACCCTTGAGATAACCACTTGAAGAACAGATGTAAAGCTCCCAAGTTGAAGGTGGTGCTAGAGGGTCCAAGCCCTGCCATGCCTGAGGCGAGCAGTGAAGGGAGAAGATAAAGGAATGGGGTGTAAGAATAGCAGAAAGATACACAAGGAGCTGCCAACGAACGCTATCAGCAAGCAGTGCCCCCAGTCCGCTGGCAGCACAGGGGTGACCAGACACCTGTCCACAACGCCTGAAGCACGCACCAGAAGGAAGCACTGTATCCAAAGATATGCCAGCCTTCAGAAGCAAAGGCCTGTCCCTATGAGCAAAATATAATTGACCTATGTGCTTTCCCTCTTTTTACTGAAACTCCTCTTTGCCTCGAGTTGCCAAATATTCACATTATAAAAGCCGTGTTCCACTTCCTAGAGATAGCGCATTTCAGTGTTTGTTTGGAGTTTAGACAAATCCCGACCTGCATAATGATAATTTACTTCACAACAACCATCCACAAGACCCACACACTATGATTTCTCAGCATTTGACTTTCCTGAGCCTTCCTACACAACCACTACATTTTCTCCAAAAGATATCTATCAGTGCACGGGAGCAGTGCTTCTTGGCGAACAATTGCTCACACAATTTGTGCCTTGTCAAAGATGTTTCTTTTGAACAGATGTCATTACAGCTTAATGTGTAGAATATAAAGAGGAATAAAACCACATTTTTGTAACCACAGCTCTATTTGCCCTTATGACATAGCAATAGAAGAGAATAAAATGTTCACTGAAGTCTCAAGAGATGACGTTAAATTGTTCACTTTATGTTTCAGTGGTCTTTTTTTTTTTTATTGAGACAGAGACAATTTGATGAGACAGAGACAGGATTATGGGAACAGCAAGGATTCTAATCCCTGAGAAGGCTTGAACTTCTCATTGTTTGTTATTTCATTCATCTAAAAGTATTTTGGGATTCAGGTCTATGAAATTCCTTTTTAACCCAAATCAGAGACTTGCTCTCTTTTCCTCCAAACTTTTAAAAAGAAAACATAGATTCGTTTTTAATACATATCAGTCATGTGGGGTAGGACTGCTTTTGTAATGAGATACGGACCTGAGTCTCAGCCATATCACTAATTAGCTACCTGACCTGACATGAGATTCTATACTTTTCCGAGGCTGTTTCCTGTCTGTAAAATGGTGCTGATAATGCTCACTTCTGTGGCTTGTTGAGGGCTTTAAACGAAGCCATAATGGCTACATCCTTGGCACAGAATCAGGCACGTCATGTTTTCCAAACTGGAGGTAAAAGGAGGCTACGCAGTTTCTGCCTTCTTCTAGATGTTCTCAGGAGGAGGAGGGTGGGGAGAGAAAGAAAGAGAAGAAACATCACAGCACAATGCACTGACATATCACAGATCCTCTATGGTATGTAGTTATTTTAATATCCTTTCTAATAGAAACACAGACTAGATTAAAAGACCCATCTCACACAGAGAACAGACTGATGGGGGCCAGAAGGGAGGGAGCTGAGGGAATGGTTGAAAAAGGTAAAGGGACTGAGAAGCACAGATTGGGAGTTACAAAATAGTCACAGAGATAAAAAGTTTAGCATAGGAAATGTAGTCACTAATATTGTAATAACTGTCATGGTACCAGGCAGGTACTGGAAATATTGAGGGGAACATTTTGTACAGTATGAGTGTCTAACCACTAGGCCATACACTTGAATCTAATACAAAATAATGTTGAACTGAAACTGTAATTGAGAAAGCTAAAACAAATTTTAAATGAAAACAATGTAAAAGACCCACCTTACCAAGCAGGTGTAGGCCTCCCACCAAAACATCAGAAGTTCAAAGGGTTCCATTTGGGCTTGTGTTTAGACACATTCAGATGTGAAAATGAAATCATTACTTGAACAAATTAAAAGGGATTGAAAGATCTCTGAGGGTTTAGACCTGCATATCCCACTAGGATGTACGTAGCCTATCCACCTCTCTTCTGCACATGTTTAGCTGAAAAAAAAATCACCTATTCATGTGTCAATATAGTCTTTAGGTCTGTTTCTAATTAGTTTTCTTCACATCACATCACAGAATGACAGCTTCAGGCAAGCCTCAAGGAGCAAACTGCACCCAACTGGCAAATTCAAAACAAATCTAAGATCAACAACACACCAGTGAAGCCCATGTTGATTTCTTGGATATTAGACATGTTCGACACAGAAATGAAAAGAAGGATTAATCAGTTAATGAATCTGGCACAGCAGCATCTGGAGGGTCAAGGAAGGGAGAGTTCAAAAACCAAGAAAACATCATAGACAAACCAGGTCACTGCCTACATGTTCCTGCTTCTGTCCATAAGATTTAAACTTCCTTTGAATCCTATTGTTTAAAAGTGCAGCCCTTTCCAGCTCTAGGAGGCTCAAATGCCTCTAGTGAAATGCCAGCATAAATGAAAATTTAATAACTTTCCACCTGCAGCACCTGTGCAGACAAATTGTACCAAGCTAATGACAAGTCGAAGGGCCTCACTGTGTTACAGATGAAACAGCTGGTCTAGTCAGTGTTCATTTGCTGAATGACTTCTGTAATCCCAGCTTGAGCTGGAAAAGAATCTCTAGAAAGGTAGTTAACTCAGAGCTTCAATGCAAGAAGCATCTGTGATCTAAACAGCTTTGTCACTTAACCCAAATCAAGGACTTGCCTGTTCTCTCAGCTATGGTAATTGATAAGGATTGCTACCAGAAAGAGTGACAATGTTAGTCAGTACATCCTTTCTGGAGTGACACAGCAAGTCTCTGCTGCCGCTAGCTCAGGTGGTCAAACACCTGACCCAGAACCAGAGTCACTTACCCAGCATCACCCTTGAAATAAAATGAACACTGGGTTATTCACGATGAGTCCTGTTCCATTGAAAGGTGCTTCAGCTACCCATTTTTTTAATCTGTTGAGAATAGATATTTTAGGTCATTGTAAATAGAAAGTCCCTATGTATTCTTATCAAAAAGAAGAATGAAAAAAGAAGTCTTTTCAGAAGCAGAGTAATAAAAGCCTTATAACAACTCAATTAAATGCAAAGTCCTTTTTACTCCCAAAATTATTCCAGTGGGTGCAAGCAAGCATATGTTATAGAGATGAAATATTTTTCAAATAAAATGTTTTCTTTTTTGCACACATTGCCTGAAATATGTCCCATCTTCTCATGCAACTATTAATTAGCTATTAAATTATCTAATTGATCTGTTTCTTGAGATCTGCTCCTTGGTTGATTCATACACACTAACCATCACTGACCCGAATCCCACCCCATTCCCAGGGACTGTCAATTAAAAAGACTTAGGAAGATTGCACATACACAAAGCATATGTTCACACACACTCTCCAAAACTAATAAACCACATACTTGGAAATCAGAAAGGATAAAAAGAGATCCCTTCACACCACATGCCCACCTGATCTCACACTGTCTTACTTCCACTCTTGGCTTTGTCTTTCATTTCCAGATCATTTCTCACCCTTTGGGAAAACCTGAACTTATTTTCTGAATGACCAAACTGAGCAGTTTTAGAGAATACTCACTCCTATGTCTTCCTCCACTACACAAACCTTACATTTCCAAGGCAAGTGCCTTGTCTGGACTCCCCCTAGCTGCCCATGCTAAAAGGAGGGGAAAGTTGTTTGTTTGTTTTTTAAATTCCCTGAGAAATTGGATGTAGAAGCCACCCAAACTGTCAGTCTGGAGTAGACTGTTCTAAACTTTACTCTTGGAGGAAAAGGATTTCTTTAAATGATGGTCATTTAAAATGATAATCTCCAGGGAATGTACTTTAGCATCAGTTTAGGGGAAAACCAGTGAGACTCTGTTTCCTACACACCCTTTACAGTCTACAAACTGACTCAGTTAAGGTTTAACATTCTTCACGACCGATGGCTGCAAAACTGTTAGGAAAGCTGTTACGAATGACTTCATAACCGCAAACAGCAGCCTGCCTGTTACTGGCTCTGTCTTCATAGCCTAGTGACTATTCCTGCACGTAGATTTACACTTTAATTTTTTATAATTACTAAGCCATCAGACATTGGAGAAATTGATAGGGGATTATATCCCACTATTATTTTTGAGCAACTAATAGTTCCCACTTGAACATAATGAATTTCAGTTCATACCAGATTCAATAACACGGCTTCAGTCTGGTCCGGAACCTCAGTGCTGCACTGTAGGTACTGGGAGTGAGTTTATGAGATTCCTGGGCTTCGGCGCAGAGTCCCTCAGCTCCACCTCTCAGGTCCGCCTCTGAGTCACCGAGTAAGCATGCCTAAGTCAGCCAACATCCCTTTAACTTGTCATTTTTTTTAAGTTTGTTTGCTTTTTCTCCACTTGTAAAATGACAATAATCCAAGTTTTCCAAATCAGGGACCTCGTTTCAGGATTTATTTTTGAACTATGTCCCTAGAAGCTCTAAAAGCCTGCATGGTTGTCTTCGGTGTTACATACAAACAATGTGGTCTAATTTTTTTCATTTCTAATGCATATTTTAACACTGTGGGAATATACTAGAAAGCACTAACTCACATGTGTTATATGTCAGATTTTAACCCATTGGGGTGAACCCTCTTCCAAAATATTGTCTTGTCTGCAAACCTCAGCTTCTACCAAATCTATATGTAAATAACCTTCCTTTAAGTGTGTTATTAACTAAAGGTCAGTGCCTGGCTTCCTCTCATTTCTAAAAATGTTTGACCGAGTGCCCCCACGCATGTGAAATATGTTGCCCTGGCCTACATCCTAAGCCAGTCCATATTGGGCATATGCAATCCCTGGCCTTATTATGGAGCCTGTGGACAATGTAGCAAGATGCTAGTGGTACAGGAAGGAACTGTTAGAGACATGTTGCAAGGTCTGGTTAGTGAATAGCATATTTTGCCATCATATTGGGGAATCATGCTGAATTTTCAGGGTGACAAATTTGGATTACCAAGTGTTAAATGAGACCCCACTCTGGATTTCATGGAACTAGACAGGATTTCAGACAGGTAAAACTGAGGAGAATAAAGAATCCATTCTCTTTGAGCATCTCCCAGACTGATGTGTCTTGGTATAATTTTCTAAGAAAATGTTCTTTCAACTTATCACAGTAAATTGTATGTTCTATAAGATTTAAGTGACGAGAGAACTCATTTTCCCTGCACCAATAACCCAGTGCAACCACACTGTGCCCCTCCCATTCACATGCTCTGGAAGATGCAGACTCCCCTAATAGGAACACGATAGTTCATGGTTCAGTAACAGATTCATTTCCAACAGGTTTTATGTCTTAATATTATTGAATTATAAATCTTTTAGTACTTATGAGAAGTTGTGTGTGCTTTCTTGTCTGACTTTGATGCGCAGGATAAAAAAACCACAATCAGTAGATATTGTTGGCAATCCATTTGAAGTAGAATTTCCTATTGTATCTCCCTTGAGCTTCTGGCTAAATAACTGCAGCATATCCTAGAGCATACAACAGTCTGTAACCATTTTCCAAAGCATGTTTATTAAATCAGTATTATCATAATATATTTTATACTTTGCAGTTCTACAGAATATTCTGTTTGAAAAAAATGAATCAATTGCTGAGAAAAAAAATTGAAACTACAATTTGAAGAAGCAACCACTGATACTATTTGCAAACCATGCTGGTAGATAGAACCAAAACATCAAATGTGGAGTCCAAGCCGTATTTTGTCCAAGCTGTGAGTAAGCGTCACCAGTAAGAAAGGGAGACTTCTTACTTCATGCCAGCCAGACACACAGATGGACTAGCTCTCCCAAACCAAATATGTGACCAATGCCTGAAAAAGGAAAAGTGAAGCTGCAGAGACATGAAGTTCGGTCTGCATCTGCTCCAGAAGTAAGGTGACCAGGTCTCATGATGATCGTGTCATGTTATCATCATGTTATAAACTTTAGGTGCCTTTGGTGTGGCTTTTACATTTATGATGAAGAATTAAAGCGGTGGTTATATGATGAGCTCTGAGTATACATGGGTTCCTGTTGTGCTCTCCACCTTCCTGTCCCATCTAACCCCTTCCCCTTAGAAATGGGCTCCAAATTCAAACCACTCCTATAAATTAGGTCGTTATGATTTCCCAATTAAAGTTGTCACTAAGAAAATTTACAAATACCTTTCCTTAGGAAAGAGCTTACACTTTGTTTCCATTTTTCTTCTTACATTCTTCAAATAAGAGAACAAAGTGAGAAGAGTAGAGAGAAGCACTTTTTGTTACTAATTTTTAGTAACTAAGAAATCAAAGAGAATGAATGACCACTTGACTTGCCCTCCCATCAAGTTCTTTTAAATTCAATCAACAGCTATCAACTTAATGTAGTATTCCTATGACACCAATCCCTATTGTGTGCAAACCGCTGAATTCAGCAGGACTTGATTATTGCAAATGACGGTATAATTATTATTAAATCATGAACTGTTTATCTTGGATTATTTTTCCCTTAGCATTTCACATAATTGATGCCTACTCTTAGATACTTAAAGTGAATACATTTAATTACAAAATCAGTAGTGCCCTTATGCTTTTTGTATCACTTCTACATTGTGTAGTTATTCAAGCAATATTGTAGCCAAATAATGTCTGTAGGGAGATATGAGTTAAACATAAAGAAAATTTTAGTTTTTCTATCATTTAATATCTTTTGATAAAAGGCAACTTGCCAACTTTTTTCCTCAAGATGATGTCGTATGGATTCTCCCAGAATCAAACCCAGTGATAAACATTCCAGTTCAAACAGTTAATTTGAGAAATGGAAGAAATCCCAATAGGCAAGTAAGAAAGTGGGATCAGGAAGAGAAGGCAGCAATAAAGGGCATGCTATTAGCTGGGGAATGGTGGGGGCAACCGGAGCTAATCCACAGAGAAACTAGGAAACACAATTATCCTCTCGGAAGAGCAATGGGCAGGGTCATTATGTGCCTAAGGATGTCGCCATTGACTGCTTGAGGGCTGCTGCCTGAAGCCGGCAATTCCCCTCACTTCCTCCCTGCTGTCTGCACAGGCAGAGAAGACTTGTACAGCTTCAGAAGAAAATCTGGGGCGGGAAAATGGCAGATACCTGCAGTTGGAAGCCTGCTAAGTGCACAAAAAGGTAGGGTCCTAGAGACGTGAGAGGGGCACTGAGTGAGTTGCCAAGAGACGTGGGTTAAGCAAATTCAGAGTGTTCACAAGTGATCCTAGCCTTCGTATAGATAGTAAGAAATTCATCTCAATAAAAGCCTGAGATTTCACTATCCTCTGTCATTTGAAAAATGATTACAGATTACCATTGACTAAACAGTTCCTGTTTTCCCGGTACCGCACCGAGTGCCCAACGTCCACGACCTTATTCAGTGTTCACAGCAATCCTGTTACCATCATCACCAACTTACAGATGAGAAAGTTGAGCTCTGAGGGATTAAGACACCAACCCAGATCTCCCAGATTCCAAAATATATGGTCCTTCTGCATCCCATTGCTTTCAAAGGACCTTAGATTAACAGATATTTTTGTATGCTCAGTATATCATCACCTCCGGAAATTCTCTTTACAGAACATCGCAGCCCACCACTTCCAGGAAAAGATTCCAGCCTGTGTACCAAAAATGGAGAGTCCTTACCTGGCAGGCCCTGCAGTTTCTGCCCTAGGGACTTAGGAGATGCTCTAATTTAGCACTTTGCGCCTGCCCCCTAGTGGTGAGTGCTCTCAAACCAGCCCTGCTCTGTTCCCTTTCCTGTCTGACTTCCATTCCACAGCTGGCTTCTGGGTAGGGAAGTTTCTTCCCCGCAGCCGCCTTCCAGCCCTCATCACATTCTCCATTCCACCAACTGGCAAGTTTATTCTAAGATCTCCAGTTAGAACTTTACCATAGGTTTTCAACAAACATCTGAGTATTACAACTTTAAAGGACTAAAGTATAACCATTTTCTATAACAAACAAATTCAAATCTATTTTAATCTGTTTGGGAGCAAAATAATATTTCACACTAACTTGTATTAGTCCCTTTTACTCCTGATTCTCCAAATCATTCTTAAACCCTTCAAACTTTAAGTCCCTTAATGCTATTATTGCCCATTTTCAATTATTTGCATCAAAGAAAGGGACTATCATGGGGGGGAAGCCTTCTATGTTATTTTTCCAGCTTAATTTCTAGACAAAAGCTTTGAAGTGATCGACAGACAGAAGCAATGTGAGTCCACATAAGCCACAAACTCGGAAGACAGTCCAAGAATTAACAACGAAGGTCAAATCCCAGTACAACAAATCCTGTGGAAAACACTGATATTTCGTTGTGGTGACATTTCATAGTAATTGGTAGTTTGTTAAAAATGACATTTCCAGGATCAAAAGGGATAATGATGAAACACACTCAGAAC
Source organism: Trachops cirrhosus (assembly GCA_028533065.1). Lineage (NCBI taxonomy): Eukaryota > Metazoa > Chordata > Mammalia > Chiroptera > Phyllostomidae > Trachops > Trachops cirrhosus. The sequence goes on from CM052540.1 coordinate 117,372,992, forward strand.
TGGAAAGCAACAGGATGCTACAAACAGTAGCTCAAACTTCTGAATGGTGCCAAGTGACTAATAAAGAAGATACACAGCATTATCACTGCTTGGGGAGATTTATACTTTCACACTAAAAGGTGTTGTGCAGGGGGAGGTGTCTGCCATAATTAGGCTTCCTTCTTGCACTCGTGACACATAATGGCTCATCCAAAGGTTGACATAGGCATACACATGCATAGTGAGACAAAGAAATCTTCCACAGTGTCTGTGCTGGAAAGAACCAAAGGGCTTTCACCAGTATTACTAGTGAGGCTTCCTTCACATTCTGGAACTGGATTCACAGCAGTAGTTTACCTTCCTCAAATACGTAATATTGTAACAACTACATGTGGCGCCAAGTGGGTACTTGACACATTGGCCGGGTACACCACATTATAAAGTATATGATTGCCTAACACTTGAGAAAGTGTGCACTTGAAACTAATACAGAATAATATTGAATGTAAACTATAATTGAAAAATAAAAAATAAGGAAAAGCTAAAGAGTAACTCCCTTCCCTGAGCCAGGCCTAAATTGTCTTCTTTTAAAACAAACAACAGGGTAAATACTTTAGGATACTAAGAGACAGACTGGTCTATGCACAAACATGTACTGAACTTAATTCACATAGACACACTGAATTCAACTTTCTGATTTTCAGATTACTTAAATGCCTGAGGAGATATGAATCTCACTGCACACACACACACACACCCCTTACACTTTGGTGCAAGAGAGGGTCTTGGAAAAATAAGATATTCAGAAACAAGTTTTACAGAGAGATGTTCTACTTTTTTATTAAGTTCTTTAAAAGCAAAAATGGTTCCCTGTGGCAAGGTCCAGTCATAACTCTATCACCTCATTTGAAGTAAGCCCAAAGTCAGGGCCCTCCCTGTGCTGGGGAAGAGCACTGCACTCTGAGTGGCACAGGTTTGGACCACAGAGATTTCTTTGAAGAAGTTCACAAGAAGTGCATGTGCCCCCATCTCTTACAATCTGTGGCATCATCTCCACAGGGGGTGCAACTCGTTGAATCACCATGGTTGCTAACTTAATCTTTTCCTTATGATAAAGAAGGAAGCTATTAATTGTACCGAAAGTTTCCATAAAAGGGAATTTGACCACGGTTCTCTAGACCCTTTGATCCTCCTGGGTTTGGGGATCAGGAAGTGGAGAAGGCAAGGAGGACCAGAGGTTATAAAGCTGTGCTTCAGAACGGCCTATAGCTACTGTGCACTTCTAGCGTGCTGCCCAGAACCCCTCAAATCCCATTTCTTTTTCATTTCTATCAGCTGTTATTTCTATGCAGCTGTTGCATGCTCCAGACCCCTTTTCTGTAGTGATGACCCTTTTAGGTTCTGTGGCAATTTAAAATAATGCAAAGAAATATCTGCCTTGCAGAACCTTAGGAGATTTCACTGATTTCATGTTGCTCTTAATGGAACTGTGGTAAAGCATCCTCTGGCCTATCCTCACATAGGAAATTCAAAAAGAAAGAAAAAGAAAAACAGAAAAATAGTCACTGCCCCACTTGATTCCAGTGCCCCATGTGGTCCCATGTGTGACACTGGTCTGCACACAGATTTTGAACTCACTGCCTGTACCAATGCCAAGTTATATCCACCCCACACACTTACATACCTACATGACTTTTTTCCCCCTTTTTATTTTTATCCTCACCGGTGGACATTTTTTCACTGGTTTTAGAGAGAGGGAGGAAGGGAGAGAGGGTGAGAAAGAAATATCAGTGTGAGAGAGAAACACCAATTGGTTGTCTCCCATATGTGCCCAGACTAGGGGTCATATATGCCCAGACCGGAGAATGAACCAGCAACCTTTCTGTTACAGGATAACGCTCCAACTTACTTAGCCACATGGGCCAATGCTACCTACATGATTTTTCTAAGCACACATCTTATTAATATCTTCAATGAATCTCCATTTAAAAGAACAAAGTTTAAACTTGTTAATGCAGCCTACAGAGCCCTGACTGCCTTTTCAGCCGCAGCTCCTGTCACTCCCGCCCCTCAGATTTCGTGTCCCAGACACACTACAGAACACATAATGTGCTTTTCATCTTAAGGGTTCCCTACAGACTGGTCCCTCAGCCTGAAACTTTCTCCTTCCCTATTTCTTTGCCTAGGAAAGTCCTGGGAATGTTCTACTCACCCTGCAGGTCTCCAAAATCACCCTTTTTAAGAAGACCCCTTGGGTCTCCTGTCCCCTACTGGGTTTAACTAATTGACCCACCCACAAACACCTTACTTTCTCTATCAAATGGCTTTTCCTATCTCCTAATTGTCTACTTACATATTAGGGTCTCTGAATGAACTATAAATTCCTTAAAGACTGAGAAGTTTTTTTCACTACTGTATCCCAAAGCCTAACATAGTACCTGGCACATGTAACTCAATAAATACTTATTGGATGGATGGATAAATGGATGGATGGATGGGAAGCCGGCCAGTTATATGAGGTCAATCCCTATTCCATTCCTCACTCTCTAACCTGCAACCCAAATTATAACCAATTCTGATGATAATCCCCGGTCCTATAGCATTTGTGAAATTTCAGCAACGTCCTTCCCATCTCAGACACCTGCACTTCGGATAATTTGTTTTCTTTGACTCTAGTTATACCAGCCTTACCTAAATATGACTAATCTTCTCCAACCACAGGCAACACCCTCTGGTCCAGGAGCAGCAGCTCCCTTTCACAGTGCTATGAGTGGATGAAAATCACTTTGCCTTCTTCAGGGAGCAGCATCAAGTCTTGGGTCCTGAGAAATTCATTGTCAGAAATTCACAGCATGTCCACAGCCTCAGCCCTGCTCTCTCTCAGAGTGAAGGTCCAAAAAGCACTCAGAGAATTTTCTGGACATCCACAGCTGCAAACAAGCTCCACCTTTGAAACACAATCTTGATAAAATCAAATATAAAAGTCTTCACAGTAGATAAAGCTAAAGTCTCCTCCATGATTTCTCCTCTGGACACTATGTCTCCACAAGCCATAAAAAGTGAACTTTAAACTCAGACCTTTACCTGATCCCCAGAAACATCCAAGCTTGTGTCTGTCTTTCTAAGATCTTCATTCTGTGGAACACTAGAACCTGGTCACACATCCAGAAGTTTGAGGGGAGACCCAGAAAAACCCCAGAGTTTATTATAAAAAATTATATATTTATTCTTACATGTTTAAACTTTAGTCACCTTCAAAATACACCCTAGTTGATGCAACACACCCATTGAGATGATTTTTCCATTGCTCAAAAGTTTTTGAACTCATCAATTTTGATGACTTTTAGTGCCTCTGCCATTTTTTGTTTCACTTTTTCCACATCAACAAAACGTTTCTCTTTGAGGACTTTTTTCATCCAGAGAAACAAATGTAAAAAAGTTGTTTGGGGTAGGATTGGGTGAATAGGAATGGCTGGGCATGGGGTCATGCCATTTTAGGTCAAAAACTGCTAAACACAACACAGTGTGGGCAGGTGCACTCGTAAATCACCCATCATGAAATGGGCAAATACACTGAAAGAGTTTTCAAAAAAATTCATAGAAGCCAAACACACCCTCTCAAAATAATGCCAGCTGGCACACTGATACAGATGGGTTCCTAGAACACTCACCTAGTAGGGGAAGCCTGTACCACCAGGAGTCTGCCCTCCAGAAGATAATTCTACTTTGGGGGGCATCCCCCTTCATATAGCAAAACTATCTCTATCGTGGCATCTGGACTCTTTGCCCCTGCAATTACATTGTCCCTGTTAAATCTCCTAAGACAGCAAAACTTACTCATAAAGGGTAAAGGCTGTGTTAACCCCAAGTTTCACAAACCTCCTTATCTCTTGTCAGTCACAAGCAGCTAATTCCAGGAAGATTTCATTTCAAATTGGAAACATGGATGTGAGAATGAGGCTGACTTTGGGCTCCCCCATTGAATATTGGCTTCCAGACTTACTAACAGGACATTAAGAAGGTTCTCCCCACCTCAGGGAAGTCCAAGGAAGCATTTGCCATCAAGAATTGGCCATGGTTTCCAAGCTGCCATCTACAAGGGATGCCACACTCTACCTCAATGTCCTCAGGCACCTAACTCATGACTGTCCAAGAGTCTGTGTGCACCATCCCTTAGCTGCCTCACCAGGGCTCATCTGTAGGGCTGCCAGATTCAGTCAGTAAAATAAAAATAGAGGACACCCAGTTAAATCTGAATGTCATTTAACTAAAAATAATTATTTCAGTGTAAGTAAATTCTATGCAATATTTGGGGTATACTTTTATTAAATATATATTTGTCATTTTTCTGACATTCAAACTTAACTAAACCTTCAATATTTCACTGGTCAACCCAACTCATCAGAATGGTGGAGACTCATCAGGATCCCAGAGATGCCCCAGAGCATCCTTGACTTCTATTTATACACTCTGAATACTGAGTGTGAAATTTTCCTTCCAATTTACTAGCTATAATGAAGTGTATCCTCAATTTTAGGGCTATTTCTACTTGTCATTGTTACCATCTTCTTTATTTTGAAAAGATATGCATTTTTTCAACCTTAATAAGTCATCAAAAAGTACTTTAAAGTTTCTTAGACAAAGGAAGGACAACATGAACCTAAAAAATAAAGAGAACTCCCTGGTGTTTAGTTAAAAAAAAAAGTTTTAGGAAGATTGAAAAAGTCAAATTTAATAAGCAAATCTCTCCAAGGATATTTTCATAGCTTGATATCCTCCCACACTCTGAAAATATTATTGCATCAAGAATGTAGAACCGCTAACCAAATTTAAGGCTTCTTTATGATTCTATCAAATTGGGAAATGCTTCTGTACTAAGAAGGGAGCTGAGCAACTGCTCCAGGGACCTCGGCAGTTGGTGGAGCTCTTTCAAAGACCCTGGACAGAAAAAGCAAGTTTTTCTATGGCCATTCACCTTGGCCCCAATAATTCTATGTTCCCAGCAGTTGTCAACTTTAAGTACTTTCTACATATTCTCACTTTTCTGTTACTATTTGGACTATATCCTAGACTTGATATTATATAAATTATATTCAAAGAGCTATTTTTAAAAGTTAATAGGAAATCTTGAATCTTGTTATAGCCCCTGGCTTACCTTCATGCGGCTGCATAAGAGCTTTTAAAAACAATAGTTTAGTTAGCCTGTCTAGCAACCCCCTGCTCGTTCTAGGGATGTAAAACTGTATCATGATATTTAAAGATTTTCACGGCAAAATCATCAAGTCTCCTAGATGGAGGTGACAGAGCAAAGTGAGGAGAGGCATGGACTTGGACTCACTCTAAAGTCGCAGGCAAGTCACTTGGCCTCTGGGTATGATCTGTGCTTTATATGCACTTACCCGTCACATGAGGTTTATAATCTCACCTATTACATGGGTGTGTTGTGGAAATTATACATGATAATTATATATAAAGCCATTAGAAGAGTGCCTGACACAGAATAAGCACTCAGCAGGTATTTACCACTAGCTACTGGAAATATTTCTCCATGACAAGGGCTGCTTCATGAGGGGTGACTCAGTGAAAAGAACGAACCCTAGGATCACAGGATATTGGAGGTGACCTGTGTGGGAAAAAAAAGAGCGTGTATGTGAATGGAAAAAATGCCTGAAAGTTTACATACCAAATGGTTGATTATATTAGCAGAGGATTGGAATAAATTGGGGAAGGAGTAAAGAAAAAAATTGTTATTCAATTTATCATTTGAGTATTGACACTGAGAAATCTAATACACTGTTTGTGTAATTTTTAAAAATATGGCAGGATAAGTGGTTTGAAGTTTTCCTGATATGTCTGTATTTTATTTTGGAATGGCTGGTATTTCTTCCTATCTTTGGAGCTCCACCATTGAGTCAGCATGCCACTCTGGAGGGGAGAGAGATGGGAACAGAGATGAAGTGAAAGAGAAGGAGGCACAACTCACGATGAATGGGAACAACTCACGATGACCATAGACTGGGGAGGAGATGATAAAGGAGAATGAGACAAACATCCAACCTTGTGTGTTGCAGTCACTGGCCAGCAGTGACCACAAATGCTGTAGATGCTTGCAAGTCACAAGAAAAACATACACACAGACTGCAGAGTCCTGTGGAGGAATAGGGACGGCATGGCTACCCTCTCAAGGCGAGGGTGCCTCCAAGTGGCCTGGCCACTCTCTCAAAGGAGAGCTACCCGAGCCGCCGCCTCAATAGGCTTTTTATTAGGTAGTATTGGGTAGGTGAACAGATACAGAATGTGGATTCATTGTCTAGCAGAGAAGATCAAAACAGGTAGATAATTCACATAGGATTCAAAAGTCTCACGCTGGGTTTTGGGGCTAGTATCACCTAACAGATACAGGATTAGTTTCGTTTCCTGCCAGAGCCTACACACCCAAGAGCATCCTAGCAAGCAGGTCTCACAGGATTTTGCATATCTTATGCCCCAGGTCTAATTTACCCCAGGTGTCCGCCAACTCTAGTCTGAGCCTCACTGCCCCTGCTATTTCCGCAGGCCCTGAGTTGGAGGAGACAAAGGCAGCCAGGAGACTTGAATTTCTCACATCCAGAACAAGGACTCAGGCTATTGTCAAAGCTGAGGGGTCAGGGGTGATGTCGATCACTCCCTCACTTCCACAGCCCCCTGAGTCTCTTCCCTGATGGCTTATTCCCACGTGATCGTGTCTGTCTTAGGTCCATTCTTTCCAGAGAATGGTTGCCTGTCATTGACTATCCGACCAAGCTGAAGGAAATAGCAGAGCAGGCAGTGCCCATGTTCAGGGAAATAAGTTTTGTCTCCTTAGGCCTCCCGGTTCTTGGAGGTTTCTCACTCAGC
>CM052540.1:117379946-117419028 GCA_028533065.1 Trachops cirrhosus
AGTGGCTGGACAAGAGTGTCTACTACAAGGGAATACACACACGAGTGCAGAGCAAGCACCCTGAGCTTTCTCTGTTTGCCTCTGTGCACACCTGTGTCTCTACCAGCCAGCACTTTGCCATGACTCCCCAGCCAGAGAGGGACCCAGGGGGCCCATCAACGTATTCCATGTGCACTTTGCCAGGACAGTCATAAACCTCTGAGTGTGAGATGGCTCCGACACCTACAGGCTGATGGTGGGGGATCATGGGCAGCCTTGTACCTGTACTTAGTGGGAACAAACAGAATGAGCTCAGCATTCTCCTGGGCCAGAGGTTTTCTGCACGCAGAATAATCTTTCTTTGACTAGGTGCATCTTATTGATCTTGGAATTTCTTAGTACCTGATATGACTACTGTGTACAGTAACCTCAGGCATGAAGAAATTCCTTATTCTCTCTTATATACTCCAGGATAGTATGATCTTGTCCCAGCTGAACACAAGTCTGCAGAACAACAAAATTCCTAGAAGGTTCCAGGAGTTATGCCCACAATCACTTAGCCCAGACAGGGCTCATCCTATGATATGATAATGGCATCTGCCTCATAGAGTAATTCTTTGAACTAATTAAATAGTGCATACAAATGCTGAGAAGATTGCTTGGCTTATGATGCTTTTTCAGTAATTGTTAGCTAATTTGATTATCATATTTCCCCTCCTTATCAGAGAGGATTAAAGATTAAGTTCTCATGACCCCTCAAAAAAGGTAAACTAATTTTTCTATTGATAATGATTCTTACTCTAGGTTTAAGGAGGCATCAGAATCTACTCTGCAAAAACAAAGGGCCTTAAAGTCTTGAGAAAAAAAAGTAGAATGCCTCGAAGAGGGAAGAAGTTGGTCAAAAGTCTAGGAAAAATATTCCCCAGGAATGACAAGAGAGAGTTCTGAGCACACAGAACAGCAGAGTGTTCAGGGCAGATTCTGGCAGCACTGTGATTAGACCAGGACATCTCAAAGTGGAATGGCAACTGAGAAACCTACAATGGGAACCCCAAGCCTCCGGACTTACAGGTTGCTCCAAAACACATGGCAGAAATGGCTAGAACCTGTCAGGCCTGATGCAACTCTTATAGACGACAGTGGGTGACGTGGCTGAACTTGTCTGGCTATGTAACCAGAGCTCATTATGCCCTTCAACATTATCCCCACCTCCAACATACAACAACCTCAAACACACACACGCAACACACCTTTGGTGCGGATTCAAAAATGGGAATCTTTATAGCATGCAGCAGACATTCTTCATAGTCTGAGAAATGAAACCATTGCTGAAAAGTGTTTTATGTGGAATTTTCTTCCAATTTGGGGGTTTTTGGTTTGGGTTTTGTATTTAAGTAGGTTTTAAGACATATTTACTCCCCAGCTTTTATCTAAATCATCTTACCTGGGTGTGAATCCAAAGCTCAGTTCAAGCAGTTGTCCAAGGACTCTGATTTGCTGGGAGGTATTTTCGGATGGGCTTTGTTCTTAGAAGGGTTTGAAACTCAACTGCAGGTTTCTGTGAACCTGCTTTTGTGGGTTGCCAGACAGGAAAGCTTCCATAATTGCAAGAACACCTGTGGGCTTATTCTTTTTCAATAAATATTCTCCAAATTGTGAGGAATAACCTCTAAGTGTTTGTGAGGAGACTAAAAATTAATGAAAGGGGAGAGTTAGAAAGATTATTGATGTGTGAAGACTATGGCATAAAGTGGATCGAATTTATCAGAAGTTGCTGAGAATGTGGTGAGAAGCGTGGTTGTTAAATTACAAATGCACTGCAGTGGCTTATCAGGGGACACGGGGGAGGGACAGCAAGTGTTCATGAGATGACAGCAGCAGGTGGAAAGTGGTTTCGGGGAAGATCAGTCTTGCTGAGTGTGTATCGGAGGAAGACAAGTGTGAGCAAGTGATGAGATCATGGGGTGCATGGTTCCTTCATTGAGGGAACCCAGCACCCCAGGCCACCTTTATGAACAAGCAGGACTTCAGGAAATGCTTGAGGCACAAGAGCTGGATTTTATTCACCAAGACTTGGAAAAACACCCTCAACTTAGACTTTCTCTTCAAATACCACCTTTCCTTCCTGAGCTCAGTTTGGCCACCTTCGTCACCCTCTAGCTGTGGACTAATACCACACAGCAGGACTGGTCACTAGTGTGCTTGGCCTCCTAGCTATTGTGCTTCACATCTGTGCAGTACCAAAGACAGTAACCAGATAATGGGAAACAAGGGTATATGAACAAGCAGAGATATTGAAAGAGCAGTGGCATTCTGTGACAGTGTGGCCCGAATCGGCTACATGTTCCTGGCATCACCTTAGTTATGAACATCCTTTAGGGACAAGTTCTCAGAAAGCAGAGCCTGCCTATCTAATTTCTCTGCACTCTCACAATCCACTTAGTGACCTCAGTAACAGCTTTGGCCCTCAACATCTCTCTCTGTGTCTACTCATAGCTCTTGGATTCTCCTTTCCTCTACATTTCTCTTGGAGTGCCCAGGGTGAAAGCAGGGAGGCTCAGGCCAGCCCAAACTCCCCTGGGGTCCCAACAGGATGCCCAGAATTACCCTCCTACCTTCCCTCCTACCTTCTGAGAAGCTCCTCAGATCTTCCCATCTGGGGGACTTCCGTTTCATCTGTGCTTCAAATTGGTGGGTGGAAGTGGCCTACTGGCAAGTGGCTACAGGCAAGCAGCAATCCGTCAGGCAGCCTGGCCCTCCTTGACTGTTGGGAGAAGTCTTCAGGGATGTTCTAGGAAATACTGTTCATTCTAGAGAAGGCATGAAAACAATCCAACTGTCCAATAATGCTAGAATGAAAATTAAGTGGTGCTATATGCATATGATAAAATAATATCAAAGAGTTAAAAATGAAAGACCTAGATCTATATGAATTGACATGGGTAAATCTTGAAAACACAATATTGACTGAAAGAAAATAAATGCAACATTTCTTATAGCAACATTTTTTCTGATATATTGCCTTAGACAAAGGAAATGAAAAAAAACAAATAGGACTACGTCAAACTAAAAAGGTTTTTCACAGCAAAGAAAATCATAAAAAATAAAAAAAGAAGATGCGATTTGTTAGATTATATTTTAAACATGCAATAAAATCCATGTATTGAAAAAAATAGATGTTAGCTATTTTTTCCCATCTTACAAGATGGCAGGAGAGAAAACTGAGAAACGTGATACTTTGGAGGAGAAACCTGAGGCTAATCAGGCTGATGCTGGTGGCAGGGTTAAGAAGGGTAACCTCAAGCCAAGACACCTAAGAAAGAGAAGCCCCACTACAGAAAAAACCCTGTCCTGGTCAGAGGAATTGGCAGGTATTCCCAGTCAGCTCTGTATGCCCAAAAGACCATGTACCAAGAGGAAGTATTCAGTAGCTAAATCCAGGATTGAAAAAAAAGAAGGAGAAAGCTTGCTACTGTCACAAAACCAGTTGGTAGTGACAAGAATGGTGGTGCCTCAGTGGTTAACTTCACAGAATGCCTAGATAATATTCTACTGAAGACGTGCCTCATAAGCTGTTGAGCCAAAGCAAGAAAACCTTCAATCAGCCTGTGAGAGAAACACGGGCCAGCATCACTCCCGCAACCATTCTGATCACCCTCACTAGTGCCACAGACACAGAGGAAGTTTTTCCTGAAGCAGCTGAGCAGTGGCTTGCTACTTGTGACAGGACCTCTGCCCCTCAGTTGAGGTCCTCTATGTAGAACACAGTGGAAATTTGTCATCTGCGCCTCCACCAAAATTGATATCAATGGTGTGAAAACCCCCAAATATCTCACAGATGCTTACTTTGAGAAGAAGCTGTGCTAGCCCAGGCACCAGGAGGGGGACACCTTTGACACAGAGAAAGAGAAATACGAGATTCCAGAGCACCACAAGGTAGATCAGAAAGTTGTGGACTTGCAAATTCTGCCAAAAATCAAAGCTGTTCCTCTGGTCTGCATTTGCTCTCACAACTCAGCTTTATCCTCACAAAAGGAAGTTCTAAATTTTATATGAAAACCATAGTTAAATAACTGAATCTGTTAAAAATAAAAGAAAAAATATGTTAGATTATGACAACAGTTATGTAAATATTTAAGTCAATTTTACATATTCCTTATGGATACATATATGTGTATATATGTAAATACATATGCAAGAAAATAATTAAACATATACTGAATACTTACAAATCTTTGAGGTTGGTTATGGCTGGGGAGGGTGGAAATAAAAAAATGTATAGAAAAGGTTAATAGGTATTTTTAAAGTATCATAAAATATATTATAAATGAACTAAATTTATCCAGAGAATATATTACTTACATTTAATATCATCATTTGTCTGGAAAACCCCAGGAAATCCACACATAAATTAATAGAAACTAATAACATAGTTCAATAAGGCAGATATACAAGATCAATAATTTTTAAAAATCAATCAAGTTCCTCTACACTAGCAATAATAAATTAGAAAATGTAAAAGAAAATAAGAAAATAAAATATATTACTTAAAATTAAAAGGTCTCCAATCAAAAATGTTGATTTTATTTACTTTTTCTTTTTCTTCTTTAATTATATTCCATTGATTATGCTATTACATTTGTCCTGACTTTTCCTCCTTTCTCCCGCTCCTCCCAGCACCCCCTACTCACTCAAGCAATCCCCTCGCCATTGTTTATGTCCATGAGTCATGCATATAAGTTCTTTGGTGACTCCATGTCCTATGCTGCAATTTGCATCCCCATGGCTACTCTGTAACTACTCATTTGTATTTAATACCCTCAGCTCTTCACCCATTCCCCCATACCCCTCTCCCATCTAGTGACCATCAAAACAGTCTCTGTATCCATGATTCTGTCTCTGTTCTTTTTGTTTGCTTCTCTGTGTTTTATGTTCAGTTGTTGATAGATTTGTATTTATTGCCATTCTATTGTTCATAATTTTTATCTACTTTTTCTTAAATAAGTCCCTTTAACATTTCATATAGTAATGGTTTGGTGATGATGAACTTCTCTAGTTTTTTTTCTTGTCTGGGAAGCTCTTTATTTGCCCTTTGATTCTAAATGATAGCTTTGCTGGGTACAGCAATCTTGGCTATAGGTCATAGTTTTTCATGACTTTCAATATTTCTTGCCAATCCCTTCTAGCCTGAAAACTTTCTTTTGAGAAATCAACTGATAGACTTACGGGAAGTCCTTGTAGGTAACTAACTTCTTTTCTCTTGCTGCTTTTAAGATTCTCTCTTTTTCTTTAACCTTTGACATTTTAATTATGATGTGTCTTGGAGTGGGCCTCTTTGCATCCATCTTGTTTGGGACTCTCTGTGCTTCCTGGACTTGCATGTCTATTTCCTTCACCAAATTAGGGAAGTTTTCTGTCATTATTCTTTCAAATAGATTTCCAATTTCTTGCTCTTTCTTTTCTCCTTCTGGCACTCCTATGATGTGAATGCTGGACCTCTTGAAGTTTTCTCAGAGGCTGCTCAAGCTGTCCTCATTTTTTTGGATACTTTTTTCTTTTTGTTGTTCTAATTGGTTGTTTTATGCTTCCTTATATTCCATATCATTGATTTCATTCTCACCTTCATTCACTATGCTTTTGTTTCCCTGTAAATTGTTATTTCAATTAATGTATCCTTCATTTCTGACTGGATATTTTTATGCTGTTGAGGTCTTCACTAAGTTCTTTTTTTTTTTTAAAGATTTTATTTATTTTAGAGAGATGGGGAAGGGAGGGAGAAAGAGCGTGTGAAACGCCAATGTGTGGTTGCCTCTAGCACATCCCATACTGGGGATATGGCCTGCAACCCAGGCATGTGGCCTGACTGGGAATCAAACCGGCGATGCTTTGGTTCACAGGCCTGCGCTCAGTCCACTGAGCTAGACCAGCCAGGGCTTCACTAAGTTCTTTGAGCATCCTTATAACCACTGTTTTTAATGCTGCATCTGATAGATTGCTTATCTCCATTGTGTTTAGATCTTTTTCTGGAGTTTTGATCTGTTCTTTCATTTGGGCCATGTTTCTTTGTCTCCTTATTTTGGCAGCCTCCCTGTGTTTGTTTCTATGTATTAGGTAGCGCTGCTTTGACATGAGACCTATATGGTCCAGTAGCACAGCCTCCCCTATTACCCAAGCTGGATACTCAAGGTGTACCCTTTGTGTGGGCTGAGTACACCCTCCTCTTGTAGTTCAGATTTGGTTGCTGTTAGCAAGTGAATGGGAGGGATTTACCTAGGCCAGTCAGCTTCAAAGATTGGCTGTGACCACTGACCACTGACCTCCACCCTCTGTGGAGTATCAGCTGTGCAGGGGCAGGGTGGTGGTTGTTCAACGTGGTCTATAACTGTCCACTGGGTACACTGGTCCTGATGTTTCCTGGGTGGCGCCGGCCAAGGTCAGCCCACATCTGTGTTTTTCCCAGGCCACCATTCCTGAGATATAAAGCAATCTGAGATGAATGCTACTCATGCTAGGCTTGGAGATTCCCAGGTGAAGCCAAGCTGTGAATCTAAGCTGGCTGCTGCTAGTCCTGGGCCTGGGGCTCACTGAGGCCAGCTGTTGTTTGTTTGATAGGATTTAGGAAGTTGTGAAGAATGAGCCAAGACCAGACATTCATGTGGAAAAGCATCTTAGGTGGGCCCACAAGCCAGGTGGGACAGAGTCTCTGGGGATCTCCAAGGCAGGTCAAACAGTGTTAGCCAGGTTGATGGAGTCTCAGTTATAGCACCCGCTTGCTCAGGCTGGATGGATGTGGTTTCTTTAAATCCATAGTTGTCAGACTTCCATTCAACACAATTTCTGACAGTTTTGAATAATAGTTATTCTATATATTAGTTGTAATTTTGATGTGGTGGTGTGAAGAGGCAAGCTGTATCTACCTATGCCACCACCTTGACCCGAAGTAAAAAATATTGGTTTTAGAATAGATATGATATAACTTATGAATCAAAAATCTCTATAAAGCTAGATATCATTTATAAAACACCTATGTATTTAAATGCATGGACCAAAGGTCTTGAAATCAAACAGCTAATAATAAAAATCTCTGCAAAAGGAAATAGGCTTGGGAGTGAAGTTGGAGTATTATGAAAAGGGATTTTTTTCACTTTAATATTATATGAGGTTCTTATGAAGGGAATATTTCTATATTACTTCTAAATTTAAATGTATATAACTGGATAATACTGTGAAAAATTAACTGGAATACTTTTTATTATTTCTTTTTGCTCCTTGATTCCCCTTCCCCCATCTTGTCAGCTAAGTACTCTGAGTTCATTGCATTAGGCAGATAAAAACTGAGCACAATTAAGGGAGAAAAAAGAAAAATTCTTGGCTTTGGAATGTTAAAAGCAAAAGCCACAGCAGAACAGTAGAGATTTCTGTGAACAAATAATAAATTTGTTCCCTGCACTAGAGGTAAGAAAGAAAAGGAGGGAAGTATTGAGGAAGAGAAATCAGTGTGACCAGGGACAAGGAAAATGTGCTTTAGGGATGTTATGTCCAGGATCAAAATCAGAATCTCGAGACTATTGAGCCTGCACTGGACCACTGACTCCAGCCTCCACTCCCAAATTCAGACACTTGGGAAACTCAGAGTCAGTGAGTGTGAGTCAGGGGGGCCTCACCTGGCTGCACCTCCCAGATAGCCTGTGTGGCAAGTGTTGTGGCCCGTCCTTACTTGTGAGAAATCCCCATCTATTTTCATTTTCTGTTCCAGTTCATTTAAGCTGATTTCAGGGAAGGGAGTTCAGTTACATCTACTTTACTAGAATCCTTCAAACTGCTCCAAAATACCTTATTCTGAGCAGAGATTCAAAGTCTTATTCAAAATTTGCTCTGTCAGTGGCCCCACCGAGAGGATCTGGTGTGACAGATGTGTGCAGTCATCTTAGAAAAGCATTCAAGCTGCAGGTCTCAGTTCTCCGCCTGTGGGTCAGTGCAGCTCTTGTGAGATAATATGAGCTTGCTGCCACACTCTGAATCCTGCCTACAGCACCGCATGTTACACCCCTCCGTGCTTTACAGGGAAGTCTCAATCCCAGCAGGAACAGCAGTGAGAACCCTCATTTTATAACCAATATCCTACCAACTTACATGGCATAAACCCTAGGTGTTCGAAGCAGTCCATGGACGAGAGAAGTCAAACATTCCGAGGAAAGGAAAGGAAATGATATATACCCAGGAAAAGAGAAAGAATTCCTGGTAGACTCAACAGCAGATGAAAAGGAACAAAGGTGAAGATTACAGCGTATACAGAGGTGGCAAGAGAATGAGTATGAAAGGGTAGTTAGCATAAGCCTCAAATTCTAAACTCTTTGGAATGACAGTTAAAGAAAGCACTAGGCATCTTGAGGCAAGACATGTGCATATAGCCCTGACTGGCTTGGGCTAATGAGTTGGGCATTGTCCCACAAAGCAAAAGGTCAGTGGTTCGATTCCCAGTCAGGGCATGAGCCTGGGTTGTGAGCCAGGTTCCCAGGTGGGGATCAGCAAGAGGAAAACGATCAATGTTTCACTCCCTCTTTCTCCTTCCCTCCCCTTCTCTCTGAAAATAAGTAAATAAAATCTTTTTAAAAAAAGAAAGAAAAAGATATGTATATGCAGATGATGTGCATATGCAGGTGATATCCCTGATGGAGAGGCTAGGAAGCATGAAACCAGTTAGGAAGCTGGTTTATTATTATTGCCAAAATAATGATGACAACACCAGACCACTGGAGCAATTGTTGGTTCAATAAAGCCCCATGGAAGACTCCCTACACATCCTGGGGAAAAAATCCATGGAACTTTGAAATTACACCTTATTCTGCTTAAACTGATAAAACCTCTGAACTTCAAATTATTTCCTTTTAATTCCCTTAGTCCCTCTAAAGCTCAGCTTTGACCCCCTATTCAAATTAGGAAGATATATTGCTTCCCTTTACCTTTAAGACAGTAGACAACCTCATGCATCTTCAGTACCTGCTAGATGCCTCAAGTTCCAGTGGGTGGTAGAGCTGGTGTGAGGATGAAGTTCAGAGGTGACAGGATCAAAATCTCGAGAGGCTAGAATAAGAATTAATTTAGAAGTTAAAATATGACCATCAGAACTGGAAATATCAGAGCTCACTGGCTCACACTGTTAATATAGCAATCCCTTCCCCCGATTCCTGATTGTGGTCAGGTGGCCTCTTTTTGAGGGCTGTAACAAAGCGTCACCATCTCAGGAGGATCCTGTTCCATGGACAGCTTCAAGACAGAAATTTCTCCCTTGCCCTGGGAGACATGCAGACTACCGTCCAAGCCTTCTCAGTTTGCCTTAGTGCTTTCAGTCAGGACCCATTAGACCTGGGTTTGCACAGCACCTGCTGCTTTCCAAATGATCCATCTGAACTCACTGTAGCTTGTCATAGTATCCAGCCTTGCAAAATAGTCACACAGAAGCCTAATCAATCCCAAGAGGCTGGATACTGCTGCTTCTGGAAAACGATGGTGGATATAGATAAGATGAGATAACACTGGTGTTTCCACTAGGTATAGTGCCAGGTGGGTACTAGAAATATAAGGGGAACATTTTGTAAAGTATTATATATGACTATCTAACCACTATGCTGTATACCTGAAACTAATACAAAATAATATTGAACATAAACTGTAATTAAAAATAATAATTTAAAATATAAAAAAGTTTAATCTACAAAAATGAGTATATCCAGGAAAGTTTTAGAAAACAGCCTTTATTGCATATAACATTTATATGTTAGCCTGAGTACTGGGCCCTTCCTCTTCCTTCACACCTCTGGCACTCTGTCCGCACTAGCTCCATGACGTTTGTCTTCTCCCTAGACGTGAGAAAACAAAACAGAAAGGAGAGGAAAAGACAAGAAGCGATATGAGCCCTACTAGTCAGAGTTACCCTTCACTTTGTCTTGCAGCTCAGAGGTCACGCATACCACCGTGGTGTGTTTTCAGATCAACTACAGCAAACAAGGTTCTAGAACATTTCCAGATCTCTTATGACTGACCTCATTTTCATGTATCTCCCTCTACACATTCCACTTTCTCTCAAGGGACTATGTCCATGGGCCATAGTGAGATACCGGCTCAGGCCAAAGGCTCTCAGCCCTAAACCTCCAGTCCTGCTAAGCCCCCTGCCCTTTCTTCAGACCACTCCTGGCCCTGGAGGTCAATCATGGAGACTCTGGGAGAACTCCTGTCAAAATTCTCCACTTTTTCAATAAATCAATGGAGGTCAAGTCCCGGGAAGCGTCGGGTATGCCACAAGTCAGTGCAGCTCCAGAGGCACCGGGTAACACAGGGCAGCCCTGCAGCCCCTTCCCTGAGATTCCTCTGAGCCATTATGATGTGGGCTCCGAGACCGTGCCAGCCTCAGGCCTTACCTCGCCCAAGATAAGTGTCCCGGATCTTCTGGCCTGGAATCTCAGTTGCTGTATGGAAACCGAAACAAAGGAAAACCCTTCTTAGTTACAGAAGAAAGGTGCTGTGTTAGCCCTTGGACATTCTCAGAAGTTCCTGCAGGAACTGAAAAGCTCAGGATAAATTCCCACTTACAGTCATGACTTTATTAAATGCCTGGGCAAGAAGAGGCCCAGTTTCCCTCCCCAACCCCACCCTTCAGTTATTTCCTGATCTGATACAGCCCCCAACTCTCCCGTGTGGAGGCCTGGGCCTGGACCAGAGACAGTCCTGGCTGGGAGAAGGCACAGCACCCTCAGCAGCTGCAGCCCCTGCTCACTTTCTGTCTCTTAGAGAATGAAACACACAGCCTGGACATCAATTAGCTCCAGGACCTCCTCATGCGAAGGTCTTACCCTGTGGGCTGCTCCCCCTCAGTTTTTTTTTCTTCTTTCTTCTCTTTCTCTTCATCGTTCTCCTCCTCCTCCTCCTTCTCCTGGATCTTCTCTGATTCCACATTGCTCCTCAGCTGAGCCATGGTGAGATGAAAGACGTGGCAGCTGAAGCCCTCCCTAATCCCTAACTGCACATGGTCTTGGAGAGTCTCCAAGGTGGGAAAGACCCTGCAGCAGGCCATGCACCTGAAGCCAGTCTCCATAGTCACCAGCCAGTCAGGTGTCTTGGCCCTGGGTATCTCCTCAGCTGTGGGCAATCCTGGCAGGCCCTTTGATTCTCCCCTTTCCTCATGCTCTTTCACCTCTTCTCTGGACTCACTGTCACATAGGAGGTTTCTGGTAGACACCTCAGAGGGGGGTGTACCTACTCGCACATTCTCAGGAAGGTTCACTTCTTCCACCATCGGCTTCTTTTTTAGTGACTCTGGGGTTGCCTCTGTCTCCCAGGAGACAGCTACACCCTTTTTCACTTGTACCTGCATGTAATACACTTTCATGCCCCTTTCCTCTTTGTTCAGATACTGAGAGGTCACACAGGTCTTATCGGATAAAGGGGACGATAAGGAGACATGTGGTGAGAGGGGAGCAGTCTCCCCTCGTTCTTGAGCATGGGCTAGGGTTGATCTAGGGTGGGGACTGTCTTGAAGTGATTTCTGGATTCCTAGGAAAGGAAATTAGAAACATAAGAATGTGCATGGGGCATGCCAGAATCTGAGGGAAGGACAATGACTATGTGGGCTATAGGAGAGAGGGACTATGGTGTAATGTAGGTGTGTGATGAGCTTGGTGGTGGTTGCTCATACTATGGGGTAGTGTATCTGGTGTCATCTGTAGGCTTCTCATTTGTGTGTATAGGCATCCTGGAGGGGTGTCTGTATATGGAGGTGAGGGCTGTGGTATGTGGGACATTGGTGGGGTGTGGGCTATGACAAGGATGTGAGTTTTTGATGTAACTGCTGTGCTATTTGTGGAATGCGGGCTGTGGTATAGAAGAATGGCACTTTGGGGCATGTGTTTGGGCTTTGTGTGTGTGCTAAGAATGGATATGCATAGAGTGTGGTTGTATGTGTGAGGTGTGGGGGCCTGGCCTGATAGTCCCACCCCCATGCTGAAGGCTTGTGCTGAGGAACTCTGTCCTTCTCTGGAAGCAAAGGTAAAGGCAAAGCTTACATGTTTTTCTGAAGGTGCTTAATCTGGTCCCTCTGCCCTATACCCGAAGCCCAGACATTTCTGGCCCCTACTCCCTAAATTCCCCACCATGATTGCACCAGGGCTCATTCCCACAGTGAGCTCATGTCCAGGCTCTTCTGATAGCTTTGCCATCCTCCCCAGGCTCCTCTGACTGCCCTGGGTTTCCTCTGAGGCTCATGCTTGGGTCTATGTGCCTCCTGCCCACACCTGTACCGCCATGGATGAGCTTGCTTGGAGAAGAAACACAGGAGAAGTATTCAGAGGCAGAGGAGACCTCCTCTGCCCCTGTGCCACAGCCTTTGGCCACTTTGGTCAATCCAAGCTGAGGAGCATCCTCTTGTGACCTCGAGATTCCTGAGAAACGATGAAAGCCTCAATCATGTGGTCGGTTGGGTGTGTTTGTGAATCATTCATTCATCCAACAAGTGTTTACTGAGTGGCTGGCTTCTTTCAGGTGCAGTGAATACCCATGCCTTGGACTGTGGTTCTCAGTGGCTACTCCAGTGTTTAGTTATAACCAATAATTACTTTATTAGTGTCTTATTAGGAATGCAGGCATGAGTGGTGACTGTGAATATGTCAGAAGTGTGAGAGTGATGTGTACCAGCTAAGTATTTGATAAGTAGGGAATTGGCATGGTGAACAGTGTGGAAATGTCTATCTATGTTTATGGAAAGTTTGTGTGCATGGTTTGTGTTCACAGCTCAGGAGTGTGTGGCCTGATTATATGGTCTGGTTTGTATTTATGGTCTATAGTCACTCATTCATTCATTCATTTGCAATATTCAGTGAACAATCATTGTGTATCAGGCACTATTCCACTATTCTAGGCTCTAAAAATGCTAAACATTCTAGTAAGGAAAGACAGACACTAAACAGAAATACAGGAAGTATATGATGTGTCAGCTGGTAGTAAGCATATGAGGGAGGCCAGATTTAACAAACAAAAACACAGGACACCAGTTAAATTTGAATTTCAGATAAACCATGAATAATTTTTAGTGTAAATATTCCCATGCAATATTTGGGTTATAATATTTGGGACATACATATACTAAAAAATTGTTTCTGGATTATCTGAAATTCATATTTAACTGGATATTCTGTATCTTATCCAGCAACCTAGAATTGGTGAATCTGGGTTTTTTGGTGGTTTGTGCAAAGTGGGTTTAGTGTTACTACACAAGGTGTTGTGTGGTTGGTGTGTGTGACCCATGACTGGTCCTTATAGAGGTATTTAGAGATAGTTGGGGGTAGCTGTGATTGTATAATAGTTGAAGATATAGTGTTTATTTC
The DNA here is from genome assembly GCA_028533065.1 of Trachops cirrhosus. Classification (NCBI taxonomy): domain Eukaryota; kingdom Metazoa; phylum Chordata; class Mammalia; order Chiroptera; family Phyllostomidae; genus Trachops; species Trachops cirrhosus. Next base: position 117,393,302 of record CM052540.1, read on the forward strand.
TATCTAGATATAGGTAGCATTATAGACACATAACTCCAGCGTTTGGTGTGGGAAGAGAGGACAACATACACAGGGGTCATATGTGAGCACAGTATAGGAGTGATGTGTGTATATATACCTACATGCTCAGTATGTGCTTTAATAAAAAAGTTGTGTGTGGAGATGTGCAATTTTTTCTCCATCAGAGTGTATGTGTGCTTATGAACAACTGTGTCATGGAACACCCTTCACAAGAGTTCTGAATACACTCTTATGTGTACCAAGCATGATGACAGGAACCTTACCACATGGACTGCACATCCGATGAGCACTGTGCCCGTATTCTCCCCATGGCTCCCACCAAACACACACAAACAAAAAGATCCTAAATGTAAGGAGCAGGGGCAATCATTGCCTTCCCCATCCTGTCCCAGCTGCTGTCTGAAAATCTGCCTACTGCCCAGGCCCCCGGGTCCAAGGCTCATCTATTGTCTTCAGGGCCCTGGGCCTCATGGAAGCCTCTGGGCTCCAGTTTGGGTCAGAAGCCTGGAGCTGGATCTCTGCAATGGGCTCCATTCTGCCCCACCTCCTACATGTGACCTGCCCCCCTTCTCAGGGCAAGCTACTAGTTTACATTTAATGGACGCAGTCACCACATGGCCTGCGAAGTATATCCATGGCTCTCAGCACTCCCCACAGGGCCCTGACAACAGTTCTTACCCTCGTCCAGTTGGTCGCAGTCTCTGGAAGGCCCTCCCCTCCCCTTGATCTCTGGGAAGCCCACACCTGTGGATTCACAAACTCCCATGGATTAACTGGTCAATTCTTCCAGCTGAAGGAATAAAATCTCCATGTTTCAATATGATGCCTTCGCTAGACAATCTCCTTTCAAACAGGTGTTTCACTTCTCAACATGTTTTGAGCACGTCCTTTAACTCATTGGGCTTCTGTGTCCTCTTGGGTAAAATGCACAGAGCAACTCATGGATCTAAGCAGCATCCTTTACACCCCCTGCCCAGTGGCCCCAGGGTAAGACCCAATAAAGGGAACAGAAAGAACAAGGGGGAGGGGACTAAGAAAAGCTGCACCTGTGAGTCTGTGCAAGCGGAGCCCCAGCCGGGTAGGAGTCTGACTTAGCTCCAGGCCTGAGCAGCCCCGGGAAAGCAGTGCTAAGACTGGCAGGGCTGACTTTCCATCTGCCAGGGACATCTGGCCTCTCTGTGCCATCTCACACCATGGGGACCCTCCGGATGGACATGGCAGCAGCAGCTGATACTGGGTTTCCCCCGCCTACTTCACAGGTGACACATTCTCCTCCATCCCAGCTTCTTAGAGAAGGCTGGCAGCCACCCGCAGGCCTCAGACAAGTTGCCCAGCACACACCTCCTCCCTTCTCACCAGTTTCCTGGGACTCTTTGTCTTCCAAATGTTTCCTCTTTTGTTGCCGTTTCATAGTACCAACTAGAAGAGTCCCTTAGAAGATGCCTAACATCCAGCTCCGCCTTCTCCCTACAGGTCGGCCCTTCTTGGCTCTCAGGATGTCCATTGAAATGATTCAGGAAAAATAAAAATAGTTGAGTCTCCTACAGGGCTGAAGAACTCAGGCCCCACAGAGAACCCGCAGCACAGCCCAGGGTTCACCACAACGCAGGGCTGCTAAGGTGCAAAGGTTGCCGGGCCCACAACAGAACTCTGTGACCTCAGTGATGACATCAGAACATTCTGTGGACTGAGGCTCAATAGTCTCTGCCACTCATACACACCCTTTTCAAGAACAATTCCTTTTTCCCAATGGAACCTCTCCCATGAATTCTACTCTTGCATCTTTCAAACGTGGCAGGATATTTTGAGATGTTAATCTGTTCATTTTTTTCCTTTTCTCCCTTTATTTCACCCTTTCCCTTCTGCATTCAAGTGGGTAGCAGACTCTGTGTTTATCAGCCAGAGGAGGGGCTATGGCCAGGCTGGAAGCAGTAATAGCATGCTAGTAATCTTTGCCTTTGCTTCTAAAACCCCAGACTCCATAGAAAGAAAGGATGCTTGAGCAGAAACAGAACAGAAGCAGAATTTTTGAAGATAATCCCTTCTTACCCTATTAGGGTTGAGAGGTGCTAAGTCAGAAAGAAATGTGTAAGGATCACAGAGAAGAGGCTTCCCAAGTGTGGCTGGGAAGGTAGATGTGCAAAAAAAAAATCCAAGAGGACATGGATGTATTGTTCGTGCAAGCAGAATCTTGGTAACCAGTCCCACCCACAGCAAGGGGACTACCCATTCTAAAGGAGGCATGGCAACCAAGCTGATGGACATTGAAACTACAACTGTGTGCTCTAGTAAACTGTGACCATGTGTCACCCCACCCCACCCCACCGGACCCAGGCCCTGTGTGATTTCCAAACAGGAATGGGCAAAATTCCAAACTGGACACCTGCAGAATCAATGCTTAAAATACAAACTAACTGCAGTTATAAAAAATTTTCATACTGTTCCTTACACATCTTTGCTTGTGGGCTGAAATTTATACCAATTATAAGTGGCGAACCATCTGGATCCTGCTGACTCCAATCTAAAATTAAAGACACCTCATTTTGAAGCAGTGGCCATAATGCAATGGGTGGTCTGGTGTACATGGAGGAAGTAAACTCCCAGAAGTCACTGCTAACATTAGGAATACCCACTGGACTGAGGTGCATCCAGATTTGAAAAGGCACCACAGAATGTCTTAAAGTCATAGGCACAGGGAGAGTAAAGATCAGACAAATGCAGCCTTGTGAAGATTTGCTGGTGAGATTAACCTTCCTGTTTCTTGGAGAATCCCAGGAAAAGAAGGGACAAATAAGATTTTCTTAAACCCTTTTGTAGTAGAAATTTTCAAACATAAAGTAAAGAGAATTATATAATAGGAGCACAGTTTAATGAATGCATTGCCCAATTTTCAACAATTATCAATATTCTGTCATTCTTGTTCTGTATACACACAAATGCACACACACTTAGCTTTTTGTTCCTTTAGTTTAGGTGTTTGAGGGGAAGGATTTTGAAGCATATCTCAGGCATTATATCATTGCTCTTTAAATGTAGCAGTATTTATCTTCAACAGACAAAAACTTTTTTAACATAACACCAATATTATGTCACCCAACAGATTTAGCCATAATTTCTTCATTAACACTTAGTAACCAAACCATACCCAATTTCCTCCAACTGTGTTAAAATGTCTCTTTTGTACCTGGTCCATTGATTTCAAGACCCAAACAAGGTCCATGTGTTACAATTGGTCAATGTATCTTTAAGTCTAGAACAGTCCCCTCATCCCTACCTTTTTTTATTGCTGCTTATTTGTTAAGGAAACTAAGTTGTTTATCCTGTAGAATTTGCCAATTTCAGTTGGTTGATTGTAATGTCATTTAAGGTATTTCCCTATTACCTGTATTTCCTTGTAAACATGTAATTAAAGCTACAGAATTGATTATATTTAGTTCAATTTCTTATTATTGTAACATTATTTTTACCTTCCTATTACATCACAACAAGAAGCACATAAAATTGTCACATTTTTAATGATGTTTAAATGTACCAGTGATTTCAGGTGCTGTTGGCTTTGTCCCTCCACTATAATGTTCCCACCAGCCTTTCAACAAACAGCATTAGTAACCATTGAAAACCATTGCTTCAGTAGAAGTTGAAATTTCATTAGAAATTCTAATTCCATCATTCCAAGGCAAATGATCCTTAAGGCATCTATTTAGACCCTGAATTCCCAAAAGAAACAACCCTGTCTTCAGAAAAGGAAAGACGATTCCAGCGGCACCAGCTCACGTTCTCCAAGCTGGGACCATGGGGTTTATCTCAGCAAGTGCAAGGTAGGTTGGGACTTGTATAGTCATTCCTTCCTTTCTTCATTTATTCTTTACTGCGTAAATATTTACTGAGGCCCTCCTGTGTGCCAGGCTCTCTAGACCCTGTAGCTGAATATTTACAAACAAACAGCTAAAAATATTTTCTCTCAAGGAGCTTAATTTAGGGGAGAAAATAGACAATTTTTAAAAATAAATGACATATGGAGTAGGTTAGATATTGACAAGTACCATGCAAAAAAATAAAGCAAGAACCTGAATTTGGGGCTATAGGAAATGAGGCCACTTCTATGTTAAATGGGAGGTCATGGAAGTCTTCACTAAAAAGGTCCTGTGTTGGTGAGACCGGAGGGCAATAAGGGAGGTTAGAGCTAGGGGTCCATTTTCCAGGCAAAATGAAGAGGCTGGAGTCCTCGATCAGGGGTTGCTTGGCCTGTCTGAATATTGTGAAGGAAGCCAGTGTGGTCAATGCCCAGACAGGGAAGGATGAGATCACAGAGATCATGAGGGACCACGTAGGCTGTTGTCAAGACTGTTGCTTTTTCACTGGGTGACATGGAAAGCTCGGAGACTTTTGAGTGAAAAATTGCATTTTACATAAAAGTCATTCTCATTGCTTTCTTGAGAAAAGGCTATTGGGAGGCAAGGAAAGAAGCAGAGAGAACAGTGGGCCTATTGCAATAACCCAAGAGAGAAATGATCCATAAAAGAAAAAACAAATAAACCAGATTTCATCAAAATCAACACCATTTACCATGTCACAGATCCCTTTCAGAATATGAAACAACAAGCTACAGATTAGGAGAACATATTTGCAAACCACATATCCAACAAAGGAGTAATATCTATAAAGAACTCTCAGACTCACCAGTAAAAAAAAATAAACAATCCATTTAGAAAACAGCAAAAAACAATGGAGCTGTTCACTGAAGAGATAACAGATGGCAAGTAAGCACTTGAAATGGTGTTTAATGTCATCAGTCATCAGGAAAGTGCTAATGAAAACTGCAATGAGATATCACTATACAGCTATCAGAGTAGCTATGGAATTCAGGTTAAGAATCAGTGTATTTCTCCAAATGATTTTTCCTTAGCACCTGTTCAAGTTTCCATGGAAGGCACAGTAATAATAACTCTTGTTCTCACAGCAGAGCAAGGAAGTTAACACCAGAGAAAGCACATCACATACCATACTCGATGCACAAATGTGAGGTGCAATAGTTACCCTCAGGAGCTCCAAATATGAATACTTTTAAACTAGAATGGACCTTGAAGTTCTCTAATCCAATTTAAGATTTCTGTACCAATTCCAACACAGGTACAAAGTGGGTTGGGGGACAGGGTAGGGGGTTCTCCACACCAAGTAATTCTTGGAAACCAGCTGGATGTTTCAACTCTTCTAACTCTTCTAACACTATCTAACCAGAGATATAGTATCAGAAATTCCACAGATTAAGCACCCACTCCTACAAGACTACCCCCACTACACACAACACATTGCAGACAGCAGTCACAAGTCCAGGTTGTCACATGTGCTTCTGAATGACCTGCTATACAAGGTCTATCCAGAAAAAGTCTAACCATTGTTAACATGAGAACAGTTTGAGCAATAATGACATAACCTGACAGCCAAGGAGAATGGACTGGAATGCACATGTGTGAACAATGACAACTTCACTGTACTAGTCAGTGGGGGTTGTAGATGATGTTGAGTGACTGTATGTACTGTGTGTCCATCGCATTCAAAATGACTGAGTGAGTAGAGCAATGAATCTGCATCAAATTTTGCATTAAGCTTGAACATTCCTCTGCAGAAATTATTTGGATGACTCAGAAGGCTGCAGCTATGGGCAACTGCTGATTGGCAGTTTCATCACAACAACCTGACTGCTTGCGCATCACATCTCATGCAGAGTTTTTTGGTGAAATATCAAATCACCAAAGTGACTCAGCCCTACTACAGCCCAGATTTGGCACCCTGTGACTTCTGGCTTTTCCCAAAACTAAAATCACCTTTGAAAGGGAAGAGATTTCAGATCATCAATGAGATTCAAGAAAATACAACAGGGCAGCTGATGACAATTGGGAAAACTGTGTGAGGTCCCAGAGTGCCTACTTTGAAGGGGACTGAGGCATCCTTGTCCTCTGTACAATGTTTCTTGTATCTTGTATCTTCCTCCATAAATGTCTCTATTTTTCATAGTATGAGGCTAGATACTTTCTGGACAGACTTCATATAAACTGGTAGTTCCAACAACCCCTGCTTTGGGTTTGATTAAATTACTAATACAAAGTGGCTCACAGAACTCAGAGAAACATTTGACTTACTAGGTTACAAGTTTCTTATAAAAAGATATGACTCAGGAAGAGACAGCTGGAAGAGATATATGGGGCAAGGAATTGGGGAAAGGATGAAGCCCTTCCATGTCCTCTGAGCACATCCCTTTCCCTGAATCTCCCCATGTTCACCAACCCAGAAACTCTTTGAAACCTCTCCTTTAGGGTTTTTATGGAGGCTTCATTACATAGGCATGCCTGAATAAACCACTGGCCATTGGTGATAGATTCTACCTCCAGCACCTCTCCCCTCCCTGGAGGTGCAGGGGTGGGACTGAAAGTTCCAGCCCTCTAAACACAAGGCTGGCTCCTCTGACAACCAACCCTGCCCTTAAGTGCTTTCCAAAATTCACCTCATCAATGTAACAGAAGACACCTTCATCCATCTCATCACTCGGGAAATTCCAAGAGTTTTAGGAGCTCACTATCAGAAAGGGGTTGAAGACCAAATATATATTTCTTGTCGTATCATGCAACTACCTCTAATTTCTACAGCACCACCTTGAAGTGGTTGCCCAATCTATATTTCAATATTTCCAATGTAAGAAACTTGCTACCCCTCATAGCAGACTTTGACATCTATTTTAGAAAAATCAGTAAATTTTTAATTTAAGAAAAGAAATATATTTTATATCTCTGGAGCCTTTCCCCATTCATCAGCTATAAGTACCCTGTAGAGATTATGTCAATCAAGAATAAGCTTAATTATACATGTTATTGTAAAAAACAAATCCCAGTGCTTTAAAACAACAAAGGTTGCTCTTTGTACATGCCCATTGTCAGCTGGCAAGGCGTTCTGCTTCTCACTGTCCTCATTTATGGATCCAGGTTGACAAAGCCACCACTACCTGGAGAATTATCAGCCATCACTGCCAAGAGAAAGAATTCTGGAGAGCCTCACATTGGCATTAGATATTCTGGCCCAAAGGTAACAGACATCACTTCCACCCAAGTGTTGACCACAGTCTTATCATATGTTTCCCCATTTTCTAGACTCCACAAGAAAAACTAATGTGGACAGTACTACAGAATAGCATGAAAACCATATAGAAAAATCCTAATCCTCACTATTAAATATAAGACACAATAAAACCATCAAGATAGGCATTCACCAAACTAGGGCTAGAACTCAGATCTCTAAAATCATAATTCAGAAACTTTTCTATCCTGCTATGTTAGGATTTTCACACCAGAACAATGTAGTTGGGATTATATGGCATTTACTTTGTATTGTTTCTTTTTTATAAGTAGATTCAAGAGGAAGGGTTTGGAAGTCCACAAAACACTTGCCTTAAACTGAAAAGCAACTGCAAAATAATTTCACTGCCTTTTAAAATGTGTGACTTAAAGATTAGATGTCTGGGAAGCTTTTACATTCTGAATGTAAGGAATTCAAAAGGAAACAATCGTCCTAAAACTTCAAGAAATAGGCAGAAAAACTCTTGACTCCCATTTTGTTATTTCGATTATCTTGTTGACACTCCATGTCTTTGAGTAATAGTAGTGGCAATAGCTAGAGTCAAACCAAGATAAAAGTACAGATAATGGTGCGGCAGCCCCTGCAGAACCACACTCTACACCACAGTAAATGCTTTAGCTCAATCCTATTTGCTCACAGTTCTGTGCAGCATAATAAATGGTTCTGAGACATTTATTCCAAATAGTTTTTGCTCTTGTTACTTTAAAGATAACTTGGCTGCCAAATATTTGCTCCATGATGAAAAAGAACTCATATGTGGGAAGAGGATTTATGGATTAAGATAATCTTGCTTATTTTGCTCCTGCAGATACAATGCACGTCTAATGAGTTAAAGGCAATCTTCCACTCTTCCCCTAATTGTGGACAAATGAGTATGTCGTTCCCCACCTTTAATCCACCCAGGTCATAGTTGTTTTCTTAAAGAATATTATTCCCCTGCTCAAATATTAAATGGTTTTCCAACATGAACAAAATATAAAACACTCAACTGAACACGGAAAGCCCTGCAGGGTTGAAGCCCCGTCTTCCAGATGACAACACAACACTCACCTTGTAGCCTCTGCAAACTTCTCTCCCTCAAACAAAGCACAGGCATTCACTCAAATCATTTCTTTCAAAAGCACACATCTTAAAAGTACAGCTTGTTTTTATGTTCAGCTAAAATTTTACTTTCTATAAGAAGCTTTTCTAGATATCCCAGTGAGAATGGAACCCACATTTTAATGGCATGCTATTTGTACCTCTATGATAACTCTTTTCATATGGTGTGTCCAGGTCAGTCTGTTCTCGAATGTGCCTGATTTCCTCCCAACACAGGGCATGAACCCTTGGAAAGTAGAGACCATGGTGCCTTATCTCTGATTCTTCACATCTCCTTGCACTTAGTATGAGCTCCCCAACCTGCTCCTCTATCCCTCCCCCCATAAAAGCTTAAATAAATTGTCAAAGTACTGGATCTTCTTTATTCCAAGGCCAAACAATGTCCTGACCAGTTGCCTCTTTTATTTTCCCCATGCCTGCACAGCAATGCCATCTCTTCTTTAGTCCAGACCTGTCACCAGCCACACGGATCTGCACCAGAGGGAGAGCCCTGCTTGTCCTGTGTCCTGTGTCATTGACCCAACTCCCTTCATCTCCATCTAAAATATTTTCCCACTGCTTAAAATTTAACCTTAGAGATTCAGTACTTCAGATATTTAACTTTCAAAGCTTTTTATTAAAATACAAATAACCTCATGAGAACTGATACCTTAACTTAAACCATTATCAGCCACTGTTCTAGCAAGGACTATTGGAAAACAGGCTGAGAATTGGGCCATTTCTTAATAGGGCAGGGAATGTGCAGAGAGGGCAAACAGGATATGGTATTTAGTACAGAGGGAGATGTTGGGGGTGGTGGGGAGAAAGTACCAAAAATAAATATTCAACTTCCTTATTATTTGAGACAGACTAGATCTTCCTGAGATGGTGCCTCTGTGTGAAGCAATGTTTTAAGATCCTAAGATATATATCCATTGCAAATGAATAATGTTAGCAAACTGAGTTGAGACTCATACAGCTCGAATAACCACAAAGTAATCAAGCTTTAATTATAAAAGAGCCCAGAGATTGGAGTAAAACCCACGACTGTACAGGACACCTTCCCATCAAGGACTTAGCTGCTATTGTAAACTGTAGGCAGGGGAAAGCAAGCCTTCTAAGTAGGCTCAGACGATTCCTGGTGCCTAGGAATAATCCGCACTGCACCACTTTTTCTCTAAATGCATTGGGTAGGGTTTTGAAAATCTCCATAAACCTAACACCCTGGACATCAATTCATAGAAGTAAATGAGAGAACAGGCTCTGGCCAAGGCCTCAGGGTCTCTTCCAAAAGCTGGGCAATATATCCACAATGAGGAGGGGAATGTGAAGTGCCTGAAAAATACTGTGCTTAAAATGCCTCTTTCTCTGTAAATGGGTAGAGCATTGTTGAGAAGCCTGCTCCTAGGTGTGACAACTGAGGTCACTGAGGACTGGATGTCACTATGAGCCCTCAGGGTCTTCTCTGAGGAAAGCAATGAAATGGTCAATCTCCTGCTCCTTTGCTGGAATATTTATTGGATGAATCTACAAGAGTTCAGCTATAGGACATGAGCAAAAACCTTCTATCAATCACTTTTGATCCTTAAAAAGAGGTAAAAAGGCTAGAGGCTCAAAACAGCTAAAGATTCCTACCTGACCCAGAGCTAGGAGCAGTACAGCAAGCATATGGGTAATTTTTAAGGCTACTTTTAATTGTGTGTGAAACCCCTTGAATAGTTCTCTCTCTCTCTTGGGTATCCTGAAATTTCTATCTCATTAGAATGTGGAAAAAAATTCAAGTTCTATCTTCCCCCAGAGAGAGAGAAGAGGCAGCCACAAGTTTTACAAACCTAGAGTTTGTACATGCAGCCAAGTTAGACTGTCTTACTGTTGCAGGTGATAGTACTGGATACCCGACTTGAGACTTGATAAAATCATTGTCAGGTAACATTTGCAAGAACACAATTGTGTGAGATGGTGTGCTAAGTTAAGCAGACTGAATTATGCAGTTTTAGCTGCAGGCCTCCAGTGCCTACAATCTAAGGCAAGAATGTGAGTACATAAGAAAGGCAAAATAAAAATGGCAGACCAAATTAAAATGGTCCAAGTAACTGCTCTGCCTTTGTGGATTCTTCATCCCCTGTCATCCACCCATCCCCCAAAAGCATATCCCAATCCTGGTGACCAAGGTGGAGGTAAAGCCTGCAAGAACAGTCCAGTAGCTGCTGAGATGCTCAAGGTTGGGAAGGACTTTGATGCTAGTGAAATCCAATCCCCATGGTATCCTTGAGCATCCTCTCCAATAGCTTTACCAAGCAGTTACTTGACCCGTGTTCCAACACTCCCAGGGGCTGGGAATCCATCACTTTCTTACACACACAATCAAACTATGTATTTGGGCAAGTATAACAGGAAATTCTTCCTTGTAAGGACAAATCTACTTCCTCAGAACCTGTTGTTTCTAGTTTTGTCTCTCAGGACCACAGAGAATACATCTACATTCCTCTTCCATAAGATATTCCTTCTAATATTTGAGCACTGCTGTCTCAGCCATTCAAGTCTTTTCTTTGGCTACACAGCCCTATTCCTCCAAACATCCAGGTTTCATTTCCCCACTGCCATTCAGTTTCTCCTGAATGCGTCCTTGTTGCTTCATATTTGTCTTAACATACATTCCTCAAAACTGAACGCAGTATTCCAACTAAGGTCTAACCAAGGCAACTAGAGTGGGGTTCTCCCTTCCCCCATCATAAGCACTTCTCCCAAGACTGGCTTTTTCTTAGCCACAGCAAACTTAACTCCTGCCAAGTGGAAGCAGCCATTCTGAAGTAGCCAAATCAAAATTCAAAACCGTTATTTATTACCAAATAATGATATCCTTCCCTCTTTTATCCCTCTCCTAAAGACCATCCATAAGTCTCACTCCACAAACATAAAAGCTTTAAAATATTGGTAAAGTTTTCTGTTTTGCAAATTCCTTTTAAAAAGCTGAAAACTATTTGATTTGCCCAAGATTCTTCAAAATACCCCAGGTCAAAATTGTCAAAACACTATGCAAGTTGGTGAGCTAATTACATAAACCTTTAAATCCCATAAAGGGATACCAAATAAGTTAAGCCATTAAATGTCAAATGGAATCCTGATGAATTAATAATAAAATGTAGAGGAGAGAGTGCAGGTCTGCCATGAGAACCACCTGAGTTTAAATCTCAGTCACACTAGTAAAGAGCTGTTGGCCAGGGCACCTTGTTCTAAACATCACTTTCCTTCCCTAGAAATGGACAGAATTCTCCCATCTTGCCATGTCCCTACATAAAGTGCTTGATCAAGGCCTGGTCTGTGGTAGACAGGCAGCGAACGGTGTTTCCCCTCACAGCACAGATTATTGTGGTTTTCCTCTCGTTTCCCTTGATAAGTCACTAGCTCTTAGAGAAAGGAACTGAGACCTATCTCCCATATCCTCAACAGCTAACGTGAATACTCTGGTTTCTCTTTAGATCGTATAAATCTTTTGCTTTTCTCAAACTACCGTAAGTAGAGACACACATTCTTCTTGAACATAAATGTGAGCATCTGCTTTCAGATTCAGTCATATATCATACAGAAGTAATCACGTTGCTCTTCTGGCCCCTCCTTTTCACAAGGGATATTTGAAAATTCCCAGGGAATATCTAAGATTATCTACTATAAAAACAATAGGCTCTCCTCACGTCTCAGGCAGTCATGTTCAAATGATGCTCTGAGTCTCATCTATTTGGGAAGCAGGTTGACATTGGCATTTCTAATACTTTTAATGTCGATCCAATTTTAAGCTCTATTTCTCTGCTAAAGTGATGGTGTTCCGAGACGTGGCTGAAACAGGAGAGGCAAGGGGAAGCTGATGGAGAATGCCGACATCTGATACCTCCAATTTCTGATTTATGGCTCAGCCACCCAAAGGAAAGTTTTGATGGTCTCCAGTGTCTACCCTGAGCAATAAAATTAAGAGAGTTCCCTCCCACACTGCCGCAGCCAGGCTGAGGTAATTGTGACTGTTATGGCTTTAGCAATTTGAGTGGGAGAAGATAAGAATTCTGAAAGAGATTATTTACTGGAAAGCATCCCAAATATCGCATTAATCTGCTTTTCATTTGGCAAGCTTTCCTTTCATTAAAAATGCCATGCTCTGTGGCGTATGTCAAAGCACAAGTGCCTCTGAGAAAGCAAAGCCGAAAAGTGGAAAGAACTTGGGCTCTGGAATGAGTTAGACTGAGTTTGATTCCCAGGTGTGGTACTGACTCACCCTGGAACTGTGGACAGTTTTCCTGAGCCTATTAGCACCCCAACTTTCTCACCTGTAAAGAGAGGATAATTGTCCTGTTGTGGTTTATGAATAATTGAGATCAGCCCTGGGACCTTGGGCATATGTTTCTTTGTTTGCTTGTATGTTTAGACTTTATAGCTCAGATGGTCATCTTCAAAATGAAGACCATAATAGTACTAACTTCGCAGAGTTTGTGATGAGGATTTAAATGAGCAAATATGTGTAGACTGATTAGAACAGAGTCTGGCACAGGGTAAGTGCCATGTAAGGGTTTGCCATCGTCGTCGTCATCATCATCATCATCATCATGAAGGATTAAAGGACACACGGAAAGGGCGACTTGCACAGTGACTTGCACCTGGCACCTCAGGGGTGCTCCATCCATGTAAGGGCTAACACCTCCCCACACCTGGAAACTTTGCACTGGGCTCTGAAGAAACTCCTTGGGTGGGAGGACTTTTTCCACAATCCCATACTCAGAATTTCGGAGAAAGAGGCACAATGTAGATCAAGCCAGTTCACGAAGAAAGAGAGTGAGGGCAGTGGAGGAGGAGAGTCGTAGGGGAGATGGAGAAGGGGTAATCTGGCAAGTCTACAGAAAAGAAACATTGCAGGTGTTTGGACACCCAGACGACTACAGTTCGTTCATTTGTTTCCCCAAATCATGCTGCCATTTAAATGCTACCTGGTTGAGAAACACCTACCCACAGGGTTCAGACTGTCAGGTGGCACCTGATCCTCTTTGAGGTTTTGATAAAGTAAACAAGACAGGGGCTCAGATGGTTTGAGGGGTGCCAGGATGTAAAGAGAGGATGGCTCCTGAGAGGATTCCTGGGAGTCCCACGTCAGAGCAGGGATGAGTCACCTCCCTGTGGACGGGGACACAGGGCACTGCAGCCAGACACTTGCTGCCCACGGTGCCAAATTCAGCAGGTTTTGCCTACCTTGGTTAATGTTAAACACCGATTTTAGATCCCACTTTAGATTTGTTTTGTTTTGTACAGACAACATCACCGAGTTGCTGGGAATGAGAGTCCTCTCCAGCTGTTTAGCGTCACTCACCAGCAGAGGGAAGCAGGATGTGCCTCAGCTGGTTGGAAATATGGAACTGTTTGCACCGGCTTCCTTCAGTTCCTTCCCTTTAGTCAGAGATGTGGATCTGACTGAAGGAGTTTTGCATTCCAAAGCAGTTTTCACTTCTTGAGCTAAGGATTTAAAAAAGATTCAATTAAATCTAAAGAAATAAGTCAAGAATATAAGAAAGAAAGACCAGAAACTAGAAGGGAAAAAATCAATCCCAAGTCAAGTACAAAATATCGATATTTTGGGTGCCCTAAGCTTGAGTCTAGGGTCTCTTTCATGGTAGAATTCCAGGCCCCTCTGGAAGCTATTAGGTATTAGTCTGCCAGGAAATACTTATAAGTATTTTCATGAGGAACCAAGAGAGAACAAAGTAACAGTCTTAATATAGTGTTTAATATATTGCCTCTTTGTCCATGGCCTACGTGCCCTTGTGGACTCACAACTCAGTGCTTACAAGAGAGGGCTACGCTTCTACAACTAAACAGGAGGTGTACTGAGCGCCCTGAAGCCCATGCATCCCCAAAAGGGGAAGACAGCGTCATCCCACTTCTGCCTGGCCCACATCAAGTACTCAAGAAAGCACTCAGAGGCAGAGGAAAGAATGGTACCAGGAGAGGCTACCCCCTGAGAGCAAAATCCGTGTTCCCTCTGAAGGCACCCAGTCTCCAACACGGGGACTGGAGCAGAGGCGGAGACACAGATCACAGACCCACCGGTGGTGTGGACAGAACTGGACAGCACACAGGTGGCAGGCCCTAAGGACTCTCTGCTGGGTGTGACTGAGAGGACATGGGGGTTTGTACCAGCCAAAAGGATGAAAATCTAAACCTACAGGTTATTACCATGCATGTGACCACTTTTAAAACTCCAGACCAGCCCTCCTTGTGTGGCTCAGTGGACTGAGTGCAGGACTGCACACTGAAAGGTCCCTGCTTTCATTCCAGGTCAGGACACATGCCTGGGTTGGGGGCCAGGTCCCCACTCAGGGGCGTGTGAGAGGCCACTGATCGATGTATCTCTCACACATCGATATTTCTCTCCCTGACTTTCTCCCTCCCTTCCTCTCTCTCTAAAAATAAGTAAATAAATAAATAAAATCTTTGTGGCCTGAGAAACTGAGCTGACATTGTTTTATCACCGCCTTCTGTTCCTTTCATGCCGTTTAGTCTGCGCACAGCGCTATCATGAGGATCCCCAGTGGGCTGTGTTCATCCCGACGAATTCTCTCCTGCTTCTGGTGCTCCCCGTAAAAGAAATATGATTCTTGATTCTTAGAATTTAATTATGTTCTGCTCTTCATACATTAAAGTAATTCAAACTATTGTACCACTGGGATATGCGATTTGTGTTACTTTTGTTACAAGTACTGAAAATTATCCATTTTCTCCATCAGGGTCCCTTGCAAACCGGCATCCACACATGAAAAGTAGCAGGTCAGGGTTAGGGGCACAGTGTGTATGTATGAAAGATTTTCTCTGCAAAGAAGCAATAAAATATAAAAAACCATTAAATCAATTAAACAAGGAGGCCATTAGACTGAGGTGATTCTAATACCTCAGCAGCTTATGTAAGCAAACCAAAACCCAAGCCTGTAAATGCCTAAGGTAAAGAAATCGAAATCTAAGGACAACCAATTACAAGCAGCCAACTCAACTCTCCCAAATAATGTAAATAATGCAAATGCTTACACACCAGCCAATCAGATAATCCCCTGCTTTCCTTACACATCTTCTCTATAAAATCTTTCCCCTGGTTCCTATTAGTGGAGCTCCTAGCCACTTTACATGTGGCACTGTCCAATTCAAACAGATTTTTGCTCAGAAAGACTCAAGAATTTTAAGATGCCTCAGTTTATCTTTTAACAGAACAAGCAACACTAGTCCAAAAGAACAAAAAAGAAATGTTCATTAATATTAGCTAGGTCCCAGACTTAACCTGCCTGCACCTCAGTTTCTTAGTGGGCTTAAAAAAACACCTTGCAGAGAAGTTCTCCTACGTCTCTCTTCAGGGTTCTTATGAAGGCCAAAAAGAGATTATTTGAAATATTTTTTAACCTGTAAAGAATCATAAAAATTAAGGGCTGTCTACTCTGTTGGCATAATGGAACTTTGTTTTCAGTAAATTAAAATGCCTACTTCCCTAACTGTTTTATGAAATAACAAAATTCAGCCAAGTAAATTTACAATCTAATTGGCTATATTAAGCAATTCATGAATCAGGCAGCATCCCATCTAGTAACAAGGCCCCTCTGAGGGGTTTTACAGCATGCAGGTTTTTAGAGGAAGAAGGGTAGGCCAGGGAGCTATCTGCAAAAGAAAAGAGAGGATTATTTATAGACCAGGCCATCATCTTTTGTGGGGAAGGGGCCAGCAAGGGTTTTACTGTGAAGAGTGGCTCTTCTTTCTGCACAGGTTGGAAAAGGTCCATCTGACAGATTACCTCATTGGTGTTGACCAGAAAATCCAGACTGGTGGATTACGATTAAATTTCTGGTGAAAGTTAAAAGTGCAGTAAGGTCGGGTAGTAAGTCTACGTTAGTTATCATGGGCTTTAGGCACAAGGCACACCATTTGGGACATGTGGCTTTCTTTTTAACATTGTGACATTACAATTTAAAAATCTATAAAATATACAATTCCAGCTCATAATTTCTATGTGATTGCATGAAGTACAGAGGGCAAGAAAAACACCAACTTCCCTCACAGTTTCTGGGCAGTTTTAGCTTACAAACAAAATCTTTGAGTGACGCTGTATTATAATATCTGACATGAAGCTTTCTTTCAGAGAGCAAACAAAGTATGTGCCAGTACTAAGTTGATCTTGTCCCTGTCATCATAAATGCACATGGGCGTCTTCTTACTGAACTTTGCAAATCCATATGCCACCAATGTAGTGGAAGTGGCCACATATACCAAAAGTATGACTAAAAGGAAGCATCCTTCCCATGAAAAAACCCCGTGTCTTCTAGTGAGCAGAATAAGGAAATTAGAGTTGTGGGCGGTGACGGCAGAAGAAGTAGGTCATCCTTTTATACCCCATTTCCTCCCAAGTTTCATGTTAATAGAAGCTGAACTTTTTTGTCCAAAAAGTAAGTTTCCATATTGCCCAGGGGGAATGATGTTAAGTAATTTAAATATTTCTCAAATAACTTTCCTTAATGTCCTCTGTAACTGAGAAATCTCACAGGCCTGCAAATCTTAGCAAAGCCATTGTTTCCAGCTCTAAATCCTGTCTTTGGGTTTGGGTTTCTCTCTTCCTTTATGGAGGAATAATATTTTTAATCCAGCTGTTTTTCTTGTTATTCAGGGGACCAGGCCTGTTCTGAATAAACATAATCCTCCACTTCAGGCTCTCCGGCCTCACGTTCTCTTTCTCATCCCTGCTAGAATACGAGGTTCCTCACGTTCCAAGACCCGTGCGGTATGCAGAGGAGATGCTGTGGGGTAGGACAGTTTGCTTCTGAAATCTTAAGCTCAGGGTCACCTCACAGAGGATGCTTCAGCTCTCTGAGTCAGGTCCCCAACTGTAAATCATGGACAGCAGTGACACTAGTAGGAATGAAATAAGACCACTCATTGACCCCGCCTCTAGGAAGGCTCTCCCGGCCACGCCCCCTCCCTTATTGAGAACAACCCACTCCCCACCTTGTGGCCCCACTCTGGTGTGAACAGACTTTGAACACAACATTTTAATCCACTTTCTTGTTTATATTTCCTTCTCCCTTTACCAGACTAAACACTTCTACAGGGCAGGAACATGGCAATATTTATTTTAGGAATTGCTAAATCATGCTTGCTAATGTTTGTTACTTAATGAGCTCAAGGTAATATGTGATGAAGTGTTAATTTGTTAGTTGACTAGGTGATGGATTGAATGAATGCTACAGATGAAAGCACCTTATAGACCTCCAATAGCTAGACAAATGTAAGGTACTGTTACACGGAATTTCACAAATTAGCTTTGAAATTAAAGTAATTAGTCAATTGCTCAAAGTCAGGAGGTAGCAGACCTGATAAATGGTCTCATTTCATGGCATCCTTAGATTTTGTTTGTTTATTTGTTTAATCCAGACAGCTACCAAAGATTCACATACCCTAAAATAATAATACGCTAATAAAAACAGGCCATCCATCAGAAATATTGAAAAATATTCTGCTGGTTAAATTAGTGTTGCCTCTTGGAGATGCAATGATGAAATAACATACCTTAAGTTGTTCCCTGGGTACGTACTGGTGTCCTGGTGAGATCGTTAATACTGTCACCAACACTAAGCACCTAGTGGCCTGTCCTCATATGCCCATTTTGTTTGTACCAATTGCTCTGGTGTGAGAGAACTTACAGAAAGTATTTGGGGTTTTTTTTACACTATTCAATTCATAAATACTAGAAAACAGCTACATGTTGGCTAAGTACAAGAACTGAAAACAAGGATTTCAGGATAGGGCGTGGGTTGCAAGAGGGTCTTGACAAGAACACAAATACCATAATCAAGGCAGAATGTAAACGCCATAGACAATACTTAACTCCTCAGTGCTAGGGATCTAGAGGCAGAGAAATAATAGGCAAAAGAAGATCGGAAAAGACTTCATGGAGGAGGTGGCATCAGTTTTAAAAGTTAAGCTTCGGATGTCATTTCAATCCACGTACTTATGGAGATCAGTGTGGCAGGGCTGGGGAGGTGGGGTTCTGAGGGGCATGATGCTGTACAGAAAGTGCAGAAGGGAAGACCAGCTCCACGGCTGTCTCTGATGCTCATTTCCAGTCCATTCCATCTGTTCCTGGTAATAACCAATTCAAGATTAGGCGCATTGCATGTAAAATAACACTAATATTATTACTGCAAGTGTCTCTCACTTTTCACTGCAGCAATAAATACTATATTGAGGTAATGGATCAAATACTGCATTTATATAACATTCCTAGGGAAATTATTCAAAATTTGAAATATACGTTGGGTAAACTGGAATTATATTTTATTTATTTTTTATTGGAATTCTAAACAAATAATTCTCAGCCTTTTCTGAAACTTATCTGTGCTTAACATGGAAAAAAACGTTTAATTATCATAGCATAACATTTTGCCAACTTCTACATCTTTTGGTCCTTGCCAAATTCTGATGTCTAGCATTAGAATTAACTTCTTTGAAGTATTTTTAACAGCTGGGAAATGCAGATGCATAACTGTAGAACATGTCTGAATTCCCATCAAACTTTAGCACAGCCTCTTCAATCTGTGATAGAAATAAAGAAATGGTTTAAAGGGATGTCTTCCAAACTGGTGTTCTAGAGGATATTAATAGGTATTTCATTTTTTTAAATGGGACATGTTAGTAAAACAACATTAATTCAAATTTTTTTGTTTCATTTTGCTTTGTTTTAATCCATAAGACTTCTCACAATCATCAGCATGTTCTCGTAAGTTGTGAATCTCCAAAGGGACATATGTCCTCCATACTTATCTCACAATAAAACACTTTTAACCATGTCTATTAATTTCTAGAATGTTGTTTTTAAAACATAAAACTGAAAAACAACTTATCTAATGAATTATACTAGATTAAACATAATTCTGCAAGTCAGCTTTGGGAGAGCAGTTGACCTCCATAGAAATTTCTGCCTTCATCCAACAAAAAGCATGCCAAACATAAGCAAGACTAACAGCCAAAAAAATGTTGTATGAAATATGTGACAAATGCTACTTCGGCGATTCTTTCAAAATACCAAAACAAAAACGTAACTTCCAATATCAATCCCATGGAAATATCGAAATTTTCCTAAAGAACAAAACATTTGATATGCTAACAAATTTGACATGCCAATAAATCACATATTAGATAACCAGATACCCAAGCTACTTTATACAGGTTTCCTCACTTGCTGAACACCTTCCATCAAAATATCTACTTTAATAACCTACAAAAGTGCTTACATAAAATTCACTATTCAAATGAAAAGTTGCTTCAATGAACCTGCATATACATTTGCCAGAAAAAACATTGATGTGGCACAAAATCCTTAGTAAAATGTCCCCTCTTGGCTGTTCTCAAGACAGGTTTGGGGCCTGTGCACTCTGACAGAAGCGCTGTGCATTACCACGGTCACTCTCTCACATTGCTAAGAGAAACATCTACTGAAGGAGCAGAAGCATAGCAAGGCCCGCGAGGAAAGCAGGGCAACAAAGGTGGGAGAGCCCACATACTAGAGTAAAAAGGAGCAGCAATGAGGCTCATGAAGAGAGGTTAACTTGTGAAAGACCAGCTCGGCCAGGCACAGGTTCTCGTCTGCCATGTCTATGATCTTTTTAAATGCATAAAAAACATTTACAGATATTTGAAAATGTGGTTCCAGATAACTTTGCTGTGTTCTATAGGTATGAAAAAGGGACTTAGTGATTTGGTGGGAAATTATTTTGTGTTTTGCAGTGGGCTAGAAACCCCAATGGGATATATGCTACCCCTACTCAAAAATTTTACATCCAAGTTTTTTGCTAAGATTTGGATGAAGAAGGATGCTGGATTATGTATTTGACCCTATCCATGGAGTAGGTGATCTGATACCTGCCAAAACAGTTAGCACTTTTTCCAAGTAGATACTTTGGGAGTATGGTAACATGTAATATTACTCCAACAATAATGTCATTACTCAAAATATTTTTATTTTCAAAATTGTAATTAGGTAATACCAAATAAATTAAACAACTCTTAAGTTGCAGTGCAAAATGAAAGCACATTATTGTTTAAAAGTACAAAAGCAAGAAAACACAATATAAGCTTATCTATATTTTCAGTAGTTATGTGATGGGTAAATGCCATTTAAAAACATTTTCAGTCCTGGCAGGTGTAGCTCAGTGGATTGAGCACAGACTGTGAACCAAAGGGTTACCAGTTCAATTCCCAGTCAGGGCACCAGTAGGGGGTGCGTGAGAGGCAACCACACATTGCTGTTTCTCTCCCTCTCTGTCTCCCTCCCTTCTACTCTCTCTAAAAATAAATAAATAAAATCCTCAAAATAATTTTTCAATAGAAAAATGATCTATAAATCAGTTTACAGAGATTTAAAAATTAGTATTTAATACCAACTTTAGCTATAAATAACTGAAAAGAAAAAATTATTCTCCATCATGTTTTTGCTTCAACATCTATATCTTCTGTTCCTTGCCTTTTGGAGAAAAGATTGCATTGTAAGCCTGCCATCATTTTGGACAGGGACAAGGATCAAGAACCAAGAGCTTCCTTAATGGAACCTCTTTCCATACAAATCCTAGTGGAAGGAAAACCAACTTCCCAGAAATTCCCTGGTGTATTAGGTGGCGTGTCATGAAATAGGTGTCTTGAACATCTTTTTAAAATTGTCTTCAGCTTGTGACATAGACATTTAAATCTTAGTGGTGAAAATAGACGTTCAGAGCCAGATCTGGAAAATAAGGTTAAGTGGTCCTTAGAAATGATATTTTGATCAAATGGGGGGTCTCTTTATAAAATAATGACACCAAATTTCTTGTGTGACTTATGAAGTGGTTCTGAAATCAGTAGGATAGGAGACATTCCAAAGTGTTTTAATTAATGGCAGCATCATTAGAAAAGATACCTTTTTCCAAAATGAATGTGAAGAATAACATTTTTATGAACATTTAGATATGGTTGTTCAAAATAGCTCTCATTACTTTTTTTCCCACGTTTTTCAAAAATGACTAGTCAACTTAAAGTAAATCCCTAAAGAACTAGATACCTATTTCCATTCAAATGGAATATTTCCTTTTAAAGTATTGTTTTGAAGCAGAAATGACACTTACTCTGCCTGTTCGGCCTCCTTCCCATTTACAATGTAGGAAGGAAAAAAACCTAAGAGGAGATTCAAAAAAATAGACAAGGTCTGGGGGGTGGGGGGTTGGAGATGGGAGTCAGTAGGTAGATATTGTTTGATCTGGAGATCAACCAGATTAACAAGGCAAGGAGAAGATTGTTTCAGAATCTCCCAGTACCTCCAAAACAACCAGACAAATCTCTGATGGTTTTCAATCATGATATTTTCATTACTTGAATTTTGAGTAACCTTAAAACTACAGTCCTTTTGGCCTTGAGCAATATAACAATGGGCACTTAAGACACACGGACTCCAGTCCCATTCTGCCATAGGGTCTTGATCTACTGAGAACAGAGAACTCTTGTCTGTTTTGTTCATTAATGAATCTCAAGTACTAACAATATACATTTCTAGGTGCTCAATAAATATTTGAAATAAGAAGGTTTAATTTCTCTAAGCTTCCATTTCCTTATCTGTTAAATAAGGATACTAGCTTAGACCAAGAGATTCCAATCACAGGATGTACTTGCTGGTAGAGCCTCGTGTTTTTTCCCTCCCCTTTCCAATGGCATAAGTTCCTCTCCAAACTACCCCAAAGGGCTGATGGTCAGTGCTCTCTTCCTCATGCCTGATTACTATCAGCATTATCAACAGACACTTTGCTTTCATGAACTCAATATTTTTCATAAATAAAAATAAAGAGGAGCAGAAACTACTGGTTACCTACAGAATACCCATGCTTTCCTTCTTTCTCAGTAGCAGAACTCAATTTGGGGGACTGTACTATGTTCAGCTAAAAAAGACAAACAATATGTCCCCACCTTCTTTGTGGTTGCTATAGTTATGTGACTCATTTCTGGCCTAAGAAATTAAGTCGGTAAAATTGCCTAAAAGAATAACAGAATCAACTGACAGTGCTGCATTCTGGTGGAAACATGGGGGCAATGTGATGCTGGAAGGAAGATAGCCATTCAGGAACCTCAAGTAAAACAGTAAGAAGGGATCAAAAGAAGCCCTGTCTGGTAAGGCTTCTGCTAAGCAGACGTCGTGAGTAACAGTAAGGAGCACAAGAGGATTACTGGGAGGGTAAAGATAAAAAGCAGATGAGGGAGAAATAAGATTGGGCAAAAAAAGCCTTCCGATTTTATTACTTGAAAAATCTGATTTGAACACCTAAATATATAAAGCAAATATTCACAGGCCTAAAGGGTGAAATTGACAGCAATACAATAACAGTAGGGGATTTTAATACCCCACTTACATCAAAGGATAGGTCAGCCAGACAGAAAATCAACTAGGAAACATTGGCCTTAAATGATACATTAGAACAGATGGACATAATAAATACATAAAGAACATTCCATAGTAAAAACAGCAGAATACACATTCTTCTCAAGTACACATGGAATTCTCTAGGACAGACCATATGCTAGGCCACAGAACAAGTTTCATTAAATTCAAGAAGACTGAAATCATATCAAGCATCTTTTTCAACCACAATAGTATGAAACTAGAATTCAATTACAAAAAGAAACTGGAAAAATCACAAATATGTAGAAATTACACAACATGCTATTGAATAACCAATAGGTCAATAAAGAAATCAAAGAAGAAGTCAAAATATGTCTCTTGACACATGAAAATGGAAATACAACTTATTAAAATCTGCAGGATGAGGCAAAAGCACTTCGAAGGGGGAAGTTCATAGTGATACAGGGCTACCTCAGGAAACAAGAAAAACTTCAAATAAACAATCTAAGTTTACATTTCAAGGAACCAGAAAAGAAGAACAAATGAAGGATAAAGTTAGTAGAAGGAAGAAATTAATGAAGAATAGGACAAGATTAAATAACAGAGACTAAAAAGATAATAGGAAAGATCAATGAAACTAAGAACAGATTCTTTGAAAAGATAAACAAAATTGACTTACCTTTAGCTAGACTTACTATGAAAAAACGTGAGAGGGTTCAAGAAAATAAAACCAGAAATGAAAGAAAAGTTATACAACTGAAACCACAAAAATACAAAGGATCATAAGAGACTATTATGAACAATTATATGCCATCAAATTGAACAACCTAGAAGAAATGGATAAAATTCCTAGACATACACAATCTGCCCAGACTAAATCATGAAGATATAAGAAATCTGAGTAGAACAATTACTAGTAAGGAGATTGAATCCCTAATCAAAATCCCAACAAACAAAATTTTGGGACCAGACAGCTTCACTGGTGAAGTCTATCAAATATTAAAAGATTTGCTACCAATCCTTGTCAAACACTTCCCAAAACCGAAGAGAAGGGAATGTTTTCTAACTCATTTTATGGGTCCAACATTATTACCCTGACACCAAAACCAGACAAGGATACCGCAAACAAAGAAAACTGTAGGCCAGTATCCCTGATAAACATTGATGCAAAAATCCTCAACAAAATATTAGCAAACTGAATACAACAATACATTAAAAGGATCATACACCATGATCAAGTGGGATTTATTCCAGGGATGCAAGGGTGACTTGACATTCACAAATCAATCAATGTGATATACCACATTAACAAATAAAGGATAAAAATCATGTGATCATTCCAATAGATGCAGAAAAGGCATTTGACAGCATTCAACATCCATTTATGATAAAAACTCTCAACAAAGTTGGTATAGACAAAACATTCTTCAATATATAAAGTCCATGTATGACAAGCTGACAGCTAACATCACACTCAATGTTGAAAACCTGAAAGCTTTTCCTCTAAAATCAGAAACAAGACATGTATACCCACTCTTGTCACTTTTATTCAATATAGTATTGGAAGGCCTCGAGCAATTAGATAAGAAAAAGAAATAAAAAGCATCCAAATTGGAAAGGAAGAAGTAAAATTCTATTTACAGGCAATATGATGTTATATATAGAAAACCCTAAAGACTACACCAGAAAGCTATTAGAACTAATAACAAATTCAGTGAAGTTGCTGGTAGAAAATCAACACAGAACAATTTGTTATGTCTTTATACACCAACAACAAGCTATCCAAACAAAAAAATTAAGAAAATGCTCCCATTTACAACTGCATCAATAAGAATAAAATATAGCTAGGAATAAATTTAATCAAGGAGGTACAAGACCTACACACTCTTAATTATTAGACATTGATGAAAAAATTGAAGAAGACACAAATAAGTTAAAGGATATTTTGTTCCAATAAATTGGAACAATTAATATTGTTAAAGTGTCCAAAGCATATACAGATTCAGTGAAATCTCTGTCACAATTCCAATGCCATTTTTCACAGAAATAGAACCAACAATCCTAAAATTTTTATGAAACCACAAAAGACCCCAGGAGTCAAATAATCTTAAAAAAGAACAGCAAATTTTGGAGCACCCCACCCCTGATTTCAAACTATATTACAAAGCTATAATAATCAAAATAGAATGTTATTAGCATCAAAACACACGTAGAGAGCAGTGGAACAGAAGAGCCCAGAAATAAACCCACACACATATGGTCAATCAATTTATGGCAAAGGAGGCAAGAACATACGATGGGGAAAGGCAGTATCCTCAGTAAATGGTGTTGAGAAAACTGGACAATCACATGCAAAAAAAGATAAAACTAAGTTACTGTCTGACACCATACACAAAAATTAACTCAAAATGAATTAAAGACTTAAATTAGAGGAGCTATTGCATGGGCATTAGAGCAAGGATTTTTTGATAACTACTCACATTAAAGAAACTACCATGGTCTAACTTCTGGATTCTTAACTGCATCGTCAGTATTAGAAATGCTAGAGCCCCGAATTCCAGATAGCCTTGAGAAGCACACTTCAATCTCTCTTGATTTCAAATTCCTTCTTTACAAAATGAGGGGGTAGGATTATGTACCACTTCAAGTATTTATAACAGGGGATTTAATGCTCAGAATGAGTTATTCAGATGATAGAGAAGCTAGAGCCAATTAGGATAATGTGGTAACCCCAATATTGGGAACAGCAGGAAGCCAATACTACCTCTAGGCTGCAGAACAAAGAGAGGAGGCTGAATTGCTGGAGCTCAGGAAAGTCCATTAGCCAACAAGGGCTGGAACCATAATGGCCCTGTAAAATAGAAGTTAGAGCCATGACGTAAAAACAGGAACATCGACCAATGGAACAGAACAGAGAGCCCAGAAATAAACCCAAATCTTTATGGTCAGTTAATATTCGACAAAGGGAGCAGCTACATAAAATGGTGTCACAATAGCCTCTTCAACAAATGGTGTTGGGAGAACTGGACAGCTACATGCAAAAAAATGAAACTCGAACACCAACTTACACCATACA
>CM052540.1:117419528-117453472 GCA_028533065.1 Trachops cirrhosus
CTGACATATAAACATGAAAGTTTACTTAGATAAAAGGCAAATGAATACCAAGGCAATTATTCATACTCACAATCTTTTTATTCATCAAATGGTTCATCAAATGGTGCAATTTTAGCTGATTTAAAATAGTTCAGAATTGTATAATTAATACAACCCATGTCCATCACATCTGCTGACATGATTTCTGACAGCTGTATTCAGTACGAGTTAATGTATGTGTGTGCCCTTGTTTGATCATTTTTTTTAATTCAACCAAAAGTTCCAGGCAGCCAGAGCCCAGAGGTTAGGTAGCTGCGCTGGTCTGAGAACCTTTCCCTGGCAGCTGGGCCAACATACCACATTCCCTCCTGGATGTAATAGCCTCCATTTCTCCAGGGTGGTGCCTGTACCCTTCCACAGTGGTAGAGCTCCCAGAAGGTTCAAGGGAGGTTGTATAATGGTCACACTTGTCATGCCAACATTTTCAATCTCCACCAGGCCATCGGGGGCTCTGATTCTTGGTTAGGGAGTTATTAACCCTAATTCTTACAGTCATGCAGATGATTCATAAGGGAGCCCACAACAGCTAAGAAGAACTTCCTAGAGCCCTACCACTTATCCATCCCCTGGTCCTTTTGGGGGACCAGACTTCTCAAGTAAAATCTCTGGGTGTCAAAAAGAAAGCAGCCAGATCTGAAATTCCTCACCCACTCAAGCAACAACTATTGTGTCTTGTTCTCTAGAAGCCCGCTGGGCATGAAGCATCGGCCAATGCTGCTCAAAACTTGCAGGTGAAGCCTGGCACTTGGGTTTGTTTGAGGATCATTTTTATGCCCCACTCCCAAAATGTGAATTTAAAATGATCCACATAAGTACAAACTCATGTTTTTCACCATCAGCCCAAGGAAATGCTGTCATTCATGAAAAAGAAGCCCCTGTTCCTGTCTGTCAGGCTTTCCTGCTCCTCACCCAGCGTTCTGGCCACGGGATGACAGCACCTGGCTCCAGGGGGCACTGTGACAGCTGAGTGAAGAGACTCACACTTCAGTCTTCGCTGCAAAAAGCCCACCCAGCAGAAACAGGAGCACTCATCAGTTAGGTGACAAGCTAGGTGACAAGCAGGATTTTGCTCATGTCTTAAAAAATATACTCTCATATACCCCACCTCAACCAACATAAGAATTTAGGAAGGAGTAAATATATGACCAGTTGTCAGATTAAAGAGAGAAATCCATGAAGCTAGCTGGAAACTTTATCTGAGAAGGAATTTTTTTTTTAAGGAAGGCATTTATTTAAGGCAATAAAAGGTGTCTATCTTCTTTACACTTAACATTTTAGAGGTTGGAAGATTAAGGTTTTGGAGCAAAAATTATTGCTATTCACCTAGATGCAACTCATTGTTTTTTAGTGAACTCCACCCTCTCACAGATATTTAAGGAGGCCTATTATAATGTCAAGCTCTGATCTCTTTCCTGAAAGAAGGCAAGAGACATAAGAACTACCTTGATAAAATGGCACTGAGTCACAGCAGAGCCAGCCTATCCATCCGCCCTCAGGGGAACTACAGAGACAGAAGGAGCAGACACTAAGTCTGAAAAGGACAGAGGTAAAGGGACAGCTGAGGATTCAAATCTCATGATAAGCTCACTTTGCAGAAAAACAGGAAGTAGACTCTCTGATGAGGGAATTTCAGGTAGTTACTGCCATTCCAGGCTGGGGTTCTGCAATGGATTTCTCTCCCTGCCCATATTCCCCTTCCCTCCCAACCTCACCCTTTTCTCTGAGCAATGGAGATAATTAACAAGTGCCCCTGATGGAGGCCCTTTTAACCATTCCTTAATGTCTTTTCCAATTGAGTAAGCAAACAAAAATCTAGGGTTTTCTAAACTAGTTCAACATATGGACACCCCAAGCAAAGGAAATTTACACTTACGGCTACTGCCAATGGCCTTTCCACAGTTAAATGTGTTTTCTTAATCTTCTGCTGCTCTTTAAGTAGTCAGTTCTACAAAAATTTTCCCTTTGGTGAGAGTGCTGTGATTTGCAGCATGCCCAGGTAAGAGGCACTCTCAGGCAATGGACCTCACCGGGAGCCGAGTGGGCCCACCCCGAGGAGTAAGAGCAGCAGGAGCTGCAGCCGCTTCCTTCCACACGGATGCTCCAGGTAGACACGGGGAGAAAGCCTCCTTGAAAGAAAACATGGGGAGGAAAAGGAGGTCAGCATCTAAAAGCACTTAAGCACCAGCTTTATACCAAATAGAAAGGTAAAATAATACCATTTCAGAGATAAAAGTAAGACCTTTAGGTTGTCAGGCCCAACTTTCCTAACCTGGGCTTTCATTCAAGTCTACGAAAGTCTCCCTCGGCTTATGGGGGCACCCTGGAACCACCTGGGGAACTTTAAGAAAAGAATCTGGTGCCAGGTCCCACACCTAACCAATTCAATAAGGGTATCTGAGAAGGGAGTGGGGGCACACATTGAGAGATGTCAACACTCCCAGATGGTCTAATGCGACAGGAGGGTCGAGGCCCACTGGACCCCGCCATCCCCACCTTGATCAGAGGCGAGTTTAGAACACTTCTGGCAATGGGGAATTCACCGCCCTGCATGGGAATTTATTCTCTGTTAAGACCATTCAGGTTTGTAAGGGTTTTCCTTGAAATGAGGCTCAACCTGCCTGTTTCTGAAACAGGCACCGAATGGTTCTAGCTCAGCCCACAAGAGCCAACAAAAATCTACTCAGTGACACAAACCTGGAGGGACTCCTTCAATAGAACAATTGACAGGATGAGGGCAAAGTTGAGGCCAAATTTAACAAAATGAAATCCAACAGTTGTCTGCATTCTTTAACTTAGGGCTAAGAAACTACACTCAGAGAGGATGGGGGAGGAAGGGCTTTAGCAGCATGCATTGCAGGACAGATTCCCAAGTAGGCATGGAGGGCTGGGAGCAGTACCTCCATAACGGTCACGAGGGTGCAGTGGCTGCCCAGGCTGCTCCCACTCTCCCCCGGCTGCATTAACAGACATGCAATTCCAGAAAGAGGGATATGTCTGCAGTAAATAGAGCACTAACGGGGCCATGCTGCAAAAGAGATTGAGAGAAATATAGAGAAGAATGAACCCAACAGTGAGGAATTTGTAGATGTTTCCATTGAGGAACTTTTAGGGGGGAAGCAGATGAAAAAGTAAATATTAAAATAGGAAATAAGGAACTAGCATCTGAGTCTGTGTGCCATGCCAGGTGCCCTGCATGCATCAGGGAATCTTCGGGTAACCATCAAGACAGCTGCTGGGGTTACCTAATTATAAGGGAAGGCGTTTACCTGGTCTCCTTCAGAAAAGACTAAGGTAATTATGCTCCGTTGGTGGGACGCAGTGCATTGGTCCACACAGACCCCTCTCTAAATGTATTTACTCATTAACTCCTTTATTTACTCCGCAGTATATTTTTCAACTCTGCATGGCCAGTAGCATTTCTCTCCTCTTTATAGGCAACCATGTAGTCACCTCTTCCCCATTTTAATGTTTTCTTTTTCATCTGCTTTTTCCCTAACAGGTCTTTTATTTGAAATACTTAATTGTTGTATTTGTTCTTGTAAAATTTTGCACATGTTCTGTGAATTTTCTTTTCCTATACTTTGCCATTTTCCATCAAAGTCTGTACCTTTTTCTTGTTAGTCTGCAGTAGTGTTCTGTGTCTTCTAGCTATTAGTCCCTTGTTGGCACCATTCATGTTATTTATAGTCTATTAACATTCTAATCTTTATAATAACATTGCCCAGATAGAAGAATCAAAATCAGCTTTATTTTTCTCATGGATTTTACATTTGAAGTTTTATTTAATAAATCCTTCCCAACATTAAGGTCACAAAGAAATTTTCCATGGGTAGTTGCAGAATGGCCACGGGGATGTGAAGTGCAGCACAGGAAATGGAGTGGCCAAAGAACCTGTACGCATGACCCATGGGCATGGATATGATGTGGGATTGCCTGAGGGAGTGGGGGATGCTGGCTGGAGGAGGGCAAAAGGGGAGAAATTGGGACAACTGTAATAACATAATAAAAGGTAATTTAAAAAAAAAGAAATGTTCCTACATTTTCCTCTAACAGTTGTATAGTTTTGACTTTCACATTTAGATCTTCAATTTCTGAAATCCACCTTTGGATGTGGTATTATGACAAGATCAATTTTATTTTTCTCCATATAATGAGCTTTTCCAATAGCATCTACTGCACAATTAACTTGTGATGCCACCTTTATATTAATTTCCAATCAATATATGAATCTGTTCTTGAGCTCTCTATGCTGCTTCATTGGTCTATTTAACTGTCCTTGCACCAATATGACACTTTTTATTGCTATGACTTTGTAGTATGTCTTATTATCTGCCAGGGAACGTTACCCCATTTCCTCTTCTTTTCCAAGGCTGGCTTACTGTGAAAAAGTTCTGGGGATCTGCAGTACAACACTGTGCTTATAGTTAACAATACTGTACTGAACACTGAAAATTTGTTCACATAGCCTGTGCTATCCCGCAGCTGTATGCAAAACAGCACCCCCAGCTGCCCCTGGTTCCTCCAGTCAAGACGCTTCCCTGTCTTGGTCTGTCTTTCACCAGCTTCAAGTCCCCAGTGTGTGATCACCAGCACCACAGATCTGAGGTCCCAGTGTCCTCCCAGCAGGTTGCTGTTCACCTTCCCAGTTTAGCAGCTCAGGCAGATCAGGTTCTCAGAGAATGCCTCAGAGATGCGCATTTCAACTAAGCCCAAGGAAAGACTTTCTGAGCCAGCTGCCTGAGGAGGGAGTGGTCACTAAGGAGTTATAACCTCACAAACTCACCTCAGGGAAGAGGGTGTTCACTCAGCCTGGTCAGAGGGAAGAGAAGCCTGCAAAGTCCCAGAATCCGCAGTCTATGGTCACTCCCAGTTCTGACATTTGGTAGTTCCCAGGCTCTGGGCATCTCTTTTCACTCCCTAGCCTCACCTTCACAGGTGTACTCCCCTTCCTTGTGCCTCAGTTTCCACTGATCAGGAGGTCCTGGTGTGACATTCAGTCTGCACCCACAACCCAAAGTTTTCAACCCAGAGTATAGAGCTTGTCTGCTGGGGAGGTAGGGGAAGAAGGGAGAGGAAGGACCGGGCACCCTGTGGCACATATTTGGGTACAGTGGGCATGATGCATCATCATCAAGTCTGGCTGGTACTGAGGGAGCCACACATCCCGGCAGAGAGGTGCACCCAAATACACACTCTGAACCTTACTACTGTATGTCCATAAAATGAGCCAGACAGTTTTTAATTTCTTCCATCATCTGGAATATTTAGAATGGGTTAGGAACAAACTGTTTTTTGAAGTTTGTAGAATTTACCTGTAAAACAATCTAAGCCTGGGGTTTCAGAATGGAGGAGTTGTTCAATGCCAGTTCAATTTATTTACTATTTATGGTTTTGTTCAAGTTTTCTTTATATTTGTGCTAGTTTTGCCATTTTATATTTTCCAAGGCATGTGTCCATTTCATCTAGGTTTTTAAGTTTGTTTGGACATAGTTATTCATAGTAAAGCATATAATTGGATAAGCAGAATGCAAACCAAAACTATCAGTCATGTGCATGAAGAGAGAGATGTTTAGTTGTTAGGTTAGTGAAAGGTCCTCGATGAGCTTCTACAACCAGGGGCCAAGAGTGGAGTTGTCTAGTTCAACTTCATCCCAGTGAGCTGCAATGTGGTGCCATCTAGTGGTAACAGTTCAGTCTGGCTTCAGTCTAGATAATTCTGGGACCCAAGCCTGGACCAAACTTCCAGGTCAGTGGCAAGAAGTTCCAGGAATTTCCTATTTAGTCGGTAGCCCAATGCTGCAGATTTGGGCAAAAGGGTCTCCTGCCCCCTTTGAGGCCTCTTTGAATGTTGCCTGCTACTGCTCCGCAACCCGCCCCACATGCCCACATGGCTCTCCCAGAAAAGAGAAAAGCTGAGCCTATGGTCATTTCAAAGTAGGGGCAGAACACATTAGCAGTCCCAAGAAATCAATGCCATGTTATTGTGGGACGCCATGGTACTCTTTTATTATTATTTTTTACATTCCTGCCACATCTGAATTTATTTGGCTATTTCTTTCTGTATTATTTTAAATTTGATCTTCTTTTCCTATCACTTTTGTTTAGAGTTTGTCAATCTCATATATGTCTTCTAAAAAAAGCTTTTGATTTTGTTAATCTTTCTATGCCTTTAATAAGACATAAATAGTTTTTATCAACATATAATTCATATACCATCAAACTCACCTTTTTAAAGTGTACAACTCAGTGGCTTTTAGTATATTCACAAGAATGTGCAACTATTGTCCCTATGTAACTCCAGAATACTTGCATTACCCTGCAGCCATCACTTCCCACTCCCCTCTTTCCCCCAGCTTCTGGAAGCCACTGATCTGCTTCCTGTCTCCACGGAGTTCCTATCCTGGATAGTCCACACAAACGGAATCATGCAATATCTGGCCTTTTACGTCTGGCTTCCTTCCCCTGGCATAATGTTTTCAAGGCTCACCCACGTTGTCGCACTCCTCAGTGCCTCTCCCTGTCTATGATGAAATAACATTCCATTGCATGGATATACCCTACTTTGTTCATCCATTCATTAGCCAACGGACATTTGAGTTTCCAGTTTTGGGCTATGAACATTCATGTACACGTGTTTGTGTGGACATGTTTTCGGTTCTTCAGAGTATACACCTAGAAGTCAAATGGTGGAGTCACGTGGTAAGTCCATGTTTCACTTTTTGAGGAACTGCCCAGCGTTTCCGCAGTGGCTATCCACCATTTCACATTCCCATCAACAAAATGAGTATCAATTGCTCCACATCCTAGTAGGTATGAAGAAGTGTCTCCTTGTGGTATTGATTTGCATTTCCCTAATAACTACTGATATTGTGCATTTTTATGTGCTTATTGGCATTTGTATATCTTTGGAGAAATGTCTATTTAAAGTCTTTGACCATTTTTTAATTGGGTTATATGTCTCTTTATTGTGGAGTTGTAAAAGTTACTTGTATATTCTGGATACTAGATTTTATCCACCACCTTCGATCGATCCCTGTGGCCTGGGTTTGACTGGTGGAGTAGGAGCGGCCACACGGAGAGGAGGCAGTCTCCCGCGAGTGTGAGCGCAGTGCTGGCGGAGCCGAGTGCAGGGTTGGGGCAGTGAGGTGGGGAGGGGGCAGGTCAGCTTGCACATGTCCTGGTCAGCTGTTTACCCCATCAGGGCGCTGGCATTGCCTGGACCTTACCAATCCCAACACTCAAAATTGGGGGTTTTGCTAAAATTTCTGTAATAAACCCCTTTTTTAGTCCAGGACTTTTGAGGGTATTCTTGATCCCTCTGTATTTCACCTGTAAAATGGAGGTATTATCCTTGAAGCACTGTCTTGGGGATTATATGATATAATGTATAGAAACACTTGGCTTATAGTGGAAATATTAGATCCTCCTCCCTTCATTTTAATGTGTATTCCCACATTCTGTCTCCCAACTTCTTAATCTCTTATATTCTCATTGCTTAAATATAATAAACATTTTATTCACATCCTGTAAATTACAAAGACTTAGGGTGGCCTGCTTTGGGAAGATGTACATTTGCTGAGTTAAATGGCATATGTATGCCTATATACCTCCAGCCTTCTAAAATAAGTTTAGGTCCTACCAGCTCTAAGTTAAAAGGTAGCCTTGATTTTTAATCACAGTTATGGTTATGTTTTGTCGCTTATCATTTGTTTCCCAGTAGGCATTGCTGAGTGGACTTTTACCCTGAAGCTTCAATAGTTAAAAAGAAGATTAACATAAAAGAATCCTTAGTAGAGCTCCAAGAAAGATATTTCATTTATTTCTAGACCACTAGTAGCAGAAAGTAGTTATTTTATTTAAAATATTCAAAAGACTATTATTTGTAAAATGACACATGGAAATCTGACTCACAATTTATTTCTAACACATGTACTGGGAAGAGTAAGTTATATAGTGGACACTTGAGAAATTGAGGAATCCTTTTTGGTCAGCATCTAATATGCTACTCAGCCTTCTAAAAAACAACTCAGTCTTTGCCATTTCAAAACAGTCTGATAGGGAAGTTCTTTAGCCACAGATGTTGCTACATTAGGAATGAATAGGTGAGTATATCGTACCTGTGCAAGAGGAAGGGTGATTTTAGAAAATGAAGAGTCCCACGTCCCCATGTCGAGGCATCCCCAAGGCCACTTCTTGGTTTGTACATTGTTTTTCCTTTATGCCTACAAAGGTCTTCATTTTCAAAAGATTTACATTTAGCTTGAGGTGAAGTTTGTTTGTTTGTTTTAATTTTGTATCCTTTTCATTTTGGTGTAACCCTGAGGTCAAAGGTTCACCCACCCTTCCTGTGGATGTGGCCAATTCCTCCGAATGGTATCTGGAGAAAGGGGGAGAACACGATTGCTCCTCTGTCCACAGTAGCCACTGAATAAGTTCTGATCATCACATTGATGGAGGACAACATTGATAAAATCCCACATTCCAGTTGGAATTCTGTACAGTAACAAATGAATTGACCTTAATCAGAAGAACAACTTCACATGTTCAATGATTTGCAACAGGGGATTCTCATTTAATCATATCTTACACTATTTAATTCTCATCATGGACCTTTTGCATAACTGATCCAAGGCTAAATGACTAAAAACCCCACGATTCTTTTCCCTACTGCTGTCGTTTCTCAGCTGATTTAAACAGAATTTCTGCAATTGAACATCGCCTTTACTGAAATTCAACAACTTCATCCACCCATATTTAATTTTTACATGCTTTCATTGGGATAAAATTTTATTTACTATCATCAACTAAGTTCCCTTTTAAGGATAGTAATTTACATATTGTCAACTTAACCAGTGTGTGTCTTGGTGTTTCCCAAAATCACACCTTTTCCTTTTCAAATCAGTATTTTCCTTCTTAGATTCAGGAATATTTTATACTAAAGAGGCAAGATATCACCAAGATTTATAGAAAAAATAAAATTTGTTGTTATGTTTGTGACCAATTTTAGCCACCAAAACTCAACCTCCTAGTCACTCATTCACTAACTGAGAAGTTACAAATCAAACTAATCTTCACCACCTCACCATGGGTCCTTCTGGAAATGTCACCTTCCTATTACTGGGATCCCCTGAAGGCATGTAGAACAGAGGCTTCCCAACTTGAGCACAAAGCAGAGTCACCACAAACTTTGTTAAAACAGACATCGCTGGCTGGTGTGGCTCAGTGGACTGAGCACCATCCTGTGAAGCAAAGGGTTGCTGGTTCGATTCCCAGTCAGGGCACATGCCTGGGTTTCAGGGCAGGCCCCTGGGTGGGGGCATGAAGGAGGCAACCAATCTGTTTCTCTCTCACACTGCTGTTTCTTTCCCTCTCTTTCTCCCTCCTTCCCCACTCTCTAAAAATAAACAAATAAATAAAAAAAAAAACCCAGACGGCTGGTTCAGTAACTCTGATCTGGGCCCAAGAATTTGCATTTCTATCAAGTTGATGCTGGTGTAGCTGGTTCAGTGACCATAATTTGAAAACCACTGCATAGATCCCTATTTTTCTCAACACATATCAACTTTAAAGAGTAAGATGAGAAAAATTGCTAAAACCTTGAAGGATTCTAGTTGGTGCAGTCTGCCTTCCTAGGCAAAGAGCAGTCTGCACCAACTAGAGATGGTGCATAAGTCACTCCTGCTGAATCTCTGGCCTGGATTCTGGACCCTGCTCCCTTGCCTAGATTTTCAGAATTTTCCAGACTCCCTCTGCTTCACAACTAGACTATTGTTGCCCTTGTCTCAGTATCATGGCATTATTGTGATATTTCTTCTGTTATGAAAGCCTTATGAAGAAAAAATTAGCCCATTTTCTGAAGGCGGCTGAAAACTGATCAGGTCACAGTTGCTCTCGAGAACAAGTCTTTCTAAGAGTACAATATGCATTAGCAATCCAGGAAGTCCCCGTACAATTTAAAACATCTCCAAACTCATAGGGCGGGGAAGTATCTCATATTAGCTTCCACTATTGCAAATACTTTAATAGCTTGTGAACAATTCAGAGAGGCAAAAACATGTCCTCAATGAGCTAATGACTGCAATAGAGATGGCATAAGGGCAGGGGAAGCGATAATGTGGCTGGGACTCGCAGCCCCTTTACAATCATCTTAATTTATTCCGCCTCATTCCAAGTCACTTACAGATGCACCGACAACATTGCTTAGGTTCTGTTAGAGTCCCTGGCACAAAGGTGGTCTGCATAAGGCACTGCTATTTTGGTCATGGAGCAAAATTATGTACTGATTACCTTATGTCTAATATATATGTGAGATAGTTCAGGAAGCAGTCATGGGTAATCTATACGAAAAAAACCTTTCTGAATTATCTTCTCACAACTAACACAATGATTTAAGACAATGCCAAAGCATATTAACAATTATAATCAATTTATGGCAAAGAGCAAGGATTTAAAGGCACAAGTAAAACTATCGTGTGCACCTGTGTCACTGGTGTGTCCCAGTGTCTGTGTAACAGAGTCAGGGAAGACAGTTCCTTTGTTATACTATCCAAAATGAGGTGGCCATCCTAGCACCTAAGCACCTGGAGAACAAGGTCAGGCACACTTACTGCACTCTGGCTTCGGCTCCCTAATTTGCATTTCCCTTGTGTGAAGCTCTGAGGCCTCTTCCCCCTGTCACATTTGGAGAAGGGGAAATTTCACACTGCAGAGCAATGAAATTGATTTCCATCCTCCAAATATAACAGGGAGACTTCTTGCTTCACAAGCGCACCTCAGGGTTTGCCTCTGGGTCTTCCCGGCCTGAGGCCCAGGAGGCTACAGCGGTGGGAAAGGCCACAGCAGGTGGGAAAGGCCTTTGTTTAGACCGCAGCACCAGCCCACCAGAGCAGCAGCTCCGGCTTTCTGGGCACCGTCCCCACCACCACCATCCCTCTCATTAGGTAAAGCTCTCACATCACCATGAACACTGGTTGACTGATTATACTTTAGGGTAAATGAATTAAAATGCTTCATCTCAGCCAGGTGTTTGCTTTTATGCATTTTTATCACTGATTACAGATTGAAATGTCTTCTCCGCTTACAGGTGTGTTAGCCTTGAGCCAGTAGATAGAGGGAAAATTGGTAGGGAGCACTTAAGAACCACTTTCTGGAAATGGAGGGGATATGATGAGTGGAAGGCAGGAGCCAGAGGAAAATGGCACCCCATAAACACAGTCAGGGACTGGAGCCCTTCCTTCCTGGCACGAATATCCCAACTTCCCTGCAGTCTCAACCTGAATGCGGGCAGATTACGCTGCCTCTCCTTCCCCACCTCCAACCTCACCCACCCCAGCCCCATCTACCCACATGGGCGTTTTTTGACAGGTGGGGGTGTTTCTGATGGCTACAAGAACTGGAGAGCAGCCCTAGCATTTACCAAACTTCCTTGCTCATCTTCTCAAACCAGGCAGAGGGTGTTAGGTCACTC
The DNA here is from genome assembly GCA_028533065.1 of Trachops cirrhosus. Classification (NCBI taxonomy): domain Eukaryota; kingdom Metazoa; phylum Chordata; class Mammalia; order Chiroptera; family Phyllostomidae; genus Trachops; species Trachops cirrhosus. The sequence continues at coordinate 117,431,035 of CM052540.1, forward strand.
CTTCGCTGGGTCACATAAAGCTCCAGTGAGTCCCCTAAATGAGGGGCTTCCGGTAAACAAAACTGAAAAATTCATCCCAGGCCTGAGGCCACAGTAGGGCCTTTTACTTCAACCTGCTGCATCCCGGCAGTCGGAGTGCAGCGGAAAAGGACATAAAGTAAAAGCCAGGAGACCAAGTCAGAGCACATCCTTTAAAAGAGCGATTCAGCGTGACTGCCGTCTTCAGTAAAGGGCCGTGACTAGGCCTGGCGTCAGGGTGGGTCACGTGCAGTGGCTTTGTCTTACAGCACGCACACGCATGAGTGGGCTAACTTTTTATCATGAAAATGTTCAAAAATAAGCAAAAGTAGAAAGAATAGTATCGCCAACTAGCGCATCACTCCAACCCTCCCTAATTCAGTGTGCATTCTGCAACGTAAGGACATTTTCCTAAATAAACAAAACACCGTTGTTGCCCTAAATAAAATCCATGATATCTCACATTCAGTCCATATTTAATCATGAATTGGGGAGAAATGTTTTTATTTTATGTGGATAGTAGGAAAACTGGTAATATTTAAAAAACTGCTTATAGTAGTGCTGATTATAGATACTGAACAACTATCAAAAAGAAACAAAACTTACATTGGATTTAACTGTATTAAAATAACACTAACTAAAACAGCTCATTCAATTGCTCACATGTATCCCCAATGACCAGAGATCATAATAACAATTATGCATGTCATTAAATGTGCACAGGATTACAGTTGGAATCAAATAAAATGTACGTGATTAGTGCAGGAATTCTGCTTGCAGCTTTATAAGAAAATTGTTTTCTTCCAAAGGCAATGACTTGACCTAGATAATCTGTTTTCAGACCTGGGGAAGTGTAGTTGATACCAAGAGTACAAAAAAAAACAAAACTTGGGCTTCACCAAACTCCTGACAACTTCCTCTCATTACCTTTGCAATGATATATTGTGCTCTTAGCTAGTTGAGAAAAATGCTGATATGAAACTTCAGTGCAATTACGGAAAATGCAATTGTTCTGGGATTTCTGAGAAGGAACTCTTTTTATAGGAGGTAACAGACGGACTAGCTTTGCACACTGTAGCTGTTTAAAAACTCCTCTTTCTCTTCTTCTTACTCCCTAAACCCACTCAATTTGCAGGTGAGGGTTCAGAAAACTGACCTTGAGCAAATTACTTATTATAATTCAGTCTGTCTTTTGGGAAACACTAATAGTTACATCAGAAGACTTTCTGCAATGTTATTGTACTACCTTCACAACAAATGTGTACAGATTTCTTTCTAAGTCTAGATGTAAAATGGATGTACTTGAATCAAAGGAAAAGAGTAAATGGAAGGCAAGCAGGAGCTCCACACACTTAAGTCTCCTTCCACTCGAGTAGCTGGTGTTTGCCTTTAAGACCGCCCCAGAGCTCTGTTCTCATTCTCCGCAGGCTTCGTGGACACAGCATCTACTGACCTCAAGGACTCCAACCTGCCCCAGTGGTCAACCAACTGACTCAAAATCCTGAGAAAACTAACCTCTGAAATGTGGCCTCAACTATTCAGTAAGGTTGTAACCATAACTGGGCAGCTTTTGTTATGTTCACAATAGCCTGGGCCTTCTGCAAAAAGGGAGGAAAGGAGGGAGAGAAGGGGAGAGCAACGAGGGAGGGAGGGAGGGAGGAGGGTTAAAAGAGAGAGGGCAGGTTATGCTTAGAAATGAACATTCTTGAAACCAAAGCACTGGTGGGCTTGTTACAGCTTGTAAGCGTGACAGCCCAGCTCTCCCAAACCATGGCAGCTATAAAGGGAATATAATTATACTTAACAGAAGCCACCTGCATTTTGAAGTTGCCCTAAATTTAAAGCTTCTGGGAGTCTTAATTAAATTTAATGAAAACCATAGCTGCTAACAAAGATGTATTGTGGCTCCCACTTAGTTATTCCTGAGGAAATTAAGTAGCAATCATGACGACCTACCTCAGCTTTCACATTTAAACCTTTAGATATTAACGCCCAAAGTCTATAAATAAGGTAATGCTCTCCTTTTTTTATTAGGTAATAACATTGTCAAACTACCCACTTGCTCCTGTAGGAAGAAAGAAAAACAGAACTAGAAGGAAAAAGAAGAGGAGAAAAGAATGAAGTACAGCAAAGTTAGCCCGGGTATGAAGTAGGGTATTATCCTAATTGTCTTCCCATCCCTGGAGCCCCTCCTCCATGCCACCATCACCCCCGGCAGCATTTCTTTAAAAAAACAAATTGTGAGATATTTGACATTGCAGCATAAGTGCCTAGTTAATTCAGATCAGGATGGGTGTCTGTAAATCATAGCACTGGACTATGTGGCTCCTTTTGCTCCCGTGATGATGTTACATTGTAACCTAGATTTTGCTTATGTAGAAACAAAGGTGGTCCTTTGGATGGGTTTTAGCAGCACACCAGCAGAGAAACACTGAAAGCTGATGCCAGGCGGGAACTTTTCTCTAGGACTAGGACGGGGAGGAGGAGATGAAGTGGCTAATCTGCCTCCACAGAGGACACCGAACAGCCTAGACAGGGTACTCACACATTAATGTGCATCAGAATCCCCTAGAAGCTTGTTAAAACACCAGTTGCTGGAGTCTACCCCCAGAGATTCAGAATTCAGGTCTGGAGTAGGGCCCCCAAACTTGCCTCTCTAACACATTCCTAGAAGATGCTGATACTTCTGGTTCAGTCACCGTATTTTGAGAACCACTAGTATAAGACATAGTGCCTTAAAGTTCATAAAACTGAGGCATTACTTAGGAAATGGTTTGATATTAGGTGAATCCAATCCAAAAAGCAGAGCACAGTGTGGAGAAAACTGAGCCACCAATGATAAGAGGTAAACAGATAATTGTTGTTGAGTCCCAGAAATCTGCCCATTAAGAGCAGCCCCATCACCGCTAGCTGAGAAATAGTCTCACCTTGGGAAAGGTGAACAGAGACAGACAGGACCCAACAGCCACAGTCCTCCTGGAGCCAGGTTAGGACCCCCGTCCTTAAAGAAATCAGCCAATATGTTGTGGAAGGTCCCTGCAAGACTGAGGAGTGAATCTGGGACAGATGGCATCAGGGCAGGGTACTTGGGAGAATCTCCTCCTACCCGCAAGAAATATCTGACTCGTCCACAGGTAGACTGAAGCACCAGTTCCCTCTGGACAGCGAATCTTTGACAACCAGAGCCCTCCCCCCTCCCCCGCACAGATAAACTTGCCCACCAGTGCTCCAGGTCTTGACAGTTCCTGTATAATGAAGTAAAGTATCTGAATCACCGAACTCTACACTCATCTGCCTACATTTAGAGCAATATCTGCACTAATTTGATGAATCATAGAATACACAACTATAAGGCAGTGTTATTAAAGCACTTTCTTATTCATTTTCACTTAACTCTTAAAACAATCCCTTCAGATGAGCCAAAGAACATCCAAGAGGGGTTCTCGGGTATCACAGAAGCGGCCCTCAGACCTTCCATTCTGTGAAGCTGAGACCGGTGTCCTGACTCCGAGTCCAATATTGTTCCCATCAGACCACATTTCCACTCTTCTAGAAAGGATTCGAACCAACTCCACAAAGCAGGGGAAATGTAATCTCTCCAGCTTCATTAAACAAAACCCAAAATCAACAGATCACGCAAGGAAACATACTTCATCATCCCACTGAATTTTCTAACACATCGCACAGCCCATTTCCTAAGGAAGACCCTCCCTGCCTTAGGAAAAAGAGTTCTCCATCATTAGAGGTAACCGAGCAAAGGCTGCACCACCTTTACTGCACCAGGTGCAGTAAAAAAGGAATTGGATATTTCCGGCGGGCTGGATATTGACTATGTTATTGAATCTACTGATTCTAAATTCTCTTAATTTCTCTGTTAGGCTATTCTTTTCTAAAAGATTTTGTTTTTAGACAGAAGAAAAGAGAAGGAGGAAGAGAGGGAGAGAAACATCAATGTGCAGTTGCCTCTCACACGCCCCACATGGGGGAACCCTTTGGTTTGCAGGCCAGCACTCAGCCCACTGAGCCTCTCAAGCCAGGGATCCGTTAGGCTACTCTTTAAAAAGAGACAACACTGCTATCACTCTTTCTATATTTTTTACATGTTAAATGATTCTGTGGGCCCTGTAATTTCAAGACAATGAAAACTCCATATTTTTATTGCAGGTTAACATACATGATAATGTGTTTTTTTTCATACTTGCAAGTTAGTTTATTTTTGACAAGTTGAAGTACACAGTAAGATGTTTCTTATCTATTTTGGAATTCCAAAAATAGAACAATATTAGTACCCCACAATCCTTACCCCACAAGAAGTACAAAGAGTGTGTATTTCTCGCTCAGTGGTACTTTGACTGTCTGAAAGTGTTTCCTTAATCTCAGATGCAATCCCTCCTTTTCTTTATATTGCTCACACTGTAAACTTTTAAAATAAATGTCCTACAATAAAGTTGTTTTAAATAATAATAAAGTAAAATAAATGTCCTTAGGCACCAACTCTGTGCTATTAATTAAAAATTGTGTCGTGACCTTTCAAGGCCAGATAGGTTCCAGGATTCAGGCAGATGGAAGACTATACACAGAGCCATGGGGATGCTTGACCTGCCTTTATTCAAGGGTGGGCGATCCATGCACGCAGCAAGCTGTGTGTCCCCCTGCGTGGCACACTGTATATCACCTGTCCCCCAGTGGGAAATCCAAACTCCCAATATACTACATGCACACAAAGCCAGCAGGCAGCCAGAATATTGTATAATACAGAGTGATTCTGCACATGTGAGCCCATTTAATGTTATGGGAACCATTTATCAGATCCAGTCTCAAGGATATGAGAACATTACTTATCTTGGTTCCCCAGACACCTGGGTGAGGGAGCCAGGCTGACTTTGTTTATCCTATATAAATACTTGCACATTTTTAGTGGAATCATTATAAAGAACTTCTGCTGATACACCCAAGTAAAAGCACATCAATATTTTAAATGGAAAGCCCATCAAGGCAACATGCCACAGAGACTTAGGAGTTAAATGAGCCGGGTTACACTCCAGGCACCGATACATCCCAACTCTATTACTTTGGGAAAGTTTCCTTTTGGGAAAAACAATGGTGAAAAATGCATATAACTCATAGAAATAAAATGCAATAATGTAGGTGTGGCACCAGCATAATGCATAAAACAGCAGCATTTTATAGTGATTAAGCACAAAGATTGCTTGTACCCAATCCCCAGTCTGCCACTTAACAGCAGTATGATCTTGAGGAAGGTATTGACCTCCCCAAACCCGTTTCCTCCTCTTTATATAGGTACTAACAATATTCTCTACCTCACAGGCTTGTTGTGATTAACTGGGATGGTACCTGTAAACTCCCAGCAGGGGGCACTGCAGGGGGGTGGGAACTTGGACACTACCTCCCTTAGCTGGCATCCTTCTCCCAAGCTACCTCTGGTCCTTCCTACTCACTTCTTCCTACCTTGCCATCCTACATTGACCAGAAGGCAAAAATACATGTAAGGTAGAGGCAGAATTCGTCTTTGGGAGAAATCTTTTTCTTTAGCCATATACATTGAAACTCTTGTTAGCTGTGAATAGAGGCCCTCCAAGAGCCTGTTTGAGAAACAGAGCTGAGCTGTTATGTATGATCAAGTAGGAGGAGTTTGGAGCTTCTGGAGGCATGGGGGGAGGAGGAGAGGCAGGCAGGTTTCAGAGTTGGCCTGTTTGGAATGCTTTTTCTTTTAAATGGCTGAACTATAAAGTCATAGTTCTGTAGTAATCCAATGTATTTATAAGTAATAACTTCATTTTTAAGATATATAAAAATGATAAAGATGAACTACTGTATAGAAATCGGAGTTAATAGACTGTCTTAGGTCTTTAAGTATTATTCTTTTATAATGGCTACAGTGTAAGCCTAATAAAATTCAAGAGAGAATCTGACCTTGTCAGCTACAAGATTTCATCAGAAAAAATACAAAGAATATTGTATTGGTTTGGATATTGGAAGAGAGGTGGCGCTCTAGAGGAGATGAGTCCCTGAGGTGTTGTGAAAAGGCACTTGGGGAATGGAACTTTAGTGCATAAAGGAGCTTGTAAGGGTCAGCTAGGGGCACATTTTCAACTCTGCAAGGGCAGTCAGAATTCAAAAACATCAAAGGAGTTTCTCTGGTCCAGGTAGTTAAAAAATACCCAGCCTTCTCCTGTTCCACCTTTAAGAATTTTCTGTAATTCCAAAATTATAGAGTAAAAATACTTCTAGCTTTAAAGAAACAGCACTTTTCAGACACCCAAATCACCTTAATTAAGGAGTTTACTTTAAGGAAAATCACATCATCCTTAAAAGACACAGATGGAAAAGTATGTTTAGAAATACTGCTCAGCATGCGCAGTGGACTAAACACCAACTAGGAGCTGGAGACCTAGTTCCTTGGTCTGACTCACACCTCTCCCTGTATGACCTAGAACAACTCACTTGGTCTCACTGCCATCTGCCAAAGGGGGTGTTTCTTCTTAATTGTCAACTCTAAAGAAGAAAACTGACAATTCACATGTGGGAAAATACCTATTTCTTAAACAACTCATGGGAAAATGTTAATTCTCTAATTAATTAAAAATAGCCATTTGAAAACCAAGCTCATAGATGCAAAGAACAGATTGATGATCATCAGAGGTAGGGGGTGTGGGATGGGGGGCTGAGAAATAAACTGAGTTAGCTTATTTTATGTTAAAAATTTGAATAAAATTTTTAAATGCAATTTAAATCAAACTTCAGAAACATTAACATACACTAAAGAATTCCTTTAAATAATAGCAATCCTTAAGAAGTAACAATAAAATTAGATTCACTCATTCAGTGTAATAAGGTGCTTAAAGTTACTTATTTTTTCTTCCTTATTCACATCTAAATTTCCAATGCCTAGTACACATTAGGAATTCAATAAATACTCGACTGACTATCCACTGATGGTCTTCAAAACTATTATTTGGGAATGAATATGGTTATATGTAACAAAAGCCCACCTGGGCTGATGCAGCTCAGTGGATTGAGCACGGGCCTGTGAACCGAAGGGTCACCGGTTTGATTCCCAGACAGGGCACATGCCTGGGTTGCAGGCCAGGTCCCCAGTAGGGGATGCATGAGAGGCAACCACACATTGATGTTTCTTTCCCTCCCTTCCTTTCTCTCTAAAAATAAATAAAACCTTTAAAAAAAGCCCTATTTCTGGAATAGTTCCCACATTAAGCTGAAAGGTGAACAGTAAGGGGAAATGGTTTGTTCCAATCTGTCCTAATTCACTTCCACAGGCCAATAAAATCGGGTACTCTTAACTAGGCAGAAGAAAAATAAGAGAAACCTATTTTTATAGAGGATAGTGGGCCAGAAGGTAGTAGTACGGAACAGCCACCTTACTAATTTCCCAATCTGAAATCTAAGGTGAGATACTCACTGTCCAGGTGCCCTCCTTTGGGAAATGGGCAAAGGCTGTGGCTCACTTTGGGCCGAGGCTTGGTTGCCAATGAGCCTGAGCTTCAGTCGATTATTTTTTTTAAAAAAAAAGGCCAAAGATTCAAACCATTTAAGCACAGCATTACCCATCTTCTTGTGCTATAGTCTGTGAACAGGACTGTGTATTCTGAGAGGGTACCCACTCCCAGTCAGAAGCAGCGGCCTGCTCCTCCTGATCCATCTGCACACATGGTAGCACACACACTCTTGTCTAATTTCTCCCACGGCCACCTCCTCACCTCATTTGAATCAGAGATCTAAGTTCCATGGCTTCCATTGCTTTCTTGCTTGGTGATACAAAATTTCGTGACTCTAGGAACTAAGGCACTGTTGCAGTCAGCAGGCACTGACTTATATAAAGCTGCCTCTTGTTTTTTATGACAGAACCCACCATTCCTAAAATACTGACACATGCTCTCCTTGCCTCACCTCCCTGGGACTGTACAGGATGTTATAATGGCTCTTACCCGGACCCAGTAATTCCACATCCTGAAAGTTTTAATGTAAGGAAACAATTCAGAAGTGAAACGTCTAACAGTACTGTTTAAATAGATGGTGGTTCATGAATGCTGATGCGGATGAAAAGGTGATACTTGAGTTGCTGGTCTGCAAAGCGCAGGTATGCCACGCTGGTCCAGCGCACAGCATTCGCACTGAGGCGTAGTGTGGGCTGGTGGGAGCAGGGCCAAGGACGTGCTGTGCAGTTCTAACTGTCCAGATGTGGAAGTGGGAGGGAGCCTCCCATGCTTTCATAATTCATGTGAATTGGTATTTTCATAATTATTTAAAGCAAATAAAAATGACACCTTAAAATTGTGTTTTCTAAACCAGTGCTCGCAACAGCTAGGACCAGGTCCCATCCTGTGGGCCCAGCCCAGCCCCTGGCCTGTTTTTGTACAGGTTTTCACATTTTTTAACAAAGCTATTTAAAAAATGAATATGCAAGAGACCATATGTAGACCAAGAAGCCTGAAATATTTACAATCTGGCCCCTTTACAGAAAATGTTTGCTAAATCCTGGTGTAACCAGTCACTGTTCTCTGTAGAGCCATTCAACTTTCCTTCACATGATACTCATTTGAAGTAATACTTTTTAGTCTGTTTCCTGGTTTAATTTTTTGTCTTCTTCCATGCTGCCTCCCAAAACTTTCCAGCCACTGCTCCCAATGCCATACAGCTTTCTTCTTCTCTACTTCTTTATATTTGTCAGCTATAGACTCAAAAGTTATTCAACAAAGCTTCTTAAAAGATGGATTCTGGATGAGGCTATAAACAGCTCTGAATTTTAGTGAGTCAACATTTTGCCTCCTCTGGTTTCTATTTTTTAAGCTATGGTAACCTGATATCTAGAAGACACTTACTAGGCAACTTCAGCCAATATATTGCATGTGATATAAACCCAGATTCACTTTTAACCAAGGCTTGCAATTTCTCTATCATGCTTATTTATGGGTTTTTAAGTAGGTTATTTTCTTTCCTCTCCTCTCTTAAATAGCTTAGTGTAAACTGACCTAAAATCTTCTGCTCTGCAGAAAAATCACTTTTCATCCCTTTCAACTTTTGAGACTTCTCCACTTCAGAAGTACAGTGGAATTGGATTGTCATTTAGTTTTGCTGCTATGTGTGTTGACCTAAAGGACAAAGTTAATGTTAGGGTATTATTGTTAAATAGATTATTACTATTTCTCTCCAATATGACAATTAGTTTTCTCAGATTATTCACTTTAAAATACAAAGTTTTGTGAGACGTCAGAGGAAGAATAGCGTTGGGGAAGAACAGCTTTGCACACGTGACACTTGAGAGGCTGACGGATGTGGAGTTTCCCAGGTGACGGGTAGAAAAGCAGTCTAGGAAGGCAAAAGAGCCTTTGGGGTAGATGTTTCCGACTTGTTCTCTCAGTTCCCTGATACCACACCTGATTCTCTCTCAGGCCACATAGTTTAGGTGTGGCTGACCCTATCAGCACAGGAAAGAGTTAACCTGGCTGGCCAGAGACCACTACGTTTAAAAAGGTTTGCTTGCAAGGTTGACCCTTGGCTGGCATCTGAGACCCAAGATTTCGGGAAAATTCCCACCATTCCCTCACTGAGAAGAATGGGTCCCTGTGCTCAAACTGTGCAAACAATAGTGTTTATATTAACTATCTGCTTTCCTTCTAGGAGTCTGGAATTTTAGTGCATGCCACGGCAGACGCCCGTGACCAACCTCCCAATTAAAACTCTGGACATTGAGTCTTGGTGGGCATTTCATACCTATGGTGACAATTTAGTGCTGGGGGGAATTAAGCATACCCTATGTAATTCCATGGGGGAGGGAACTCTCGAAAGCTTCTACCCAACTTCCTCTGGCCTTTCACTCCATGTGGCCTTTTACCTTTTGATTTTGCTTTGTATTGTTTTGCTGTAATAAATCAGTCTTTGTGTATGACTATATGCCGAGTCCTGTGAGTCCTCCCAGCAAACCACCAAAACCAGCCGTCTTGGGGATCACACTTTATCCTTAGCTGTATGTAAAGGCCCTGGTGGATGCAGGCCAATCAGTACATCCAGCATTTCTGGCTGTAGTGATGGGTTCAAGGATTGGCTTTTAACCCAATCACAGCAAGTGAGACCAGGTGAGGACTTTACCTGGGCTTCTGAGATAGCCCAGTGCTCTCCTTTCTGCTGGTTGATTTGGAATGGGACTGAGAGGCTGCACCTGTTGGCTACGTTCTTGTAACCACAACAGGAATAACCTGGAGCTTCCAGGAGGATTACTACCTGGAGCTAGCAGGTAGAGCAGGCAGAGAGATGGCAAGGAATTGGGCCTAGATGACAATGAATTGCTGTCCAAGCCTCTTAAAAGCCAGTCCTATCCTTCAGTTATGGGGATAAGTTCTGTTATGCAGATTTGAACTGGTTTTATTATTTGCAACTGAAAGAATTTCAACTAATGCAACTTTGAACCATGCTAGAGTCTGACAATAAGACGACCATGACAGGTTTTTCAGTTGGGAAGTCAATGTTCAGAAGGCCAATATGCTGGGTGGTGAGGGTAGGTGGTGAAAGACTGGAGAGAACAACTGAAAAGCCACCCAAATGAGCTGTCAAGCACGAAGGCATACTTGAGTGTGGAATCAGAGAACAAAAACCATAAATCTTCAGGAAGTGGAAGTGACAAAGGTGGTAAAAGACTAAATATGGGGTGTGAGAGAAGGTCAAAGGTGACTGGTTTCTTAGTTTAGGCAAAAAGTGATGTTCTTAACTAAGACAAAAACAGTAAGAGATGAGGGTTTAGGGGGAAGAGGAAGACCACCGGTTTACTTTGGACCTTTATCTGCAGTAACTAACTGACTGCAGTCTGGAAATGACCGGGACCTGTGGATTACACTGTGGAATTATAGAGAAATCAAAGCTGAAGATACAGATTGGGAGTTACCAACACTTAGGTAATGACTGAAGATTAAATTATCCAGGAAGAAAATGCCTCCCCAAAAGAGAAGGCTGAAACCTTGATCAAAAACCCTGAAAAATATAGGTAGAGAAAATGACAAAAGAGACAAGAGAGATTAACTCACAAACTCATTATAAAGTTAATATAGTTCTCACTGGAGGATAAAAGGAAAGTAACCAATTAGGAGGACAGTGCATTCAATGATGTTAACTATTATAGAAAACGTTAAGGAGGGTGGGATCCAAGATAACCACGGAGTAAGTGGAAGCTACACAACTTCCTCCCAGGACCAAACTGGAATTACAACTAAATTGTAGAGAAAATACCCTGAATAAACAACTGAACACTAGCTGGAGAGAGGCCTTATCACCACCGACAGACAGAAGAAGCCACTTTTCCACCACAAGACTGGTAGGGGTTCTGGGAGAGGCATGAGAGGGCTGGCTTCCAGTGAAAGTGTTAGAGGGTATTTCAGCTGATGGAGGGTTCCTCCTGAGAAGTGTAGGGTCTAAACCCCAAGCTGGGCTCCCTAGACTACAGCACCAGAACTGGAAAGGAACCCAGATTAACACCTAGCTTTGAAAAACCTCAGAATTTCTATCTGCCAGAAAGAGACAGCAGGAGATGCAAAAAGCCATTTAAAGGGCCAATGCACAAAATTTCATTTGCAGCCACTTACCCTGGGCTCCAGCAGAGGGAGGACAGAGTGGACTTGAGAGAAGCTTGAGGAGAGTCTGGGGTTGGTGGCTCTGGTGAGAGAACTGAAGTAACAGTCACCAGGATTCCCGTGCTGAGTCATTCCCCCATACTACAGAAGCCATCCTTCTCAGGTAGAGGACTCCCCTCCAAGTGGCATCAGCCTGAGGGGAAGCAACAGCTTGTCCAGCAGGAATTATTCTGCTTTACCCTGTGGTGCTTAAGCTGATTACAGCCTAATTAGTTTAACAACTGATCAGTTTAGTGACTGATTGGTTAAATAGCTAAGGCAGAAAATGCAAAGAAGCAGCCAAAGTGAGAAGACAAAGAAACAGACCCTAAATGAAAGAACAGAGAATTCTCCAGAAGAACTAGATGAAATGGAGGCAAGCAATTTATCAGACAGAGAGTTTACAGAATAATGACAATAAGTATATTCAAAAGCATAAAAAGACACATAGAACTGTAAAAAAACACCACTCAGAAATAAAGAATGCAGTATCTGAAATAAATAATACACTAGAAGGAATAAACAGTATGTTAGATGAAGCAGAGGACTGAATCAATGATTTGGAAGACAAGGTAGAAAAAAACACCAACAGAGCAGCAAAAAGAATTTTAAAAAATGAGAACTTAAATTTATAGATTCAATGCAATCCCTATTAAAATAACAATGACATATTTCACAGATATAGAACAAACATTTCAAAAATTTATATGGAACCATAAACGACCCCGAATAGCTGCTGCAATTTTGAGAAAGAAGAGTAAAGTAGGAGGGATCACAATACCTGATACCAAACTGTATTACAAGGCCACTGTAATCAAAACAGCCTGGTACTGGCATAAAAACAGGCACATGGACCAATGGAACAAACCAGAGAGCCCAGAAATAAACCCAAGTCTCTAAGGTCAATTAATATTTGACAAAGGGGGCAGAAGCATAAAATGGAGTAACAATAGCCTCTTCAACAAGTGGTGTTGGGAGAGCTGGACAGCTACATGTAAAAAAAATGAAACTCGACCACCAACTTACACCATACACAAAAATAAATTCAAAGTGGGTAAAAGACTTAAATATAAGTTGTGATACCATAAAAATGCTAAAGGAGAACACAGGCAGGAAAATCTCGGATATTTCACGCAGCAACATTTTCACCGCTATGTCTCCTAGAGCACGGGACGTAAAGGAAAGAATAAACAAATGGGACCTCATCAAAACAAAAAGCTTCTGCATGGCTAAAGAAAACATTAAAAGAGTACCAACCATATGGGAAAACATATTTGCCAATGATACTTTGGACAAGGGTTTGATCTTCAAAATATATAAAGAATTCACACGACTCCACTCCAGAAAGACAAATACAAATAAAAAATGTGCAAAGGACTTGAACAGACACTTCTCCGAGGACACATAAAGGGCCCAGAAACATATGAAAAGATGTTCAGAATCATTAGCCATCAGAGAGATGCAAATTAAAACCACAATGAGATACCACTTCACACCAGTCACAATGGCCATCATAAACAAATCAACACATAGTAAGTGCTGGCGAGGGTATGGAGAAAAGGGAACCCTAGTGCACTATTAGTGGGAATGTTGACTGGTACAGTCTGTGGAAAACAGTATGGAATTTCCTCAGAAAACTAGAAATGGAACTGCCTTTTGACCCAGCAATACCACTGTTGGGATTATACCCTAAGGGTCCTGAAACATCAATCCAAAAGAACCTATGCACCCCAGTGTGCATAGTAAAATTTATAATAGCTAAGTGCTGGAAGCATCCTCAGTGCCCATCAGTAAACAAGTGGATCAAAAAACTGTGGTGCATTTACGCAATGGAATACTATGCAGCAGAAAGAAAGAAGGAGCTCCTACCCTTCACAACAGCATGGATGGAACTGGAAAGCATTATGCTAAGTGAAATAAGCCAGGCAGTGAAAGAGAAATACCATATGACACAGATGGCAAACAGAAGGCCTGTGGGCTGCAGCTTTTATCTGGCCCTTGTTTTATCTGGCCCTGCACCTTGTTTCTACCCGGTGACAATGCCAAGCTCTCACTTAACTGTTAGAGCAGTTACATTTATACAGCCCTAAAATAACATTCGGTCCTTTGAAGGCAACCATGAGGCTGATGTGGCCCCCGGTGAAAGAGTTTGATGCCCCTGCCATATGATCTCACCTATCTAGTGGAACCAAATCAACAAAACAAGCAAGCAAAACATAACCAGAGACATTGAAATAAAGAACAAACTGACAGTTATGAGAAAGGAGAGGGGAGAGGGATAATAGGGGAAGAGCCATCAAGGAACATGTATAAAGGACACATGGACAGAGCTAAAGGGGGTAGGTTTGAGGGTGGGAGGCAGGGATGGGTGGGGTGGGGGGTGCCTGGTGGGGTGAAAATGGAGACAACTGTACTTGAATAACAATAAAAAAAATGAGAGCTTAAGAAACATTTTAAACATGAAGCGTAACAACATTCACATCATGAGACTACCAGGAGAAGAGAGCTAGCAAGGGATCGAGAACCTACTTGATGAAATAATGACAAAAATCTTCCATAATCTGGTGAAGGAAAAAGACATAGAAGTCCAAGAAGCTCAGAGAGTGCCAAATAAGTTGGACCCAAAAAGGTCTACACCAAGACACATCAAAATTAAATGACAAGGCTTAAAGACAAGGAGAGAATCCTAAAAGTATAAGAGAAAAGCAGCTTGTCACCTACGAGGGAGCACCAATTAGACTGGCATCTGATTACTCAACAGAAACATTTCAGGCCAGAAGGGAGTAGGGTGAAATATTCATGGTGATGAAAAGCAAGAGCCTACAACCATGGCTACTTTACCCAGAAAGGCCATCATTTAAAACTGAAGGAAAAATAAGGAGCTTCCCAAACAAGAAAAAAGCAAAAGGAGTTTCTTAACATCAAACCAGCACTGCAATAAATGTTAAAGGGCTTGCTTTAAGAAGAGAAAGAAAAAAAAAAACAGAGGAAAACAGTCTAACAATAAAATGGGACAACATATGTTTATCTATCAACATGTAATGGCTTCAGTGCTGCAACCAAAAAACATACAGTAGCTGAATAAGAAAACAAGACCCATATATATGCTGCCTCCCAGACACCCATCTCAGATCGAAAGATACCCGCGGACTAAAAGTGAAGGGATGGAAAAGGGCACTTCCTGCTAATGGAAAAGAAAAAAAGAAGTGGGGTAGCAGTACTTATATCCAACAAAACAGACTTTAAAACCAAGGCTATAGTTAAGAGACAAAGGACACTACACAATGATACAGAGAACAATCCAACAAGAGGATATGACCCTAGTAAACATTAATGCACCAACATAGGAGTACCTATATATGTGAAGCAAATCTAGATGGACATAAAGGGAGAGATCGACAGAAATACAGTCATAGTCAGGGATTTAAAAACCCCACTGACTTCAACAGATCAATCTTCCAGGCAAAAAATCAACAAGGAGACAGTGACCTTAAACAACACACTAGATCAAATGAATTTAATTGATATCTTCAGAGCATTTCCAAGCAGCAGAACATATGTATTTTTCAAGTGCATATGGAATGTTTTCTAGGATAGACCACATGTTACAACACAAAACAAGTCTCAATAAATTTAAGAAGATTTCAATCAGATCAAGCATCTTCTCTGACCACAATGCTGTGAAACCGGAAATCAATCACAAGAACACTGAAAGGCACACAAAGATATGGAAGCTAAATAACACATTATTAAACAATGAATGGGTCAACAATGAGATCAAAGAAGAAATCAAAACATACGTTGACACAAATGAAAATGAGGACACAACAATCCAAAATCTGTGGGACACTGGGAGAGCAATGCTAAGAGGGAAATACACAGCATTACAGGCCTATCTCAACAAACAAGAAAAAGCTCAAGTAAACAATCTAACTTTACACTTAAAGGAACTTGAAAGAGAACAACAAACAAAGCCCAAAATGAGTAGAAGGAAGGAAATAATAAAGATCACGGCAGAAATAAATGAAATAGAGCCCAAAAAACCATACAAATGATCAATGATTCCACGAGCTGGTTTCTTTGAAAAGATCAACAAGATTGACAAACCTTTTACCAGACTCATTAAGAAAAAAATGAGAAAGGACCCAAACAAAATCAGAAATGAAAGAGGAGAAATAACAACTGACACTAAAGAAATACAAAGGATTATAAGAAAATATTATGAACAACTATATCCAACAAACTGGACAACCTGAACTGGATAAAAATGGATAAATTCCTAGAAATATACAATCTTCCAAAACTAAATCAGGAAGAATCAGAAAATATGAACAGACAGATTACACCTAGTGAAATTCAAGTAGTAATCAAAAAACTCCCAACAAACAACAAAGCCCTGGACCAGATGGCTTCACAGGTGAATTTTACCATACATTCTGAGAACTAATATCTCTCTTTCTCAAACTATGTCATAAATTCAAGAGGAGGGAAGGCTCCCAAACTCATTTTACAAGGCCAGCATTATCCTAATCTCAAAACCAGGTAAGGACACTACAAAGAAAGAAAACTATGGCCAATAACCCTTATGAACATAGATGCTAAAATCCTCAACAAAATATTAGCAAACAAATACAGCAATGCATCAAAAAGATCATACACTATGATCAATTGGGATTTATTCTGGAAAAGCAAGGTTGTGCAGTGTGCTGACTGCTGGTATGTGGGGGGGGGGGCGGTTAGGATTAAATGATAATGGAAAAAATACAATAAAGATTAAATTTTTTATAAAAAGAAAAGTTAAGGGGCATGAGGACTAATAAAAAGCTGTTGCTAAATTTGGATACCTTTAAGATAGACAGGTTAGTAAGATAATTAAACATCACTTTCTCAACATGTTTTAAGCATCTAAGGTATATATTCAACACATCCATTAATTTGTGGTGCATTTGATTAATTTTAATATGCCATTTCTATTTGGAAGGACACTAGGCTTTACCAAGCTCAACAGGAATAATAGTTAGCATTTTATGGTAACGTTAAGAGACTGCCATTGTTTTTTAATTCAGTCAGCCTAACAATGGATGACTTTGAATTAAAATTAATTTTATGATACCATACAAAGTTCATGAGACTAAGACATAATTTCCAAAAAGCTAACTTTTCTTCTTGCCTTCTATATATCCTTATTCATTAAATCAATAATATGTTGAAGTCCTGCAGTATGTTTCAGCACTGTGCTAAACATTAAAATTCTGTATTTGTGAGAACTTCTTCCTTCATCCCTAAACTCTAATTCCCTCACTCCTGTTCTCTGAAGCAAAGTACTGTGCTGTGTGCTCCAAGAAGCCCTATTCAGGGCTGAGAGGCAGGCCATAATCAATGATGCATCTGAAGGCCAGCCCAGCTCCTGAGCTTAAGGCCTCCGGTAAATGCTCCACAGTGTAATTTCTCTCTCTGCCTAGCCCTGCTTCCTTTGCTTACCCCTAAACCACCCCACCCCTCTGCTTGTCGATCCCAAGAACATTTCCAAATACATTTTCTGCCCATGAATCTCCATCTCAAAGTCTGCTTCCCTGAGAACTCACCCACTCTCACACGCTCTCCTCAGTTGTGCTCCATGACTGAACTTCCTCCATTCCTGATCTGAGCATCCCACTCACTTTCTCATTACCTCTGCAGCCAAGTCATCAAAAGAGCATTTTTCTCAGCATACATAATCTGAGCTAAATGTTGGCGGAAATAATAGAACAGTACTTGCTGGTGACCATCTTATGATTTAAGATTACTGATTAAGGAAGAAAGCTATGTATCTGGTAGATTTACAAGCATTAGATAAAAATAAAGAATTTCCAGAAAAAGAGGGAAAAGAAGAAATAAAACTATTTGGAAACACAAAGACTTTTCCTCTGCCTTAAAGCAGAATACTATCTACCATAGCAAAGTATGAAAACGAGTACATACATGAAAATTTGTGTTAAAACTGGAGTTTCAATAAATTAGAGAACAGAAAACAACAAAAAGCCCAACAGGCATCAAAAGTGGTCTTTACTCATTTAATTTTCCTTTCAATTTATAAATGCTATCACAATTCTAAAGAGAATAGACTTGAATGAAATTTTTTATTATGAAGATAAAATCTAAGAAGGATAATTACGTGCTATTTTACAGTTCCTTGTAAAAATAATAACATGAAAAATTAGTAGAAAATGAAAATCTGAAAAGTTATCTGAAATCTGAAAATGTTAAGCAATTTTCCCTGCATTTCAGTTTTGATCACTTTGCATATCTGGGTGAAAAGAGTATTCTTCTACTTTTGTTAATAATGGAGTATGTCCTTCAGAGCTTGGCATAGTCTTTAAGAATCTTCTCAAGCTTCTGGCTCAGCATGATGTTCCCTCTGGCCTTCAGTCTGCCACTGAAGAATGCCTGGGAAGGAAAGATGGAAAAGGAGCGTCAAACGTTATCATGTTACAACGTATTTGTGTTTTTAAAACATTGTTCAAAAATTTTTTTTTCAGACTGAATACAATTGAATTAACTGTTAACAAAGGCAACTTTTATCTAGCCATAATAGTTTGATGATTATAGATATTTTTAGATAACTAAGAAAATATATACTCCTTGTGCATTTTATAAAACCATAAAATAATTTAACTGAACTGATGGATCTGGGTATTCTGCTTCAACCTACACTTCTAGCTTTAGACTATATTCTTATACATGAATTTGAGCCCTTATATAAATAAAAGTCTTTACTGTATTCTTAATAATTAAAATATTAAGTTCAGAACTTTTAAAAGCAGATTAAAATATTTATTACATCCTCATGAAATAGAAAGCCATATAATAATATATTAAGGCAGTACAACAAAGCAGTGAATCGACCCTGGACTACAGCATTAGAAGCCTGAGTGAAAATCTAGGCTCTGCTCCTTACTGGCAAGCTGAGCTTGGGCAAAGTATGTAGCCTCTCTGAGCTCCAGCTTCCTCATCTGTAAAGGGCAGGACGACAGTACCTAAGTCATTCAGCTTGCTATGTGAGTTAAGTGAAACAGTGTATAAAGTGCTTGGCTTAGTGTTTTTATATATGATAAGAGCAGAGCAAGCTCATTATTCCCAAGCAAAAGGCTGTCATGTTAAAATACTAAGGGCTCTGTACCACCTCTATATCTGACCTGACAAAAGAAACTTATACAAGTTGCTAAAGTCCTTCCTCAGTGTCAAGTTCCCTATCAGTAAAATAAAAATAATACATCAGTTTTTATAGCTTATTGAGAAAATAACAGAATGTGAAATAAAAAAGAAGTCCCTAGATTTCTATATAGATTATAAACAGTAATAGCTATGTATACTTAACATTACAAAGGAGCCCTACAAATATAACCTCACTTGAGAAGTACAGCCAACAACTTGAAGTGGGCATAACAGTAATTCTTACCCCCAGCTGAGAGATGGAAAACTGAAGTTCAGAGAGCTTAAATAACCTGCTCAAGGCCACAGAGCCAGCAAGAAGTACGGCCATTAACTGCTTATTAACTAGTAGCAACTTAAACTCAGAAACAAATTCTCATAAGCTGGAGGAAAAGTAAAAAACTACTTAAACTTTTTATACCAGCATCCACTGCTAGACATTCAAACTGGAGATGGGAATTTCAAAACCAGGGCTGCTTTCACTGTGCAGTGACAGAAATGACAATCTGTGACTCCTGCAGAGGAGGAGTCAGGACGTGGACCTGCTTGCCAGGTCCTGAAGTCTGAGGGGGACCTACAACCTGAAATAAGAACACCTAATTCGTTGGTGTAGATACACTGATATTTGATGGCTGTTACTATTAAGTGGAAGAATTGTGTACATAAATCTTTGTTCTTATCTATTTTCTTAGAATAGAGTCCCTAGAAGAAGAGTTACTAAATCATGACATTTCTTACATTAAGGTTCTTGAATATACTTCCAAATTGCCAGTTTCCAAACTATACATACACTGTGAGACACCAGGGCACCCCAGCAAACCCACAGGGACACTAAGGAGTATTTAAAAACTGGTCAAATATAAAAAACTACAACATGTGCAACTACTCTTGTTTGGACCTAAATACTTAATAAACTGAATCATTAGGTATTTCTTTGGAACTAGGAGGGCCATGCAAGGAGTACTGACTGACACTACACTTTACCAAAAAGGAAGCGAGTCGGCGAACCTCTGTCACAGTGCTTTCCAGAAAGACTACACCGAATTACTGCTCCTTCCAGCAACATGTGAGTTCTCCTATCCCAACCTAAACAACGCTATTTTCTCAATTTTTGAAAATCTGAGGCAAAAATGACTGCTTCTACTTGCATTTTTAGATACTGGGAAAAATCAGTAGTTTTTCTAATGTATATTAGTCATTTCTATTTCTTTCATTAATGACTGGTTCATAACTTTTGCCCATTTTTTCTATTTTTACCCATTCCTTTGTCCATTGAGGTCTTAGTGCTTTCCAGAACTTTTTGTAGGTTATTAATACCAATATGCTGTGGTATCATCTTATTTTTCCTCAGGTTTATGGGAATACCTTATGGAATCTGATGTGCAGAAGTTTTTAATTTCTAAACTACTGCTATTGAGCTATGTTCCTTATTTCTACCCTTGATTTAATCTACTCAAATATTAACAGATTGACTACAGTACTCTAGGCAATGTTCCAGGCTAGAAAACAGACATCTCTCCCTGTTCTCAGTAAGCAAGTATTATAGTAGGGAGTCAAAACTATAAAATGTAAGCAGGTATTTTCAGACTGGAAGTGGTCTGAAACCTAATAGTAAGCCAGGTGAGAGATGATGGAGGCCTGGATCACAGTGATGTCCCTAGTGATGAAGAGAAGATGTATTCTGGAGAAAATCAGGTAGTATTAAGTACAGAAAGGATACAGAGATATGGAAGGAAGCCAATACAATTCTTATATTACTGATCATATTAATTTGGGTGGAGAGATTATGGTGCCATTGCCTGAAAAGGAAAAGACTACAGAGAAAACTAAATCATGAGTTCTACATTGGACACAGTAAGTTTGAGATGCCATCAGAGAAGTTAAGTAGAGAGCTGGTTGTACCACTATGAAACTCAAGAGAAGACAATGGAGTGAAGCATCTAAATCTGTGAGTTGTCAACATACAGATTATAGGTTCTGCATGGCATGGGCCCAGCTCCCACTCGGAAAGGCCAGTGGAAAGCAAGGTCTGGTTCACAGGACCCACGCCCACGGATTGGTTCTCCCATGGGGAATCAGGCCTGCATTGTACCTAGGCCGCTTTGAGACTTGCTTTTTGCTAAAACTCCCTCACCCTGAACTGAGACAGCAAATGTTTACTGCATATCTTTAAAGTTACTTCCTAAAATGTATGCTAAACCTTCCAAGGACAACTGTAACCAGTTCATCAACCACTTTTCCCTTTACATTTGCAAATATCCTTCTTTTTGTTGTAATTAGCTATATCTTCTCCTTTGTTTTCTGTAAAAGGTAACCACCTAAAGTGAACCTGTGCATAATAAATGAGGACCATCATGTAATGTGCCCAGAAAAGCAATAAAAGCTTGTCAAGGCAAGGGTCAGAGTGCTCTCCCCTTGAGAGAGTGGCCGTGCCGTCCCTTTTCCTCCACAGGACTCGACAGCCCATTTCAATTTGTCTCGTGTCTCATCCACAGCACCTCAGACACTGCGGGTCGATGTCCACGTCAATTGATAGCTTAAAATACCATGGGATGGGTGAAGTCAGTTAAGGGAAGCGTTATTTAGAAAAGAGCTGTGAAATGAGCCCTAAGAAACATCTACATCTAATGCCTGGGGTAGAAGACACCAAAGGAGATTAGGAATAGCCAAAGGTAAAGAAAGCAAAATGGGAAAATATAGTGTCATGAGAGCCAAAGGATGAAATTATTTCAAGAAATTGGTGGTTAATTGAATTAAATGCTCCTCAAAGGTTGAGTAAGGCATAGACAGAAAAATATTCATTGGAATTAGCAAAACAGTAGTCAAGAGTGACCTTCAAAAGCACAGTATTAGTGCAGTGACAGATGCAGACGTCAGATAAGAAAGGGCAGAAAAGCAAAGACAAGACAGAATGTTTAAACCTGTGCTGTGTGATAAAGAAGCCACTAGCAAGAGCAGCTACTGAGCACTTAAAACATGGTTAGTTCTGGCTCAGATGCAGTATAAGTATAAAATACACACTGGATTTTAAACACTCGGTATTTTAAAAAATAATATAAAATATTCCCAGGGGATTTCTGGCCAAGATGGAGGCGTAGGAAACACACTGTGCCTCCCTGCACAAACAAAAGAAGGACAACAACAATTTAAAAACAAAAAACAATCAGAACTGACAGAAAATCCAACTGTGTGGAAGTCCAACCACCAAGGAATTAAAGAAGACACATTCATCTAGACCAGTAGGATGGGTTGGGACAGGCAGCCAGGCAGAGAGGACTGGAGGCAAGGCGGTGGCTGGCAGACCCAGCGAGGCAGCACATTGCGGACAGGGTGGTCCCATATTCGTGCACAGAGAAACCAGGAGAAACAACTGGGGAGCGGGACACACCGCGCAACCCAGGGCTCCATCACCGGGAAACAAAGCCTCAAAACACTGATTGAAAACACCTGTGGGGGTTGAGGCGCTGGGAGAAACTCCCAGCCTCACAGGAGAGTTCGCTGGAGAGACCCACAGGGTCCTAGAATGTGCACAAGGCCACCCACTCAGGAATCAGCACCAGAAGGGCCCAGTTTGCTGGGGGGAAGCAGAG
>CM052540.1:117453972-117621127 GCA_028533065.1 Trachops cirrhosus
CTCTGCTTCCCCCCAGCAAACTGGGCCCTTCTGGTGCTGATTCCTGAGTGGGTGGCCTTGTGCACATTCTAGGACCCTGTGGGTCTCTCCAGCGAACTCTCCTGTGAGGCTGGGAGTTTCTCCCAGCGCCTCAACCCCCACAGGTGTTTTCAATCAGTGTTTTGAGGCTTTGTTTCCCGGTGATGGAGCCCTGGGTTGCACAGTCTATCTCGGTCCCCAGTTTGGCCTGGTTTATCTGCGTGGGATTGTGGGTCTGCCTGGTCTGCCAACTGCTTTGCACGCTGCGCCCCTCCACAATCTTCCACCTCGCTGGGCCCACCACTGCCACCCCACGCACCCAGGTTCCGCCAGCCACCGCTTTTTTTGCAGCGACCCCTCTCAGCCCAGCCACCTGACTCCGCCCCTCCTACTGGTCTGGATGAATGTGTCTACTTTAACTCCTTGGTTGTCGGACTTCCATACAGTTCCATTTTCTGTCAGTACTGGTTGTTTTTTTTGTTTCTAAATTTTTGTTGTCCTTATTTTGGTTGTGCAAGGAGGCACAATGTGTCTACCTACGCCTCCATCTTGGCCTGAAGTCCTACAATAGAATCTTTAAAAGAGATATTTTCATTTTAAAATTGATTCCCTACATCTCTAAAAAACATAGATGTCTTTGGGTACCTTAAACCTGTTATTCCCATGAAGAACAACTGACTTACGAAGTAGGATTTACTTCTCAAAGACACAGGCTTGAATTATAACAAGGATACTTTATCTCTGTTTACTAAGAGTTGCCTTAGAGTATTACAAAGTCAGGAATATAACTTACTCCACACAGCCACAGTATTTCCACCTTTAGTGATATGCCACTCAAATACAGCACTGGCTTTCTTTACCACCTCATGCCCAATGTCCTTAAGACGGTTACCTATTTCCTTAAATACCAAGGTACTCTGAAGCTCCCCACCCTAGGAAAAAGAGAAAATTTAATGTTAAAAGTTATGTAAAAATGAGTCAAGGGGAAAAATTATTACAAAATATATGTATAATAAGGTAATTTTTTTCAAAATCTGCATATAAATAAGGCAAATTAGCTTTGTTTTTTTGTTTTTGTTTTTTTTTTACACCAGGCTTCTTTCACATTTTCCTTACATTTATTCATGTCATCCAGGATCTCAGCCCTAGATGGAGAGCAGATGACAGCTAGTTGGTGGGGGAAGACAAGGGGTGGAGGGACTGAGCGAAAAGGAAAAATGACTCATGGACATGGACAACAGTGTGGTGATTGCTGGGGAGAGGGGGGATAAAGGGGACTAAGTGGTAATAGAATAAAAATACAATAAAGATTACATTAAAAAAGAAACGGAACCTCAGTCCTCTAAATCAGAGGTTTTTACTTTTATCAGAATTCAGAAACAATAATTTAAAATTAGGAACTAAACTACCTGTATCTTAACTATCTTCAATAGGAAGATAATTAATCTACTTCTGTGGTCCTATTTATTTATTTACAAAGTAGGACTAAATTACATAAAAACTGAAATTTCTAGTTCTAAAACTTCATCAATTTTTGATCTTAGAGTCTTAAAAGATTTTAATCTTCATTAAAGATCATAAAGTAAAGGTATGAAAACCTCAACATTACAAAGTTAATATTTTAGAGACAGAGAATATAAACATTTTTATTAAAAGCCTCAACATGTTAACAGAGAATAACAAAATTATTTTAATAAACAATATATCCTATTGTTTTTATGTTTATATATAAAGCTTCATACAAATCTTTAAATCACAAGAAGGTACAGGATATTAACTTTCTCATTTATCTTTCTACAAAATATTGTTTGCTTGACATTTCTTATTAAACAACTGATTTAGGTATGCTAAAACTAGAAAATTAATTATTTTTTCTTGAGACACACCCTACTATCCCCTCCAAAACATTTTTAAAAAATTCATGTTGTCCAAATATTCTTTTTATTGTAAGCAGTTTTGAATTAATGTCTTTTAGTTCGAGAATTAAGAACCTTTCACAGCACTTAACTTTCTAAAGTAGCCTGAACATTCTTAAAGCTATCTTAACTGAAATTCAGAAATTAGGAAATGACCTGGATACCATTTTTATAACCTACCTCAGAAGGTATCTTGGCTAAAACACCAGATGTCGGCACAAGATCCACATACGCATTTGAAATGACGATGTCTCCGGTTTCTTGGGTCTTATATGGGGTTCAGAAAGAAAAATAAACCAATTCACTCTGATGATTCCAATGAAAACACAATGTCATGTGAAACAGTATAAAGTAACTTAAATAAATTTACATATTTCCCTCACATAAAAAAGAAAATAATAATCTAAATTAAATGAAAAGTTCGTAAGTTAAATGTCAAGATGAATAAAAATGAAGCCTGACTGATTTAATACGTTATTAATGCTAACTGTAGAATCAACTGTAGCTCTTTTAAAAAATATGTATGGCTAGGTCCCATCTCCAAAAATACCAGTTTAGATAATTTTGAGTGCAGCCTGAGCACTGGGGGACTTTTAAAAAAATACAACTATGTGTCTAATGGGGAGCCAGGGGGAGAACTGCTGAATTCTTAATCAGAAAGCATGGCATGGTATCCGCATGAGGTGATAGTAATCAAAGTACAACTTTTCTGTTAATACTGGACTTTTAAAGGTAATAATTCCAGTTCTTATTCAAATAGGAAGTGTACATAGCATAAACTAAAAGCTAAAATAACCTTTTATCAAAATATTCATTAAAGGAACTCATATTCTAATTCCTAATACTTTATCTAAAATTATTCCAATGGCTATTCTTTCATAAAATTATGGTCTTGCTATGAATGTATAGGTTAGTACCTAAAAACTAAGGTAGTACTTATTAAAACTCATTTTTAATGATCAAGAGCACTATCCTTTGACTACATACCATACTTCAGAAAAAAAGATCTTTCAAACAATTTGTTCATTTTATTTCAAGTTATATACAGTGAAAGGCACTAAAAGAGACAATTTATAAACAAAATACACTTTAGTGAATTACTTTCTTGTAAGCAAGCCAAGCATATCATTTGGAACATTAGTTGAAGATATTTCTTAAAATATAATAGGAAGGAAGGAAAGGAGGGAGAGAGGAAACAATGGAAGGAAGGAGGGAGGAAGGGAGGATTCTTATATATAACTAATAGAAAAAGAGTACATCTAGTCACTGAGGGGAAGAACAGCAAATATACTGAAGAAATAAGAAGAGGTGCTTAGAATTTATCAAAATGGGAATTGTGTATTATATTCAGATATTAAGTTAGCTCTCAAAACTATAAGTCTGAATCAACAGAAATTATTTCGGTACTATTCATTACTAGAATTGTGGGAAAACAAAAACTGTAGTACAATCATGGTCCTAAACACTTGGAGTTCATAATCTCATTCAAAAAATAAAACTTATACAAAAATAACTAAAAAATAAGAGGCCTCCAGATTATGTGGCACAAACATTAATTGCAAGAAGACTTCAGAAAAAGCTAGTAAGTGTATTTTTACGGGTGGAAAAGAGGATAGTAAGTAAGGGACTGTCTTAAGGGCAAGATAAAGCTTGAACTGAAGCCTAAAAGACTGGAACAATTTGAAAACTGAAGTAAATAGTATGCATAAATTAAGCAGGAAAACAATACTGCAAGCAACAGGAAGCAACTAGGAGTAAGGCAACCACAGAAAGAAGAATTCTGCAAAGTTATTTATTTGTGAAAGAAATCATGATACAGTAAAAAGATGCAGGGCCCTGGGGTCTAAGCTTGGAGCCAGGTGGACCTGCGTTTCCATCTCAGCTCCACCATTTCTGTGTGACCACGAGGAAGTCATTTAGAAGACCTGAACCTAGATTTTCTTATAAAATGTAGAGTTGTTATGCATATTATAGATAATGGCCTACATATAGGTACTCAGTAACTGGAAGCTGTTATTATTAGTGGTGGTGTTTAAACTGCTCAACACAAACCATCTATTGGGTTGGCCAGAAAATTTGTTTGTTTTTTTTCCATAAGATGGCTCCAATAGCACTTAGTTGTCTTTAACTTCATTCAAAACAATTTTGTTAGACTGTATTGTGACAGCTGTCATGTCAGCCTGCATTTTAAAAAAACTTATCAAAATTAGTATGTAGTCATTTTAATATTAAATATGGAAGAAAATAAACAACATTTTCAGCATATTACACTTCATTATTTCAAGAAAGGTAAAACACAACTGACATGCAAAAATAGATTTGTGCAATGTGTGGAGAAGGTGCTGTAACTGATTGAACGTGTCAAAAGTGGTTTGCCAAATTTCATGCTAGAGATTTCTCACTGGATAATGCTGTATGGTCTGGTAGACCAGTTGAAGTTGATAGCAATCAAATTGAGACATTAATTGAGAACAATCAACATTATACCATGCAGGAGAGAACTGAAATAATCAAACTATCCAAATCAATAGTTATTGGTGAAAATGAAAACTGTGTCTTTTATTCTATGGAAAAAACCATACAGGCTTTTTGGCCAACCCAATGTGTAGTACAACATAATCAGGTCAAAAAGTATCAGCCTGGTAAACTGTGTTAACAAAAATGATCTTGAAAAAACTTACAAATAGCCCCGGCTACGTAGCTCAGTTCATTAGAGCTTCGCCCAATCAATATGCCAAAGTTGCAGGTTCGATTCTCAGTCAAGGCACAAATGAGAATCAACCACTGAATTCATAAATAGGTAAAACAAAATTGATGTTTCTTTCTCTCTCTCTAAAAAATCAATAAATTTTTAAAAAACTTACAAATAAAAGGGTGGTTATATGTCCTTTTAGTATTTTACTGGAACACTGCTAACAGCCTCACCCAAAAATTACTTAACTCTAAAGGGAGATATATTTTATTTGTACTGTCACTTATAATTAGGCTCAGACTCTGTCATATAAAATCTTAATTTGTGGATTCTTGTGTGATTAAGATGCACATGATTTCTGCTCAGTAGAAAACATAACCATAAAGGGTACAGTTTTATTATTCTGTAGGACATTAACTGGTTTTGTCTCGAACTCAGAAAAATTATTTTAGAATGCCTTTCCTGTTGGAATACATAAATACTGTTGTTCTAAGTCTCTTTTGAACCAGTTTTATCATCTTACTTGCTAGTTCCCTCATTAAGGAATTAAATAGACTTTTTGTTGTTTTCATTTAAATATCTCTGAAAGCCATGTCGTTAATCTGATGAAGACTAGATTTTGACAACTTGACTGACTGCCTGAGCCAAAAGGATGTGGCTAGATCTTCAGAACAGCTGTGCCATTGCTACACAGACAGCAATCAATTTATTGAAAATAAAACAAAATAAAAAACAAGGTACACAGATACCTTATTTCCAAATAAAAGTTGCCATTGATTATACAATCTAGGCTTTGTCTCATATGCATAGTAATAAGCAAAAAACGTTTAGATGGAAAAAATGATAGGATATAGTGAAGCAGATAACAAAACATTCATACCTTTGTTTGGAAATGGATTCTGTTTCCTTCCTTCCACATCTCAGTTTGTAGAACTTGTCCTGGATATACTGGTTTTGTAAAACGAACCTTTAAAAAAAATGAGTTTTGGGACTGGAATATTTTTAAATGAACTTTTCTACTTGTGAGGGAAAAAACTGGAAGGGAAGTTAAAGAGTATGCAAAAAAGAAATGAGAGGTTTAGATGTACTTAAATTTATAAAGGAATAAAAATAATATGATAAAATGAGCAGAGAAAGGATATAGCTGGCCTAAGCTAATTCTTTGTCTTTTAAAGTACAGAGTCAATAAATAATGTTTAATACTGACAGACCAAGAAACAGAAACATAATTATATTTAGTAGCACTGTGTAGGTAACCAACAAAACAAATTAAAGCAGTTAAAAGTGGTATTCACAGGGATGCAAGTAAGGTACATCATAAGGATTATAGTCAATAATATTATAATACAATGTATGGTGTCAGGAGGTACTAGACTTATTGCAGTGATCGATCACTTTGTAAGTTATATAAATGCATAATCAATCATGTGCTATACACCTAAAACTAATATAAGACTGTATGTCAATTATAATCAAAAAATAAAACAAAACATTGGTACTAATTATGTCTAGGGAATAAGATCTGTGGTGGATCTATAGAACATACCATTATACTTTTTATTTCATAAATTTCTATACTATGTTATTTGCTTTGTGTAATGTTATTGAATAACAATAAAATAGTTAAAATGAAAAGCATGAGAATAATCAGTGCTATCAAAGGTAAGGCATCAGAAAAATGCATTTTCACTGCTATGTGGAACACAAGCTCAAAAGCTCTGGGAGCTATTTGACACTGTATTATTTTTTTAGTGTGTATCTCTTCCTTACACTTACACAAAAACATTACCCAGAGCCAGTTTTCTTTGTAATTTATGATGGATGAAAACTTGAAACCACTTAAAAGTACAAAAGCTAAATCAATATGCAACCATCATATTGATGTAGGTATATGTTTATTAGATCTCAAATGCAGCCACTTAACATTTTCAATTACATTAAGGCAAATTACAAAACAGTTAAAAGATTTTTAAGGTAAATCTTAAGTTCTTGTTAAGGCATATATGCTGATATATGTATTCTCCTCATTAATTTATAAACCAATCCAATTAGTATGATACGATTATAACTGTGTATGACATCCTTCATGATAAATGTGTAATAGAGGTATTTTTAGCTACTAAAAGAAAATGTGCTAATTGCCAACTCAATGTAATAAAAATGTGTATTACTTCAGTATAGTACCAATTTTAAAAGTAGTTACTAAAACTCCGTTTCTTTTCTAAAAATTAAAAAAAATAACTAATGTCCAAATTATGCAGTAATATATGTATACCTTAATTGCCTTGAATCTTGACACATCATTATCTGCAAACTGCTGTAAAACATGCCTGGCAGAAAATCCAAATGTACATAAGCCATGTAATATGGGCTTGTTGAAACCTAAAAATAGAGAGAGTTTAGCTAGATATGGATACATTTCATATCTAAAAACTAAGAATAATTAATTCAGGATTTCAAAATATACCTTTAAACTGGATTAGCATGAATTATACCTTCTATCTTAATATGGGAAATGTTCTAAAAATACTTCCTGGTTGAAAATTATGAAATGAAGAAAGAAAAAGAAAAACAAGAATGTTGGAGATCTAGGAACACAAAGCATTGTTTGGTTTAGTTTTGGTTGTAACCATGAAATCATCCATGGTGATTTCAATATCCATGTATGCAGATAATCTTTCTCTAACTTTTCAGTTTCTTGCTCTCTCCTCCAAAGACCTTGCCCTTCATAATAACTCAGACACTGACCCCCATAGTCCTATCCTAGACCATACACTAGCAGGAGTTTCCTTCTATTATAATCTCAATTTCAATTACACCATTTTCTGAACACTATTTCTTAATTTCCCATACCCTTTGCATAAATACATTATGAGAGGGCTATTTTTTAAATGTTAAACTGCCAGTCATAAGTAGCAATGTCTTTCAGTCTTATTTAGATAACTGAGCTATTTTACATTGGTATGTATTATTAGCAACTCACCTCCTAAGCTGGCAAAGTTAGGATCAATGTGTAACGGATTCCAGTCTCCACTGAGGCGGTACAAAGCAGCCTGTGCAGAAAGAATTATAAATGTAACTAGTATTCAGTGCTTTCTTAGAATACATTAAAAGAAAAACAGGAAACACAGCTGATTATTGTACACAAAATCCATTATAATGTACCTAGTTGAAGCTTTGATTAAAAAATAACTATTTCTAACAACCAAAAGATTAACTGTAAATCAAATGTATTTTTGTAACACCTGATACTGAAACCAGTTGAAGAGGGCTGTCAAATAATAGGAAGGGAAGCTAAGAACTACATCTGGGGATAACCTGGTTACCACTGCTAAGGAGAAATTCACAAAAAGAAATCCATCAGTCTATTCTCATACAAGAAACAACCAATGAATGCATGAATAAGAATACAAATCTTGCCCTGGCTGGTGTAGCTTAGTGGATTAAGCGCGGGCCTGTGAACCAAGAGATCACGGTTCGATTCCTAGTCAGGGCACGTG
This sequence comes from Trachops cirrhosus, assembly GCA_028533065.1. Lineage (NCBI taxonomy): Eukaryota > Metazoa > Chordata > Mammalia > Chiroptera > Phyllostomidae > Trachops > Trachops cirrhosus. The sequence goes on from CM052540.1 coordinate 117,462,099, forward strand.
CCTGGGTTGCAGGCCAGATCCCAGCAGGGAATGCACAGGAAGCAACCATACATTGATATTTCTCTCCCTCTCTCCTTCCCTTCCCCTCTGAAGATAAATAAATAAAATCTTTAAAAAAAAAAAAAAAAAGAATACAAATCTTCACCTCTGTCTCTCCCTCATGCCTCTCTCTTTTTGTAAAACCAATAAATTAAAAAAAATTAAGGTCTATTTTAAAAAACACAATTAAGATAAGGTACATGTTTATGGCCTCTTCTTACTACACAAAATTTATGCCAACTTTTTTAATGGGGTGTTTTAAATTGAAGCTTGTAACACAATCCAGGCACATGAACGTCAAAGCAACAATTTCATACAAACTTTCATTCTCCTGGTACATTAAATCCTGAGCATCAGGCTCTTCCTGCAAGAAGAGAGACTGGTAGCTTGCCATTAAGATTAAATTTCTGCTTAGTCCAGATTTTCATATTACTTATTTACTTAGGTAAGACAAAATTAGCAGAAAGATATAAATAACAACAATAAGTCAACATACTTCCCTGCATTTAAACAGGGCATTGTTCAAATTAGAGAATACTTTTCACTACCAAAGGGAAGAATTTCACAAAACAGCTGAGTATTTAATGTATCTGTATATTAACTTGACTCCTTTGGGTTTATCTCAAGACTTCTTCCCATTTTATCAATTTCTGTGTTAATCTTCCTAGGACTATTAAAATGTTGTGTATAGACTAGCTATGTCAGTTACCTGACTTTCTTAATTTCTGTATTTTGTTATCCTTAATTATTGATTATTCTTTTTAAATAAATTTTATTTACAGAAATTAACATTAGGAAAATGTTATTTCCTTTTTAATATGCTTTGTACAATTTGTTACATAAGTTCTTTCCCTTCCTCATTATCCCCACATGATAGTTATGAAAATTATTCCCTTTTTCAATAACTCATTATTTTTCCCTTTATACATCTTCAAAAAATAACTAAATCCAATCAACTATTAAGATTCTGTATAAGAAGTTCAAGATTAAAAAAGGATCAATTAATCAAGAGAATGTGATTACATTCAAAAACATTTATTCACCTAAGAAAACAATCCCATTTACTATTTCAACACACACAAAAAATAAGGTAAATAGGAATAAATTTAACCAAGGAGATAAAAGGCCTGTACTCAAAAAATTTTAGAACAGTGAAGAAAGAAATTGAGGAAGATACAAATAAGTGGAAGCATAAACCATATGCACAGATTGGAAGAATTAACATCATTAAAATGTTCATGCTACCCAAAGCAATCTATAGATCCAAAGCAATTCCTATTAAAATACCAATGGTATACTTCAAAGATCTAGAACAAATATTCCAAAAATTTATATGGAACCAAAAGATACCCCAACCAGCCTCAGCAATCTGCCAAGAACCAAGTTGGAAGGATGAAAACACCTGATATCAAACTATACTGTAAGTCCACTGTAATCAAAACAGCCTGGTACTGGCATGAGCATAGACATATAGATCAATGGAACAGAACACAGCCCAGAAATAAACCCACACCTTTATGGTCAATTAATATTTGACAGAGGAGGCAAGAGGATACAAAGAAGTAAAGAGAGTCTCTTCAATAAATGGTGTTGGGAAAAGTGGATTGGTACAGGCAAAAAAATGAAATCTACACCACACACTAGAATAAACACAAAGTGGATAAAAGACAATATAAGTAACAATACCATTAAAATTCTAGAGGAAAAATAGGCAATAAAATTTCAGATACTTTGCAAAGCAGTATATTTGCCGATATATCTCAAAGAGCAAGGGAAATGAAGTAACTGGAATTACATCAAAATAAAAAGCTTCTGTACAGCTAAAGAAACTATCACCAAAATGGAAAGGGAACCGACTGTATGGGAGAACATATTTGCCAATGACACATCAGATGAGGGCTTAACTTCCAAAATATATAAGAACTTATATGACTCAACACCAGCAAGACAAACAACCCAAATACAAAATGGGAAAGGGACCTGAATAGACATTTCTCCAAGGAGGGCATACAGATGGCCAAGAGACATATGAAAAGATGCTCAACATTACTAATTGTCAGAAAATACAAATTAAAATTACAATGAGATGTCACTACACACCTGTCAGAATGGCTATCATCAATAAATCAACAAACAAGTGCTGGTGAGGATGTGGAGAACAGGGAACCCTTTTGCACTGTTTTGAGAATGAAGATTGGTGCAGCCATTGTGGACAATACTATGGAGTTTCCTTAAAAAACTAAAAATGAAACTGCCTTTTGGCCCAGTGATTCCACTTCTGGCAATATACCCTAAGAATCCCAAAACACCAATTTGAAAGAATATATGCACCCCTATGTTCACTGCATCATTATTTACAATTGCCAAGATATGGAAGCAGCCCAAGTACATCAATAGATGAGTGGATAAAAAAGTTGTGGTCCATTTACACAATGGAATACCATGAAGCAATATGGAAGAAGGAACTCTTAGCTTTTGTGACACCATGGATAAACCTGGAGACTATTATGCTAAGTGAAATGAGCCAGTCAGTGAAAGACAAATACCATATGATCTTACTTATATGTTGAATCTAAGGAACAAAATAAACTAACAAACAAATAGAATCAGAGGTCCAGAAAACATGGAACAGATTGACAGCTGTAGGAGAGGAAGAGGGAGGTAGGGACTGACTGAAAGCAGGTAAAGGGTTAGCCAAAGAACATATACGCATGACCCATGGACGTGGACAATGGTGTGGGGATTGCCTGAGGGAGTGAGGGTGGGTCTTGGTAGAGAGGGACTAAGGGAGAAAAATTGGGATAACTGTAATAGCATAAATAAAATATTTAAAAAACACATTCATCCATTAAGAGCTTCAAATTACATGAAGTAAAAATTAATGGAACTACAAGGACAAACAAAATTCAAAATTCTATTAAAAGATAGATGGTAATTTTTATTATTTAAGATAAATAATTTTTAAAAAGCCTTTTACAAATAATAAAACACTAGGCAAATATACATTATCATTAACATACAAATTAAAGAAAAGATACACTTCAGAGTCTGAAGGGGAAGTTATCAAACTCATGATAGATTATATAGGCTTTGGCATCAGGCATATCTGGGTTCAAATACAGCTCTGCCATTAATGGGTAAATTTCTTTATCATCCTAAACCTGGATTTTCTAATATAAAAAACTGAGAGGTTAATAAACCTCTTACAAAGCATTATCCTTGATAAATATTAATACCTCAATAAATGTGAGCTATGATTATAAAAACTTTAGCAATGGTACATGACAACCAAATTTTTAAGATTAGTACAAGCATTCTTATACCACAGATGTCATTCCTATAAATGAAAAGAAACTCTTCTAAAAACATATTAAAGAAATATGAAAAAATGTTGTATTATATCAATGATAGCATTGCTTCTTAAACATAGCAGAGTAAATAAGCAAAGACAAAAAAAAAAGACTCATCGTGAGAAATAACTAAAGACAGCAATGACTGGATGTTAGACTAAATTTTGAAATAATGCAAAATAAGCATTCTGTGAATACTAATAAGGAAAACTGTCAAGGTTTATTTTTCAGAATATTTTAAAGGAATTTCATATTTCAGAACAAAATCTGAAAGCTTGCTTTGTTTCATTTCTGCCTGCATGAAGAAGTCACTGAAATTCACATAGTCACACACAGACACAGAAAACTTAAAAAAAACTAACTACCTATTGATTGACTTCTATATTATATGTGAGTGGGAGGATTTTCTATATATGAATAAATTAGTTCTTAATTTTTATTTTTAAAAATTGTACCATTAAGTTAAACTAAATGCTAAATAAATAAATTCAGAAATTAGTGCTTCCTAAATCCTCACATCCTCCAAAAATGTGTACAGATCAACAAGAAAAAATAAAACTACACAGATCCCAAACCTACAAAATAACTAGAAAATAGAGAACACCAAAAACGGCAAATTCTTACAAATAGAAAAATAAATACCAACCACCAGCAGAGCTATGCCCTGAACACTCTCACAAAGCTACTGTAGAGAGTGGCAGGAAATTGGGAAAGGAGTACGAAAGCAGAACATGGAAGAGAGAAGAGAAAAAGAAAGAAAAACCATTTCTAGACAGAGAAAGTCCACCTTACAGACAAAAATACTGAGAAGAATCCTAGAAGATTAGAATATGGACTACAGAGAAAAGCATTAAAAGTAAACAGACTTCCAAGGGGCAATCCCAAAAAGACAACACTTCTGGGGGATAAGAGAATAAAACAAAGATGTCCCTTGAAAGACTGGATAGTGAAGGTAAACAGAAGAAAGAAAATTTATGATCCTGAAAGATAATAAGAACTAAAAGTACTTTTTTGTCAATTAAACACCTCCACACAGTGCCCCAAAATTCACTCAAGAAAATTCACTTCGCTACACTGATAGAAGGCAATCCTGAATTCCTTGAAGAGGAAATCTTAAAAACCATCCCAAACTACCAACTTACCCACAAAATGCATATAGGTCAGTAATCTTCATCTGTACAAAGATACTGTAAGACTAAAAGAAAAAATAAACTAAAACATTATAACAAATGAAATTTCCCCAAACCAAAACACTACCAAACAGAAGGAAACTCTAACACTTAAGCATTTGAAAATATGAAACAAAATCCTTGAATCTGAAATTCAAAAACTAAGACTACAAATGGATAACAAACATTAAGAAATGAGTTAAAAGATGATTAAACTCAAATAAGAAATGTAAGAAAATATCAGAAATGAAGACTAAATCATAAGGCAAAGATATTCAAATAAAAATTTACTAAGAGGCATAGAAAAAAAAGGGAGGAAAAGAACCAAGAAAATGGAAATCAAGAAAGAAGTTAAAAAGGGCAAGTGGTTGAAAGAAAGACAGAAAAAGATCCAAAAGAGAAAAATAAAATAATGAATAAAAACTAATACTTAAAATCATAATCCCAGAAAACTTTTTGAAAATAAAAGAAAATCTGAATATATATAAAGCACCCCAACTACATGGGAAAATTGACCTGGCATGATCAACACTGAGACCTAATCTAGTAAAATGATTAAATTTTAAATATAAAAAATATGCATTTCTAAGGGCCTCAAGGATAAAGATCAAGTAACTCAGAGAAAGGTCATTAGAGTGGCATCAGACTCCTCAAAAGTAACAAATAAAGCAAGGGAACACCCCTGGCCAGGTGGCTCAGTTAGGTAAGAGTGTCATCGCATACAACAAAAGGTTGTGGGTTTGATTCCTGGACAAAGCACATACCTAGGTTGCAGGTTCAATCACCCTTGGAGTACATACAGAAGGTAGCCAATCAATGTTTCTCTCTTACATTGATGTTTCTCTTTCTCCCTTCCTCTCTAATTTCAGTGAGCATGTCCTTGTGTGAGGATTAAAAACAAGCAAGGCAACAACAGAACACCATTTTATAAAAACTCAAGATTTCATATCCAGCCAAGCTGCCCTTCTAATATCTATGGCACAGGTGGCAAACACAAGGCCTGTGGGCCAAATCCAGCCCTCCCCCTTGTTTTATCTGGCCTGGCACCTTGTTTCTACCCAGCAACAGTGCTGAACTCTCACTTTACTGTTAAGGAGTAGTTACATTTATACAGTCCTCAAATTACATTTGACCCTTTGAAGGCAACCGCAAGACTGATGTGGCCACTGCTAAAAATGAGTCTGACACCCCAATCTAAGGTATAGAAAAACAGTTTTAAATACACAGAAGCCAAAGGAATACTACATATGAGCCCTTCCTTCTTGGAGAAAACTACCAGAGGATAAGCTTTATCCAACCTGGAGATGATGCAAATCCTTTGGCAAAAGAGTTAATATATAAGACTAAAACAAAGATGCAAATATAAGACTAAAACAAAGATGAGGAAAGAAGTAAAAGAGTAATATATTAATGTTAAATGTTCTGAAAGAGTAATGAATATCAAAAAAGGGAACAATAAGGGAGACAAAAAACAAAGAAATAACATAGGCTCTTTAACTGTTATATATGAAACAAGTAGAAAGCAAAGGATAAGTAGAAAGCAATAAAACTGAAAAACTAGATAGTAATAAATGAGAAAACTATGCACTAAGGGTATATAAGAAGGTATAGGCCTTCCATTTCTGGCCATAATTGTCCTCCTGGAATGGACTTAAGTCTTCCACTATAAACAACTAGAAAAAAAAGTGTTTTAAAGGGGAAGGGAGACACTGTTCTTAGACACTGGACAGTAGGCAGTGCAGGGTTATGATTCTTGATATAACAGAAACAAAAGAGATGAACCACCGCTCCTTGCCTGATGGTACTCTCCAGACTGCAGTACAAGAAAGAAAACCAAACTCAGCAAAAAGTCCTACTGAGTCAAACAGATAAAGATCAGAGCTCTAGGAGACTCAGCTGGAATGTGTATGTACCGAAGAGGAACTACACAGAAGAGCTCCAGGAATCTAAATAGAGGTCCCTTTGGTGGTCATAAAGATGAGACACCTTGTGGAAGATTACAGGCACCCCAGACAACAGTCAGCAACAAGACCCTATACTTGTGCGAGAAGCCACCTTGGTCCTTCTGTCCCTGCCCAGCCACCATCTGAGAACAGTTGCAGGAGTGACAGCAAATATAGTGGAGAAGGACCACCCAGTCAATCCACAGAGATGTGAAATACAATAAAATTATTTCAAAACAAAACAAACCAAAAAAGGTAGTACATATAATAAACATGGCAATTTAATACTTTTATTTTAACTTATAACTATAATAATGTTATAACATTATTACAGTATAAGCATAATAATTATAATAGTATAACCATAATAATAATAACTTATTTAGTAATGATGATAATTAAGATCCTAATTGTTAGAGTAAATAGTACATTTACAAGGGGAAACTAGTTACTTGTTTTCACTCTCCCCAAATGGAAGACATCTCATACTTATTCTTTGTTCTGTCTAGATTACTGGAGATGAATTTTCTATTTATTATGAAAAGTACAAAGTACACTTGTAATCTATGCCAGCTTGAAAATGAAGAGTCTCCTAAAGACATCATAAATACAATATTCCAGAATAACATCAGTAGCGTTAAAAATATGGTGGCCAGTTTCCTTACTGATTGAAAAGTTGCGGTACTCACTGATACACCTAGCACAAAGTTAGTCCTTCTTACTTCCACTTCTTCTTAAAGATAAGCCCATCTGCAATCACCTCCCACTACTCTCCAATGTAAATACTCTAATTCTTACTGCTTGTACACATCATGCTCCTACAGTCTGCTCTCATTACTTCTTATCCCCTTCCTGGCCTCACTGCAAGCCCTATATCTCTGGTAAGAGAAAATATCTACACAGCATTTTAGGTCAGTAAGCCCCATCTTTCCTACCAGACCCTTCTGTATATCATTCCCTAATATGCATCCACTTTGAATGCCTACAGCACTTGCTCTACAATTCAAGGCCTGTATTTTCAGCATTCGTTACTTGGAACAGGTGCCCTAGCTATTTAGGTATCTACGTCTTGATTGTCCTTTTAGCTTCTTGAAAAGAGATCACATTTCTTTTACTTGTTTGTATCTCCTACAGCACAGATCCTGTTTCAAAAACCCAAAAATCCTCTAAAATTTATGCAAAGTTTTATGCAAAATGTTTTTTACAAAATAGTATGTAGCTTTCAACATATTTTTGGATGACCATATGATACAAAGTGGTAATTTATGCCAAATAATGACTGCTTATTATACATACAAAAATATTTGTTAACAATATTCATCATACAGTAAAACAGTCAGCTCTGGTAAAAGCTAATAAAAAGCTCTATTCATCTGAAAAAGTAAAGAAAAATTTCTCTACTTCTGTGTGTAGAAATTCAAGCCTTGGAAACTTCAGTTTTTCGTATCTATAGCAAATACATTTTATTATTTCAATAACCCAAGAATATTAAAAGAACATTGGTGGATTTTCTGCACCATGAAACCATGAAGCATTTTCTGTTCTTCAGTGCCCTAAAAAGTTTGATTTTACTATGAAGCCTTAATTAAACATAAAATAGGAGCATTATTAAGAAATTCATAAGAAACAGAAATTGGAAAAACACTTAAAAGCAAAAACTAATCTGAAGAAGAATTCTCTCCATCATCCGATTATATAGTGTAGAAAAATACAATTAATGTGTACTAACCTTAATTCTTTCTGGCTCATGAAACTATATTTCTATTTGCCAGCAAACATAAATCCTGCAGAAGTTCTCAAGGCAAGCATATGAAAATAAGCATCAAAAAAAGTAGCTTTTTAAATGCTCTGCTGTCATTACATGTTCACTCACAGAATAACCAGAGCTTTACATATTCTATTCTGTCTCTGCATAGTTGGTCTTACTGGTCACTTTAGGAAATGATCTCAGGTTTCTCAAAAACAAAGTCGTTTTTCTCATCTTTATGGCTACCTTTTGTTTCTTAAATAAGTCTCTACATAAGGAATTTGTTAACTGACAGGGCACTTTATATCCACCATCAGAAAACAAATTATTTATATCAAACAAAAAACATTAAATCACCTACCCCTTCTAAGATGCTTTTGACTACCTGCTAAAGTTAGCATAATATAATCTGATTCCAACCAATGAGGCTTGGCATTTTTTCCCAATATAGGAAAGGATGACTAAAATTTACCTTTGTATTCTTTTCTATCCTGCTCTCTAAAGGTGTCATAAAATTCTTCTCTACTGAATATGACAGTCTCCCTAAGGCATGCAGTTCATCACCAAGAAAGCATGACACTTTTTGAACTGACTAATAAAAAACCATTTTATATTATCTTTTGATACCTAATGGAGAAAAAAAGGATAAATAAAAATTTAGAAAGAATGAATTCTAACCACAAAAGTTTTTTTTTATTATGTTGAAGGACTCAGGCACTACTTTTGGACTCAACAAAATTATAGGGTGTCAAGAGTTCTTAATTAAAAATGTATCAGAAGTCAGGTGGCTTTATCACTTTTTAAAAATATAATCTTACCTGATTAAGTGAGGTGGTGTCTCTAACTACAGCATCAGGATGTCTATTAGGTATGGCTACAGCTTCCTGAAATAAAAAAACATTGAATGTTAAATGCTAACAAGTAATATTTATTCTCTTCACCCAAACTAGTATTTGATAAGCAACCATGTTTTAAAATAATAAAATCTGCAAGTTGGATAACAAATTTTTTTAAAAAATATTTTATGTTCAGGAGATAATGATGTTTAAAGTTTCATAACAGCTACCTTCATCTACATTATGGTTTCCCTGTTTAAGGAAAGAAATTATATAATGAGATCCATTCTCTAGGCCACAAAGGAGAAAAAGGTAAAGACTCTTTTCCAAACGCAAAAGATGATGATAGCTATAAAAATTAGACAAACAATTCACATCCAAATTGATTTAATCTTAAATGCTCATTAAAAGAGTACAGATCTCTTAGCACTTATAGCCTATTTGGAGTTGGATGAACTTCTTGGATGTATAAATTGTTTTTCATGAAAGTCATTATCCCTTCAATTATTTTTTCTGCTTTCTTCTCTCTCTCCTCTCATTCTGGTCCTCCTGCTGATGGTGTCCCATGTTTCTCTAAGGCTCTTCATTCTTCTTTCCCTTCACCTTTTCTCTGTCCTTCAGACAGATACTGATAAAGATGGAATAGACAGATCTTCGAGCTTTTGGATTCTTTCCTTCGCCAGTGCAAATCTACTGTTGAGCCCCTTTAGTAAATTCTTCATTTCAGTTATTGTACTTTGAGCTTCTGAACTTCTATTTGGTTCTTTTTTATAGTCTCTGTTTATTGATTTTCTCTAGTTGATAAGTCACTGTCAACATACTTTTCCCTTTACTTCTTTAAGCATGGTTTCCTTTAGTTCTTTGAACGTATAATAGCTGCTCTGAAGTCTTTGTCTATTATAAAGACCGCTCAAAGGTAGTTTCTGTGCCAGTTTTGTTTTGTTTTGTTTGTTAATCTTGCCTATGGGTCACACTCTCCTGTTTCTTTCATGTCCTATAATTTTCTGCTGATAACCAGACATTTTAGATAATATACTGAGGTAAATGTGGATACTAATTACCCTTCCCTTCTAGGCCTACTGTTATTATTTATTAATGACTTGGCTAACCTATTTTAGTTAAGTCTATTTCTCCCATAGTGTACAACCTCTGATGTTGCTCCTCAAAGGGTGTAGCCTTTGGCAAACTGCACTCTGGGATGACAGTGATTTTGGCAGGGCTCTCTGTGACTGTCTCTCCCTAATGTGTTAAACTGTCTTTTGGTATCATCTTTTGGTATCATACCCAGATGACAGGCTCCAATAACTGCCAGATCATTGCTCTATTATTTTAAACAATGCCTTAGGCATAAATTGCTCCAAGATCTGATCCAATTAAAGCCAGACCTCTTGTCAGTCAAGATGGCAGCATAGGTAAATGTGGTACTTGCATCCTTCCACAACCACACCAAAATTACAACTAAGCTACAGAACAACCATCATTCAAATCCCCTGAAATCTAAATGAACGGAAGTCCTACAACTAGGGATTAAAAGGAGCCACACAGAGCCTGGTAGGAGTTGTGGAGACACAGAACAGCTGACCTCACACCCATGTGTGGCAGATAAAAATTGGGACGGGTATCTCAACTGTAGAGGTCCCTCCTGAGAAGCAAAGGGTCCCAGCCCCACACCAGGCCCTCAAGCCCAGGGTTCCAAGTACCACAAGGAGAAGTCCCCCCAACATATGGCTATAAAAACCAGTGGGGATTGAGACTGAGTGAGAAGAATGGCTGCTAAGTGCCTGGCATTCCTCTTAAAGGGCCAGTGCATGGACTTACTTGGACTCAGTCTGAGTTCCAGAGCTGGGGCAGCAGCTCCAAAGGCACCAGAGACATACAAGGAGGAACTGAATTGTCTGTTGTCAAGGCTAGAGCTAGAGGGGCGTGCTGGCAGAGGCCATTGTTCCTTTTCTGAGACCAACCCCCTACAGAGCCAGCAGGGGAGCATCATACCTGGGTCTCCATTAACCTGGTTCACACCTTGTGCCACACCCTGGTGATTCCCTTACACAGCCCCCAACCAACTGTGGACCCACCGAAGCTGTTTCCAGTGGTTTTTTCCATTCGAATAGCCTATCTTGGCTCATGCTTCGGACCATCCTAAAATCTCTCAAACAAGCAGCATCTGGCCACAGCACGCCCCATACCTCTCACTAAGTGGTCCCGGGTTGGGCACTAGCAGCAGCCAACCTTGGTTCACAGCTTAGCCTTGTCTGGGCATCTCCAAGCCCAGCACAAGTAGTAGCCATCTGCAGATCACTTTGTGGCTCCAGGCAGAACACAGGTGGCAGCTGACCTGGACCTGCACCTCCCAGGGGGCCCAGAGCCAGCACACTTGTTGAATAGCTTCAGACCATGTCACAGCATCACTCAACCACCTCCACAAGTGACACACTCAAGGAGAGGACTCAGTGAACACCAGAGTCCCACTGAAGTAAGTCCTGCTCTATTGGGTGGGCCCCTAAATAGCTGGTGCCCCCATGGTATTGGTGATAACAGGTGCAGCTGCAACAATCCTTGCAGCTGATCATTCTGCAGGTAAATCCCTCCCATTGTGTCAAAGGCAATCAAGATTCAAGTACAATAGGAGAGTGTACATAGCCCACAGGGCAGGGCACACCTGGAGTGCCCAGCTTGAGTGACTGGGGAGGGTGTGTCACTGGACCCTATAGAACACTTATGACACAAAGCTATTCTACCAAGCCCAGGGGACATGGTAGCCCCACCTAATACATAGAAACAAACGCAGAGAGGCTACCAAAATGAAGAGACAAAGAAACATGTCTCAAATGAAAGAACAGGACAAAACTCCAGAAAAAGATAAACAAAATGGAGAGAAGCAATATACTAGATAAAAAGTTCAAAACAGTGGTTATAAGGATGCTCAATGGACTTAATGAGAACCTCAACAGCATAAAGGGACGTGGAAACCCTAAAAAAAAGTTCAAAATGAAGGATACACTAACTGAAGTTAAGAAAAATTTACAGTGAAGCTACAGTAGAGTACATAAAGCTAAAAATCAATGTGGAATATAAGGAAGCAAAAAACACCTAATGTGAACAGCAGAAAGAAAAAAGAATCCAAAAATATGAGGATAGTGTAAGCAGCCTCTGGGATAACTTCCAGCATACCAGCATTCACATCATGGGGGTGCCAGAAGGATAAGAGAGAGAGCAAGAAACTGAAAACCTATTTGAAAAACAAATGACAGAAAACTTCCCTAACCTGGTGAAGGAAATAGACATACAAGTCCAGGAAGCACAGAGTCCCAAGCAAGACGAACCCAAAAAGGCCCACGCCAAGACACATCATAATTAAAATGTCAATGGTTAAAGACAAAGAGAAAACCTTAAAAGACATTAGAGAAAAGCAGCTGGTTACCTACAAGAGTGCTCTCACAAGATTTTCAGCTGATTTTTCAACAGAAACTCAGAAGGCCATAAGGTAGTGGCAAGAAATATTCAAAGTGATAAAAAGCAAGAACCTACAACCAAGATTAATTACTCAACCTAGCACAGCTCTCATTTAGAATCAAAGAACATATAAAGAGCTTCCCAGACAAGAAAAAGCTAAAGGGGTCTACCACTACCTAACCAGTACATGAAATGTTAAAGGGTGTTCTTTAAGAAGGAGAAAATAAGATCACTATGAACAATAAAATGGCAATACCTACCAACATAAATATCAACAATTAAATCTAAAAAACAAAATATACAAACAAGCAGAACAGAAACAGATTCATAGATGCAGAGAACAATTTACCAATTGACAAATGGAAGGGAGGTTGGGGAGATGGGTGAAAAAGGAGAAGGGATTAAGAAGTACCTATAGTTGTTATACAACAGTTGTGGGGATATAAAGTACAGCATGGGGAATATAGTCAATAGTAGTCTAATAACTATCTACGTATGGTGTCAGATGGGTGTGAGATTTATCAGGATGACCACTTAGTAAGTTGTATAATGTTTAATCACTGAAGTGTACACCTAAACATACTATTGTATATCAACTTAAATTGAAAAATAAAAATATTATAAATAAATTATAAAGTCAGGACTCTTTACGGGGTAGTCAGTCTTTGAGGCTAGTCTTAGAGATGTGTTAGGATCCTATGAGGTCTCTACTTAGCTGTCTCATTCTGTGTTTCTCTCTAGTAAACTTCATGTTAGGCTAGTTTAACTGTTCTCACGGACCTACAAGCCTTCTTGATGATCACTAAAGTAACGTTATTTTTTAAGATATCCTTACTTTGAACTTCCAAATACTCTGTTCCAAAATGAGTCGGGTTCCTTTGGAAAAGCTTCAGAGCTCTCATTATTACAGCTAGCCTTGCCCCTTAGGCAAAAACTCTGCACCACTGCAGCAGAGATGAAGGCGGAGATGTTGGCCCACCTTTCTCCAAGTAACATCCTCATTTTAAAAGCAGGATGCTGGACAGGAGTACTAACTTCTGGTCTTTCAGCTTACCTCCGTTAGCATGGAACCCCCACTCTATGAACAAGCTGGGGCAAGAAAGACTTGGGCCCCATATTCCCAGCCTGCCATGGGTAGAACAGAGTTTCTGCCCTACAGGGGGTATTTGGTAGGAGGAACACAAAACACAGCCACTTTCACCCAGCATGGAGCTTCTGCATCACCAGCTGGTGGGGAATGACAAAAACTAGTGACATGCTCCTCCAGGGAAGGTAGCATGGCCCTATTCTGGGAGCTAAGAGTGGAGGGATCCTGTATTCTCAGTCGCACATGCCTGAAATGAAGCATCTATGATGCTGAACCAGGGGAAGAGGAAGGAGAGAGCTGTGGCTCAAATGCCACAGATTCTCACTGCTCTAACCAAGATACAGATGTTGAATAAGATATTTCTTCATTTGTTAATTCCCTTAGAACAATTCCCAGAAACTTTAAACTTTCTTTTTTTATATTTAATTTTTAGCAGTTATGATTGTTTCACTGGTGAAACTCCTCACACCATGACTCCAGAAGCAGTCTCTCGATACTGTTTTAATAACGCCTTATTTATTCCAGAAGAATATTTATTACAGTATAATCTTACTACCTCAAATAAATTAGAGGTAAAGACCAGGTTAAATTTGTGTCAAATCCAAGTTCTAAAATATTTTTAGGAAAAAAATCTTTTTAAATACAATTTGGGAACTGAAGATAACTAGAACTGTCTTACACAAGTGAAATGATTACATCATTTAATGAATGAAGATTTTAATTTCTACAGGAATCACTTTGTACATGTTAGGCTTTTCTAAAGACTCTGGGTGCTGCAAAGTTTGTGTAAAAAAGTAAAAATATACCCATAATATCTTAGGTATATCACACTTACCTCAGTCAGACTTTGCTATATATAACATGTTATATATTAAAATATGCAGACATAAACAGCATTTCAAATCTAAGGAACATATTCTGATTCATAGAAGTGTGGATTACTGAGCCTCTATTGTATGAAATTATATGTATGGTTAAGTAGTGAATTCAAAATATAAATAAGGATCCTTAACTGCACATTTATTTTGCTTATAAAGCCATAGCCTACCTTGACTTTGTCCGATGTCCGTTTTCCACCAAAACCTCCAGAGCCAACAACAAATAAAGAGAACTGATTATAACATATAAGTTCCTTCCCAGAATAAGAATGGACTGAAAAGTAAATGAAAAAAATTTTTAAGTTATCAAAAGATGTAACTAGATAACCAATCAGCAATTCCTTTAAAAGTTTTGAAAACAAAATGCAATTACTAAAAGGTTTTGTAATTTAAAGATGCTTGAGTTTGGATTACAAGGCATTCATTTTAATTCACTCAGTACCAGCTGCTGGAAGGCAGACAAATGATGTTCACAAACCCTTTCTTGACTATGAAGTAGCAGCTTTGCTCACCTATTTTTAAACCTCCCAACTTTAAGATTTCAATTCCCTCCATCTCAAACATTTCAAACAATCCCACTATAAATTCAGGTAACATCACACTCAATCTTTCAAACAGTCTGCCAAAGCACTCAAAAAGAGCCTGGAATGTAAAACAGGAAAGAAGTGAGAACAGAGGGATAAGCTTCGGGCGCGCGGGAACATGGCTGTTTTGCTCACCATTACATTCCCAACAATTAGAATAGCTGGGACAAAAAAGACACCTAATAAATATTTATTAAATTAATTAATCAATGGATAAATGACAATTGAGCTAGTTAGTGGACAGGTAAATAATAAATGAACGTAAGACAGCTAGCTGCCCTCTTTCTACTGACTAATTTCCTAGAGAGAGTTTGAGTATTATCTGTATCTCCAGCTCTAGAAAACTAGGAATATGAATTTGAACTGCATGATAGGAAAAATCCCATCATAACAAAAAATAAAGGAAGTCATAGCAATTTATACTTAAAATAAAATTTTTGTCTTTATTACATAAGAAACTGTATATCCAACTGTATCTATGCTTTATCTACAAATTCTAATCCATTATTACACATTGCCAAGCTACAGTTAAATAAAAGGATTAGGTCAAGAGCAAACAGTAAAAGTTAAAGCTAAGGTTACTGCAGAAGTTTTGTTTTGTGGTGTATTACTTTTGGTAAGATAGTGAGAAAGCTAAAAGAAAACTGGGAGAATTACAGCCGAATACTGGCCAACATTTGGAATGACAAGAAAATAAGAAAATCTACAAAAGAGAAGAGGAGGAAGATAAAAAGAGAGGAAAAGGAGAGATAACCAACATATGATGAAATACTATTAGTTAACAAAAACAATGTAGCAGAATATTTAAGAGCATCAAAAATGTTCTCAATATATTATTAAGTAAAAATAAGGCCAGTTCCAAAACAGCATCTACAGTATAACCTCTATGTACTTAGAACAAAAATGATAACATCTATATTCCAAATATCAGACAGTATTAAACTTTCCACTGCCATTATTTCTAAAGTTTTTGATAATATCTATTTCTTTTGTTATTAAACTTTAAAAAAATAATTTTAAGCAATGTATCTATAGTTCAGATTTAATTAATAGTATGTCAACATTTATTAAACTACTATACATTTTATCCACTGCAAATATAATGTGGCTGCGGTGTTTAAACCATATTATGAGTTCAATAGGCCTAAATGACTCAGGGGTCAAATATGTTGCAAGTTCCAAAGAGCTAACATAGAAAGGTGTATGTACAATACTGCCTAATTATCAACTGAGGGCTATCTATGTAACCCTTCCTGTCAAAACCATACTCCAGCAAGTATAATTCTCTATGTTCTTCAAACCAGCCACATTTCTTCTGTGCTTTGGTTATAATGTCTCAAATCGCCTGAAATGTCCCACTGTCCCTACCCTGTACCCCAGTCTACTCCTTCTTCCCCATCTCCCTATTTTCTAAAAAAGTTTGTAAATTTTAAATTGCTTATCTTGCTTTCCCACAAACTGACAAATACAAACTTACTAATCACTTCTATGGTGAAGTATTATGTTACATACAAAGCCTATCAGTTTAACAATATTGTTATAAGAATTAGAAATGAGTTACCATCCACAAGAATTACTAAACCAGATCCTTTATCTAGGATATCAGCAACAACTGCTTCACATTTTAATTTTCCTAAAATGAAAAGTAAAATAAATAAATAAATAAATAAATAAATAGACTGTTTTAAAGACCATAAGTAAATGAATAGGCTGTGTTAAAAACCGTAAGTTATGTTAAGACATGAAAGAATTTAACATAATTTCCACTGGAAGTTCAACAAAGCTAAAAAGTATGGTTTGAAATAATTTTCAATCAGAATACCCAAGTCACTAAATTTGAAACATCAGTAATTCTGATAAATTAGATTTTAAGAAATAATAATTTTCAATCATCTAACAAACATTTATTAAGCATACAACTGATACCATTTACCCCATTCCTTTTGTAGTCTCTACTGGATTCAATGAGACATTGTTTCTCTCTAATCATTGGGTATTTTTATGTCTCTTCTTTCCATCATTTAACTGGTGATGTCCTTATGGATCTTCATTGTCTGGGAGTGAACTCATCTTTTTCTCAAACCTGCTTTTCTCTTTTGCTCCATATACGAATGAATGATATATCCACATAGTAGCCCAAGCCAGAAACTTGAGAGCCACCACTGACTTCTGAAATAAATTAGATTATACTAAAAACTTTTACTTCATCCTTAAGTCTATGAAGAGCCATCTGTGGTTTTTAATAAGGAAGTGACAGACACATTTGCATTTTGGAAATATTCTGACTGCAGTGTGGTGAATAGATGTAATGGGAACAAGAATGGAGGCAGAAAAAACACTTAGAAAGTGAGAGGTGATGGTGGACTAAACAAAGAAGTAGATGTGGAGGTGGACAGAAATAGCAGGATTCAGATGTACTGAAGGGAGAGAATCAAAGAACTTGGTAACTGTCTGGATATGGAAGATGGTAAAACAGAAGCCAAAGATGATATCCATATTGGCCACGATCACCTCCTAAACAGCTCTCTGCCCCACCCACTTGTTTCCATCACTCCACCACCACCTTAATGCAAGCTACCGTCATGTCACTGGAACTACCATAACAGACTTAAGTAGGTGCCTGCACATCCACTCTGCTCTGTACATGTCTGAGGCAATTTTTCCCAAAGTCAAACCTGACAATGCAATTAACTGCTCTTCCCAACACCACCACCATTACGCCTCTCCCCACCACGTCCCAAGGCTCTTGTGATAAATATGAAATCCCTAACATAATCTATGTGATACTATTTCCTGCCACCACTGCCAGGCTCTCCAGCCACCCTGGCCTTCCTCTTCTCCTCCATATCCATGCTTTTTGTATATTGAGGGCCTTTACATAGGCCCTTGGCTCTGTCTGGAATATTCTTTCCTTCCTTCTTTGCCTAACTGTGTATCAAGCTAAAATCTTTCTTTCAAACCTCTCTTCAAGTCAGTTCCTCAATAATGTTTACCACATGTAGTTGCAGTTACACAATTACACAATCTGTGTGGCCACCCTCCTCACCAACAAGGTTATATGCTCCATGGGAGCAGAAAGACAGAGTTGTTCCTATACCCCATTTATTCACAGCCCTAGCAGAATACCTAGGACTTATTATTAGCAAACCATCAAAAAACAGTGGACGAATTGGTGATGATATCCCCAGATGATCAATTCCATGGCCAATCAAACATCAGGCCTACTTTCTACATATCTCTGCAATTCCTTTACCTGCACCCATCCACATGTCAACAACCCTATCCAACCAACCATGGTCTCTTACTTAGATTATTACTCCAGTCTCTTACAAAATCTCCTTCCGCTATCTCATTTGTTTATACCCCAAGCAGAACTGATGCTTTTTAAAATCCACATCTGATCATATAATTCTCTCCTGCTTATAGCCCTTTAGTGGCTATCTACTGCCTTTAAATAAATCCAAACTTCTTTACCTGACTTTCAAGGCTTTTTGTAAGACCATTTTTACCTCTCTGTGCTCACATCTTGCTTCCCTCCCTAACCTGTCTTTAAGGAAACTGTAACTATTTTCAGTTCCCCTAACAGTCAATGCTTTTTCTCACTTCCAAACCTTTGCACAGAGTATTCCCATTGCATGAAATATTTTTCAGTCTCCTCTGAACACTAACTCCTAATTTCAGATCTCAATTTAAATTTCATTTCTACCAAGAAGGCTTCCTCAACCCCTCAAGTTGCATTCCCGATTTTCCTACATGCTCCTGTAACAAACTTGTCCTTATCCCATTACAATGTACTACATAATGCTGATCACTGTCCATTGTCTCTATACATCATTAGATAAGTTCTAAGCTCTGCAAAAGTAAAGACAATGTCTTTTCATGGTTACATTACCAACCCTTAGTGTAATTCCTGACACAAAATAGGTACTGGTATTTAATAAATATTCAGTGAGTGAATAAATAATTAACAGGCAATTGTTTTCTTCCTCTCCTTTTCTATTATTTACAAATTCTCTATAATGAGAACATGTTATTTTATAATTTTATTAAAATCTACTTAAACATGAGTACTTCAGGAGAAAATGGTTAAATCTACCCTAACAATCAAAACCACATATCCATAAGGTTCTATTTGGGAAATTTGGGATAATAATTACATTTGCATAATGCTTAACTGTTCATAGCACATTTACATATACTGATATTTGATAGTCACATATTCTCTGTCAGAGATTGGTAACATAATCAACCTCATTTTCCAGATGAAATATTGTTTTGCCCTAATAACAGAAATCATCTCAAGAAAGTAGTGAATCAAAAAAAGAAAGACATCAAGTAGAAACATAATAAAGATCAAACATTTGATCCCAGAAAATCTAGAAACCCGCATATCCTAGACTAGTACACGTGCTAGATCACAAGGGAAAGTAAAGTGCCACTATTCAGTTTCTTGCACTCCATCCAATTATGTTTACATTTTGATTACGAGGAGCGGTAAATCAACATGATAGTGTCACTGTAGCTAACAAATGAGTTAGTAAGAGATACAGAGATTGTGACACCAGTCTCCTGATGCTTGAGTTCCTATGTCTCATCAACTAGTGTGCTTTATGAAGATGTTATAAATATTGGTCAAACCTTGGTTTTCTGCAGGTTTTTAATGAGGTTCCAAACTGTATGTATCTTGAATTTTCAGTATTCATATTTACTAGACAGTAAACTTTAAAACTACTTAAAGAAAATGCACAGGAGCTTCTGATGAAAAGTAATCATGAGAAACATAACTTGAGGCTAAGGAAGTACCAGAAACTAAGAAAAGTATTTTCTACACCTATTGAAAGCACCTATTTGTTGCAATCATTTTTTAATGTATTTCTAATCTCTCTTCATATTTAAAATTTCTAGGGCAGAAACCTATCTCACACATTTCTCCCCTTCTTATAACACTGTTTCCCAAATGAACACGTTAGGCTGGATGCATAAAAAACATATAGGAAGCTTCCCAGCCTCCATCATCGCCACCATCAAACCACGCAAACATGACACACATGTGCACGTAAAATCTCCAGGGCTGGGACATGGAATCCATATATTATTTCAAATAACAGGTAATATATTATAATGTAGTACAGGTGACTCTGATATGCAGCCAGACCACAAAATTATCTAAAACCAAACACTGTGCTTTACACGTGGCAGGCGCCCAGCAGAGAGGGAAATGCGGCCACCACACGCTGGGCATGGCCTCAGGTGGAAAGAGCTGTGTGCACCCTATGCTGTAACACCAATACTGAACTAAAGCTACTCAGCCTTACGCAATGAGAATCTCATATTTTTTTTAGTAAAATAAGAAGACTGAAGAAAAAAAATAAACTAGGATTCTAGCTATTTGCTGACCTCTACATTATATAATGTGAAATGACAAACATTTTTTTGTATTTTACCAACTTAAATGGTCAGTATATAATTAGACAATATTCTGACATCAAAGTAGCAAAAAGAAACAAATACATCAAATTATAGTGAAAGAATAAAATGAGAAGCTTTACTGAACAAGATATTATTAAGAAAAATAAAACTGATTATTAAAGATACAAAAATTCTGTATCTTTTAACATGGTTTGCTTTATGAAAATCAGCACCAACATAAACACTTGAGAAAAGAATACCAAATTAACAGGAATCATAACTGATTATACACAATCACTAAGTTTAGAACATACAAACAAAAATGCTCCTTTCAGTTGTTGATTAACATACATCAACAAACTGTCAGATTTTGAATTATTAAATAAGACTATTATTAAAAAACAAAGTTTAAGATAACTAAAACAAGTACTAGTTAATATCAACCTTTTCTAATGGCTGACAAGCCCATAAATAACTTGTGATGTGGTTTATTCTGGTCACTGTATGCCAATTTAACACACTGACACAGTTGGAAGGTTAGACAGAAAATGAAATTATGGTGTGATTATGGAATCAGTGTATCAAGAACTCACCTGCTCTGGGAAGTGGTTTACATAACTCCAAGTACTGCTCTCCATGCAGAACCTATGTTAGGATAAGCAAAATTTTATTAGCAGACTCTTTTTCCACAGGTTCTGTCTATAGATTTTGCTAACAAAAGTGACACTTCACTGTCCACATGCTCACATCACCACTTTCCCCAAATTATTTGTCTCACTTTGGCTTCTACTTCCTAATCACATGATTCAGAAATAATCAGTCCACCAATCTAAAAACTGTCTTTTGGAGCAGAGACCATACCTTATATTTGTGTTCTTTTTTGACATTCACAAACCCTTACTGACGGATAATTATGGATTGTTTGCTAAACGAAGCTGTACTTTCAGTACTCATCACTGTGCCTGGAACATACTGGGTGTCCAATAAATATCTGTTGAATGAAAATGAACAGGTTCCAGCCAAGATGGAGGCGTAGGTAGAAACCCTTCTCTTCCTCACACAACCAAAAGGATGATAACAACCAATCTAAAATCAATAAACAACCAGAAGTGCCAGGAAATCAAACTGCACAGAACTCTAACAACCAAGGAATTAAAGAAAAAATCAACCAGAACAACCTGACCAGTCAGGCAGCAGACCTCTTGGGCCAACTCAGAAAAACCGTGGCAAAGCAGCAGACCATGGTAGCGGGGCTGGGTACCAAGCTCAGCAGGTTGTGAGGGAGGGGTTAACTTAAGGGGAAAGCTGAGACTCAGAGCTGACTGTGGGCTTTGGCTGGGGTTGCCGAAGTGGGAGATACTCCCAGCCTCATAGAGAGTTGAAAAGTGTGCCAGAGGCAAGCAGGAGAGCTGCACAGTTCCCTCTTTGGTCCCGCCCCCACAGGCAGCCCTGCAGCACAGCAAGGAGGGTTGCCCTGCTTGGGTGAATCCCTAAGGCCCCATCCCCTTACAACATATCAGCTGTGCCAAGACAAAGAAATATGGCCCAAATGAAAGAACACAGCAAAACCTCAGAACTAAGCAATGAGGAGATTGCCAACCTATCTAATGGAGAATTTAAAATCCTGGTAATCAAAATGCTCACAGAACTGATTGAGCTGCAGCAAAAAATGAAAAAACAAATGAAGGATACCCAAAGTGAAATAAAGCAAAATATACAGGGAACCAACAATGACAGGAAGGAAACCAGGACTCAAAGCAACGATTTGCAACAAAAGAAAGAAAAAAACATTCATCCAGAAGAAAAGGAAAAAACAAGAATCAAAAAAAGTGAAGAGAGACTTAGGGACCTCTGGGACAACTTGAAACATTCCAGTATCCGAATTATAGGGATGCCAGAAGGAGAAGAACAACAGCAAGAAATTGAAAACTTATTTGAACAAATAATAAAGGAAAACTTCCCTAATCTGGCAAAGGAAATAGACTTCCAGGAAGTCTAGGAAGCTCAGAGAGTCCCAAAGAAGTTGGACCCAAAGAGGAACACACCAAGGCACATCATCATTAAGTTACCCAAGATTAAAGACAAAGAGAAAATCCTAAAAGAAGCGAGGGGAAAGGAGACAGTTACCTACAAAGGGGTGCCTATTAGACTATCAGCTGATTTATCAAAAGAAACCTTATAGGCAAGAAGGGGCTGGAAAGAAGTATTCCAAGTCATGAAAGGCAAGGACCTACATCCCAAGTTACTCTATCCAGCAAAGCTACCATCTAGAATGGAAGGGCAGATAAAATGCTTCTCAGATAAGGTCAAGTTAAAGGAGTTCATCATCACCAAGCCCTTATTATATGAAATGTTAAAGGGGCTTATCTAAGAAAAAGAAGATAAAAAATATGAATGGCAAAATCACAACAAACTCACAACTATCAACAAATGAACCTAGAAGGAAAGAAAAACAACGAAAACAAAAATTAAGCAAACAACAAGAACAGGAACAGAATCAGAGAAATGGAGATCACACAGAGGGAGTTCAGTGGGGAGGGGGAAGGAAGGAATGGGGGGAAAGGTACAGAGAAGAAGACGCATAATTAGTAGGCATAAAATAAACAGGGAAAGATAAAAAATGGTATAGGAAACAGAGGACTCAAAGAACTTATATGTACATGACCCATGGACATGAACTAAGGGGGAGGAATGCTGGAGGGCTGGGGGGCCAGGGTGGAGCGGGGATAAAGGGGGAAAATTGGAAAAACTGTAATAGCATAATCAATAAAAAAAAGAAAGAAAAATGAACAAATTGGCCACATACCAGACACACACAACTCAATCAAAACACAAACATAAACCTTCAAAATTATGTTCAAAATAAAAGCATTTTCAATGCCAACATCTCCTTAGTATTATAATATCTCAGAAATTATCTACAAAGAGCTGATACTAAGGACCCTGTATAACTTCACAGCCACTTAACATACATGTATTGAAGCAAGGATACACAAATGTATGTAGGAAGACCGAAGGACAGAATAAACAAAACCTGACCCACACATCCAAATGACCACACTCTACTGCCATGGGACAGCTTAATTCCCAGTCTTCCTCAGAACCCAGAAGGTAACAAAAAGCAGTGAGAGGCTGGCAGTGATGGGACGACAAATGAAGGACTGTCTCACTGTATCGTATGGCCGGGAAACTCAAGGTTGGGCAGATGGGATTCAAACTCCACGATAACTACTGTTCCCAGCCCCAGATATGGAACGCCATTTATGATTTCAAACTCCTTTCAACTCTGAGGGACAAGTTTGAAATATTTGCTTTGTTTGCTCTTACATTAACCAAACAGAAGAACTGTATGTAGCAACTATCATGGGAGGGTAACTAAAAACAAACTGCTTGGCACTCATTTCTCGCTTACCTCCCAACTTCATTAAATACTCTAGTAAGTTCTCGTAAGTTCAGAGTAGCTAAGGGCTAAAGAAAACCCCAGTAAATGGATTCTCCAATCAATCAGTTGCAGAAATCGTCTCACAGCTCCATGATTCAACAATTATCACTGGGCTTATAATCTAAACCTTGCTCCAAGAAATAAAATAAACCTCACCCCAAAAGCTTTCTTTTACTTGTGCACTCCTTCCTTCCTGAAATGACTTATTCGCTTTGCTTCCCAAATACCATATTCTCCTGATACTCCTCATAAGTCACACCTCCCCAGCCATTCCTTCTAAGTCTCTCTTGCCAATTTCTCATCTCCTCAACCACTGAATGCTGCAGGAACCCTAAACACAAGATATTCTCTACTTACACTCACACATTAGGTGATTTCATCTAGTCTCATGTCTTTAAATATCACTTAAATGTTACAAACTTCAATTAGACCTTACCCCCAAACCCTAGATTCATACACTCAACTACCTACTTTATAGCTCCACTCGAATGTGTAACAGCCATGTCAAATCTGTCCAAAAACAATTCCCAATTATCCCCACCTTAAAATAACTGTACATATCTATTTTATTATATAGTCATATATAACTACTGTACATATTAAATGTTACATATAATTAATTCTAAATAATATAGATATGCATACAGGATGGGTAAAAGTAGGTTTACAGTTATGAATACACAAACATTTATTCTTGTATTATTATTTATTACTTAATATATTATTTTCCAAATGAACTGTAAACCTACTTTTACCCACCCTGTATACATCATCCCAAAAACCTTTAGTCCAAAAACCTTTATCCTTGACTCTTTTTTCTTTCCCCTTATATTCAGCCTTTTGCTTGAGTTACTATTGTAGGTTACTAACTGGTTTCCTTGCTTCCATGCTTGGCTCCCATATAATTTACTCTCCACACAGTAGCAAAAAAGAGACTCTGAGTGAACACAGGCAGCTCATATATCACTCCTCAGTTTAAAGTGCTACTAATGGTCCCTCTCATTTATCAGAATATAAACTGAAACCCTTACAATGACTACAAGGCCCTCTTCTACCAGAGCCCCTTGCTCACTCTACAGCTGTATTTACCCCCTTGCTGTTCCAAAACAAGCCAAATATGTACCTGTCTCAAGACCTTTTACACTTATTCTGTCAGCCTCAAATACTCTTCCACTGGATAATTAATTCCCTGGCTTGCTCTTTCACCAGCATCATCAGGTAAGGATTATCATATCCATTTTATAGATAGAAAAACAAGCTTAGAGAAATTATTTACCCTTGGTCAAACAGTAAGAAAATGGCAGAGAGAGAATTAATAACATTATGTCAGGGTTGTGGGACTAAACAGGGCTGTTTTCTTCTTTTTGTCTATATTTCAAAATATAGACAAAAATATTTCTCTTCTCTTTCATTCTTAAAAAGTCAAAAGATATGCCAACTTCTTATCCTGAATCAACCATTATAAACTATTTTATTAATACACACAATCATATAACCACACATAGGATGTGATATTTATCAATAATATTTACTATGCATATACCTTTGCTAAGTTGAGTGAAAGTCCAGGAATCTCTGTTAATTTTCCATTCACTATAGATTTCTGAGCTATAATAACTCCAAAGGTAGGCAAACAGGAGAAGTCAGGACTTCCCTCATAAATAAATTTCAAATCCTTTGGTTCTTTGATTGATGCTCCCACTCCAAGAGCATACATAATAGCTTCCAGTTCCGTGTAAGCAGAAGAAAATGAAGGAAATTTATGGCCAATAGCTCCATCCTATGGGACAATTGGAGGAAATAATTTTTTACTCATTTTGGTCAAATCTTTAAATTTTTAACTTTTCAAAACTATTCATTGCATACATACCTAGTTTTGCTTTTGAAAAAATGTGACTAGAAAATCATTCTAGTGAATTTGATGGAGTATTATAATTGTTTCATTATATTTTATTCTTTAACAGAAATCAAGTAGATTACATATGAAAAAACTTCATTTATAGCTAAGTAATATTTTATTGCTTGCTTCTTGCTAACAGATAGCATGTCTCATTTTAACTTTCCTGTCTCCTGATTCTGATGCTGGATTAACAACTACTAGCTACCCAAAAATAAACAAACAAACAAATTTGTTATAAATAGCAATAGTGAATTGTCCTATAATATCTATTATATAAAAATCTACTATAAACAGAGGAGCAAAACACTGCTTAATGCTTAGAAAATTAGACTGCCTCATAATGGTTTTAGTTAAAATGAGATTTTATCTTAAGTTATTTCCCAGGATTGTCCTTTATCTAACTGGATATTGTATTTTTCTATTCAGTGATGATATACCTAGCAATTTTGTGAAGCATACATTAGGTTATGAAAGAATGATGTCCAATTTACAATCACTTTCATTCTAAAGCAAGAGTCACCAAACAATGGTTGAGAATTAAAAATAGTTTTCACATATTTAAAGAGTAGTTAAAAAAAGAAAATCAAGAGTTTGTGACAGAAACAGTATGTGGCCCTGAGAGCCTAAAACATTTACTAGCTGGCCTTTTAATGAAGAAGTTTGCTAACCTCAATTTCAAAGGAAAATCACAATTATAAACTGATCATATTCTCAGGGTTAAAATTATATGGTTAATTATATCACTGTCTGTCCTGAGTCACAGAATACCAAAACTAAATGTATTAAAATAATTTACTTATTATTTATGCACTAAACCTTTTTTTAAGGGTAAATAAAAAGGTGGTAAATTGACAAACTTCCCATGAGCTATTACCACAATTGTGTTAGAATTTCTGACACAATGGGAGGCTTTTTACTTTTAGCCACTATGAAATATTTCCAAAATACATTCTATCAATGCTTTTCCTTAAAAAAATGACTCAGAAGATGCTCTAAAATAAATTAGCCTTTTCTAAAAAGATAGAAAAATGGTGGCTAAAGTAGGATTATTCATGATTCTCAAAAAAAAAAAGACACTTGTCTAATTATACTGAAGGACAGAAAATAAAGGTTACATTTAATATTTTAGTCTTGTGTTCAATGAAATTCTATAAATATTTGGTACATATATTATGAAAAGGTTTGGGGTCACTTATCTTTCCTATTTAACAACAGATTAATAGCTTGGAAAATAATTTTTTTATTAAAGAAAAGACCTTCAGAGAAGGCACAGCTTTAGGTTTTCCCCCCACTTACAAATCCTGTTGTAGCTGTTTTTGCTGCCGCATGGCTGGTATGATTTGTTGAAACTCTTCCATCTGAAGCTATTTTACTTAGAACTTCAATTATACTGGAAGTTGATTCTAAAAAAACAACAACAACAATAATGTGACCAAGAAAATGTGCTAGATCAGCGATTTTCAATCACTTTCATTTCATGGAACCATAAACTATTAAAATTCTGTGGCACACCAAAAATATATTTTTTGCCAATCTGATAAAAAATAGGTATAACTGTGAGTCATTCACACCGGATTGCTATTGTTGCGCTGGTTGTTGTCATTTCTTTATTTGACAATCTAAGGGAAAAGAGGTCTGTGCCCCTGACAAATAGTCAGGCACTGTATGTTTTAAAAATTCTTGCAGCACACTGGTTGAAAATCACTGTGCTAGATAATTATTCCTGTAACATTCAGCAAGCCTGATGGAGACTCTTTACTGGCACTCATGAACTGGATATATGATATGAGGCTATTATGGGAAAAAATTGTGAAAGACTTTGAAATAGGCCACAGATAACTCGGTGTTTTTAATGGAAAACAACACATTGTCCAACATACTCTTCCCAGCTTATTACTTTAAGCTTTGCCATGAGCTTTGAGCAATTTTACAACTCTGTAAAGTGGGACCCTTATCCACATACATGCAATTTCTGTTTGGTGGAGGGACAACTAATTACCCTTCTCTCCCCACATTCCTCTCTTCTCCAGGATGAAATAGTGCCAAGGTTACCCCCTAGATCTCTGTACAGGTAGTAGGTCTGAAGATAGTACTAAAAGTCCTTCCAGAGAAAACCATCCTTATGACCAGTGATTTCAGACAGGTTTTGGAAACTGTTCTGGGGTGATTCCAAAGGTTCTGGGACCTTTCTAACAACCTTAGAGATATGAGTCTTCTTCTAAACTCGGAGAAAAACTACAACCAAACTACAGAATGTGAGATGACTGGGATATCTGCCACTCCTGGGGACAGCAGTAGAGAGGCTTCTTCCTTCTCATCCTTCCCTTGCCTCCCCATTCACACTGCTGCCCCGGGGTGGGGGGCAGTGGCTATATAACTAACTGACAGTCACCTTGACACAGGCTGAAAGCACTGCACTCAGAGAGAAACAACCTGAGTTAACTCTTCGCGCAAACACTGAGAAAGCTTGGACAAGTTATTCAGTTTTTTCCGGGATTTAGTTCATCATCTATAAAGTGAGAAGTGAAGTAAGTACCTGATCTAGATAGTCTCAGTTGTATTAAAAAGCTGATATTTTTAACTATACTTTAAATACTAGACATAGCTTATCATTTATAATTACACAATTCATTTAGTTAGCTTCTTTATATTAGTATAGTACTTTTAAGGCAATGAAGTGGAACTTTGACCTCAGAAGAAAGTCTTTCATATATTTCTTCCTTTCATTCACTTTCACTGATAGACAACTGATATTGATAGACTACTAAATTTATCTCAAATATCAAAATACAGAATACAGAAAATGCTACCATTAATGACAGAACAATTATTTTATCATCTGATTGAAAAAAACATAGTAAAATTTTAGTGCAAGTACTAGCAGGCAGCAAAGTGTCATTAAGGGAAAAAAATAGTCATTTTTTGGATATATTCTTCTATCAAGCATTACATATAAAATTACTAAGAGGAAAAATGAGTTTTCTGAGCTTTCCCAGAAAGGTCCTTTAAATTTTATATACTATGAGCATATGGGAATTATACTAGAAAAAATAATGTGACTTTTATTGGTTATTTACTCCTGTGGCATATCATAGATGCCTCAATAATTCAAGGTAACAAGCATTTACTAAAAACCCTTTCTATTAGTTCTGCATTATTCTAGCACCAAATACAGAAGAAATACATGCAAGAGACAGTCTCTGATTCCAAAGGAACTTACTGTGCAGTTAAGAAACTGCATAATTATGAAATGAAAGCAATTACGATTAGATGCTCAAGTGGAAGAATTCAGCTACGACAGAAATCGATGTAGCCCAGAATATGTAGGGAGGTTTTGCGGAACATCTGGGGCTTAAGTTTTTCTAAAGTACAATACTAATAAAAGGAAGAAGAGTTATTCTAGAAAGACAGAAACGGGAGCAAAGGCAAAGTGCTAAAACAGCAAAATCTATTCACTAGACAGAAAGAGCTAAGCCTAAATAAAAAAGGCTTAAATAAACTTTTTGGGAAATGAAAGAAAAAATCAGGTCAGATAAGGAGCATATGGTTAAATAATGGAAGACTTTGAAACCAGCCATCAGATGAGGAGTAGATGCATTAAGCACAAATGGGTAACTTACCTCATACCACCCCCAACCATATGTACACCAAAAAAATAGGATGATAAAAAACTGACAATGGTAGTGACATACATATCTCAAATGTGAAGAATTTGAATACGTACTAGATCAGAAAATGTACTCTAGATGATTCAACAGTGTAAGTCACCACAGTTAAAATAGCAGTTTCAAAAGAGAAGATATTGCCTCTGGCTCCCCAACCAGGACTGGACTGAGTGGGACCCTTTACCTTCAATACGTTGAGGCTTGCTGGCATTTTCAAAGTCACAGATCTTTGTCCAGTGAGCCTTCACTGCCTCAGGAGTCATTGGCTGATTCCTCTGTCTTACAATCGCTCCAAGGCTCCGCTCCCAGCGTACTGGTTATAGAAACAAAACTAAGATACTAAGCACATAATCTCAGTGAAGACAGAAAGTAAAGTAAAATTCATAAGAGCCTCTTGAATTTTTTTAACTCTTAAGAAAAAGGAAATTCAAAATGAGATTCTAACTTCTAAAGAGTTTTATTACATTCCTTAAAATGCATTTTCCTAAAATAACAAACCCATTAAGATAATGTATATTTTTTAATTTTAAAAATATTTGAAACCGAAGTGACAAATTTCTCTGACTTTACCAGACACTACTAAAGCAGAATGAAATGCTGAATCAGAAGATAATATTATCATGTCAAAAAACTGACTTTGTGACCAGAGATCACTTGGGGACTATCCTTCAAGATAACAGAACAAAGCTTTGTTGGACAGCATACTGAGGACTAGTGGTAAAGACAGACAAAAAATTCCAGATAACCAAATACTATATCAGACAGTCGCAAATAATTCTCCCTTTTCCTCCCTTTGTTCTTCCTTCTTTTCCATAGGAAGTCAACTAGAATGGGCCTATTCACAAAAATCATTATTACTGCTGCCTAAGTTTTATGAGAATTAACACTGTTTCCTTTTTTAAAAGGCTGAGGAATAAATAACCACTAATAACCTATTTGAACATAATGGTCAGACTTTGATGATTATTAAACTGAAGATTTATCTTGGGCGTAACAAAAATGACTGCTTCTAGAGCTTCCTATCGATAAAGTCCCAGACATAGCTTTTATTGTAACAATTGAGCTTCCTTTCTTAAACAGATATCATAAGACACTTAAAAATGCTTGAGCAATGTAATTTACTTTAATAACTGCAGAGAACAAATGAAAACATTGAGAGTCTACAATACACTGTAACAACACCCTCCAGTAATGGGAACCTTTTAAATAATTTGTTTAATTTTGATACCTCTAGCCAACTAAAAACATAAATTGGGACACTGGAATTTTCAGTTTTTTGAAAACGCCTTAAAGCAATTATCCAATTTGGAGCTCACAATGTTTAAGGGCTGGGGCAAAAGAGAGTTGAAACCAAATGAATTTACTATTGGGCTGAAGGAGAATAATTTCCACAGATCAGATGCAATTTCTATCCCACAGAATTGTCCATGTGATGCTTCACTGTCTCCTCCTGATGTCTCCTGCTCCCAGAAATAAAGAACTAAATGGGAGAACTGAAGACCTTGCCTGCTGGGGCTCTTCCCCTCTTTCCAAAACCAGCCCTCCCTCACTCTCACATCTCTGATGACACAGTCAGAACAAGCAGGTTGGATGCCAGGGATGAGGGAAGACAAACATCACTACAGAGACTATGCTGTCTGAAGGAATAGCCAGTTCTGAATAAGAAAGGTCAAATCCTCAATAAGAACTACCAACAGAAAGAAAATAAAACAGATTCTTGAAAATGCCACAGGACTGTAGGACAACTTTTAGAATAAGTTTGAGTTACATCCAATAGTTAGGCATTTAACAAGGTCTTTATCCAGCTTTAATTAGATCTGTGGGTTTAAAGATAGGGAAGTAACATAAGGACAAAGAGACTTACACTTTCCAATCCATCCTGCTCCAACCTACCAAAAAAGAGGGGAAAGAAGTTATACCATCTAGTGTGACATCATTAACAAATTTTTTTAAACTGAAAATACAGGTAGCTATCTTGCTAAGAAAATTAGGATACTATATGACAACAGAAAAAATAATGGTTTTACAAAAATCCACTGGCTCTCATGCCGGCACTATTCATGTTGTTAGGGTAGAAATATAAAGCAGCACAATGTAGTAAAAAGCATGACTCTGATATCAAAAGCCAAGGTTTGGTACCACTTATTCCACTGACTAGCTGTTGTGACCTTGGTCAAAGTATCTGATTTCCCTTAATCCAAGCTTCTGCTAGGTGAAATAAGGATACTAGTACACTCTTCATGAGGTAACCATGAAGACTAAACCATATATATACTAAAACTGCCTAGTACATCACAACCTTGAAATTCATGTCCCTCTAGAAAGACTTAGTGAATAACAAAATTTAAAGCAAAAAAAAACTAAAACCAGGATCTGACTTAATGAACTATATATAGTCATTTTAATGAAACATTTTTATATATAAAAGTAAAGCAAATGAACAAATATATTATCTGCCACACAGAAAGATAATTTTTTTTCTAAAGGCCATTCAAAGATACTGTCAGAAGAAACTGTCTGATATAAAGAAAAATGTTGTATCTTCATATACCACAACTACAATGTGCCAGAACTCATCATGAGAATTCCACATACGTATGACAGAAGAAAATTTATCAACAGACAGCACATACCTTAGTGGCTATGATATGGATCAAGAGTATGACTTTTTAATCACCCTTTAGAGGTCTTTCTATTAATATGTCCACACTTTTTATAATAGACCAATCAGCCTTGGTGCGGTCAGAATAGATAAATCAGCAATGGTTTTGATAAGTCATGTTTTACCATATTTTCAGAGTGAAGCAACAAACTACAAGCTCCTCTTGGGTGCTAGACACAATAGCTTCAGCTGAACCAAAGAATCTGTATCTGCCATTCTAGTTATCTATTAGGGCCTTTCAAATAAAGTGGCAATTTACTTTCAAGGTTTAAGTTAGGATATTACACATACATATCTTACTATATTTCATCAATCATGCATAGCAAATGTTCCTCACTAAAAATGTTCACAATACAGTAAAACAACAACCTACAAAATTTCATCTATGCATGACCTAACTATACAGTTTGACTGTGTGTGTGTGTAAAATGCCTATCTGAAATAGACTATTAGTGTAAAATGCACATCTAATACAAGACCAGGAGACAATACCTAAGAATATTAATAGTAGTTATCTCTAAGTAGTAGCAATGGGGGTTATTTGGTAATTTTTTCTTCTATATAATTTCCTGGATATTTTAAGTTTACTACAAAAAGCAAATATTATTTTTGTTCACAGAATAATAAATTACAAAAGATAAAAAGGTTTTTGAAAGAAATTTTCCCAATAAGACTTTTTAAAAACAGGCCAAATTTTGAGCTTGACCATTATTAAATTCATTTGTCTGTAACTTTAGAGCTGTAAAGTTCTTTCCACCTCTAATTTTACACAATTCACATTCAGTGGTTGTGATTAAGAAAGCTGAGGCACATATCTCTGCTTAAATAGGTATAAAGAGTTTTTTATTAACTTATCAGCTTTTTATTTAAATGAATCGGGGTAATATATTATTCACTTCAAACTCAGTCAGGTTACTTTGCTACCAAGAAATATTTTTGGACATCATAGTATTTATCATACAACAGGTTCATTATTATCACAGAGAATCAAATAAAGGGATGGGAGGAGGCATAAAATATAACAGTTCATCCTAGAAAGGAAAAAAGAGATCAAACTCAAATGAGAAATCAAAAATGTATAAAGTGGCACAAAGAGATCTATCTAAAAGAATTCTGACTATGGGTGTCACGGACAATGGTAGTATATGTGGCTTTTATTTTTACAACAAACAAAAGCTTTACAACAAGGAAAAAGAGTTTATTTTTAAAGTTAAGATAAATAGTAAGTTGTGTTTACTCATCTATCACACTCAGACTAAATTCCTGCTATACTGATAAGAAATTTACAATTAAGGGATCAAGTCCTGACTGGTGTGTGGCTCAGTGGGCTGGGCGTCCTCCTGCAAACCAAAAGGCTGCAGTTTTGAATCCCAGTTAGGGCAAAAGCCTGGGTTGTGGGCCAGGTCCCCAGCTGGGGGCCTGTGAAAGGCAACCAATCAATGTTTCTTTCATACATCGATATCTTTCCCTTTCTTCCCCTCTGACAATAAATACATAAAATATTTTAAAAAATAAAATTACAGAATCAAGCAAAAAGGAAAAAGGACTCATGGACATGGACAACAGTGTGGTGCTTGCAGGGTGCGGGGATAAGAGGGATAAATGGTAATGGAAAAAATACAATAAAATACAATAAAATTAAGGAGTGACTGCTATGTAATATGCAGTAGGTCCTATGCTAAGAGTTTAAAAGTATAATTTCCAGTTGCCACAACAAACCCCCCAAAAACCCTAAAGCTCAAGGAGGTTAATTTGGACAAAATTCCAGCAAGCTAGCAAGAGCCAGAACCAGAATTCGGTATCTGGCCTGGTTGACTCTAATCCCTAAATCCTTCCACTTTACCTATGAGCTTCTCAAACCAAATGAGACTTTCTACATTTGACTCAACACACCAAACCAGCCACATTCTCATTTGGTGACAACACCATAAATAAAGAACTCAGTAAACAGAGAATTTATGAAGTTGCAGTTACTTTCTCAAAAACAACCTTAGTCAATATTTATTCCTTAATTATAACAAAACCATATTTAAAAAATCAACTGATGTAGATTTTTACAAATGTGAGCAACTGAAAAATACCAATTTTTAAATCATTTTTAATATTCAATTACACAAAAAATTCTTCCCAGAAAGAAGGAAGGGTAAGAATACCTCAAACAGGCTTCCGTTTTCCTCACAACTCTCATGGCAAAGCCAAAGGACAAGAGGTGCCACATAATCTGGCTTCAGAGCTTCCACAATATCTGGAATAAATAACACCCCCCAAAGAAAGTTTATGAATGAGCATATATACATATATAAGCAATTGTTTTGCTGTTTGAAAATTTCTTACTTATTTTTATAGGTAATTCAAAGACATTTTAAATAAAATGAGCAAAATTGGATAGTCTAACATTCAAGACTTTTCAAATAACTTTTTTCATCATACAGCTCTTTCCAGTTTCTAACATTAAATATATCAGACATACCTTTCCAAGGTGGGTAACACACTATTCAGAAGAAGACAAGTTAGACCTGCTTAGGCAAAGACTAGAGAGCAAAGCTATATTCGAGTATAACGTAAGGAACTGAGATGCCATCCATTCCTAGAACTATTTTACTTTCCTAGCTATTTAACCAGAAGCTAGAAAACTAAAAATAAAAAATAAAATCATTGACAATTGTAATGCCAGTAAAATAATGATGTGCAATGAACCTTGCAACCATTACTGAGCAGTAACAAAGTGTAAGAAATATTTTCCCATTGAATCCTTTCTGTGAGCAACTTAATAGAGCAGAAAGGTACTTCACAAGGAGTATGAAGGCGTGGATTTTAATGCTAGCCCGGCTATGCAGGGAATTTAGGATGGTGAGCACATCACTCATCTGTCTTCTCAGTAAGATAGATAGAAAATAAAATGCCTTCCCTGCCTATACCAAAAGTTGTTCCAAGGTTCAAATGAGATGCAGTTTGTTAATAAACTTGATAATCTTTAAAGAATCAAACAACTGCAAACTTTAATTGTGAAATGAGAAAATACAATTTTATATTATATTTACATTTACAGTCCCTGTAAATTAAAGAGCAGCTCCAAAAACTTTACTTTATAGTCTCTAAGCTCTCAAATATGAAAAAAAACCTAATTCTCCACTCTCTATTGTAAGCATGAGGAGAAAACCAAAGGGATACTCCAACCATCTCAAATTTCATGATAAAACAAATTCAGAAATGGTTATTTACTGTATTTTGCCATATATAACACGCACCCATGTTTTTGGCCCAAACTTTCAGGAAAAAAACTTTCGTTTTAATTTTTATTATTTATTTATTTATATTTAGAGACAAAACCAGTTATTGTATTCCAGGGTATTATTTTGCATATGGATATTGTTATTGCTTTCTAGAGTTATATTTTTAATACATAAGAATAAATTAAAGAATTAAAAACATTTATATAGATATGGAATTAGTACCATCGACATATAATGTGCATCTTTATTTTCCCCTCAAAAATTTGGGCAGAAAAGTGTGTATTATACATGGCAAAATACAGTATCTTAGGTGAGAAAAAAAATAGAGGAGTCATTAAGAACAGTATGGGAAATGGAGACGCCAAAGAACTTATATGTATGACCCGTGGACATGAACTAAGGTGGAGGAATGATGGTGGGAGGGGAGGAATGATGGTTATTCGCTCTACAAAGCAGAGGCAAATAAAGGGGAAAAAATATGGAACAACTGTAATAGCATAATCAATAAAATATATTTTAAAAAATTAGGGAACTACAGGTATACGCAATATAAATTAATCTTAGAATAATAACATTGTGTGAAAAAAAGAGTAATTCCTCCTCAAAAATGCAGTACATTATGATTTTATTAATATCAAAATAAGCAAGCCCAACAATAAAGAGTTTTAGCCATGTATTTATTATTTTTTAAATATTTTACTTAATATTTAATACTTTTAAAGGAAAAAGCAGTAAGGAAATGAAAACCAATCATTTTCTTTAAGTGAGTACATCTTGGGCAAGCAAAGAGGTTGTGATAAAGGATGAAAAAGATCCATGCAAGTTATTGGTAACAGCCCAATTTTAGGGTTGCATGACAGCTTGTCTTCAAGATGGCCTCAATCACCCCCATCTTCTCTCATTCACCCCTTTTTACAGTCCCCTCCCACAACATACCAACATTGCTCTCTGTGACCAATATAACAGGACAGAACTGACAGTATATCACTTCTGAAATTAAAAGATACAGCAACTTATATCCTGATTGCTGTTTCTCTCTTTCAAATTATTAGTTCTTGGGAAGGGAGCTGCCATATCAAGAGTAGTCCTATGGAGAAACCCATGTGATGAGAAACTAACGTCTCAAGGAAGGAATGGAGGCCCCCTGGTAACTGCCATGAGTATGTGAACCTGGAAGTGAACCCTCTGACCCAGACAAGATTCCAAATGACTGCAGTCCCGGCAAACGTTTTCATTAAGACCTCATTAGACACTCAGGACTAAAAATTCCCAGCTACGCCACTGAAGACTCCTGATCCCCCCCCAAAATTATGTGAGATAATGTTTGTTTTAATTGATTGATGAGACAGGGAGAGAGAGAAAAACAATTGATTTGCTGTTCCTCTTATTACCCATGAAGATTAGTGAGTAATAATACTGAAAAAAAATCTAAGATACTTACCTTCTGGCAAGATAGTCTGGGTCATCCGTGATCCAGCAAAAGGGGCAATAGTGTTACAATGAATGTTGTATTTCTTGCCTTCAACTGCAAGAGTATTTGAAAGGCCCAGAAGACCCAACTTTGCAGCACTATAATTTGCCTGGCCAAAGTTGCCATATATTCCTGCAGCTGACGAAGTCATGATGATCCTAAAAAAAAAAAAAAATCAATCCCCCAATATCATCTTTTCTGATCTGATAATGTTGCAACTCTATGTCTTTATTTTCTTTTCAGTACTAATACACCTATCAAAAACAACTTTGTATTGATCATTAGGTTCTTACAGTCATGATTCACAGATCTAAAATAATATTAATAATAAAAGTAATCTCCCAAACTTCAAATACAAGATTTAACTATTTTAAAAGAATCCCTGGTCAGAACCAAATAAAATTAAGTGTAAGAATGTACATTTGTTATCTACTGAAGACAATAAATATTTAAAACAAAATAAACTGGCAATACATAACTTAAAATTTTAGCAATAAATATTAGATAAAGCAATTCTAATTCTTTAGTCCTCACCACTGTGATCCTCTCTTTCTAGATAACATTAAATGTCTCATATTTAAACAATGTCAACTCGTATACTGACCCAATCTTACTCACTCTCTAGCTCTACCACATTCTGAGTCACTCACACAGACACAACCATGAGAGTCCTACAGTTTCCTAAACAGTTTTTAAAGATTGACTCATGTCTCACAAGTACCAACTAGCAGGAAACAACCATTCCTCTCTCCCCAGTTGGTCACTGTACACACAAAATGATATTTTGGTTAGAGAATAAAGTACAGTTAAGTCCTCAATGTTTGTACTACTAAAATATCAGAACAGCAGAAAAAGCCTGAACAGACCAATAACAGCTGATGAAACTGAAGCAGTAATCAAAAAACCCCCAGCACACAAAAGCCCTGGACTGGGCAGTTTCACAGCAGAATTTCACAAAACATTTAAGAAAGAGCTAACCCCTATCCTTCAGAGACTATTCCAAAAACCAAGATGAGGGAAGACTCCCACACTCCTCTGATGAAGCCAGATAAAGACACAACAAATAAAACTTCAGGCCAATATCACTGATGAACATAGACGCTAAAATCCTCGACAAAATATTGACAAACCACATCCAGCAATACATTAAAAAGATCATACACCATGCCCAAGTGGGATTCATCGCTGGGATACAAGAATGGTACATAGTTGCAAACCAATAAACGTAATACATCATATAAACAAAAGGAAAAGACAAAAATCATAAGATCATATCAATAGATACAGGAAAAGCATTTGATAAGATACAGCACACATTTATGATAAAAACACTCAGTGAAGTGGGAATAGAAGGAGCATTCCTCAACATAATAAAGGCCATATACGAGAGACCTACAGCCAACATCATACTCAATGGGCAAAAATTAAAAGCTTTCCCACTAAGATCAGGAACAAGACAAGGACGTCCACTTTCACCACTTCTATTCAATATAGTACTGGAAGTTTTAGCCACAGCGATCAGACAAGAAAAGGAAATAAAAGGCATCCAAATTGGAAAGAAGGAAGCAAAACTGTCATTGTTGACAGATGACATGATAGTGTACATAGAAAATCCTATAGACTCCACCAAAAAACTACTTGACCTAATAAGTGAATCTGGCAAAACAGCAGCATACCAAGTCAATATTCAGAAATCAAAGGCATTTTTGTACACCAATAATGAAATATCAGAAACAGAAATCAGGAAAAAAAATCCCATTTAATATAGCAACAAGAAAAATAAAGTACCTAGGAATAAACCTAACCAAAGAGGAAAAAGACCTGTACTCAGAAAACTACACAACACAGAAGAAAGAAATTAAGGAAGATGAAAACAAATGGAAGCATGTACTGTATTCATTCACTGGAAGAATTAATATCATCAAAATGTCCACACTACCCAAAGCAATTTATAGATTCAACAATCTTTGTTCTATATACAACCTTAAACAACCCCATATAGCCGCAGCAATTCTGAGAAAGAAGAACAAAGTAGGAAGGATCACAATACCTGATATCAAACTGTATTACAAGGCCACTGTAATCAAAACAGTCTGGTACTGGCATAAGAACAGACACATAGATCAGTGGAACAGAACAGAGAGCCCAGAGATAAACCCAAGTCTCTATGGTCAATTAATATTTGACAAAGGGGGCAGAAGCATAAAATGGAGTAAAAATAGCCTCTTCAACAAATGGTGTTGGGGGATCTAGATAGCTACATGCAAAAAAATAAAACTCGACCACCAACTTATACCATATACAAAAATAAACTCAAGATGGATAAAAGACTAAAATATAAGTCATGACACCATAAAGGTCCTAGAGGAGAACATAGGCAGGAAAATCTCAGATATTCCATATAACGATACTTTCACCAATATATCCCCTAGGGCAAGTGACTAAAGGAAAGAATAAACAAATGGGCCTTCATCAAAATAAAATTCTTCTGCACAGCTAAAGAAAACATCAGCAAAATGAAAAGGGAACCAACAGTATGGGAAAATATATTTGCAAATGATACCTCGGACAAGGGTTGATCTCCAAAATATAGAAAGAACACACACAACTCCACTCTGGAAAGACAAAAATCCAATTACAAAATGGGCAAAGGACCTGAACAGACATTTCTCCAAGAAGGACATACAGAATGCCCAGAGATATATGAAAGGATGCTCAGCATCACTAGACATCAGAGAGATGCAAATTAAAACCACAATGAGGTGGCACTTCACGTGGGTCAGAATGGTCATTATAAACAAATAAACATCTAGTGCTGGCAAGGTTGTGGAGAAAAGGGAACCCTAGTGCACTGCTGGTGGGAATGCAGACTGGTGCAGCCACTAAAAAACAGTATGGAATTTCCTTAGAAAACTAAAAATGGAACTATCCTTTGACCCAGCAATTCCACTGCTGGAACTATACCCTAAGAATCCTGAAACACCAATTCAAAAGATCATATGTACCCCAATATTCATAGTAGTACAATTTATAATAGCCAAATGCTGGAAGCAACCTATGTGCCCATCAGTAAGTGAGTGGATCAAAAAACTGTGGTGCATTTGCACAATGGAATACTACACAGCAGAAAGAAAGAAAGAAGGAGGTCCTACCCTTCACAACAGCATGGATAGACCCGGGCAGCAGTATGTTTAATGAAATAAGCCAGGCAGTAAAAGACAAATACCATATGATCTCACTTATAAGTGGAATCTAATCAACAAACCAAGCAAGCAAAATATAACCAGAGACATTGATATTAAGAACAAACAGACAGTTACCAGAGGGGAGGTGGGGGGGCGGGGTGGCAGGGAGGTGGGAAGAAAACGGGGAAGGGTTGTGAGGAACATGTATAAAGGACACATGGACAAAGCCAAAGGGCGGGATAGGATCAAGGGTGGAAGGTGGGGATGGCTGGGGTGGGGAGGAGTGGTGGGGAGTTTGGGGGAATGGAGACAACTGTACTTGAACAACAATTTAAAAAATATGAAGAAAAAAATAATGAAAAGTAGGAGATGAAAAAATTTAAAGCTGTCCAGCTCAGCTAATCTGTAACTAAATGGCCAATTTAATAAGCAGGTATGTGCCGAAGCTACATTTAAAAAGCCTACACATATCTGAAGATATTTTCCTCAATCTCAAAGCAATCATCATTCCCTATACACAAGAACCCATACACATCTCTAATCCCCCTTGAAAACCCTATGCAAGTCTACCTTCCAAAACTCTGTTTCTTCATGTGATCCCATGCGGTCCGGGTTACTTGGAATGAACCCCGCAAATGAACACTTTGGATTATATCTAAAATAAGAAATTATTTCATTAAATATTCTGTCAAAAATTCCAATTGACATGTCTCAGAATGAATGTAAGCAATGACTTACTTGTAAGCATATGTTCATTTTATACCTAACATTCAACTATTGTCACATCACTCTGAGTATTTTTGCTTTTATTCCAATTTTGAAATCAATCTAAGGTTCATACATGTTTTGCCTATAACTTAGGATAAAATTATTGAAATCCCTATACATATCTAAATACAATGCCATCTTTAATTTATGCCTACTTTATATAAAAATTCACTAATACAAATATCAAAAAAATGTCACATATATCGTTGGGACTCAATACAAATATTAGTTAAAGCATAAACGACACAGTTCATCATTGAAAAATATTTACAGAATGCTCAGTATATCCTTATATCCCTTTTTCCCAGGATTTGCAAATGAGTTAAGAGAGAACTGGGAGATGGGGGTTAGAAAATGGGGGGTGCCCATGGAGAGGGAGAAAAGGAGGAAGAAAGAGAAGCTTATCTGTTTTTAGAGCTATTAATCTAATGAGTAGAAAACCTGGAGAATTATTCAGACAGACAAAACCCTCTAGGTTTAATTTTTAACACAATTTATTTATATTTCATTTGATTATTTTAATTATTTTTTAACCATTCTTACTTATTTTTGTTTCAATCTGGGGCCTCATCAAATGTTTTCACATATACATTAGAATAATGTAAGGGTGAAAACAGGAATAAAAGGGAGGAGAGGTAGTTAGAAGTGGTGAGCTTAGGATAAAACCAGAGGAAGAAACATCCTAGCTCAACCAGAGCTCAAAGAAAAGAGCCAAGATAGTCCCTTTTGCCACCAAATCTTATCTTTCCTAGCCTGATTTGTACCCCAATTCTTACAAGGGAAGAGGAAACTAAAAGCCCTTCTTTGCTTAACTCTAAGTCACAAAGATATTTTGCTTCTTCCAAAAGAACTCTGGCAATACTCCCCAGAAGCACACCCTATAAACAATGATATAATTCAACTCAGTTACCATGCACACCACTGTCTCAGTCACCACTGTTGTTTTAGTTCTGATGGCCAATGAAAGTAAGGGCAAAATGAGCAAACAAAAAAAATTTTTTCATAACTATGACTTGTTCATTATCTCAACTCAATCTTTCCAACATGACATTCCTAATGGAAAATTTTCCTAATTATTAGAGGCTTCAAAATTACATCTAGGTTCTCCCCACTAAGTATGAAGATCTCCATCATTTTTAGTGTCCCAGGCTCCCTTCCATATTCTGCTACTGCTTTTGAACTAAGAATCACACAGCCAGATAAGTACGCTACAGGCTGTTAGAAAGAGTTGATACTGCTATAAAATGATGACAAGCTCTCAAGGAAAAAAAGAGGGGAACAAATGAAAGGCACAGAATCCTTCTGAATAACTTCTGACAACTGATTTTTTTTAAATTTCTCAGATGTCAAAAAAAATACGCTATTTCCAAGTACCCACCATTTTCAGTTATAAAGCTTACTCATCACTTACATTAGCAAAAGTAGATCAAAGTAAGTTTTAACTTAAATATATAAATTTATCAAATACTAAAAGGCTAAAGGATAGGTATATTCCAGAGAGACATATACTAAAAACTTACCCCAGTCTTCATCACTTATTCTACTAAAGGAACGGTCCCTCAGAATTCTAAAAAAATTATATATCAATTAGGGAAGCAGAAAGTATACACTTTAAAAACAAAAACAAAAAACCTTGCATGCAGGTTACTTTACTAAAAATGAAAAAAGAAATACTCACCCAGCATTGTTAACCACAACATCTACAACATAAAAAGATCAAAGTCACAAATATATATGCAAGTATATTAATTTGCATTTTATTTGACTTACATTTATTTCAAAAATCGAGAAAGTTTTGCCAAGGAAAAATAATTGCGTATATATAATTGGTGAACATTGCTATCAAAAGAAAATTCTATTCCCATAGCAAAAAATATTCTGATTCATAAAACCA
Organism: Trachops cirrhosus; assembly: GCA_028533065.1. Lineage (NCBI taxonomy): Eukaryota > Metazoa > Chordata > Mammalia > Chiroptera > Phyllostomidae > Trachops > Trachops cirrhosus. The sequence goes on from CM052540.1 coordinate 117,504,814, forward strand.
CAAGTATCATCTTATATTGGTGCTTTGCTCTCAAACTTACATATTCTACCCTTCCTTCTGCTGAAATTCTATCATCTTATTTACAGAATTAGCTATTGCACAACTCCTAGATTCTTAGAAATCATTGGTAACCATAAGTCATTTCCCATTTAACCTCAAAATTCACACAGAAAGTTAAAAGATTAAAGATATTTTTCTTGCCACTCAAAAGTCAAAAACCCAGAAAAAAAATGTTGAGCTAGAAACACATAATTGTATTCTTATAAAGAGAAATTATATTTTTTAAGGCAAACCACCATCACGTCTCTATTTTCACCCAATGACTTCACACCTGTGTGGTCTCTATCCCTGTCACATACTTGCAAAATGTCTCTTATAAGCTCAACCAAACATGACTAGCAAAATAAACATGCTAGACAAGAAAAAGGGGGAGTACATTCAAACTACAAAAAAAACAATGTTTTTCAGTTTGTAAATATTTTCAGTCACAGTAATGCTTCTCTCTATAATTCAATAATCAAGCTCTTATTTAAAATGTGTGGAACTAAACCAGGAAGATTATCTAGAGAAAAGTGCACTAAATGATACATTGGAAATGCTTCTTAAAAATGAAGAGTTTTTTTTATACAGTTGACCCTTGAACTGCATGGTTCCACTTATATGTGTTTTTTTTTCAATAGATATATTAGAAAACTTTTTGGAGATTTGCAACAATGTAAAAAACTTGTAGACAAGCCACATAACCTAGAAAATTAAAAACTTTAAAAAAGGTATGTCAGAATACATGAAATATATGTAGATACTAGTAGTCTATTTTATCATTTATTACCATAAAATATATACAACTCTATTACAAAAAGTTGAAATTTATCAAAATATGCACACAAAGACCATACATGCCATCATTCACAGTAGAGAAATGTAAACAATTGTAAAAATGCAGTATTATGTTCAAGCCAGTCAGAGAAAGAAAGATACCATATGATTTCTCTCATATGTGGACTCTAATGAACAAACTGAACTATCAAGCAAAATGGAGACAGACTCACAGATAGAGAGCAGGCTGACAGCTCTGGGGGTTAGAGGGTGGAGGAATCAAGCAAAAAAGAAGGAGGACTCATGGACACACACAACAGTGTGGTGACTGTAGGGGGAAAGGAGGCATAGGGACATAAATGGCAATGGAAAAAATACAATAAAAATTTTAAAATAAAAAACATGCAGTATTAGATAACTGCATAAGATTGACTGTAGTATTACTGTAATAATTGTCTAGCCACCTCCTGTTGCTACTGCAGTGAGCTTCCATGTTGCAACTATCAGCTGAAAATGCCATGCGATGCCCATCACTCCACATGAGAAGTTCCTCTCTTCAGCAAATTGTACACAACAGTAAAAAGTGATTTCTCACAGTTCTCCTGCATTTTTCATTTTTCAGTGCAATACTGTAAACCTGAGTAACACCACGGAACCCATACAAAGTGCTACTACTGATGATGGAAGTGCTCCTAAGAAACAGCAAAAAGTCATGACATTGTAAGAAAAAGATGAGCAGGATCTCTTACATCAACTGCCTAAGAGTCGTACTGTAAAAAGAAACCACCTCTCTTCTGGTCTGCCATCGCCTGGCAGCCGCAAAGCAGCAACCATGCATGAGTGCAGCTCCATGCACACTGGCCAGGATGGTGTCCAGACTGGCAATGCCTGCTGGGAGCTCTGTTGCCTGGAATATGTCATGCAGCCTGTTAGCCAGATGAGATGCCAAGTAACAAGACCATTGTTGGGGGGAGGGGGTGGTGGGATGATTCCAACACCTTCTTCAGTGAGACAGGTGCTCACCAGCATATGGACCTGAAACCCACCGTTATTCATATGGCTCATACTGGCACCTACCACCAGCTCTCTCACCCTGACCATCACAGTCAAGGAAGACACTGCCAATAACTGAGCACATGGGCACTACACCATTGGTAAAAAGATCACTGACCTCGTCTTAGTCAGAATTCAGAAACCAGCCAACCAGGGCACAGGTCTTCAGGGTTTCTTGGTTTTTCACAGCTTTGGTGAGGGAACTGGCTCTGGGTTTACCTCCCTGCTGCTGCAATGTCTGATGAACATGGCAAGATGTCCAAACTGGAGTTCTCCATTTACCTAGCCCCCCAGGTTTCCACAGCTGTAGTTGAAACCCTACAACTCCATCCTCAACACCTACATCACCCGCACTCAAGCACTCTGTGCCTTCATGGTTGATAACAGGGCCAACTACAATATCTGTCATAGAAACCTCAATATTCAGTGGCCAACCTATACTAATCTAAATAGGCTGATAGGTCAAATTGTAGCCTACATTACTGATTCCTTGAGGTTTGAAAGGAGCCCTGAATGTCGACCTGACCGAATTTCAGAGCAACCTGGTGCACTTTCCCTGCATCCACTTCCCTCTGGCCACATATGCCCCTGTCATCTCTGCTGAGAAAGCCTGCCATGAACAGCTTTCTGTAGCACACATCACCAGTGTGTGCCTTGAGCCAGCCAACCAGGTGGTGAAACATGACCCTCACCATGGTAAATATATGACTTGCTGCCTATTGTATCAAGGTAACATGGTTCCCAAATATGTCAATGCTGTCGCCACCATCAAGACCAAGCATACCATCCAGTTTGTGGACTGGTGCCCCACTGGCTTCAAAGTTGACATTAATTAGCAGCCTCCCACTGTGGGTATGAGGTGGAGACATTGCCAAAGTACAGGGTACTGTGTGCATGCTGAGCAACACCACCACAGCTATTGCTGAGGCCTGGGCTCGCCTGGACCGCAGTGTGATCTAATGTACATCAAGTGTGCCTCTGTCCACTGGATCATGGGTGAGGGCAAGAAGGGGAGTTTTCTGAGGCCCGTGAGGACATGGCTGCCCTTGAGAAGGATTATGTGGATTCTGTGGAAGGAGAAAATCAGGAAGAAGAATAAAGTTAAAATTTCACAAAGGTGCTGCTTTTATGGGGATGCTTATTCTGTTTGAAACAGTAAAAAGTTGTGGTCTGATCAGTTCATTTGTATGTAGCAGTGTATACTCTAATATACAATTACTGGTCTACACTTTAAAACACAATGCTTTGTTACTATAGACCCAACCTGTCTATTTCTCTGAAGGGTCTAAATAAAGTATTCCTTTTCTTAAATTTTTTTTTAATTGAATTGCTTAAAATGTACCATATATTGAGAGCTGTAACTGCGGTTGCCTGCATTTCAAGATGAATGAATCCAGAGTAAGGACCATTGTAAAAAAAAAAAAAAAAAGGAAATTCATGAAGCTATCATTACAGCTATGCCAGCAGTCATGAAAACTTTACACATTTTGTAAAATAACTTTTTATCTCCTATTATAAATGCAGCTTTTATGTGGGTGCAGGACGTCTGTAAGAAAGGCATGGCTATAGACACTAACATGACTTGAGAAAAAGTAAACTACTTAAAGCAAAAGGAAGATGAAGGATCTAAATCTGGAGAATTTAATGCCATCAAAAGATAGTTTGATAATTTTAGAAAGAGGTTTGGCTTTAAAAACTTCAACATAACAGAAGAAGTGGCTTCTGCTGACCAAGAAGCAGCAAACAAGTTCCCAGATACCATTAAGAAAATCACTAAGAAAGGATATCTGCCTAAAAAGGTTTTTAATGCACATGAAAGTGCTCTATTCTGGAAAAAATAAATGCCACAAAAGATATTTATTAGTAAGGAAAAGAAATGAGCACCATAATTTGAGGCAGGAAGGGAGAGCAAACTAATATTTTGCACAAATGCAGTCAGGCATCAGGACTGCCCTTACCTAAAAAGCTGTTAAACCCCATGTCTTGCAGGAAAAAGATAAATATCAGCTACCAGTCTTTTTGTTGTACAAGGAGGCCTGGACAATGAGAAACCTTTTTCTGGATTGATTTAACAATGCTCTCTCCCTGAAGTCAGGAAGTACCTTGCCAGTAAGGGAAATGCCTTTCAGAGTTCTTTGAATATTGGATAATGCCCTTCACTACAGAGAATCCCATGAGTTCAACAGTGAACTCACTGAAGCAGCGTACTTGCTCCCTAACACAATGTCTTAATGTGTAGGGCTCATTATACACAGTACTCTATGGAAAGAACTGTCAATGCTATAGAAGAAAATCCTGACAGAGAGAACATCATGCAAGTCTGGAAGAATTACACCATTGAAGATGCCATCACTGTTATAGAGAAAGCCGCTGAAAGCCATCAAGCCCAAAACAATAAATCCCACTGGAGAAAACTGCATCCAGATGTTGTACATGATTTCAAAGGATTTACAATAGAGCCAATCAAGGAAATCATGGAAAAGATTGTGGATATGGCGCAAAAAAAAAAAAAAAAAAGATGTGGGGCGGGGAAGGATTTCAAGATATGTATCTCAGAGAAATTCAAGAGCTAACAGACACCACACCCACATGGAGGAATTAGCAAAGACAACTTCGCAAAGATGAGTGCTTCTGAACCAGTGCCAGACAACGAGGAAGAAGACACAGAAGAAGCAGTGCCAGAAAACAAACTGACATTAGTCTGGCAGAAGGGTTCCGATTATTCAAGATTGCTTTGGACTTCTTTTACGACATAGACCCTTCAATGATATGAGCACTGTAAACTAAAGCAAACATTGGAAGAAAGATGGTACCATATAGAAACATTTTTAAAAAAATGAAACTGCAAAACAGTCAGACAGAAATTATGATGTATTTCCATGAAGTTACATTGAGTGTGCCTGCCTCTCCTGCCTTCCCTCCCACCTCCTCCACCTCTTCCGCATCAGTCAACCCTGCAGCAGCAAGACCAACCCCTCCTCCTCAGTCTGCTCAACAAGAAGATGAGGATGAAGACCTTCATGACGACTCACCTCCACTTAATGGACAGTAAATAATCACCATGCCATACAGTTAATAAACTTACCTGTTGTATATGTGTGTGTCTGTGTAAAAATATATGGCAAGAACTGTATGAGACATTTTTGAGTCATATAGAATACTGTATGCAAGATTTGTATGAAGTGGATAACCTACCCTAACATAGGCATAAGGTGAGTCATATTTACTGTGAAATTAATAATGTGTTAATTTTCTTACTATTTTATCACTTTGCTTTGAAGAATTACATCACCTTTAAGTATAGCTCTCTCTCATAAATGGAGAAACTGCGTATCAGCTCATGATCACAGGTTAAGTGCTTTTTAAAAACCATAATATTTTAAATAGTGTATTATGAATACAACTAATGCTGTATGCCATAAAAATCTTGCAACTACTCATTCCTTAGTCTACAGGTTAGGCTACGCTGAAGTTATCCCATCAATTACACCATAAACAAATCATATTACTACTTCTTCATTATCAATACATGAATCTTTTTACCTGCAAATATGAATTTCTTTCACATTATCTTTTAATTTTTGATGTCTAGTGTTCATAATACATTTACAGTGTTTTGTATCATATAAGATGAAATTAATGTAGGTACTGACAGACAATTCATTTTGTAAACACATGACACAAACTTACAATATCAATAAATATGGAACAGTACTATAAATGTATTTTCCCTCTTATGATTTTCTTAACATTTGCTTTTCTCTAGCTCACTTTAGTGTAAAAATACAGTATATAATACATATAACATACAAAATGCATGTTAATCAACTACTTATATTATCAAGTAAGGCACATGGTACACAGTGGACTACTAGCAGTTAAGTTTTTGGGGAGTCAAAAGTCACACACAGACTTACAATTGCATGAGGTGTCGGCACCCTGAGCACCTACATTGTTTCAAGGGTCAACTGTATGTAATTTACCTTAATTAATTTGCAACATATTGAATCATTTTAATCTAAATTGTTATAATCATCCAAAGGATCCCACTGGGTCCTCTATTGCCAAATATTGATTTATTTTTTATTTTATAAATGCATCTGGGATATAATTAAATTATTATATAAAGGGTACTTAGAGAATAAGTTTTTTAAAGGCTCTTAAGTGCAGAAAAATATAAAACAAACAACATACATACACACAAAAATTGTTATACTTCAAGCCGTTTGTAGAATAAGGTAGATTATGTAATCAATTTGTAAAACAGATCTAAATACTTGATTATCAAGAAAGAGGGAGTTTTTAAGAAGATAGTAGCTGCTCTGCTAGTACCATAAATGCAAAGAAACATCACCTATTCTTCCAAAAGCATCCAGTGCGGTCTTCACAACCTTCTCTCCTGCTTCCACTGAATCTGAGGGAGAGGGAAATTAGTACAAAACTTCAGTAATATCTCTCAAAATGATTACTAAAATCTGTGGATCAAAGGACATGACAAATACTATTCACTCAACAGAACTCATTTCCAAGAAAAACATATTTATAGTGCAGGTACATAATAAATCAAAATATAGGTGATCTAATGTCACAAAAGAAATTTAGCCCCTAAGGTAATACTTTAACCTATAAAAAGGGGGGGGAATAAAGAGGAGGGGATGAAAGAGAAATATGTGGCAAATACTATCTAAAACAGCACTGTGAAGATGAAAACGTCCCATTTCCTCACTAACGCTGTAGCCACTAAGCACATGTGGTTGTTGAGTGCTTGAAATGTGTCTAAACAAGCTGAATATTTATTTTCAACATACTTTATTGATTATGCTATACACTCCAATTTTTCTCCCTTTGTCCCCCTTTACTCAGTACTCCCCATTCCCTCTAGCAATCCCCACCCTTAGTTCATGCTCATGGGTCGTGCATGTAAGTTCTTCAGCTTCTCCATTTCCTATACTATTCTTAACATCCCCCTGTCTAGTTTGCACCTACCAATTTGTACTTCTTAATCCCTGTACCTTTTTCCACATTCTCCCCTTCCCTCTCCCAACTGATAACCCTCCAAATGATCTCCATATCTATGATTCTGTTTCTGTTCTGCTTGTTTGCTTAGTTTTTAGATTCAACTGATCATTGTGAATTTATTGCCATTTAAATGTTAATAATTTTGATCATCTTCTTGTTCTTAAATAAGTTTATCATATCATATAATAAGGGCTTAGTGATGATGAACTCCTTTAGCTTTACCTTGTCTGGGAAGCACTTTATCTGTCCTTCCATTCTAAATGATAGATTTGCTGAATAAAGTAATATAGGTCATAGGTCATTGCTTTTCATCACTTTGAATACTTCTTGCCAGTCTTTTCTAGCCTGTAAAGTTTCTTTTCAGAAATCAGCTGACAGTCTTATAGGAACTCCTTTGTAGGTAACTATCTGCTTTTTACTTGCTGCTTTTAAGATTCTCTCTTTATCTTTAACATTTGGCATTAATTATGATGTGTCTTGGTGTGGTCTTCGTCATGTTCATCTTGTTTGAGACTCTCTGTGCTTCCTGGACTTGTATGTCTATTTCCTTTACCAAATTAAGGAAGTTTTCTTTCTTTTTTCATTATTTTGTCAAGTAAGTTTTCAGTTTCTTGCTGTTTCTCTTCTCCTTCCAACACCCCTATGATTCGAATGTTAGTACATCTGAAGTTGTCCCAGAGGTTCCTAAGCCTACCTCATTTTTTTAAATTCTTTCTTCTTCTTGCTGTTCAGATTGAATGTTTTTTTCTTCATTATGTTCCAAATCATTGATTTGATTCTTGACTTCACCCACTCCACTGTTGATTCCCTGTAAATTTTTCTTTATTCCACTTACTGTAAACTTCATTTCTGCTTGGGTCTTTTTTATGTTGTTTAAGTACCCAATGAGTTCCTTGAGCATCCTAATAACCAGTGGTTTGAACTCTGCATAGATTGCTTATCTCCATTTTTTTTAGTTCTTTTTCTGGAGTTTTGTTGTTCTTTCATGTGGGCCATATTTCTTTGTCTCCTCATTTTGGAAGTCTCCCTGTGTTTGTTTCTATGTATTAGGTAGAGCTGCTTTGACTCCCTGTCTTGGTAGTGTGGCCTTGTAGAAAAGTGTATCTGTAAGTTGGATAGGATTCAGCCTTAGGTAATTGCCAGCACAAGGCAACCCATGTGAACCAGGCTGATGGAGTCTCAGATATGGTTCCTCCACTCTGTGGCTGTGTGTGGGGGAGGGCTCAGAAAAGGGACAATGGCCGTTACCTGGCCTCTGGGGTTTTGTCCAGGAGGAAGCCGTCTCCTAGCACTTGCCCTAATGCCAGACACTTTAGCTGCTGCTTCAGTGCTGGAGCCCAGAGCAAGTGAGTCTGCGTAAGCCCTAAGTCCTTTTTGGGCCCTTCAAGAGGAGATTCCTGAGAACCCCAGTTTTTTCCACTGCCCCAATCCCCACTGTTTTTTACAGCACGAAGTTATGGGGACTTATCTTCCTGGCACTGGAACCCTGGGCTGAGTGGTCTGATATGGGGCTAGGATCCCTCACTCCCAAGGTATTCCTCCCAATTTTTATCCACCACACATAGGTGTGGGACCGCAGTTCCAGGTCTCCACATCTCCACCCCTCCTACCCGTCTAGATGAAAGTGACTTCTTTAATTTTCTTTAGTTGTTGGACTTCCAGGCAGCTCAATTTTCTGACCATTCTGGGTGAGTTTTGTATTTTAGTTGTAATTTTTGCTATGGTTGTGTGAGGAGGTGAGCCATGTTAATCTATGCCTCCATGTTGACTGGCATCCTGAATATTTAATTTATGTAATTTACAGGGTGGGGCAAACGTAGGTTTACAGCTGTAAGTACGCAAAACACAGAGTTCATTCTTCTATTATTATTATTTAATTATTTTATTACTTCCCATATGAACAACTACAAACCTACTTTTACCCCACCCTGTATATTTATTTTTAAATAGCCCAATAGGCACTTCCACTTAAGGATGCAAATCAGAATTTGGGAGGAAGGGAAGAAGGTACATATTTAACTTGAAAAAGCACATTCAACACTATATAACTATATATGGATAATAAACCTACTGCTTTCGTGATATTAACCACAAAGAGTAAAGCTTGTCAAAATAGTATGGTTTCATTATTTTCTGCTAATCAACTGAGGAAAAGGGTTCATATCCCCAGAGTTGTGTGTCAAATGGTCAGCTGTCAATTCCACATCACCACTGCTTCTTTCTATACTCTCCACAATAGCAGGGGAGGATACGATAAATACAGTCCCTTCCCTAGAGCCCCTATAGTCCTGAGTTAAATATGACAAAAAGAGGTAATCACCTAAAACACAGGTGGCAAACACAAGGCCCACAGGCTGAATACAGCCCTCCACCTTGTTTTATCCAGCTCTGCACCTTGTTTCTACCCAGCAGCAGCACCAAGCTCTCGCTTAACTGTTAAGGAGTAGTTACATTTATATGGTCCTAAAATTATATGCAGCCCTTTGAAGGTAACTGTGAGGCTGATGTGGCCCCTGGTGAAAATGAGTTTGACACCTCTGACCTAAAGCATGGAAAAGTAGGACAGACCTACAGATGCGGGCAATCCTGAAGATGTTAGACCCACAGCACATCTGGGGGAGCTCTTGAGAACCACCTGCTTCAGGCTGAGGTAGTCATCAACAGTTTCCCTGACAAGCACTTCCCCAGCCCTTCCAATGGAAATGTAAACCCTTAATTCTCTATATTAAAACCCTCACACCTAGAACACCTACAGGGGCTTCTGTTTTCCTGACTGAATCCTGATTGATAAAGCGTGCGTATCAAAACTGGGGCGAAGGGGTGGGTATGGAATTTTTATCTTTATAAAACAGGTTTCAAAATCCCCAAATTAAAAAAAAAAGCTGAAAACATTCTTCTAAATCCTTAATGTGGAAAGAAGATACATTTTAATGTCTGTCTTATTATTCCCACAAACACTCAACAAATCATACCCTATTCCCTTCCTCTAAAATTTCAAAATGAAGTCACTGGTCATCTAATTTAATCCCTGGCCTATAAAAACAATGTAAGTTGCAGAAAAACCAGTAAGCCCTACCTTTTTAAAGTAAATCTTTTCAAGAGGGTTCCTTACAAATACTATTAGAATCAATACATCAAATGTAAAGGTTATATGTGCTGTTTTTCTTGTGGCTTCACTTTAATGCCTAATTTTGACTCTTTAAGTTCTTATAAAAATAATAAATTACATATAGCAATGATTATTTGTGTATAATGGAATATGGAGGTTGGGTACAGAGAGGAGGCATTTCACTTCTTATATGATATTACTTAAAAAAAATTAATTTCAAAAGGAGAATTTAATGTTATTTTGTAGAAATGCCTAAGACCTTTAAGCTAAAACAGATCTTTTAAGAATAAGAACATATTTATACATGTAGCCATGATAATTTACTGATTATATCACTTGTGCATTAATAAAAATATTAAATAAACAATATAATGAATGTTAGACTTGTGAAGTAATCTATATCAAAAGTTTAAAATTTTCACATATTATATAAAATATACAGCCAAACAGCTTTGGCTGACTTAGATAAAACCTAATGTCATAATTATACTGGAATGCAGAGATTATTAATGTGTGCAACAGCATTAGTTGAAGAAAAATCTTAAAAATAGTATAGTTCTCTCAAATACCATACCATAGTTGGCCACTGCTTTTCCGCCTTTCCTTCTTATTTCTTCAACAACCTTATCAGCAGCTAAGGAGCCTTTACCAACTCCCTTGAAGTCCCCGCCTAAATCATTCACTGCAATGCAATAACAAATAAACATGAATTCATTTCTTGACCTTCAAAGTATAAGCTGAAATAATATTATTTGTGTATTTCTTTAGTCATCTGCCCAGTCCCATCCTACCCCACCCCATCTCACTAAACACACCATGAGGTATATACATTCATAACATGCCTGTTTCTTAAATATAGATATGAAGAAGCAATAAAAATACTTAAGCACAGGTTTCTCATAAAGTTTTTAATTTTATAATGGTTTTACTTTTTAAAAATAGAAAAATAGTATGATTCAACCTAACTTTAGCCAAAAAGAGAAAAAAACCTACAGATCACCTTAAGATTAAACACACACTGATGTATGTTTATTTGGGTGATTTCCCGTTTAATAGTTTCAGACTGTGGTTGATGGCAGGCAGGTAGCTGAAACCATGGAAAGTGAACTCATGAATAAAGGGGGACTACTGTACTCTTAAAAATTTGTTAAGAGAGCCCTGGCTGGTGTAGCTCAATGGACTGAGCGCGGGCTGCGAACCAAAGGGTCGCAGGCTCAATTCCCAGTCAGGGCACATGCCTGGGTTGCAGGCCAGGTCCCCAGTGGGGGGGCCACACGAGAGGCAACCACACATTGATGTTTCTCTCTTTCTCCCTCCCTTCCCATCTCTGAAAATAAATAAATAAAAAATTAAAAAAAAAATTTGTTAAAAGAGTAGACTTCACAGTAAGTGTTCTTACCACAGTTTAAAAAAAAAGATTAAAAACACAATGTGAAATATATTCTTCATGTCAAGAAAGCCTTTGTTTATAGAAATGGCGATAAAGAACAAGTATAATATTAAAATATTAGACAGAGAAGCAACTTATAAATTTTCATAAAACATACTCTGCCATAGTCTACAATGAAACTATTAAAAAAGTTCAAAATTACAAACAGAATAAGTTTTCAGTCACTAATTTATACCATGATTCAGTCTTTATATGTTTAATGACCACACTCACCATGTAATATCTGCCTGTATCTAATTATATAGATATAAACATTAATTGAACATTTACTATCTGCAAGGAAATCTACAGAGGAACACACAGATGTATAAGAGTGGTGTATCTTAAAGAGTTAATAATTGATGAATACTATGAAGCCTAGTAAATTTTGGCATAACGTTAAAAAGACCAACATAACTAAATAACAGGAACACATAAAGTTAATTTACACAATAATTTAAGGTAAAATTTATGAAATAACATGCAAAAACTAATGAAGAGATGTACAGATCAATGGCAAATATTGAAAAAATAGAATTTAAGAAAAATACTTGAGACAAAAAATCAATTTGCTTTGCAAAATGATCATTTTGTAGGGTTATTACATAGATTTTTAGGAATATAACAAAAAATACTAAATAATAAATGAGATCACTGCATATACTAATTTTAAAGACTTTTAATATTAGCTGATGATTACCACACCTGAAAAAAATCTTTTCATATGAAAAATGGCTTTTTTTTATTGGAATGATAGTTACAAGTAGGGTTGGGTGGTAAAGAAGAAAAAAATATAGAGAAAAAGCAAATGCCTATCTAAACTTAAAATTGGCTAAATCAATGTTTTTACTTAACTTTTTTTAGAAAATATGTTTTTCAAAATGTGGACTGGAATATATTTTTCTAACAATATAGTCTTATCAATCTTACTTCATGTAAAACATGCTGCAAACACAAAATAATGGAAAGATGCTTATTTTATACTTCAAGAGATTTTTAAAAAGTGGTAAGACTTAAGACTAAATTCCTATTAATTGTCCATGTCCATGACAGGAAACAACCAGCAAAAAAAATCAAGATTTTAAAACATGCAGCTAACAGCCTTTTAAGACCCTTTTTCGCTAAGCAGGGGCAAGTTCAAAAGGAAATTGGCAAATGTAGTATTTAAGTAAAGAACTGCTCTGCTCGATTGTGCAATGAAACACCACCCCCAAGTGGAAACTGTTCAAAGTGCAACCATACATAGAAGCATTGAAGCTTGAATAGCTTACTGAGATCAATAACATGCAATGAAACAGTATCAGAATAGATTTATTCAAAATAAGTCTCTATATTTGAGAGCACTAAATTGTACTGACCTCATTCAGTCATCCCACTTTCACCAGAGCTAAATTACAGGAATTACAACCTCAACTAGAAAAGCTGGTGACTTGCTGAAGGACTGGGATAAAAACAATACTAAAGTTTTGCAATTGTACACAAGAGAAACCTATCCATACTATGTGACAGTGTTACAACTTAAATGTACTGCTGAAATTCTAATAATGTTAATAAATAACTTTTTAAAATACCATTACCATCCTAAACTGATGTGTCTAGTACTTTGCATTCAAAGAACCATTATATACACTGCCACATTTGATCTCCACATAGCCTTTTAGGAGGTTACCATGAACTGCTGTTCCTACTTTCACAGAGGAGGAAACAGTTTGGGAAAGGTTAGATAACTTGTCCCAGGCTCCAAGGCTGTATGAAATGGCGATATGCAGACTAGAACCTTGACCTACTACAATGCCACTCTGTTCCTCTAATGTTGTAAGTTTCTTTTCTCCTAAAAAGTAAGTATTTATTCCCACTTAAAAAAAAATCATGTTTGTTGGGGGAAGGAACAGAGGAAACAATAAATCAGCCACCTCAGTGCAACAAATAGCTGTAAAATAGGTAGTAAGAATGGGAAGATGATGATAGTTAAGGTCAGAGTATTTTCAGTTGAAACCATCAAAATAAAATATATTTGTAAATCCTCCATTTATATTTCTTATTGTTTGCCTGCTTAATCACATTTTATTTAGGCTGTTTGTCCTCCCTACAGATTTGTTTTTAATCCTCACCCAAAGGTATATTTATTGATTTGAGAAAAAGACAGAGAGAGAGAAACATCAATGCAAGAGAGAAACATCGATCAGCTGCCTCCCGTACACACCCCGACTAGGGACTGAACCCGCAACCTAAGTACATGCCCTGATCGGGAATTAAATCTGCAACCTTTTGGTGTATGGGACGATGCTCCAATCAACTAACCCAGCCAGCCAGGGCCTTCTTACAGATTTTTAAGTGTCCCTTTATTTAGAAAAGATTTTTATTATCTGTCATATGTGTTGCAAATCATAAATTCCTTTATTGAACTGTTGAGAAAGAAACAGAGGTAATATCTGAGCATTAATATTACTTGATGGCTTTACTGCTTCAATTTACTCTAGGTAGTTCCTGCTTTTTGTTGTAGCTCAGCACAGGGAAACTGCTCTTATAACGGTTTCCAACTTCCCACTAGATTATCAAGAATATTCATGTTACAATGCTTTATATTTCAAGAGTGCTTTTGACTATCTTTATAGATATTCATGTTCACATATTTATTCAAGAATGTGTCACTAAGTGAGTCATATCTATTACCAATGACATATCTATAAACTATTTGTATTTCTAAAGTAAAATGATGCTTTCAATTCTACAAAAGTGGAATAAGTTTTCTATGTATTGAAATGTAAGACATCCTTTGTTCTAAATAATCCAAGAAGTGTATAAAAGATAAGGGCAATATTATATTATAAATATATTTATTTTTAAAGAGGTCACTTACATTTTTTTATGTTTTTAAGACATACAAATACAAGAAGTCCCATTCCCAAAGTGTACAAATACATTTGCCCTATCCTGATCTTTCCCAGAGGTGACTGCTATTAGCTATTCCTTGCATGTCCCTCTAGACACTTCTATACTCTATGTTTGATGCCTTTTCCCCATTTTGATAAAGTTCCCTATACCAAACAATAGCATTAAGAATATTTCATTGATTTTAGAGCTGTGGGCCCAAAAGGGATTTCTTCCTATATTCTGTTATGTCCTGAATGTTACCAAAAGTATTTAAAGTGACTTAAACATAAAATACATATGCAGGGGATATTAAAGAACAGAAAAATTAACAAAATGCTATGTCAGGGAAAGACAAACCTACTGAGAGCACAGACTACTCTAGTTGGCAACAATGTCAGGTTTACCCTTAAGCTTCTTGACAGCCAAGAAAAAAGGAGAAAACAGGAGTTGTCATGTCATTTTCACTGTTTTGTTGAAAGATACATCACTGTAGTTCATGAGAAATCTTTTCCAGAATAGTCATAAATTGTATCTAAATATCTGAAGAACTCAAAAATGTGGGGTAGTTAAGCAGCAGTGTCTTAAATTAGGTCCTTTTAATTGATTTTCTTTGTCTGAACAATAAGACATCAAAGGTATCCTTACGTGAGAAGAATCTGAAAATGAGAGACTGAGTCATCCAGAGTTCAGGCCTTGGACTTCTGTTTATCTCAGAGATTTTCAACCAGGGTGCCACAAGAATTCTTAAAACATACAACACTTGAAAATTTAGTCGGGGGCACTGACCTCTTTTCCCTTAGATTGTCAAATTGAAAAAATGACAATAGTCAATACAAGAGTAGCCATCCAGTATGAGTAAATCACAATTATACTGCTCAGGCCTCGTGGTTCAGTTAGTGGAGTGCTGTCCTGTACACTACAAGATTGCACGTTCAAATCCCGGTTGGTTCAAGTACCAGAGGACCAATCAATGTTTCCTCTCACATCGATGTTTCTTTCTCTTCCTCTTTCTCTCTCTCTCTGTCTCCACCTCACCTCCTTCCTCTCTCTGTAAAATCAATAAACATATCCTCAAGAAAGAATTTTTTAAAAAATACCTATTGTCAGATCTGTAAAAAAAAATGTATTTTTGGTGTGCTGTAGAATTTTAGTAATTAATTTATATGTGCCATGAGATGAAAAAGGTTGAAAATCGCTGGTTTATCTGTACTCATCATCTGGGTAATGTGATCTAGTGTCCTGGCTTTAAATACCATCTCTAAACTGAGAACATTCCAATTTATATAGCTTCAACCTGTCCCTCCAACTATGGAGTCCTATATCTACTCCTATTTAATATCTCCATCTGAATGTCTAACAGGAATGTTTCCTCTCTGCAAGCTAGTCCACCTTCAGTCTTTCCTATCTCAGTAAATGGCCACTCTACCCCTCTCTTACCATTACAATCCACATCAGTAAATCAGCAAATCATACGTCATCTACCTTAAAAATATATCAAGAATTTAACCTCACTGCACCACCTCCATCTTAACCACCTGTCTAAAGCACCACCATTATTGCCTGTGGGTTATGTAGAAAAGAAATCATATCAATCTTACCTTAAAATACTGTAATTTTAATTACTCAATGGTTTTACTTCTTCGGTTCAAGAACAGAAAACTTTCTGCCTTTCTTACTGTCAAGGAAAAGGTTCTTCTTACTATAACACTTCAATCATTGCATTCATGCCCTCAAGATAACATGTAACACCAGAAAGCTGGATATGGCTCACCTACTGAGGAAGCCTCAAAACCATTCCATTCCCAGTATTTTCTTCAGATATGTACAAACATTTTCTGAAAGATGTAATTTATATAAAACTAAACATCACCTGTTTTAATATCAGGCAAAGGCTTAGCAGTTCTTTTACCCAGGTTTAAATATCCCATGTTTTACATTATGGAATATAAAATGTAGCAATCATATTAACATGAAGTTAAAGAATATATGTATCTTAAGTGATGCCCTTAACTTTGGGCTTGGCCAAGTGATTTTCTTTGGCCATTGAAATGTGAGTGGAAGTGGAATGCCACTTCTGAACAGAAGCTTCCAACGACACTGAGTGGATCTATTGTTTTCCCTCTGTCCCAGGAATAGCAATGTCCCAGATAGAAGCTGTTCCTTCATCTGGGACCCTGGAAGACACACAGAGCTGAGACACAGCTGACCAGAAGCTGAAAGGTCATGTATGCAGGAAATAATCCTTTTTATTGTAAGCCATTTAAATGTTTGTTAACCCAATATAATCTAGCAAAAGTTGACTTACAGGAAAAATAAGCTACTCTATTTCTTAAGGTCTTAACTTCTTATTAGCCTTTGAGCTATCATAGATTTATCTGATTAATCACTTTTCCACAAACAAAATACTCTGATTTCATATGATCCTAAGTTTGCTTATTCCACTTTACTATATTTCACTTACTCGGGCAAAAAAATGCTGAGCAGAACAAAAATTAATAGGAGAAATGTTAGCACTTGTGATGCAATCTAGAACCAGGGTATCCATGTTTTAAAAAGCTAAAGTAGAGCGCAGTGGTGGTTAAGAAAGAACACAAGCCATTCGTGGTCAAGAAAGTTCAAAGACTAAAAAGGCAGTAGAAACACAGTAAGAAACCAAGTTTCTCACAGATTAGCCTCTACCTTAAATGAAACTAAATCTGGCTTCCTCAGCCTAGTCTGGTAAATATTTTTCTAAGACAGAAACTTTCTACCATTTTGGACTTTCACCAGCACATGCTGCAATATCATCTTTAAGGCAACACAAAATAAACAGACACACTGTCCCTGTTTACTTTTTTCTTGGAACTCAAAATTCCTAATTAGCATTTAACAAAGGTCACAAATACAGGAAAACTCATCGCCACAAAAACACATTGCTGTAAATTTTTCATAAAACACATTTATAACCTAAAAGTATATCTTAGTCACAACAAAAAAGAAAAATAGAAATGTATTCAATCAATCTCAAAGACACACCAGCCCTGCCCCCCCCAAAAATATGTCGAACAATAAAAAGAAAACAATAAACAAAGCACCTTTTTCACACAAAGCAATATTCTAGGTCCTTTAGAAGACAGAGAAGATAAAGCAAGGTCCTTGCACGTACAGAATTAACTAAAAATAAATTTTAAATTATAAGGTAAAAATATTAAGAAATATACTGTAATATAAAAAAAGAAAAAAAGAAAGAAAAAAACAGTAACAACATGTGTCATTAGGTCATAACACAAAATATTCCTGGGAAAATTAGGCAGAGGACCCAAACTATATACCCCCCAGCCAAATACAACAATGTCAAAATGTGTCCTTGCCACAAGAAGAGTGGACTAACAGACATGGGCTATGATCTTAAAAGTGCAACATCCAAAGTCTCAGTGTCCTTTCCATGAAGATAAGTTACACATCAACACTGAGGGGTAAGAGTATACTTAATGTCCAGCCTAGGTATTCCTTGTTTGGAAAATCTGGTTTCTTGCTTACTCTTTTGTTGTGTCTCCATAAACAAATTAGGGGAAATTTGTCTCTATGTATTCCTTAGTAAGATGTAGGAAAACTGGGATTGGGAAGTCACTGTCATGAGCCAACAATTTTACCCCAGAAAAGATACTAATAAATACTGGGCCATAACACCTCCCCTACCCACCTACCCTGCACTGAGCACTCATTCGGTTATTCCCCACAAAGACCTGGCTGTGGACAAATCTGCTGCTGTGCCCATACCAACTACCCGGTACATCAGCCCAACCCAAACCATTCAGATTACTAAAACTCCCACCTTTGGGATTCTTCAATGCAGCACTTACAACCCACCCTTCATAATAAAACTCAAGCAACTACCCCTTCAATTAAAAATTTTAAAAACTGTTGTAAAATACTTTCATTTGAAACTTTTTGATTAAAGAGATTTTTAAAAAATACATAGGATTCCCTAACTCTGACCTTCCAGTTCTCAAAATGCATTTACTTCTTAATCTTAGCAATATATTCACACTTAGAGATTTATCTCGCCTCAGCCTTCTATCTCCAAAAATTATAGCCCACAATATACCAAATGCAATAATTTCCTTTTATGACATGACATGCAATCTTTATGACATCCCATCTTTATAAACTCTGTTAAGTTGCAAATTCTGTAAAACTAGTTTACTTTAAAAAGTAAGTTTTAAAGTCAGTCTCAAGGGAGAAAAATTTTTTGCTGGCAGAATAAAAAATAAGTGATAAAATTCGACCTTCACAAATTATTTGATGTATGACAAATGTGGCTGGCTTCTGAAGACTATGGTACTTCGGCTACCAACTACTAATTAAAAAGAAAAAAACAGCAACTTACCAACCACTGATGCTCCTCTTTCGGCAAAAGCCAGGGCATAGGCTCGGCCCAGTCCTAATGAAAAACAAAATAATCAAAAAGCTGGTCAAGTGTTCAAGTAATTTTTG
This sequence comes from Trachops cirrhosus, assembly GCA_028533065.1. Classification (NCBI taxonomy): domain Eukaryota; kingdom Metazoa; phylum Chordata; class Mammalia; order Chiroptera; family Phyllostomidae; genus Trachops; species Trachops cirrhosus. The sequence goes on from CM052540.1 coordinate 117,523,590, forward strand.
GGGGTCCACTCAATGCAATCCCTATTTTAAAGTAACTGGTGAGCAATTAATTACATTACAATGTCTTCATTTGTACTCTCACCCTGCGTTTCACCCTCTTCACTTCCAGAAATAAGAAAGCTTAAAACTGCATTTTTCCACCTATTCTACCTACCATTTGGCCTAGATGGTAGGATTCTACCATTAAATGTATTTCTGTAACATCTGGAAAGTTGGAAGGAGGCAGAAGCCACCTTACTGTGACTTCTAGCTGTTGCTGCTGGTTAAGAAGCTGATTTCTTGAAGCTTCCTAAGTATTAAGAAACAGTGGATGTAGCAGCAACTTCTTGATCTAGCTCCCTAACCTCTGGGTGGCAGTTTCCATGTTCTACACCCTGGTATCCAAGGATGACTTGAGCTGTGGCAGTTTAAATGGCAGCTTCACAAGATGTGGCTCCAAATGGACCACTTCTGTATTGTTCCACAAGCCATTCCAAGAGGAACTGCCTAGAATACAAATGGCTAAATTACATCTTTTCCTGCTTCAGATATCTAGTGCTTTCTATATCCTGCACTGGGCTTTAATGACACAATCACCAAACACATATTTAATTCTTAATTAAGTAGTAACTAAATATTTAATTCCAACTCAAAGATATAAGGTGTATATCTATACATCCAAAAATGAATATATACCTATGTAAGTTTTACAGGAACAGGATATCTCAGGAAAATATGTAAGAGGCTGGCAATTATTGTTTACCTCTGAGGGCTAGAACTGTGTGACTAGCAACTAAGGATGGAAGGCTTACTTTTGTATTACTTAAATTGTTTTAACATATACACATTTTTAATTTAAATCCGTTGATAAACTGGTAGTTTAAATTAATTGATAAATAAGCATACAAATGACAAACTGAGACAGTTAAAGTATCAGGCTCTTCTAAAAAGAACCCAAAATATAAATTAAAGATATCATCAAATATTTTATTTTAAAATTTAATCCACTCCGAGTAAGAGAGAACTTAACCAACATAACTCAAGCCTTCTTATACTTTATCAGATCAAAGCTGAAGCACTTTTTCTAAACACAGGGTTTTTAGATAAATCAAATATTCATAATTAGAACGCAAAAAATTATGCTAACAGAAAATCCTCAGGTCAAAGAAATGGAGTAAGTCTCTAACATAAGAGACTGGGGTAAGTTAATCAGATAAATGTCTCAATTTACAACCAGGCAATCCAGTTCTCTCAGATGATATGTCAGTGATCTCCCTTTATCATAAAAGCACGTAAGCTGTACAAAGGTATGATTCACATCTAGAGCTGGACACATCTAGAACTGGGCTGCTCAAGATTTCATCACGCTACTCAGTGCAGTGCACAATTTAAAACTTATGAATTATTTCTGGAATTTTCCATTTAATACTTTTGGACCAAGGGTAACTGAAAGCGCGGGTAAGTAGGGACTACCGCATAGTGCTTATCTTAATAAGCACACAAACTCAACGAGAGCTCTTAAATGCCCTCATTAAAGGAGGCCTCCTTAAGTAAAAATCAAGAGAGCCTAAAATCATACCCCAGAGGAAAAGAAACAATAAAAGAATGACTTTTCAAAGGCAAGGAACTGATTCTCTTCTGGGGGTGACTGCAGTACCCAGTCGCTTTTCCGCAACCTTTAAAAGACCTCAGAAAGCCTCAGAGAGTCTACGGGCGGAAGAGTGGCAATAGCAATGGGTGCGCAGAGACAAGTGTCAGTTAGAACTTTTATCTGATCCTGCAACCCGCAGCGCCCCCCTGCCTCTCTCCTCCCCCAAGACTTGGGCCCGTGGGAGGCTCCCCGGAGAAGAGACAGGTGAACGTGCTGCACCTGACCTGTCTCTAGGTAGGTCTTTCTGGCTCCCTACTCAAGGCTGACCAGTCCCACCTCTCTCTCCCTCCACACACCAAATTCGGCGTCCCGACAGCAGCTCTGCAATGTCCTCCCACCCTGCCACGACAGTGGCTGCGCACGAATTCCCGGCCTGTAACCGGGGCTCGCACTCCGGCCTTCACAAGCTCACCTCTGCCCGCGCCGGTGACCAGTACCACCTGCCCATCGAACCTCAGCGGCGAGGCCATGAGTCCTGCCTGCAACGACAAACAGACACACAGACAAGCAGAACCTCTGGAGCTCAGATTGCGGGACAGGGAAGAGACAAGCAGGAATGGAGGAAGGTCGGGAGTGACGTGCCAATTTCTCAGGAGACGGTCTCCGTAGTTTTCCAAGTGCGCCTGCGCGGAGATCCTTGGCCCTCTGGGAAATGTAGTCCATCGGGCCTCGAGCCGGGGAGAAAGCCTGCCCAAGAGGCTAGGCTGGAAAGGCCATTTCCGCTTCAGGAAGTGGTTACTGGAGGAGCTGCCTGCACCTATGTGGTAAAATGGATGACTTGGCACTTTGAGTTTATCTATTCACCTGTTCTTTTGTCATTCACTCAACAACTGTTTTCTGGATTCAGGTGCCACCCTAGAGAAATAGGATGCAGCCCCTAGCCTTAAGTAACTTTCAAAATAGCTCCTAAGAAAGAATGCACCCTTCCCAATGGGTAAAGATTTCTCAGAATGTTATTCCTGGACCTCCTACATGAAAATCATAAAGGTACTGTCACAAGATGCAGAGTCGTGGACCCCCACGATGACCCCCCAAAATACAACCTCGGGACAAAAAATTTTCACAAGTGCTCCTAAATGATTTGGTCTGTATGTTAATAACAGTCCTATGTAATTCAAACACTAGCTAGATTGGGCAAAGGGGGAGAGGGTAAGGCCTCAGAAGTGAGCAGAGTGAGTTAGATCACATTTAGATGTTTTAATTCAGCGTGGAAAATGATTGTAAACAGGATTACTCCAGGGAACACCTTTATATATGACAAGAAAGAGGTCACTTCTAAAGCTTTGGGCCAAGACCTCACCGGCCCCAGTGCCACCTCCAACCAATAGAGCCGGTTGCCTGGAGACTGAGCCCCACTGGCAGTCCCAGGCTGGCACTGGCTCTGGGGCCACTGCACCTGCTGCTCTTGGCAAAGGCAAGTCCACCCTTGGTTCAGAGCAATGACTACCTAATTTGTTTACTGACCACAAGGAAGGCCTGGAGGCCTAGACCACGGACATTTTGAATCCAGGCCCTAATCAAGATGCAAAAGGGAGCCTTGTGCATGACCATATGGCAATTCTAGGTTCAACAGTAAGCCTCTGAGACATTTCACAGATTTTGGTCTCCATGCCCCTGCTTCCTGTAGAGAAAGCTGAAGTAGCTATGCAATGCAGCAGACCCAAATTTCCTCAAATTCAATCCCAGGATGAGGCCTAGTGAACTGCGCAGTGCCCTTTCTCCAAGCTCCACCTGGCAAAAGTGCCCAGATGTCCTTGTTGGGGTATCTGTTTGGATCTTGTATTGTAGTGTTTCCTGTATAATCCCATAATCCTGTTAATTTTTTAATTTACATTTAAAAATTAAACTGGAAAAAAGTCTATGTATATTATTCCTACTTTCAGAAATGTAAGTGCAGAATCAACCCTGTTGTAATTTACCATCAGCTGTCTTTAGCCACAGACCTGGGCACAGACCAGGGTGCAGAACTAAGGCTTTTGCAGCCACAGCTAGGAGCCAACACTCCATTTTCCAGACTCACAACCGGGCAGTGGCTAGTCCCAGACCAGAGCCAACAAGTGTAGTGCCCAAGTAAACATGTCTTGAATATGAAAGAGAGGCAGTACAGATTTAGGAGTTGCAGTCACAGAAGTACAGTGAGGTGTGTAATTTAAAACACTACAAAAAGTGTTGCTATACAGAGGTTGGAAAAAGTAGCTATGTAGATATTTGTATAGAAAATAATTCAATAATTTATAGACAATAACACAAGAATAAACTGTTTTGCATACTTATCACTGTAAACCTACTTTTGCCTACTCCTGTAGACGTGTAGGTTATTTTCTCTAATTGTCTCATCTTGCTCTCAAGTCTTCACTCTTATGGGAAGGGAGTCGGAAAAGGAAACTTAAACTTACCATGTAAAAATAACTCAGTCTGGATTGTGGAGGGGCGTTATGGAGGAGACAAGTGGTGATGGACGACACTTGACTTGGGGTGGTGAACCCACAATACAATGAACAGATAATGTTTTGTGGAATTGTGCACCTGAAACCTGTACAATTTTACTAACCTGTGTCACCCCAATAAATTCAATTGAAAAATAAAAACTTGGTCTATTTGGGGCAAATGCTGCTGTCTTTCAGGATTTCTCCCCCCTCCCTCTCATAGCCTATATTTCACCTTACCATAGAGGACAGTTTTGGCAAGGGTAGGGGTGGTCCTTAAAGCCATGCTGGCCTCTGTTTCCCGCCCCCTGCCACCTACAGATAGCAGATAAAACTTGCAGTGTATTTTCTCAGCATAGTGAAGGGTCTCAGTGGTCCTCAACTCACCTACACTGGGCCCCAACTCAAATCTAGCCTCTGAATCATTTACATTAGTGTGTGGGTTTTGGTATTCTGAGAATCTGCTGTGCATTATGTTTTTCCCTGTGAGCCTGCTTAGCAATCTCTACGTAAGTCTAAAGCTTTCAAATTTTTAAATTATTCACATAAAATTTTAAAAAACAAACAAAAGCATGCCAACCAAGAGCGAAGAGAGACAGGTATAGGACCTTCAGCTTGCTCATCACACAGACCAACAACAAGGCTGTTGCCATTCTGCTGCAGTCACCCTATGACAGTTCAAGGTCACTTGCATGGCAATGTCTTCTCAGAGTCAAAATCTATCTCGTGCTTCTGTCCTTTTCACTGACCCATCTCTTCAGGCCTGGGCCAGGAAGTGGACAAGGGGTGTCGGGTCCCTGAAGAACCCAGGCCAACCATGGCCCCTATTATCTACCCTCCTAATTTTTTTTATTCCCTTCCCAGTAAGAATTCTACTTAATCTTTCCTGCTGGTCAGAACTCCTCCTAAGTTTTTCCTCTCTGCTCCGACTTTATGGATGTCTCTTTTGTAAGGGGTCACTTTCTAAGAAGAAACTAAGCTTTATGGCTTAGCCCTGATGCTGGAAGAACAGAAAGGGATATTAAAGTAAAACAGTATTCAATTTTTTGCTTCTCAGTCTCCAAACCTGCTTTCAGTTGTTAGAGAATACAGTACCCCTGTCTATTTCCTACCTAAGAGGTTGAATATACCAGACACTCACCATTCTAGCCTCCCTTGCAACTAGGCATAGCACATGACCTAAGTTCTATGAGTCAGATGCTTCTTCCAAGGCATTGAATTAGGGTGGAATGACAAACTATACCAACTCCATTCTGGTAATAAATGGAGGAAGCAGCAATGGCATCAGCTGTAGTGAGAGGGGGCAACATTTAATGGCCGTAGTGTCAGAGGTGCAAATTGCAGCATCTAGTATCCAGCTGCAAAGTTAGTGGCATCTTCATCAGACCACCTGTGCCATGATTTGGCCATGGTTCCTGACTGCAGGGGCTCTGAACCCTACTCTCTGGCTTCCTGCAAATTCTGTCAGTTGTCACCAAGCTGCAGCTGATTTGAGATTGCAGCTGCACAGGCTGATTTAGCATTTGGAAACCACTGCAGCCAAGTTTAATACAAACAAACAAACAAACAAATAAAAAAACAGATTCATTTGGGAGTCAATACAGGCTTTCCAGGACCACATACTGCATAAGTCAGGATCAAGCCTTGGATGCAGATAGAAATTTCTTACCTGGGCTCACAAAAGCTCTGTAGGAAACACTGTACTGCAAGGCAGCTGTACTTTGCGTGAACTTCAGAACCATTGTTAGCACCCTAGAAGGAAACACTTTAGACTTGGCTTTTTCTCAAGCTCAACTTAGTAGATAGAAATCTAGTTAAACTGTTACTAATCTTGTTCTCCTTAAACTTGTTTTGTAGCCTTGGATAGATGACCCAGGTTGGAGCTTATGCAACCAAAAAAAAATCTGTGGGAGAAAATGTACGTGCATCTTTTAGTGTAGGGAAGTTTGTGGCAGTGTGCCCTAACTGGGCCTCTGAAGTGCCATCTTCGTGGCATCAACAGCTACAACACTGCTGGAAAAAGCCTTGAGTTTCATTAAGGTTCCTACAAGCACATGGATGCCCAGCTCACCTCTTTACAAAAGATTTTCCTAGTTGAGTTTAGATTCACAGGCCATGGCCGACTAGCACATATGACTAGTAACCTGACAAGCTCAAACAAGAAGCTTGTCTCCAGCCCCCAGATAACCCTAAACCAATTGGTTGGCAACTACAATATAGGTCTGGATTGCGCTAGAATCTGGGAATGTCATTTTTGCTTGTGATAACTTGCTGGTATTTTTGTAAAGAGCATGGGATTGGGGCTGCTGCTACACTGACCTTGTGTATTCTGTGCTCTTTGGAAAAGTAATAATACACAAGAGAATTACAGTTGGGATCCTACTTTGCAGATATTAGAAAATTTACAGCAGGTCTTCAAAAAACATCGTTCTGTTTAACATTTTATTATAACATTGAGATGATGTAGGAACTTAACTTGTTTAGATCAGTTAGCCTATGGTAAAACTGGTTTCACTATCCATCATTTCACTTAACAGTCCAAGAACCTATTGTTCAGTGAAGACTTACTGTGTATTCATTCTATCAAGAGTACAACAGCACAAGATATGGTGATAGCACCTAGTAGTGGCCAGTGTATAAAAGTGAAAGTATTTAAGAAAAGCAGGACCACATTTCCCATTTTAAACTTATCTCATGTGTACACAGGAAGTAAGATTTAAATATTCATACATTCAACCTTCATTTACTAAGGTCGCTATGAGTCAGGCACTGTACTAAGAACAAACCCGACAAGGGCCTGCCCATAGACACCTTACATTCTGGAGAAGTGAGATGATGAACACACAAATAAATAAATTATTCCACATAATTGCAAGTGCTTGGTGTTTTACAAATATTAACCCATTTGGTTTCAAAGCAATCTGTAAATTAGGTGCTATAATTATCTTCATTTTTCAGGTGAGACACCTGAAGTGTAAAAGGGTTGAGTAACTTAGCTAGCATGTATCGAAGTAAGGATTCAAACCCCAGGGGTGTGGGTCTTTTGCCTGAAACAAGGTGATGAGATTAGAAAGAGATTGGAAGTGGAGACAGGCCAGGGAGGTATGTAGTTAGAGAGGGTATCTAGGAAAAGCTTATGAGGAGATCAATTTTGGGCTGAGAGCTGAATGTTAAGAACCAGTGAAGCAAGGATTGGCACTGCACTTTCTAAGCAGAATGAACAACACACACAAAGGCTCTATGGGAAGAACACCTTTGCACTTGATGGCATGAGAGGGGGTCAAAGAGGTAGGCAAGGACCAGATTGTATGAAGTCACTTAAGCCACAGTTGAAAGTATAGATTTTATTCTATACTTTTTAATGGGAAGCCCTTGAATGGCAGAGGAGTAAAGTGATCTGACATACAAAACTACATATTCCTCTCCGTATATTTATAGGAAAGTAAATGTATAGAGAAAAACTCAGGAGAACACATCATCCTATAACTGGTTAGTTCAGGCCATGAATTGGGGACTATGGCAGTGATCGAGGTGATGCTTGCTTTATCTGATTTTTACATGAAAATGTACTTGTGTAATTATGCAAATGAATGTCTGCTTAAAACAATTCAAACTCCACAAAATTTCATGGCTTAAAAGCAACTCAATTACAAGCAGATACACCATGCTAAAGAAAATAGTACTTGTGTAGCTTCTGAAGTCTGAGTTAAGTCAAACCTGAGTACTGGATGTGTATCTCCCTTAGATAAACCACAAGCAGTCAAGTGTATTGAGAAAATCATCTTAGGGAGAAGTTGACCACACCGAGAAGACGCACACTAAGTAAAACTGCACTGTGAGGCTGAGAGCACCCAAAGCAGTATTGTAGTAAGAACCCAGCTGGTTTCTTTCAGTGGGAAGCAACCAATTATCTTGTGCATTGTATAAATGATGAAAACCATTTTCAGGACGTGATGAGCTTCTGCCATTTTTTGTCTTTCTTTTTAAAATGTACCCAATGAAATGTTCTTTAGGAATAAACCTGGTTTACCTTGTACACCTACTCCTTTGGCACAGCTAACTTTGAGCAACTTGGGATTTATCACCAAATTTCTTATCTCATTTGCTTTTAATCTTCCAACTTCTTTCTCACAACTCCTTTTTCATCACACAGTTTATTTCCTACCACCTTACTTTTCACCTCAAATCCCTTCATTCTGCTTGAAGATTTCGGAATCCAGGTGCATAGTCCATCCAAAACCTTGCTTCCTAATAACTCAGTTTCTCTCACTCCCAGTGACTTTTTAAAAGCATTCAATCAACTGTTGGCATTATCTTCCACGGTCACACCTGGACCTGTTCATTACCAAAAGCTTACCACTCCTGAAGTCTCATATGTAAACATCTGACCTTTCGAGATCAAGTACCGTCATTGCAGAATTCTTCCCTATGACCATGACCTTCAATGCATTGACCTCCATGCCTGTCTCAATATGCATAGCCTCCTTCTGTCTTCCTTCCTGTCTTGCTTAGACTCCACGACACATCATTACGATCCACAGCCCTGCTTCTCTTTTCCTCCTCTCATAGACTCCTAGAAAACTTGGAGTTTTCCAGTTTAAAATGTTTCTTAATTTCTATTATCCTTTCTTTCTTGATGCATGATTTATTATACAGGTATATTTCATAATACCAAACATAAAGGAATTTCCTAGTAATCTGTTTGTTGTTGATTTTGAGCTTAATGATTTATAATCAGAGAACATAATTTGATTTCAATTATTTTAAAATATATTGATATTGGCTTTATGAACCACCACATGGTAAATTTTAGGAAAGATTCCAGGTGTACTTAAAAGAAATGTGCATTTTAGGGCTCAGGGTTCTATATACGGCCATTAAGTTAAATTTGTAGATCATATTATTCAAGTCTTTCATATCCTTACTGACATTTTGCCTGCTCGTTCCATCAGATTCTAAGATAAATATGTACAACATATTGTGGTCTGTAGGGAAAGGCCTAACAATTCAACACAGATAAGTGAAGATATGGAATCAGAAAATTGCCTGGGACAATGGGTGCACAATGCAGTGTGCCGATGAGGTTTTATTGAGTTGTATACTTGAAACCTGTATGGTTTTGTGAACAAATGGCACCTTAATAAATTCAGTTAAAAAATAAAAAGAAAATGCCAAAAAGTTCTAGAAAGTCATACAAGTTACTTTTACGTGAAAGCGACACCTCGCCCTGGCTGGGAACTCAGTTGGCTAGAGCACAGTCCTGATGCGCCACTGCTGTGGGTTCGCTGCCTGCTCGGGTTGGACAGACTTGAGCTTCACTGTTCATAGAGTTCCTAGTATGATCTATGAGTTTAAGCACTTATCATCTAATGCTTAGCGTTAAAGAATCTCTTTAACAGTGAATATGAGAGGTAGCTTAACAAGTATCTTAGGTGTCTATTGTTACATAAGAAATTACCATGAAATCTAGACAGTTTAATATCACAAACATTTATTTATCTCAGTTTCTGTGGGTTGGAAATATGCGCATGATTTACCTGGGCTCCTCAAGCTCAGAGTCTCTCAGAATGTCTCTTGCGAGGTGGTACTCCAGGTGCCATTGTTGCTGCAGTCATCTCAGGGTTCATCTGGGCCACTGGTTGACCTCTGGTCTCAGCTGGCTGTTGGCTGGAGACATCAGTTCCTTGCCATGCAGGCCTCTCCATAAAGCTACTAACAAAAGGGCAAATGAGAGAGCAGAAGAAAGCACCCAAGATAGAAGCCATGTTATGTGTGTGTGTGTGTGTATTTATAAATAAATATATATACATATATGTATATATATAAATATATATATATTTAAGAGTAGTTTTAGGTTTACAGCAAAATTAAGCAGAAAGCAGAGTTCTCATATGCCCGCACACACGAAGAATCCCCCATACTGTTGACATCCCCCACCAGTGTGGAATATTTATTACAATTGATAAACATACATTGACTCATCATTATCACCCAAGTTCACAGTTTATATTAGGGTTCACTGTTGGTATTGTATATTTTATGGGTTTTGACCATTGTATAATGATATCCATCCACTATCACAGTGTAATACAGAATAGTTTCACTGCCTTAAACATCCTCTGTGGTCTGTGCAGTCATCCCTCCCTCCCCCTAACCCCTGGCAACCAGAGATCTTTTTACTGTCTCCATAGCTTCATTACTAGCATGTCATATAGTAGGAATCATACAATATGTAACCTTTACAAATTGGCTTCCCAGTTAGTAATATGCATTTAAATTTCCTCCATGTCTTATTCATAGCTTGACAACTCACTTCTTTTTAGCACTAAATAACATTCCATTGTGTGGATGTACCAGAGTTTATTTATCCATTTACCTACTGAAGGACATCTTGGCTGCTTCCAAGTTTTGGAAAGCCATAGTTCTTTTGCCATGTAATCTTGGAAGTAACATCCCATTAACTTCTGTGACATTGAATGCATTGGAAGCGAGTCAGTAAGTCCAATTTACACTCAAAGAGGAGGGATTACATAAGGGCATGAATATTCCCTTGGAATACCGTCACAGAAGCCCATTTTAGAGGCTGCCTATCCCACCAGGGAAGGCAAGTGTTTACAGTTGCCTTGACCATGCCCCAGCAGCCAGGCCAGTTAAAGAGTGTCTTTAGAGGGTCTGTGCCTAAAAAGTATAATTAGCCAAAGGTCTAAAAACTACTAAGCAACACAATGGGTGCACTTGGTGCTAATGAGGACAATCCTAAATCAATGCACAGCACTTTAAAATGTGCTGCCAACTCATTTTTTAAATAGAAAAACAGAATCTATTTCTAGCACATTTTCTTGGACAGCCGCCCATCCCATTTAGGCTTTTATAAAAGGGACCTCCCAATTAAACTGTGCAGTTTGTTTCACTCCTCTCTGTGCTGCAGAGTAGAGTATACAATAAAGGGTAAAATATCCAATAAATAAAATAACTTCAGTGTTATTATATATTATATCACATAAATGATATTCATATCCTGAATTTTTTATTTTTGTATGAAAAATTCCCATTATTTACCCTCAGCTGGAATGCAATAGTGAAAACACAATGCCTTCTTTCCTCCTCAGATTATAAAATCCCCATAACCAACCCAACATTTGGTGGAAAAGTGTTTGTGAAACCATCTCTTTGTAGAAACAGTGGATCTATATGCTTATTTACAACTTTCCACAGGTGAACTCACTAATCCTCTGAAAGATGTGTGCAAATGCAGCATAGACCCTCTGTCTTTGCCTCGCAGGATTGTTACATCCAGTCTAAATATGTTCTCATGGTGAACGGCTTGGTGATTCTGCCTTAGGCACAAACTTGAAGCTGTACCATAGTTAGAGGACAGTGGCACCATTACACCACAAGAGGGAGTAGAGAGCCACACAAGCTCTTCAATGCTCTTAAAACTGCTCTTTTGGAGAAAAGAGAACTTTTAGTGTTTCTATCTTCCCTGACTCTTCCCACCTATGAATAATCCAGAGACTTTTTTCTGGTTAAAGGCAGGGCCATTATCTTCATACCTCTGTGAAGACTAGGAAAATGTATCTGGGAGCAGATTATTTCTCCTGCCGCTGCCCCAGGCTGACTCCTGCAAGAGCTACGCCCCAATATTGATGCACAGCACACTGGAGTGGGCTTCTGTCTCATTGCTAAAGCTCCACGCCCCCTCCCTCCCCACCCCGCCCCCTGCCCAGTGCCTGTCACTGATCTCTGATTGGCCACCTGGGCTGAAGTACAGTGGACCTTTGAGCAACAAGATCTGAACTGTACAGGTCCGCCTATATGTGGATTTTTAAAAAAATAAATGGTTTAAATGTATCTTCTCTTCCTTATGAATTTCTTTAGCTTACTTTATTGTAAGAATACAGCATATAATACATATAATATACAAAATGTGTTAATCAACTGTTTAAGTTACAGTTGTTGTTGTTATGTTATGTTATATTATGTTATGTGGCTTCCAGTCAATGACAAGATATTTAGCATTTAAGTTTGGGGAGAGTCAAAAGTTATACACAAATTTCGACTGCACAGGGGTTGGCACCACTAACCCCAGTGTGGTTCAAAGTCAGCTGTGTATGGTTCATGAGAATACTTCCTGTGTTCAGCCAATCAAGTACAACTTGAACTAATTAATCATGGCACTAAAGCAATGAGTAGCTTTTGAAGTCTGAAAGTAAACACTCAGTAAGCAGACAAAGGTCAGATTTAGAGCCTGGGAGAACATACCTGGCTTGGAATGACATAAATAGAAATCCCCAGTTATAATCCGCAATCACCCCCTGAGCCCTGTGTGTTGGGGGAAGTTCTAAACCTCTGAGTCCCTGCCCTGGCTGGTGTGGCTCAGTGAATTGAGTGTTAGCTTGCAAACTGAAAGGTCGCTGGTTTGATTCCCAGTCAGGGCACATGCCTGAGTTGCGGGCCAGGTCCCCAGTAGAGGGGCCTGTGAGGGGCAACCATTTGATGTTTCTCTCTCTTTCTCCCTCCCTTCTCCTCTCTCTAAAAATAAAACAAATAAAATCTTTTAAAGATATAAAAAAAAACCATAAAGGTCTAAGTCCCATCAGTAGTGGCACTTGATACCTAATTACCTTATGGGGTAATTTCGGATTCTTTTTTTTCACTGTTAGCACAGCCTGGAAAAAAAGAATGATGAACAGAGCTGAGCAAGGTAGTTTCCCTCAGCAGTGTGTCAGACGCTGCAGGCAGAACATCAGGCAAAACATACGGGTGGAGTAAATATAGTGGGAGATCATTTATGACAGTGACCACAGAAAGTATGATTCCTCGAGTCCTGACTGATGCTTAGTAAGACACAAGAATTCAACAGAACGGGTTTCAAAATTATGATAGGAAAAACTCGATAATAAATTACCAAATGTCTGCAACAAGAGTTTATTCTTTTACTAGGTTTCTATAGCCCGTCTCCAAAGAGTTTCAAGTGTTGTAACGAATGGAATGCAAACATCTTTTAAGCGCTGTCAGAGGCAAAGCCTGGTCTAGCCTTGGTGGTGAGAGGAGTGATCGGAGATGGAAAAAAACAACCAAAGTGCCTGAACAACAGGGGGTGACTTCAGATGACTGGAGAAAGAGCAATGGCTCAGTCCTTCAGTGTGAAAACATTCAGCGGGCTAAAGGCATGAGCATACGAATAAGGTCCTATACCACAGCGATTTACAAAGCTTGGGGAAGCTTACTGCAATCTGGGAGACACATCACATCTTGAATCGTAAAATCCTCCAAGAGTTAGATCCAGAACATCTCGTGATGAAATTCCCCAAACTCCTGTCCCTAACAGCCTCCTGCTATTAACACTGGTCCCTGTTATATACGATGCTCATTTATTATGGAGAAATATTTGCCTCCAATATACCACAGACTTGTCTTCCTGCCATTGTATCAGCATTCCTTCCCAGCTGTATGTCTGCTCGAGTTGATATGACTTTACAGTCAAACCCCAAAATATCAGGAACTTCTCAGAAGCAGGCCAGCCTTGTACCCAGGCTGAGAAGTCACTACATCAAGGTCTAGCTCAGAAGTAACAGCAAAGAAGCATGGAGTCCCTGGCTTGTCGTTATCCATGTCTGCAGTCAGGGGACTATGAAGCTTGGATTGTGCGGACCTGGGTCCCATGCCCCCTTCTGAGCTGGGTGTGAAAGTAGCTCCACCTGCATTGAGAGTACTACAGGTTAGATTCCCAGCGAATGTTGGAAGCTATTAGAAATAGAGTAAGTGGGTTCTGGCCATCCAGAGGCAACACATGTCCACCTCAAGCCCTTTGAGCTCTTCCTTCTCCATAGTCTCTTACCACAACCTCATTTGGCTTCCCCTTGGATGTCTGAGTATAGTGCAGAGAAAGTCCTACATGCTATGCAGTGTGTTGTCCCTAACTATCAGCAACCACACATTGGCCATTGCTGTGTGATGAGGACCATTAATCTTTGTTTGCTTAATATAATCACGTATCACTTAACCACAGGGACATGATCTGAGAAGTGAATCATCAGGTGATTCAATCACCGTGCTGACACCATGGAGTGCACTTACACAAACCACTCACACCTGGGCCATACAGTAGAGCCCATTGCTCCTGGGCTACAGGCCTGGGCAGCACGTACTGTACTGGATGTTGCAGACAATTAGAACACAATGGTAAGTATTTATGTATCTGAACATATCTAAACATAGAAAAGGCATAGCATAAAAGATTTAAAAAACGGTACATCTGCACTTACTGTGAACAGAGCGTGCATGACTAGGAGTTGCTCTGGGCGAGCCAGCGAGCGAGTAGTGACTGAGTGTGGAGGCCCAGGACGTCACTGTGCACCGCTGCAGACGTCACAGACACTGTCCATTTGGGCCACACTGAGCTTTTTTAAGCATTTATTTCTTTCTTCAATAATAAATTAATCTTAGCTTATGATTTTAATTTCTTTAACTTTTAGACTGTTTTTAAATAATACAAAAATACATTGTATGGCTACACAAAAGTATTTTCTTTCTTTATAGACTTATAAGCCTTTTTCTATTAAATATACATATTCTTTTACTTTATAGTTTTTTGTAAAAACTCAGACACAGCACACACATGAGGCTAAGCCTGCACAGGGCCAAGAGCATCAATATCACAGGCTTCCGGCCCCACATCTTGCCCCAGGGAAGGCCTCCGGAGGCAAACGTGCATGGAGCTGTCATGCCCTATGATCACGACGACACTACGTTAGCACACGATGCACCGAGAACAGTCTTCTCCAGGCATTACGGCAGCTGCGGATGCTCTGGGCAGTAGTTCTTCAGCTCCATTATACCTGTATGGGGTCATCACCGTATGTACAGTCCATTCTTTCCCAAAACATTATGTGACATGTGACTGTGCTGTTTCAGCCTCTGCTCACATCTTCCATTATCTCCTCTTGTCGCCAAGTCACACACAGACCTCACAGGGAGAGAGGCCAAGCGAATGACAACATCTGACAGCAACACCAAAGACCTCAGATAGTAACCATCATGGCGACAGGGGAAAGTTCAAGGGTGGTCAAGGTGGTGGAGGGTGTTCATTCCCACTTTTAAATTCATTTCAGAACAAGGCATGTTATCAATACAAAATTCACATAAAATAAATCATTTTTTCAAGTAAACTCTACTTCTCCCTTTGAGCATTGTATTCATAAATAAATAAATAAATAAATAAAGTAAGTAAGTAAGTAAGTAGACATTTTTTATCCACATTTGGCTCCCATAGTAATCACATGTAATCAAATCACTTATAGACTGGTTTGTTAGCAAGGAGTGATTATCCTTCCACAATAAGACAGCTTCTCCAAATTTTCAGAGCAAGAAGCATATATGATGAGAACATGACAATTTATTCCAAGAGACATCCTTTTTCCTCAGAGTGATTCAGTTCTGCCCCACAGCCTATAACTTGCCACTGGAAAATCCCACTATCAGCCTTCTGGGTGATCCTAGGAGTATTGACTCGTGGGAGCTAGGTCTCCTGATCCTCTCAGACCTACAGCAGACAAGCATGGGCTCAGGGGCTGGAGAGTAAGGACTCCCACCTTTCTAGACTCCAGAGTGCATAGGCACAGGGTGGGGGGCAGTGTTGGTGCCTGGCAGGGCAGGCTCTGGGGTTGGGCAGCCTGGGCTATCATCCCAGCCTCTGCTCACAGCCAGGTGTCCATCAACAGTCCCTTCTTTCTGTGCATGAGCGTCCTCATCTGTAAAATGGTGATAAGAACTCTTATCTTCTAGAGCTGTGACAGAGACATGATGGACCACAAAGAGAGTTTAGCACAGTGCCAGGCACACAGTACTAAATGAACACTGGTTTGAGTGACATTTTTTGATTTGCCTTGTACTGTTTTTTTAATTTTGGTTTATTTCTAAGTGCTCAAGAGGTAAAGTTTGGCCTGAACTTTTACTTCCATCAAGAAAAGGACTGTTATCGACAACTTAAACAGTTTTAAACTGAGAAAGGAAAACACCATTGGATAACTTGGTTTCTCACTGGAAACAGGAAAACACCAGTGCCTAGATTTCCCTTTATCTACCAACTTGAAAGAGGGAGCAAACAAATCGTAGGTGTATGGAATGTTTAATAACACTTAATGCTTTTTCTAGAGTTTGTGCTTCTCCTTTTAATTATTTTGACTCTTAATTCTGGCCCAAGGAAAAGTTCAGAGCATTATTAATAGTATTCTTTGTTTCCTTTTTCTTTCATTTTTGTTCAGTTACAGTTGTCCACATAAACCGCCCCCCCCATTACTCTCCCTTGCCCTACCCACCCCTACCTCCCACATTCAACTCCATATCTCCATTGTCTTTGTCCGTGGGCCTTTTATACATGTTCCTTAATGACCCTTCCCCTTCTTTCCCTGTTATACCTCTGCCCCCTACCCTCTGGTCACTGTCAGTTTGTTCTTTATTTCCATGTCTGTGGTTCTACTTTGCTCACTTGTTTGTTTTGTTGATTAGGTTCCACTTACAGGTGAGATTGTATGGTATTTGTCTTTCACTCCCTGTCTTACTTGATTTAGCATCTCAGATACCATCTTCAATTGCTTGCAGTCCTCCTGAGGCACAAGGTGGAGCTGCTTGTGGTCTGGAGTCAAGGTGGACCATACCTTCAGCTCCTGGAACGATAGCTTTTACATGCATTGATTACTAAGCTTATTAGCTATTACTTCCAACTCTTCAGATCATATAAATCTTTTGTATTAGTAATAGTATTCGATAATAGCTTCTATTTATTGAGGATATACTAGATATATCCTGTTCTGAGTGCTTCATGTAACTTTAATGATTATTTGAGATCAGTACTCCAGATATGCCCATTTTACAGATGAGGAAACTGAGGTTCAGTGAAATGAAATCACTTTCCCAAGCTTCAACTACAAAGCTTGTGTGTTTTTTTTTTAACCCAAGGACACTCACTTTGCAGCCTTCCAAAATAGTTTCAATAAATGATCACAAATGCTTCAAAATAGTAAACCTTAATTTGTACCAATACATCCTCATGATATTTCAGGACAGACTTTAATCCTGAGTTCTAGCTGGTTTGTCTCCACTGACCAGGCCAGGTGCCCACACATTTGTTTCTTGGCAAAATTTCCTGGGACTAGAGGTTTCTTAGGTTCCCTCTCCCTTCTCTAAAAGAGGAAGGGCTTTCCACAGGGAATGCAAAACCCATCTACCAATCATCTTGTATCAGTCAGAATGCTCTCTGTTATAAGAAAAGAAACTTGATTCACAATGGCTTAGAGAACCGCCCCCTGAAATGTATTGACTCTTGAAACTGAAGAAGTCCAGGGGAAGGCTGACTGCAGGTGTGGCTGAGGTACTGCCTCATGTGATAGCATAAGGCTCACTTTCTCTCCTTCTCTTAACACTGCTTTCCAGGTTTGGTTCTTCCTCGGGCTGGCTCTCTCCTCATGGAAGCCCACTGGCTGCCAGAGGCTCTAGGCTCAGAGCCTAATAGTTTCTACTCCAGTGGGAGGAGAGAATGGTTCTTTGCCTGTTTCTCAGCACAAGTCCGAAGATGATCCATAGTTGAGCCTGATTTCATGGCTGCATTGCATAGTCAGCCCTGACTCAAAGAGGAGGAAACGCTCTGATTGGCCAGATCTAGGTCATGTGCCTAACTGTCATCAGAGGTGATGTCAGCATCCAGATAGAGACTTGGGGACAGGTGCTACCCTAAAGAGAAACCAGAATGTTGTTAACAACAGAAAGAGAATAGGTGGCCTAGTTGCAAATGTAAATGATCAAAACATAAATGATTATAGGTCTTACGGCCCTAGGAGCCTAGGTGCTTGACTATACATACATACTCTTTTTACAAAAAACCAGGGGAGAGTGCCAGCACAGTCCTCCACTACCACAAATGATACAGTTGAGTTTCCTGCACTTGGGGAGATCACGGAGGTCAGCACACTCAGAGTGCAGTGTGTGAAGCTCGCCCTGGAAAAGCCACCTTCCTGATCATGATAGCTCCCCTGACAGGTAAGGGTAGACTGACTACACAGATTCTTAACTGAACCCCAGGCACATGTAATGACAATCAGACATAACATTAGAAATCAGGGCAACTCCTAAAAACCAGGCCAGACAACTACTGCCAACATATGGGCAGTATGTTGTGGCAAAGCATAGATTCAATCCGTTAATTCAAAGCACCTCTCACTCACCAATTAAGTTACGCCAGCGTCAATCAATACCTGTAAATCCAGAGCAACATAAGTGTCAATCATCTCTCTTCCTCCACACTCACTTTGTCATGACCTTGGACATTCCAGGATAGAAAACAAAGGAGCCACAGCCAAGAGTAAAGGAGCCAGAGGCAAGCAGGTTCAGAAGCTTTCAGTTTATCCTAAAGAGCTAACAGAGGAGAAAGCCTCTCCTCAGATGCTGTCCATCTGGCTTACATATTGTGTACATAGAATTTATGGCAAACCCACAGCCAGAGACGAGGGTGACGCCGTAGGAATCAGCCAATCACCTTTCTTAGAGCTGGAATCCACGCAGAACATGATCTCAGCCAGGCAATGAAGAAGGAGAGGGGTCACTGCTGGAGGGAGCCAGCAGACTGGAAAGATGGAATTTGGTTTTAGTTGGATGAAACCATTAGCAAAGGGGTCTGGTACCCTTGGTTGAATATGTTTTTAGGTTCCAAAAGTAAAAGAAAACCACAGCATGATAGCTAGTGAATATTTTGAAAATGAAGATTAACAATGAACTCTAAATCTGAAGCTTCCTCAAATATAAACTGCTAATTTAATGCCCCAAGGATAAAACAACTCTTTAAATACACTCTGTATATCAGATTCCTTTTTCACAAAACAGCCCAGATGATTGGCTGACGTGTATTCCAAATAAAAATTTAACAACAAGCACTTTCTTAGAGAAAGGGAACCACTAACTACCGAGGTATCTCAGCCCAGAAACCTGGCCTTCGTTCACACTCAGCAACCCCCCATCACCTCCACATCCCAGCTGTATTTTCCAGGTGGTGGTGGTGGTGGTGGTGGCAGCAAATAGGAATCAAGCACTTATTATATGCGAGGCACTCTTCTTCAACCAAGTGTTTTACATGGAATTATCTCCACTTTACAGATGAAAATAACACTAGTCAGAGAAAGTAAGTGACCCGCACAAGGTCACAACCGGTTTCTCTCATCCACATGTTTAACCCAGTCATCTGATTTGTAGACAGGATAGTAAGGAACTCAATTGTTTTCATTTTCAGTAATCATTGTCAGCTTTCTGAAGTGTTTTAGATAATTTTTGACAGCAACTTTCTTTGGCCCACCCCAGGACACCCTGCCCTTGAGCATCTGGAACCAGCAAAGGAGAATACTAAGGATTCACTTCAGTCACCCACCCATTCTGGGAGCCATAGGATGCTGCACAGTGGAGGGCTCTCAGCGCAATCCTGGGTTCAAGCCCCGGCCGGCTCTACCACTTATCAGCTGAGACCCTGCAAAATCCTTATCTTCTCAGTGCCAGTTTCTTGTCTGTAGAGAATGACATCACAAACGTGAGCGAGAAAGTACAATATGAACAGCTAACAGCTTTGTTAGCCCACAGTCAATGCTTCCTGAGGATACATAGCATCATGTTCAGGGTGGGAAAGTCCGAATCCCAAGACAATCAATATAAATTATCTGCAGAAGACGCAGAAAATTGAGAAGAAAACGATCAAACTCAGAGATAGCGATTCTATCTCCAGGAACTAATCTTGACTGAAAGAACCCCATGTGTGTCACTTTCTCTTTCCCGGAACAAGGAACAGTTGTATTGCCTGTGAAAACTCCCACCAGAGTTTCCTTTGGTCTGCCCTCATTTGTATACATATATTGTACACATAATTTTCAAATCAAAACAAGCAGCAGCACTGCGGCTGGTGAGGTGAGGCGGGGGAGGGGGCTCGGAGGAACAGGTCAGGCAATTTGCCTCTGCCATCACCCAACAATCTCAGGAACATCAGAACAGTGACTTCTATTCTGGGTGAGGAACTTCTGGGTGATAGAAATACTTTTCTTAGCCTTGACTGCTGTGGCTCAGTGGGTTGAGTGCCATCCTGCAAACCAAAAGGTCGCAGGTTCAATTCCTGATTAGGCCTCACACCTGGGTTTCAGGCCAAGTCCACAGTTGGGGGTGTATGAGAGGCAAGGGATCACCAATTGATGTATCTCTCCCTCTCTTTTTCCCTCCATTCCTCTCTTCTGAAAATAAATAAATATTTTTTTAAAAAAAGAAATATTTTTCTTAACCCAAGTGCTGGGTGTGTTCACTTTGTGAGAAATTCCTAGAACTGTAACTTTATTATTTTCTGTCTGTGTGTTATACTTCAATAAGGTTAGTGAGAGGAGAGAGAGGAGGGTGGGGGAAGAACAAAAGGAAGAACGAAAGGAAATGAGTGGAGGGAGGCAACTGGTCAATGTTTCTCACGTTGATGTTTCTCTCCCTCTCTTTCTCCCTCCCTTCCTCTCTCTCTAAAATAAAGAAATAAAATCTTTTAAAAACGGCACACAAATATTCATAACAACTTAATTTTTAGTAGAAAAATACTGGAAATAACCAAAAAATCCATTCAGTGCATGATTGGGTGAACAAACTCTAGCACATTCATATAATAGAATAGTACTCAGCAATAAAAAGGGGTGAATTGCTGATACATGCAACGACCTGAAGAGACCTCAAGGGCATGGTGCTTGGTGGAAAAAGTCAATTTCCAAAGGTTATATACTTTATGATTTCATTTATATGACATTCTCAAAATGACGAAACTGTAGAGATAGAGCACTGATGACAAGTTTCTAGGGAAGGAGAGGGGATGGAGTGGGAGGTGGTGTAAGTACAGAGGGAGGGGGCACGAGAGAGATCTCCTGTGGTGATGGGACAGTGCTGTATCTTGATTATGGGGGTGGTTGCACAGAGCTATACATGGAATAAAATGACATAGAACCACATGCACACACACACAAATGCAGGTTAGAAAAATAAACCCTACTTAGTGAAAACTAAATGAGGCCTCTGGCCTAGTATCAACATATCAACCCCAATTCCTGGTTTGGGTATTGTGCTACACCCACATAACAGGTCACATTGGAGACAGCTGAGTGCAGGGTACGCCGCGCTCATTGTGCTATCTTTACAGACAGCTGCTTCTGAGTCTGAAATTGTTTTTAAATGGAAGTTGTTTAAATAAAGAGAAGAATATTCAACCCTACCCAGTTTCGGTTAGCTCCCTACGTGTTTCCCCATGCCGTTTCCCCCAGGCAGGGCCTGTTAGACTAAACACACCTTTTACAGGTAGGTGCATCTACAGAAAACACTCACAAATGGTGAGGGAAAAGCAAGCCAAACTGTGCTGCTTAGGCTCACTGGGTCACCACTCTTGCTCCTTGGGCTTGTATGATTCGCAAAACAGGTTTCACATTTTGTAAAAGTTGAATCTCTATATACGTGTAGAAGATTTTCTTAAATATTATGAGAACTAAACAGAAGAATTAAAGGTAAGCTACTTAGGGAAAACAGCTATATTGAAATCATCATTGAAGAAAGATTGACAAACTTAGGCTGTCAAATTCCCAACTCCTGTTTTGCTGACAGCAACCAGGAAGTCAGAGACCCTTACCAAGAGGGCAGCTTTCCTTCTCCTTAAGCTAAAAAGATGGGGAGCCCTCATCCTGTCAGGGGGGTGCCTCTTTCCCAGCCTGGGAGAAAGAAGTGTGGCAGATGAGAACAGATATCCGTCTTGGCCTGCTAATCGAAGTAAAACTAGTTCAGAATACAAGGCAGCCTTTTCCACAATCAGCCATGTTTATAGTATTATCCTTGGTTGAAATTACATGGTTCTTCAAGAGACAGATAAAACAAACTCAAACTAAAACTTCAAAAGCCCATCTTTTTGTAATCAGGAGAAACAAAAAATCCTGTCATGAGTTAGCAAGTATCAGGAAGTGTTGTGATTTGCCCAAAAAGAACTTTGGACCCCGACTCTCTAGACATAATCCAACAAAAAGGGAAAGATCCCTGCCTTGACCAGAGCCACTGGGGATGAACACATTTAGGCTCTAAACCCCACATCAGACTTTGTCCAGGCTGTATTCCTGACACTGATTTCCAGTCCTCTGCCAGCAAGAGGACATGCTGTTTGTTCATTTTTCTTTTCCAAGACTCAGGGAGCTCTGGGCAGCGATGAGCGAGCGACAAGTGAGCAGGCAGAACCACACCAGCAGGGGGCACAGCTGGCAAGAAACACGGAAGGACGGTCCTCACTGGACCAGTTCAACCATGTACTTCTGTGCCCTGGCCCGAGGCCTCAGGGGACACAGACACACCACACTGAGGACAAGGGTATGAAGTCAGAGTTTATCCACCTTCACAAGTTGGACTACAATCTATTTCTGGGAAAAAAAATCAAAAAATTATTCCTTACTCCTATTTCTCAAATATTCCCAGGAATTAAAATGTTAATTGCTAATTAAAACGTTCCTTCTTTGTTTTCCCTTAGAATCTTCCACTCAGAATCTTCCACTTGGCAATCTATGTTCTGCCATGGACTCATTTACAATCATGTTTATTTTCAATAATAAAAAGAAAGGCCTGTAAATGTTTTCCTTTTACCTGTACTATCACAACACATGCACGTACTTGCCATTGATTTTGAAAAGAAATCTGCCACTACTTTAAGCTCACTGCTTTTAAAGTGTGAATTTAAAACTCAAAAAATGGTGAAAGTTTTAAATCCAGAAAGCATATTTGAAGTTAACAAAGCCTTTGTTGGGATCACCCTCATCCTGGGAACCCCAACTTAGTAGTAGTAGTAACTTACTCGTGGCCTTGTCGGTGTCACTCCAAGTCATCAAACTCCTCACGTACAAGAACTAGGTGCTACTGTGTAGTTCCAAGGCCCATAGTAGGGGCACATAGTAGGTGTTCATTACAAACTGAAAGCAAAAAACAATTTTTTAAAGGAGACTGGTATTTAATAAAATCCTCTCGGGCTGCAGAAATCTGTCGCTTATTTTAGGCCCAGGCTTATTTTCACTGCTTAGGTAAACAATACCTCACACAGGAATAGTCTTCAGGAAGTTTCAAAGCCCTCCACATTTTGCTTAGTTTATCCGTGAAATGAGAATATGAGGTAATTGATTTTATCCAGCTTTTAGAGACAAGGTGAGAAGGCTCACTGACAGACACGGGGCTGGAAACCCTGGAAACTGCCCCCGAACACGTCCCTGTACCCCGTCGGGCTCCCCCTGGCCACCCTCCAGTGGGTCCCCAGGAGGAAGAAGAGACAGCAAACTCTGGACACGTGGTGTTTGAAAACACCATGGAATGTTTCCACTTGTGGGCTTCACTGCAGAATCTCCAGTGACTATTTCAGCAAGTTAGAAATGTGACTCTTTGGTTATGAGAACACAATTTCCATTCGATATGGCGGCGATCTTCCACCGGTGTGCTGCAAGAATTTTTAAAACATGAACTACCTGACTATTTAGCCAGGGGGACTGATCTCTTTTCCCTTCAACTGTCAAATAAAAAAAAGACAACAGCTAACACAATGACAGCCATCCAGTGTCAGCAAAAAATTACATATTATTTGGTGTGCCACAGAATTTTAGTAATTAGTTTATGTGTCCTGTGAGATGAAAATCACTGTGGTAAGGGGACAGCAATAATACTGGCAGTTTTATCTAATTAACAGCAAGTTCTCTTCCAGGACATTTAATGTCTTATAAAAATGTATGATTTGCTTGGCAAGTATTTGTCCTTTGGTGAAAATGAGGGATCTTAGCAGCAAAAGAGGCTGACAGTCACTTAGGATGGGCAAGTAGTGGCTTCCCCTGGGATGATGGAGTCCAGTACCAGGAAAATGGAACCGCAGCTCCTTACAAAAAATCAATCACCCCAGACAACGGTGACAATCCAGGCACATATGCCCCGAGTTGTCACTTCCATGCCCTGTGTTTATACCTTATACCTGGCTCTTTTAAATGACTTAATTCACCTCTAATGGAAAAACCAAAGTACAGAGAATACTATTGTCTTAGATCACTCTGCAAATCAAAACACACACTTTTTAAAATCAAATCTTCTTTCTTTTTGTGAAGAACAAACCCCCAGTGCCCGATCGGCCATCTTATTCCCACAAGGCAGAAATGCAGTGGCCCAGCTGTGAGTGGGGACGGAGGGAATTTCCTCGGCCGCCCATGAAGGAAGATGAGGGGCCTTGCCCACGGGCTGGCTGGTCTTATAAAGGTCTAATGGAATTCGGTGGACAGAGAGCACAGTTCTCCGTTCTTGAAGAACATTTCCAAAGCACAGATGTTTTTCTCCTAACTGTGGATGCTGGCTGACTCGTACATATCCTTTTTCAGGGCTCGGCAGACAGGCTGATTCTGGAGTGACTTGTCCCCTCTAACTTGGGACCGATGCTCATTGCTAGATGGAAAACACATCTTTGGCTAGACAGACAGAAGTCTACATCACTGAAAAATGTTTCCATTTTGGGAAATTCCCCAAAATAAAAGTGTCTTTCTGGCTCCTGGCCTACATAACTAACCACAAGGACATCTCAATAAATGAGAAAATGAATTTTCAATAGTTTGCCACAATGGCAATATGTGATTATAAGCTCCTGAAGCTTTTTTCTGTCTCATTTGAGAAATAAAAAGTTGACTCATTTTTCTGGTTAGTACCTCAGTGTTTTCATTAGGGGGTTTCTATAAAGACTTTATCTGAATCAGAGTAAGAAAATTATTTCAGAGCTAAGATAAAACTTTACCTGTCATATACAGCGCTGAGTGTTACAAGCTGTTTTGAGCTTAACAAATTACACAGAAACTTAATGTTCAGGAATACAATATATCAAGCAAAGCAGTAATTTTTCAAACACTGCAAAGTTCAACTAATTCAGATAATGCAAGTTTGGAAATGCAAAATTGGCTAAAAATGTAAAAATATTATAAATCCTATTAACATGCCAATTAAGTTTGTTTTATTGGAATATTTTAATTTCCTAGCAATTAAATAGCACTTAACTTTTCGCTACAAATATTTTATATGTGGAGAGACACATTCATCTCGTATTTGTTATCTGTCAAGGTTGGTATGCTAAATAACAACTTAGCTTATGTGCCCTCATCAAATATCTCAAGGATAAATTTAAATTTTCAGTAAAAATCCAATCGACTTGAACTGTAGATTACAAAATTGTATTCATTCTTTGCAGGGGAAAATCCATCACAAAGTTTAAACGTTGTGATTTTTTACGTATTTACATGGTGGGAGAAAAAAAATACTTTCCAGAGGATTGTGAATGAGACAGTTACACCAAACCAACATATGAGCACCTTTTCTGTACTATTAAAGTTCCTAACATTTGCATTTTTTAAAACTAAATTTCAGTTGTATAGGAAAGTTCTAATAATCAGAAAATATGGTTAAACTTACTTGTTCAGATATTTCCAACCTCTAACTCTGGAAAATAATGTTGCAGTTGCAAGCCGGCACCATCTGTTTCCCTGAGGACACCACGGTGCACTGCTGCTTCTGCCCCAGTTGTGTGCACCAGAGCACCCGGGTGCCCACCGAAAGGCCACCTGGGCATTGGGGTGCGCTGTGCCTCATGGGTCAATGTCCAAAGTCCTTGTTAATTGTGAGCACCTTGAATTTAAGTTCCAGAGGGGACAGAAATCTGAGCCATGAGATGCCCCCAAATGAGGAGCCATCTCGAAAACTTCATAAATTATCTTTGTATAAATTATATCCAGATCTCAGAGAATAGGTCACGCCTGTAGGATTTAAATATCATCTAAAATGTCACTATGTGAAAACCACTTCAGAAGCACACTGCCCACTCTTGTCTGAACCAATAATGTTTCTAAAATTGCCTTTATCCATATTATCTTTAAACAAAAATATAGTTTTACTGATATTGTAGTTTTGACACTTGATTGCTATGTGACCTCAGGCGAATTCCTTAACTTCCCTTGCCATAGCATCCTCTTAGTAAAATGGCCTTGGCCGGGACTAAGTGGGTTAATGTGCCTGGCAAGTGATAATCACTGGGTCAGTTGTTAATACTGGTGTTATCACTCATCTATTAGATTAACTCATAATCTTTGTAGAGAAGCCAACAGCACAAAATTTAAAAAATCAATTTTTAACAAAATTCTTGTTTTTTCCAAAATGAAAGACTCTTTTAAACAAATGCTCATCAGATCCCAAAATGACTATTACTTGGCTCAGAATGGTCTATCCTAAGTACATCTGGGTTCTTTCCAGTCTCACTAGCCCCCACCCCTCACACCTCCCCACCTCCTTACAGCTGCAGCTAAACCCTTTGTAATGCATCCTCCTGAGGCATGCCTCCCGGGCACAAGATTGGTAAGGAGATGAGTTCCTTCCAGAAGATTAGGTTGAGAGATAACAGCAAACAGGTTTCTTTCTTCTGGATACTCCTCACACTACCTGCCTTCCTTCACTATGAGGATAAGGATAGCTCTTCCCCTCCCCCATGGATATTTGAGTGGTAGCTTGCAGGCACACCTCTACGTTCCAGTGTGCCCAGACTGCTCTAAATTTATCCCTAGGTCCTCTCCCTGGTGGCCCTGTCCGTACCTAGAGATGAGCAAGAAGCCCCCATCCACTGCTGGGGCACTCCATTTTCCACACCTGTGCCGAGGGAGAGACCAGAATGCACCAAATCAGCAGCCTCCACAGATGACATTCAGCTTTCTCATGTGAGGAAAGCAGAGCTGGTCGAGGAAGCCTCCTGAATTAAACTTGTAAGCTACTCTGCAGGATATGAAGCTATCGGGGTCATTTCTGCAGTCACTATGCTATTTATATAGCATAGAGCGGTCACCTACCAGCTCTGGGTAGTAAGAATAATAATTTAAGTTCAAATCTTTATGTCAGGATTTAGTGTCAAACAGGGAGACACTCTTTGCCCCTGCTGCTTATCTGGGATGAGCGTGTGAGGGTCCCAGGGAAACTGACCACCTCCTCTAGGCTGCAGTGGGTACAGCGGATCACAGCTTCTGGAATTTGTAGTTGTGGAACCCCTGCCTGGAGAACTATTATTTGAATGTCAACATTCTGGGAGGCAGACAAATTCAGCAAGAGGACACTAAGTCACAAGCATGGTGACAATACAAATATTCAGTGCTGGTGGTTGAGTCTGTCATTTCCTAAGTGCTATTGGTCGGCAGGTTTCTTTCCGTTTCTTTTTCTTTCTTTTTTATTTTATTTTTTTACAGAATAAGCAAATGTTAATTATACACATACATAAAATTATATAGAAATAACACACAAACTGCTTGGAATGCAAATACTCTGGTTTACTCATCAAAATAGCAAATAAAAAATAACAAAAACCTTATCAGTTAAATTAAAAAGTGACATTCTTTATTTACTTGTCAAAACTTATTAAACATTGAAATGCAATAATTTTCATTCTTGTGTTCTGCAACAAAACCCTTTTTTCCCTTTTGCCCCTGATAGGAGATGGGCTCATATCTAAAATAAAGGTGGTTTTATTTTTCTTAATACCACTTACTTTTTATTGTCTTAATATCAAGAACTATCTAGATTTTCTCTTTGTCTCTTACATTTGAAATGAGTACTAAAAATGGAGATTCCATCAGATCATTTTCAGGATAACATGAGAAAGTAAAGCCCTCAACAAGCATTTCAAAGCAATGGTATGCATTATATTTTGGAGAATTATCATGTTTTGAGATCGCTGTTGGTACTAAAAACAGGAATCAACTCCAGAGACATTATTCACAACATCAAATACAGTTGGATTCTACAATACTGATTTCAGAGAAGCAGTTTTCTATTTCTTTGAGGGTTCGAATTTGACTGCCTTAATTCTTGAATGTCAATGACAAAAATCTTTAAGAAAAGAATCTTTAACAAAAGGTAGACTGGAAAATGGAATTGTTTCAGATGGAGAAATGACAGCAAGAGAAAGTTCTTGGCTTTTTAAAAGAGGTACATATACATGGTAAGGGATAAAAGTGATCCAAAATGCGTAACTTTGTACACATTAGAAATATCCAATGCGTCACTAACACTACAATTGCCCTGAAAAGGATGTCCCAAGGTTTGGAGCCACACATGTTTGTCTTTGTATAACTCTCTCTTGGCATTATGCAGCCACACATCTTTCCCATGATCTCTTAACCCTTAGGAAGCTTTTAACCACAGTTTCTGGCAATATGCATTTCTTCAAATAAAATGAGCCTCACAAAACATCATTAATGTCTGACAACTGAATTGGTCAAAGTCTTTCTGAAATATGTTTTCTCTTCAAAAAATGCTTCTTTTCCTTCATAAATCAACAGTGCTCCGCCTTCTAGAAATCATGAGCAGTCACAATCTTAATTCACATGCTCATATGTTCTCTTCATCCAACATTTTGTTGACACCATCACAAAGTTTTTGTAAATGGGGTTTAAAATTACCAAAAGGATTATACAAGGCAGCCAAGAAATCACAATCTGAAAAATGATCAAAGACATTATTAATCCGTCCGTGTGACTTGGCAGTGAGGTGGCGCTGGATGATCTGGTGGAGCATCTCTCTGCACTCGTTCAGCAGCCTGGACAGCACATTCCGGTCAAAGGTGTAATCCACCTGGTGGAAACTGACCACGGTCATAGCAAGCTGATGCACTTTCTTCTTAAATTTCTCCATCAGCGCTAGCTCGTCTTGATTAAACTGATTATTCCTGTAAAGAATAGCCAGCTTGATGACTGTTTTGATGAGGTTTTTGATGATTTTCTCCGCCTCCTTCTTGTTCTGGGTGTACTCCCTGGTCACCCGGTAGAGCTCATCCAGCACTTCGCTGCTTGTGTCATCGATTAAGGTGGTGGCGATGGATTTGGATACCATTTTACCCAAGATCTTCTTTTGTGCCTGAACGGCCAGGTTTTTGGAATTAAAGACATCTGTGGCCACTAAAAACAAAAGGTGGGGGAATAAAAGGTCAATATCAGTGACAGAGCAAATTAACAAACAGGTATAAAGGTGTATTTTCCTTCTAATTTTCCCACTGTGCTTTGCTTCCCAACTACTGTCAATAGTTTCTGTTCAGAAAAGAGCTAAAAAAATTTTCCTACATCTCCTTCTGGGCATTAGGTTCTCATTTATGAATTTCACAGGTTGTTATGCATCATCTTTAAGGTCTTTGGCAATTCAAGTAGTTTATACCTTCTGCTATGTGGTCAATATTTTGTTTAGAAGTTAAAGGGTTCAATTTTCTTAAGAATAACACTTTCTGATTATAAAAATACTATATCTCATGAAGCAATAAGTTTTTAGTTAAATTTTATAGGAAATATATCAAAAATATAAAACAACCCCCAAAGTATCCTCTGAGAAATAGTTACCAAGAACAACTTAAAGAAACTCATTTAAATGTAAGAGGGACAGATGAAAAAGCTATGATATTGAGTAAAATGACAAATTCATGGGAGTAGATCAAAAGGAGAGCCCTGCTTTATAATCTACTTGCAAAAAGTCAAATTTCCCAAGATACCGGCTGAGCCAGTACTTACCAGTTTAGCCATCCTAACCACCCTGAACTTCAAATCCCAGAAAGAGAATATTGGAACAAACATTCTTTGGAAAACTTTTTGTTAATTGCTATTTCTGATGAATGGCCACTGTTCCCTTTACATTTTTATACAATTTGAGGTAATAACCATACTGTATGACCTAATAAAAATGTGCTATATGAACAGCTGGAAAAAGCTGATGCTAAGAGTTTGCTTTTGAAATCACCATAACTGAATTTGACCGAGGTTTAAGGCACTATTCTTATAGTTGTATGTGTTAAATATTAATGAGACACCATGTGATGCTCCTAGCTTACTGCCAGTCAGTGCAAATAATCAATGTTTATTCCCCAAACCAAGTTTGTTTTTTCTCCAGTTCCCTCCACCCCGACACGCTGTGCAGGCCACGCCACCAGGCTGCACTTTCTCCCACTTCTCCTAGGTCCTCAGAGATGGAGATCTCAGGGTCCCTCTTCCACCTTTGGGTCCAGGAGCAGCTGTTCCTGGACCCAAACTGGGTCTCTGCATGTGCATAAGCCTATGTGTGTAAGTGTATAAGCCTAGGCCTGGGTGTTGGAAAGCAGTCATTCAATAATGAAAGGTAAAAGACTTAACAACACGGATTATGTAGCAATGAGTCAGGGCATCACTGATATAAAGTTAATTCTGGTTTGGACAGGCTGGCAACATTCTAGAAAACTGCTGCTCCCAAATCCAGGCTGGAGTACACATCAGAAGATTCACCCCCTCAGTGTGGAAATGCCATGCTGTATTTGAAATTTGGGCCAAAGTAGCTCATGGTATATAGCACAGGTACCTGCAAAGTGGTTCCTAGTGACCACAACATCATTCTTAAATATACCCTCAATCAAATGTCGATATTTAAACTTCTGAAACATGAACTGAAACTGAGGAAGAAGAAATGAAATCTACTTAGAAAAAGAAAAGGAAAGTGAAAAAGCATGAGAAATAGGCAACTTTATGAAGGTTTTCAAGCTTTTTTAATGCTTTCATCATTTAAACAGTAGTCCATTTTTATTCCTACGCTCCAATGTTTTGCAAAAGAGCGTGTAGGTCACACTAAAGAATTGGTATTCCAAAGAAATGGCACACATGTAGTTAATATCATCATATTAAGACCAGGGACTATGTCCATTACTGATCTCATGATACAGACCTCAACAAATAAATAAAACTGATTTATACAGAAAGGGATACCCCCAAATTTTCAGATATAGAGCAAATAACTTAGATTTCAGGAATTCAAGGTTATTCTGCTTTAATCTATTAGAACATGGCACAGTCTGCAAACATGCCATCTGGGATTTACTGCAATATGTATGAGACAGAAACAGTGTTGTACCCTATGAAATAATTGAAGCCAGAAGGGGAGCTGTTCAAAAGATTCCTCTGTGCAACTTTTTCCAAGGCTGGTCCTGCAAGTTTGCACCTCTTCTCAGCTAGTCTTCTCATTAAATCTAAATGTCCCATTTCATGTCAAACATATAGACCAAACAAAAACTGTATGGTGCAGCACTTGTACTTCCCACAAGAGAAAGCAGCAAAGGCAAGACTGCTGCCAACGAAGCAAAGTCGTTCCCCATTTACTGGTAACCACATCTGAACCAGGACAGAGAAGTTGATCTGTGAGGCTTCCACATTTGTTTCAGAGGAACTTCAAACCCTGCTCTGGACACACAGCAGCAGCTTCACACTCTCATTTTATTATTTGCACTTTATCTTGCCGTCATCTTTTAAAATGAGAAGGAAGCCACTCCCCACCCCCAACCCCCAACAAAGGGAAGATATGCATACAGCAGATTTCTTTTCTAGTGTTAGGGAAGGCTTTTTCGGAGCCAACTGGGGTTTGTGGCTGAGAGTTGGCCAGGACTGTGTGGTCTGTGATCATGAAATATGATTTTTTTCTAGCAAATTAACTGCCTATAGCCATTCCTGGTCAGCCTCATTTGTCAGTTCCACATCCTCTACCAGATCCCTTAAAAGCCTGGTGTATCTCAGAGCTAGGTCTGGACCAAGTTTCTCTGCTTCACTCTACCCTCACTCCTGTGTGATCTCATCCACTTCCATGGCTTCAGATACATCCATGTGCCAACAACACCCACAGTTATAACTCGGCTCTTTTCTGGACTCATTTTGCAAACGCATTCAAGGTTTTTCTTTTCCTTGGCTATTTTGCAGGCATCTCAAATTTACCATGTCCAAAACTGAATTCTTGATTCCCTCCTGTACTGCCCCTTAGTACTGCCCCTCCATTCTTTACTATATTAATTAATAGCATCCCTTCCTTCCATTTGCTCAAGTCAGAGACCTGGAGTCACCCACCATACCATCCTCTCCCTTACACATCCCATTACCAAGTTCTTTTTATTCTACCTCCCTCAGTTCTCTCAGTTCTATTCACTTCCCTCCATCTCCACACACATCAGCCTAGTTTATGCCCCTTTCCAATCTCCTCCCACGTAAAAGCCAGGGTTTTTTAAAGTGTAAATTAAAAAACAATACTCCTCTTGCATTCTTTGCTAACCATCACATTTCCTTGTTCCTGAAACTCCCATCATTTGTCTAAATTTTTAATGCTTGGTTCTCCTTACTAGAATTTAAGCTTTTTGAGAGCAGAGACTGCTCTACATCTTGTTCACTGTGTGCTCCCTGGGTTTGCAAGGGCGCCTGGTAAATGGAGCTTCTGACAGAAGCAGAATCAATTTCCCTCTTCTCTTCACTGTTCTTAAATACTTCTCCATGAAAACATGCTGACCTGCAAAATGAGAGTTTTAAATACATATGTGGGTGTTTTTTTTTGGGGGGGGGTTACTTTAAAAGCTAGAAAAACAGATATTTGTTTTATCTAGCTAAATATGTGGTTTTCTTCTCCTTAAGTGCACTCCAGAGTGTGGTTTCTTTTACAGCCATCAATCAGCTCTTTTAAAGAGGGCAGATTTGTCATACAACGAGAAAACACCAGGGGACAATAACACAAATATTTAGTGTAAAACCTCGGTGCAATGGTTCTGAGTGAGGTACAGCAGAAGATACAACACAAGCCTGCCCCTACTTCTGATGGGATTTATGATTAAACATGTAACAGAAGGACAGACCAAAGGTATTGCATGTCGTGGGAAGCAACCAAAATGTGACTAGTAGATGTTCTCAGGACAAAGTGCCAAGAATTGACTCAATGTTTTACCTAGTAGGATGAATTCACTTGTGTTTGAAAAGGCACATGTACGCTGTTGACCAATGAAAAATGATGTTATATGTTAAAAATAAACAAAGGATTATTACTATATTAAAACCATTTGAGTGCTTTATAGAAATATTTGTAAATGTTATTTTCCACATACTTATCTTAGTGCTCCTCCCCTCCATCTCTGTATCTCCTTTATTATATATTTTTTGCTTAATCATATGGTCCATTCAGCAATGCTTGCTGAAAAGCAAATAGATATTCAGGGAATCCTGGCTTTAGCATAGACAATTATAAATCTGGAGGTAAACACTAATGGTAAAACTATACTGAGACCTGTGTACATTTTTAAAAAGTGCTCAGAAGGTAAAAACAAAACACTTGTATAGTTTTAACCAGTGAGAAACTATGGTTTATGAAATTAACTAAAATTCCATATAACATTACTCCAAGTCACCAGCAGATACATAATTTCTTCACCAAATTTGTTACACCTGGAACTTTTCAATGGTGACTGCAGATGCACATTTCTGTCACTGCTAATTCTTGCCTAGTTAAAATTTTAAAATTGGATTGAGTGGACCCAGTATTAGAAAGCATGAGAAAGGAACAGTTGGGAGAACATGTCTGACAGCTGTGGCCTGTTAATAAAAGGTCTTTAGACAAATATACAAAGCCCCATCTCTCTTGCATCTGAGTAACTCCACATCGACACGGGGCTTAACAAGAAAGGCAGCTTTGGGGATAAGCAAATGGCTGTAGCCAACTGTAAACGCTGTTGTTGCAAGAAGTCAACAGGCGGAGAGCTGACCTCCCTACAATGGGATTTGGTAGTGTTCCAGGAAAGCAAGGGACAGTCGGAATGGCTGGAGAACCTCCACACTCAACAATCCCAAAGTGGGAAATTCAACAGGAGGGAGAAGAAACAGCAAACAAAAAGAAAAAGAGAGTGCAGGGCAAGGGAAAAGGAGCACAGTCTGCAGAAGCAGCAGATACCAACCGTGAGGGGCCGCCCTGGAAGGGTCAGAAGCACTGACCGTGGCAGCCAGCTGGAGGCAATCTCATTCACAGAGAAAAGACAAGGGCCAGGCACCTTAACCCAAAAAATTGGCCTTAGGTCACACAGATGGAGGCCCTAGCACAAAAGAACATAGTCTTGAAAGAATCAATGTATCTGGGATCCCTAACCTGCTATGAACACAAACTTTGGTGTGTATGAATTTTCCTGATGCCAAGTGGCTAAGAACCAATGGTACGCATCATCACAGTGACAAGCTAAGTCATTCACTCCGTGATACCTACCATTTCCAAAAAAGTACCTGCTCACTTTAAAAGGCAACATAATAAAAAAGACAAATACAAAGAAAAGCGGTGACTTTAAAATGGGCCAATAAAGAAAAAAATATCAGTGGGTGGCTTTCCAGTGGCATACTAGGGATTGTAAAGTATCCTCCTCCAGATTCTTCGCATTGTCCCTTACTTAGCTACTGGACAACTCTGAGTTGTAGAAAACCGATCGTACTGCAAATGGCTCTTGTCCACAGAGACACACGTGTCTGGTGGAGGTGCAACTGATTTCTCGTTTTCTTGTCCGCCTGTGTTGCACTTTGAATTCTTCTTTGAACCAATTATGAGTTTACTGATTTACCATTCATTAATGAGTTAAGTAATATCTTTGACATGCATACTTTGTGTTTGATGAGAGCTGTGAGAGTTTTACCTTCTTAAAAGCATACCCCTGAACATACATTAAAATTTATGAAGTGTAATGTAAGCTTGTGGAGAATTAGTACACACTTCCTGTGGCAACTTTTTCCCTCAGAATCCTGGAAAAGAAGAGTTTACTTATAAAAATCCAAATATTCTCTATCTAATGTTCCATGTGCTGCCACACTGCTCTGGGATATTACTGAGACTCAGTTTCCCCACCCACAATGAGATTAACAATCCCCAGCTCTTGGAGTTGTTCCAAAGATAAACTAACATGGACCACATAGGGCATGTCTCACACAATGCCTGGTGCAGAACAGCCCCCTCCACAGGTTTGTTTAAAGAACTCAACAAATTAAACTTCAAATACATTCTGATGGTCTTTTGTACTGAATCGCATTTGGTCAGAATTAATCAACTCCTTCTGGAAGTAATATGGGGCTGAGCAATGCAAAACGCCAGATGGCTGTGTGAAAACAGGGACCTCACACAGTTCAGTTAGTACGGGGCTATATTTCCTTTTCCATGATGACATTTTTGAAAAATCTAATACATATTAAAACTTTATCAGGGTATTTATTTTTTTTTAAGGTGTTGAATCTCTTGTTAGCACTAAATTCAGTGCTACAGGGACTCTGACAGGTAGCATAAGGTTATTTTTGTCTTGAGAAAATTGGAGAACAGAATTAAAGACTCCTACAAAAAGACAGAAGGAGAAACAGTGTCAACATCCACGCAAGACTGTGCAACAGAAACAAGGTGTAAAGGAAATGGGCCAAAGATAAAGCTGAAGTGAAAATCCACAGCAGCCGACAAGATCACTCCGGTCTCATTTTCTCACCCAGAGTTTCCAAAGCCTCCCAGCGAACCCAAAGGCAGGGCAGGAAGACAAGTAAGAACAGCATGGATGGAAAGAAAAGGCTCAAGGACAAGAGTCCTGGGTTGTAAAGTTGGGTCAATTTAATTTCTTTGAATCTCAGTTTTCTTCTCTGCTAGGTGGAGTATCATTTCAGCTGAAGTGAGACCGAATGAGATACACATCGGAAAACACCCAGCCTAGTGCTCGGCTCCTGCCGCAGCACAAATGTACACAGAGTTTTGCTCCCTTAGTTCACATCACTCGAAATGAAGGAGCAGTGACTCAAACCAAATATTTGCACACACTGTATTCTTTCTACTTGTTTTTCCTTCTATTCCCTGTTTTCCAAATTCACGGACAACAGAAATTATGTCTTAAAGAAAACATTATGAAGCCTTTCCCTGTGTGATCTCAGACTATTTTTGTTGCTTTAATTCTGCAATTTCTTCATGATTTTGTGTCTCTTATTTCCGTGGCTTAGCTGAGTTTCAACTCCTCTAACCTCATATTAGACCCTGTCTCTGCTCTTTCCTGTCGCTTTGCTCCAAGAATCTTATGATGCCTCCATTGCTTCCTGTCTGCATGGCACAAGCTCTCAGAAGAGCTCACTGATACCAGGATTGGAGGAAAACTTCGTGATACTTATATGAAGTGGTATTGTTGAACCCCAAGGAATGTTAGTCTGCTAAATATTAGGACAGAGGTTACAGGAATAGAAGCAAATCTTGTGGCCACCCAAAGTCAGAGTGAGAGGCTTATGGTCACGAGAGCCCACTGGCTAGCTACCATATTTTGAACTTTTACTACATTATCCCCAGAAGTGCCCAAAATCCAAAGTTCTCTTACTGAAACCTAACAATCACCCCAAGAGGGAGGTTATTATTATCCCCACTTTACAGATAAGGCAACTAATGCCCTGAGAAATTAAGTTACTTTCTCAAGGCCATAAGTCAGTAACTAGAAGAGACAAACTTGCACTTTGATATGTCCAACTTCAAGCTATTCTCTTAAAAATTTCATTATACTACATGAGATTTAAAAAAGCGGCTTCCTCTTGAAGGTATGGGAAGACCTAATGATATTCAGCTAAGTGAAGGAAAATAAAAAAAAGAAAAGAAAGAGACCAGGTCTCCCTGCGGGAGAAAATGAATTCCATAAGGTAGATCAATGCAGCAGGGCTTGAAATAGTCTGTATTTCCAGGGATAAAGCTTAGCAGTTTTTAAACATTTAAAAATATAATTTAAAATACAAAAAAATGTGCTTAGGTTGTTCAAAAGTCAGGATGTAAATATATAAAGTAAAAAGTCTCTTTCTTAGCTTCACCATCTTACTTCCAGGAGGTAACAACTATTCTGAGAATTTTGGTGTCCTTTCAGAGTCAGGCTTTTTCCCCCTGTACTCATAAGCATATATATGAATAGATATTGAGTAGTGTAAGTCACTCTTAAAAAATACAATGCTGAATGACGAGGGATGATAAAGTACATAAGTGTCTATAATTTCATGCACAATTATGACATAAATGATGAGCTGCTACAGCCACATGGCTATTATCTTTGTCTGGTCCCACCATGCAACAGCAATGCGAGTCCTTCAATGAGAGAAGACAAAGTAGTGAGTGTGGAACACAGGTCTTTATTTAATGGGGGTTAGTGGTGGGGGACTATTAAGTGTTATGATTAAGGCAATCATAGAGTTTACCATCTAAATGCGATACTTTTGAAAAGAGCACTCTCAGTAATTACACCCTGACAACAGATCTGTGACTATCGCAGGTAAATGTAAGTAGTTACTAAAGACTATGGAAATACCTAAGCACTAAAGACACTCAAGATGAAATACGAAAGGGTCAAAAGTAAGGATTACCCAAATATTTAGGACAAGAGCACTAGCCAGCATTTTTTCCCAAATTACTTTAACAACAAAAAACTAGTTCTTCAAGGTGTTAAGAGTCTTATGGGGGAAAAAACTCTCTCTACTTAAATAAGTTGGGGAAACACTGTATAGTAAGGTCCCCCTTGAAATGCATAAAATGTCTTAAGAATGTTAAAGGTTTGAGCATCAGTGCAGTCAAGGAACATTTTAACTTCACTTGCCCAGGTTTCCCCCAGAGGACCCATTAACAGATGTGTAGAATAAGGTCGGTGAAGATTACTGGCAAACAAATGAACTGAGGCTTTTGCTATTCCTCGGGAATGGATTCACAGTTGTCTCGTGCACACAGGGGAGGGCAACACAGGTGCTCAGGCAAAGCTAGGCAAAGCGGTGATTGTGAACCCCGGCTCGAGAGTCACACTGTCTGGGTGAGAAGCCTGGCTCTCCCACTGAGTGCCTGTGTCTCTGTGGCGAATTCCCTAATCTCTGCATGCCTCAGTGTCCTTACATGCAAACAGGGATACTGAAGGTTTTTATAAAGATTACACTAGAATAGTCTATAAGAAAGGCTAATGGATTAGAATAGTGCCAGATGTAAAATAATTGGGTTGATTTCTATAAACTGGTATGATTATTGTCATTGACATGGCTGTCATTACTGAGGTACATGTTGCTGAGGTTCCTGATGCTTTGGGATGACTCAGTCTTGGATCATCTTTTGTGAAGCAGTAGTGAGGGGAGAAGAGAGTACATCAACCCAAAGACATGAATCATTCAGCAAAACTTCTGTTGAGCATGTATCAGGTACTGTGGTTCCAAAGATAAATAACACTATCCCTTGTCCCCAGACATGGTGTAACACAGGTGGGGGGGGCAAATGAGCACAGACCTAGGCAGAATGCAAAATGCAATGGTGGCAAAGCGAAGGAACATTCATTTTGCAACATGGAGTGATAGAGGGAGGCAAGGTTTGAAGGCAGTTTCACAAAAGGAGATTGACCCAAGAGATGGACCTTGAAGAAACAAAAGGTTGTGCCTCACAGAAATAAATGTGACTGCATTCCACAGCTGACCTATACTACTGGCTGGTTACAGACTGCAAATTCAGCTCAGCGATGTATCTGTATGTTAGACACCCAAGGATGCACATGGGATCTATGGATTTTAGAAAAAGTTTAAACACAAATATGTATAAGGCCATCAAGGCCCAGGAAAGCTCATTTCGATGGTACTTCATCTTCTTGAGAGTATTAGCAGGGAGAGGACAGACAGAGCAGGTATCAGGGCACCATTCTTCGCGACATGGGTCATCTGCATTGGAAGGGCCTGGGGGCTTCATGCAGATACAGAGGGCCAGACCTTCTGAATCAGAATCCCCCGGACTACCGTTTAAGAAGCTGCACTGGCAAGAACGCCCTGTGTGATTGTGTTGGTGGGCTCCACCTCTGAGGTGTCCTCCTAGAAGGTTGTACGTTAAAGTTCTCAGAGTCTAAGTTTTTGAGTAGACTTTGGCCATGGAGGCATGCTGTGTGCAAACGAGGAACAGATTTGATTCCCTCTCAAAATTTTTTCACTGAAAAAGTAAATGTGAGCTTTTACACAGAATACAGAGAAAATGGTTTTAGAATATAGCTTATTATATAAAGCCTCAAAGAATTTTGATAATGTATCCAAGAGAATAAAAAAGTTAGTCTCTTACATGACGCTTTAACCAAAATTTACACAGGCCCTCACTCCATCACTAGGCCTCAAATTAAAATTATATCCTATAAACATTTATATAAAACTGAAGTTAGTGAAGTATCCTTTTTCTTTTTTAATTAAACGAACCCCTCCTTACTTATTATGTTGGTCAGGATATGTTATGGTGTTCCTAAAGACTTTTCAAAGAAGCCGTGGTTTAGTTACCTATTTTCTTGAGGGCATGAAGCCTCTCCTCTGCTGATATAATCTGACTCACATGGGAATGCAGGGCAATGCCGCTACACAAGCTCCATGATTTTCTATACTTTTCCACTCCCAGTTTTTTTATCCTGCCAGAGGCCCTAGCTTCTGATGAATATTTATAGTCACGCAGAGTTTAGAAAACCAGTAACAGATTTAAGAATCCAGCGCACTGAAGTGCAGTTTAGTCACTGAACCAGCCCCGAAAACTGGCACAGCGCTCAACACGCCCCTTCCACTGTCCTCAGGTGGCTCCTGGCCACAGAACTAGGACAAGACAACAAAATTACAGCTGACGTTGTATAGAAATCCATAGTTTGCAAAACGTTTTCACCAACATGAAAGTGCTCATTCTGGTTTGGCCCTCTTATTGCCGTACAATACTTAGTGCTGTGGGAGCCAGACGAGAGAACGGCGGCGCAGAGACCAAGCGGCTTGTGTAAGGCATATAACCCACAGCAGAGCTCAGGTACATTGCTGCCCAACTGACTGCGCTACAGGAAAAGTGAAATTAAGATAGTGCTCATTGTTTACGAATTTTCTATCAAATGTCAAGATGCCACTTAGCCAGCTGCAGAATCTCATATCTTAGGGTTTGTCTGCTCTCCAGGATGGGCAACTCTTTGAACCAAAAAAAATGTAAACAATTAAAGAA
Organism: Trachops cirrhosus; assembly: GCA_028533065.1. Taxonomy (NCBI): domain Eukaryota; kingdom Metazoa; phylum Chordata; class Mammalia; order Chiroptera; family Phyllostomidae; genus Trachops; species Trachops cirrhosus. Next base: position 117,563,511 of record CM052540.1, read on the forward strand.
AGGCTCACAGGACTTACATATCACAGAATAGACACTAAAGAAAAGTTACGCATCTTCCCTACCCCTCTTCCTCCATCTTTGCCTGAAAAAGTCCTGCTTGTCCTTTAAGGCTCAGTTTAGACGCCACTTTTTCCAAGATGCTTTTCCAAATCCAATGGCTGAATGACCTCTACAAATCCAAAGAGGAATAAATCTCTCCCTTTAACATGCTTCGTGCCTTGTGGGAGAGGTACAACCCTATCTATCTTACCTGATCATGATTTTTGACGACTATAGTACTGTGTCCATTCATCTCTGTATTCTTCCAAGTGTTTAACAGGTGTGGTCCAGCCAGCATGCAGTGAACGAGACACCCCGATTTTCTAATCTGCCTCCACGAAACCCATCATTATTTTTTTACAGCAATTCATGAAGGTGTATCAGGAAGTCAATTTAACTCCATATACTAGAGCTTAACAAATCAACTTACTTCTACTCCATGAAAAAAACCATAGCCTTACATGTGGGATGTAAACTACTTTTTGTTTTAAAGGAATGGAATCTATATAAAAGACATGCCTTTTCTTTTTTTGTCTACTGCTTTTCTCCCTGCCCTTTGCCAAGATATACAGAATAACCAGCCACTTTTGTGTGCAGAAGTGACCATATTTAGCTAACTCAATCATTAGAGCCAATGTTCTGGAATCGTCCATGTAAATATCCCAAACCCATCTGTTTGAATATTTTGGGAGCGGTGACCTCTTGGCCTCAGTTTGGGCATTTCTCAAATATGCATCTTGGCACAGCCTCCCAACATTTTTGTCAAAACCTTTCCCCAGTAACTGTATTAAAATGTTAAGCTAGTCATGCATTTTATAGCCATGTCAACATTCTGGAGGCTAGATCTCATTCAAGGTAAGCAAATGGCCATGTGGGATCTGCTGAGTCTTAAAGTAAATAGCCTCTTTCCAAGTATCAAGAAGCTCTGAAATGCTAGAATAAAACCCTGGGGAAAAACCCAGAGGGTGGCAGGAGCACTGTTGTTCAGTGCTGGGTACTTGCAAGGTGGCACTTCTCCGGCAAATGGTTTCTACCCCTCTCTAAACTTTTCTCTCAGCTCCTAATGCTCAGGTACCCCCATTTTATTAAGATCAGGATATCTTGCAGAGATTGTAACTAGGGTAGCCCATTATTTGGCCTGCACAGTATTATTCTGTTCTAAGAATTAGTGGTCATTATTAGAAAATTGAGAAATTGAACCTCAAAGTCTGTGTTTCTGATTTGCTTTGAAATATCCTAAGATGTGACCAAAATGGGCCCACAGTCCCACGTGGCAACAACCGCCTTGAGGTAAACGCTGGCTGCCCCATTAGCAGGAGACTACATTCCGCAGCTCACCACAAGCCCTGTCTTCAACCATTAGTGTCCATTTCTGGGCTCTGTGACTGTACGTCAGAGCCAACCTGCAGAACTACTGTTGGCTAGTTAGGAACTGGAAGTTCTGCCCATCAGTGCATCTGTATGCCAGCAAGCAAAGGACATGTGTGAATCTTACAGATCTTAGAAATAAGTTAAACGTAAATTATGTTGTTATAGCCAGAAACTCTATGGAGGATTTGTTGGGGGAAGTGGTAGGAAGGTTAAGAGTAACAATGATTTGTTTTTATAATACTTGTTATTTAGTCACAGACTTTAGAAAGCTATACTGGGGCACCAAAATCTGCCCCTTCTTTCTATACATGTTAACTGGGTCACAGAGAGGTGGTAAACTTGCTAAATTTATAAAGACCCCACAAAAAAGTGGAACTTGGCTTTTCCGTACCAGTTTGGAGCTCTACCTGGCAAATAGACTTAGAGCAGAAAAACCTTCCCCCAGGCATTCACCATTCACGCACCGCATTTTTATTGAGCACCTACTGTGTGCCAAACAAAGTACCTGTTCTCAAGAACACAAATTCTAGTAGAGGGAGATCTAAGACACAGACAAGCACGTAAAAAAAAAATGTAAGTAGTGACAGGGGCTAGAAGAAAAATAAGGTGCGTGTGTGTTTTCTGAAAGAGTACAAGGGAATGGTGGGGTTGAAGAAGAGAAACTTTGCTGTTTTACCCAGGGTAGTGGGGGAAGGCCTTTCTGCAAAGAAGATAATTCAGCAGAGATGTGAAGAAAGCAAGGAGGAGCCCTCTTGGGTAAAATCCTGTCCAGTCCCTCACGGTGCTTCCCAAATATCACCCCTTCCACGAAGCCTTTATTGACTAACTCAGTCAGAAATGTTCTATCCTGTTTCTGTTACTGAAAACTGCTTTATACCATATTTATTTGTTTCCATTTTCCCTGAAATTAAAATCCTTGGGACAGGTTACAATGTATTATTTATTTCTTGCCATAATAAATGTTCAATTAATCTTTATCTGATGGATTAAAAATATTCCCAGGTCCTTTTGAGGGTACAGAAACATACAGGGGAGGAATAGGGAATGAGAAAAAGAGAAAGAGAAGGGGGAGAGAGAGAGAAAGAGAAAAAGAGGACAGAGAGAAATCAATTTGTTGTTCCATTTATCCATGTATTCATTGATTGATTCTTGTATGTGTCCAGACCAGGGATCGAACCCACAACCTTGGCATATTAGGATGATGCTACGATGCTCTAACCAACTGAGCTACCTGGCAAGGTCAAAAAAGAGGCATGTTTTAAAGGATTAATTCATAAAAACTGGAAAATTTAAAAAGGCATATATTCTACTTTTCTTTGCTAGTTAGTTAATAATGAAAAAGTTGAGGATTAAGTTGGGATATACTATAAAATCTTAAGTTTTATATCTTGCCCTCATTGAAATTGGTTAATTTAAATTAAATTTAGTATTAAAAATAATGAAGTCCCCAAGAACCATAAAGACAAATAGTTTGTTAAAATAATTGTAATCCTTTGGTGTTGATGACATATACTTGATATATTAAACTCATTTTTCAGTTAAAGAAAATAACTAAAAAGACCATTAGAGTCTTTCTTGTGTAAGAACTGAAAAATGTTTCCCTAAATATATTAACTTGCTGTCTTGAAGATGGATTACCTCCCTAATGGTAGATATTTGGGTAAAATAAACTTTGGCAAATAACATAACGGATCAATTTTACAACTAGTTGCCAAATAACAACAAAATAAATCACTGCCCGACGACGCTGTGGCAGCAGCCCCTACCTTCCTGTAGCTCTGTCTTTTCACCCACTCACTCGGCACTCCAGAGTCAAAGCCACCACTCCACCTCTCACCAGTTCTACCACCAGGCCTATCTGTAGAGATGGAAGAAGCCATGGAGGACCACAAAGGCCCAAAGGTTAATTCAAGGTCACAGTATGACCCCCATTAACTCCTCCTGGTCCCTGGCTCCCCTGTGGAAGCTGCTTTATGTTGGGATTATCAAAATTACAAACAGTACTTCCTTCACTTAAAACAGAGCTGACAAACTTTTGGCTGGCAACACATTTTGGTTGGACCCAATAATGTTTTTTTCTTTTTAAAATTTAGGTTAAATTCATATAACATAACATTCACCATTGTAACCATTTTAAAAGTGTACATTCAATAATGTTTATTATATGCAAAATGTCATGTATCACCATATCTAACATCACAACACTTTCATCACCTCAAAAATAAGCCCTCATAATGCTATAATTTTTTGTAATTAATAAAAAACATGTAATAAGTTGGGAGCAGTGACATAAAAATTCACATTTCCAGCTTTTCAAGACAAATGACCAGGCAACACTTGAGAGGGTGATGGGGGAGAAATGGGGCCTCTCCAGTATACCACCTGGCAACGTGCTTATGGCCAGAAAATTACCCAAGGCTTGAGTTAGCCACCCCCGCTCTGCACGATCAAACCATTCTGAACCACTTTCAGGGAGCCTTGGGTGTGACTCCAGCAGTCACCCCATAGGCTAAGGCCCCTGTTCCCCAGGCTGCCAATCAAGCTGAGCCAGATGGCTTCCTAGGTCTGATTCTCCACCAGATCTCTTGGCTCCCACCAACTTCTTCACTCACCTTTCCCTCAAAATGTGTTGCAGTTTCTACCCCAGAATCTTTGCTGAAACCTCTCTCCACCCAAAAAGCCATCCTGTTTCTACCTGAGCAACATCCTACACTCTTGTCCTTTTAGTACTGTCATGACTTGCCCTTGTTGTCTACTTACTATGTGGATTTTATTTTTCTATGGTTACATAACAAATTTTTATTAAAAAAATAAATTTGTTTTAAAAGGAAACTATATGAATGGAAACTGGCATTACTCTCCTAAACATATCATAATCATTTAAAAATTTAAGTGATAACAATTGATTCAACGAGAAAAAAATTCCCAATACTATTTGTTTCTAGCCAGATATTGTTGCCTGCCAAAAGCCATGAGCGCCACATCTACCTGCGTGGTGTAAGGTGGCAAAAGTCATAGAGCCCCAAATGTAGGCATGCTCCATGAATGAGGCAAAGTGTTCCAGAGGAACTGAAAAGGGACCAATCTTCTCATTTTGTGAATGAAGATGATTTAACATGAGGTCTGGGGCCTCTAAAAATCATTTGTCGTACCACTTCCAATGGTACACCCCCCATACTTTGGGAAACAACCCGTGTTCCTCTTTCCAAAGCTTCCTGCCAATGCCACCAGTCTCAACAGTTTTACCTCAAACACCTCAGCCACAGACAGCCCTTCCTGCACCTCTCTAACTGATGTGGCGTTCCCCTGACATGTATGTCCCTACCTGTGTGTCTGACATGTCCTCCAGAACGAAAACTCCACAAAGACAGAGGCGGATCTCCCACACTGTGTGTCCTTCTCTGGTGCAGGCTCTGCACTACCTTAAACCTGGTCAGATCCCTGGCGTATGCCTGTCCTGATATTCCTGGTGAGGAATGTTGAAGTGACTTTTAAAAATTCTGAACCAGTTTCTAAATGAACTGAAACATGTCCCAACAGATAAAGTAAGTGATCAATATGGTAAAAGGCACAGGGATAAATAGTGTCATCTCCTGGCTCTTTTTTGCATTATAATACCCAAGGGGTATTATACAGCAACGAATATAACAGCAACAATAACTACTATTGGGGCATCATTCCTGGCATGCAGAGTAACAGCTACCCTATTTAGGGCAGTTTTTGTTTTAAAGGGAAGTAAGTGTGCCCAGCAGGCTGGGAAGGGGTGGGGGTGGGGAGTACAGTGTCTAAGTTTTGTTTCTGGGGTGGTCAAAAAGGCTGAGCCTTTTTCTATGAAAACTCCAAATGCCATTCATGCCTAGGAAGTATCAGTGCACACTGTCAGGGTCAATTTGGTAAAGAAACACAGGACAAAGATCTCCATAAGTAAATAGGAGCAGTTTTAACTAGCACTTTTGTAAAATATTAGGAGGCAATTTATGATGCTCCATTTGTACTTTTAAGGCATCTAGACTAATTTTCTAAAATATCGGAGGCCCTATAAGAGCTACACATAGTGCACTGCCATTCATTTTATAAGGCTTGGAGTATAATCGTATTGAATCAAATGATTAGCAAGGTTTATGGTCATAGCTTTGTTCCTAAGAAATATTACTGACATCTATAAGGAGATCTGCTATATTAAGTTCTTGATAAATAACAGAATTTCCAATTAAAACAATGTTTCTAAGGATAAAGACAACCTACTTTATTGAAATTTCTTTTTCATATGATTTCTAATGTTCTCATTGCTGCAAAAGGCAGAAGATACCTTAGAAAAATAATACTGAATTTATCTCTAAAATGTGAGACAATCTATATTATAAAAAATACATGCCAAGGAGAAAGATGAATCAAGTTTTTGGAATGTATGATTTGAGTCAATTTCTAAATCTGAAAATGAAATTTACCCTCCCTAAGGAACACTCCCCCACCCCCTTGACCTAATCTCCTGTTAATTGTCCATTTATGCCATTCAGTTCATTCCTGCTTTGAAAAGGGTGGTGGAGGGAGTTAGTGGTTTTGCCAAAAAGAAGTTGTTTTTTTTTTTCTCTTCCATTTTCAGCATCCACCTTTAATTCTATTTGCTGATCTTGGAATGAAGGAAACAGATGCTACTGTTGGACATGAAATGTTGTCTCACATAGTATTTTTAAGCTGTCAGCTGTACATTAGTCTTTATATAGGGAACAAACAAGTGCTTCCCTATACCTTTATTTCCCTGAAGCATACAAATAGATAAATGCCAGAACTCCACCCACATTCCAGTGCAGGGAGCAGTCTATAGCAAATGCCCCAGATAAATTCTGCCATATTTTCCCTGTTGACAAATCAAAATAAAATCTTTTTTTTTTTTTTTTTTTGGCCTGGCTGTGTAGCTCAGTGGATTGAGTGCAGGCTGTGAACCAAAGGGCCACTGGTTCGATTCCCAGTCAGGGAAGCACTGGGAAACACAAACACACACACAGAAAAGAAAAGTTACAGAATTCTTGGATTAAGAGACCAGGTTTCAGATGCAGACTTTAGTAATCTCCAAGTTCTTCAAGGTTTTAATGGCATCTAATAAAGTATTAAGGGGTCGGAAATTGGGTCATCTTTCCTTGAGCTGGTTTACAGCTCATTGCGTTCTGATGGAGGGTAAAGAATCTGAAATATTGTAACAGAAGTTTCCTAGAACTCTGGCTGGAGGCTGGCGCTGGGGCAGTAGAGGTCTTAGTAACAGCTATTCCTTTGTCTCTGGGCTCCAAGCAAAATGGAAAATGGTGGCCCAGGCCTAGAAAGGCCAGCACTTAGGGTCCTTCTGGTCTTTGAAGCAAGATGCTCTTTTCAGGCACAACGGAGATCATTTTGACCAGTAGCTTGCCTTTATCATTGATTATTTTATTGAACTCCAGGGAATATATGTTTGTGGTTAGAGATCTTTAATTTGCTGTCAAAGTCTGACAAAGTCCATTTCTATTCTTCTAGGTATAAACTAACAAGTGAAAGCTGGAATTTTAGTTGTTGAAACCCTTAAATTGGGTTTAAAGGGCTCCTTTACTCAGCCTAAAGAGTTTTTACATTTGGTTTTGCCCACTGTTTCTCTGTCTCCCAATCAGGTAACAGCTTTCTCTTCTCTAATTTTATACCTAAAAATTGCTTTCTATTTTAAACTAGCCTTAATAGTAATAAGCTTTTTGGGGATGATTCATGCCCCAGTGGTTCCCAATGGAACCCAGGAAGAACTCCACAGAAGTACAATTCCAATGAATTGAAACACAGAGACGCTTTTGTGGGAAAAGAAACAAACTAGTGGGGGGAAAAAAGCAGGTATTTCAAACACAGGGGTCACAACTAAAACACTCCCTTTTCCATTGTCACACAAGATGTGCCAGAAATGTTTTGATAATAAAGCTAGTCTGACCCAAATTTGAAAGACAACTCTCCAGTTTTCTATCTGGTCCAGGTAAAGCCCTCCCATGGGTCTACACTGAGATTAGGTCTAACCACTGTGATTCAAAACACTGGCTAGGAAACTGAAGATCACCCACATGGCCACCAAAGGAACCAGAAAGAAGAAGGTTCTACCAGGCCTTCTTAAATGCCACCCTCAGTATATTCCAAATATGCATCTTGGTTTTAGCTGACTGCTGGACCATGGATGGCACAACCCCTAGTGAGTACAGTGCCCCTTTGTACCTAAAACCCAGACAGCGAAAACAGAACAGACAGACAAAAAACAGACAGCAAGGCCAGATGATAGATCATCATCAATCAATCTTTGGATGATCCACAAGTCTCATGAAAAGAGCAAAGACTTTAATTCTGCAAAATATTTTACTCTCTGGACCACATGTCTAACCTCACACTTCATTGGTTATGAAACATTATCAATTTCCCTACAATATGCCCATCATCATAAAATCTAGAAGATTCTTGATCACTATAAACATAGAGGAGATCACCATTTTAGATCAGGGAATCATTTCATTCAATGGAAGTTTGGCTTCTATAGATATTGCTTTCTATAGTTCTATTGCTTTTTTCCCGTGAAAGCATCCTACTGGAACAGGTTCAGGGTATTTGGGGCGCAGGACTCCTATGTTTTCAAAAGCCAGATTTTTATCAGGCTCTAACCCAAAGCACAGCAGAGGCTCTTCTACTCCGCTCTGTTTTGATCGTGAAACAGAGACAGTGAGGGGGAGCCTCGGAGAACAAGCATTTGAGAACCAAGCATAGTAACCAACCCGTTCTTTATAAATTTATGGTTTATTTCTAAATTTGGCAAAGGAAGCCGAGTTGTCCCAAACAATCATTACTGACTTTACCCTAACACAAACTAAAAATATTTGCATGCACTTTGTATTTTAAATCATCATTCCCTGGCGTGGTTCCTTATTTGAAAAACAAATAAAAGTTCACAGATTAACCCTTGAACAGAGTTAAGGACTCAGAAAGAGAAACACCTCTGTGTTGTTGTTAGAGGCATCCTCGTCTAACAAAGGCTGTGTCTACTTTAGCACTTTCACAAAATGCGGTGCCAAGATTTCCTAAATCCCTGACCCCTCCTCCCCCAAAATGCCACTTAGAATAAGAAATAAAGGAGACAAAAAACATTTTTATTAAGGATGGGAAAATTACATTTTTGCTAGGAATATGGCAAGAAAAAATAAAATATGAAATTACCTTTCATGTCCTGGAACAACAGTTGTAGGCAACAAGATGCCAAACACCTTTTGGTATCTGTCAAAATAGTATAATTCTTCCTGTGTTGTTAAAGGGCTACCTGATAAGCGTTACCTTGGAATCACCGGATTGATTGGAAGTAACTTTGGGAGGAAAGAATGCTACTTCAGGTGGGCCTTAGATTCAAGAAGACAAGTCACACAGTTTATGAAGACGTCCACGCACGTGCTCACTACTTTTGAGTTTAAGGTACTATACAGGCAAGTCTACCTCAGGAGGGTGATAACGTAAAAGGAGCTAAAAAAGAAAAAATAATAATAATAAAATTAAATAAAATAAATGGAGCCTAACACAAAAAAGGCAATAAGGAGAATATGGACTCTAGCTGATTTTTCATGATTATTCAAATATCCCCTTATTCCATAAGAAAAAAAAAAGAAAACCACCAACATTGTAAAATCAGTTTCAATTTGTATAATAGAAAATTCCAGGTGAAGTGGTGGCCTGGAAAAAATGAGAGACCAAAGTGGTTGGCTTTGAGCTTCACACTTATCGGGCATGTTGAAATGAGTGACAAAGGCCTATTCTGTCCAGAAATCCCCAGCTTTATTTTTAAGCCTGGAAACTGGTTAGTCATATCTATACTGAACATTTCCTGTCCAGGGGCACGATGATGGTAACAAACGGCCAAGTTTAGCAGTCAATTGAGTCATTCATGAACTACAAAACAGCATCAAACATTAACTGAAAATATACAATGAAAACAGGTTGATTATTTCACAGAATAGGGATAGATGGTGCCATGGGGGGAAAATAGAAACAACAGACACCATGACTTTAACAGACAATTTGTTGCTAACTTCTGTGATATTCTAGCACACCACTGCCAAATATGATAGCTCTCCCACTCCCACCCACTACAATTAAATAGTCCAACTGACATTCCACATCTCCATTTACAAAAATGCCTGAAGACTGTAGAATGTCTCAGTAAAGTCAGTTTATTCCTTTTTTCCTTTTTTATCTTGGTCCAATTATATTTTCAAAGAAGGGCTGTCTGAGAGTTTTAAAGAAGCAAGTATGCAGAAGACTAAAATGTAAATCAGGAATGTAAACTTTATCAACTGGTCCAGCACCATAGTGTTCCATTAAGAAGCCATCCTTGGAAAGAAAGGAAATCAATTAAGGGTTTTAAGAACGACCCTTTCCCAGCAACCCTGAGGGCTGTGTCAGGCTTCAGCGAGGCTGCCCCTCCCAGAAGCATTATAATTTACCTGATTAACCCTTACACATGTTGAAACAAGCCAGCTCAAGTTCCTCTGCTGAGAGACACAAGAACACCTCCCCTCCCCCATGGCTGAACCACACGCACAGAGGGCAACCCCAAAGCATGCTGGGATAGACAGCAACAACCAGAAATCGCTCCTCTACTTCCAAGGTTATCAGCTTGATCATCAAGTCAGAGCTACGGTGGAGTGAGTCCAATAATTTAAACCAGCCCTCCCCATAAAAAACCCTCAGCCTGAAATTCCTCAGTGAGCCTGCTTACCATCAGACTTGTTAACGAGCAAACCCCCCAGAAGTTAGGTTCGGCTTCAGAGAAGGGGGTGGTGGCTCTCTACTCCTGCGACAGCCATTCACCGAAAGCTCCGCTGGCCTTCCAGAAAATGAATGGCACAGTCCAGTGCATAGCTTTGAAATGACTCCCACAGGCTGGCATTACTGCTTTTCTAATTCATCATCTGTCGTTTGCAAGCTTTTTGAGGAAATCACTTTTATAACCCAGTAAGAAAGTTACTAGGCATCCAAGCCAACACAACACAGGGCGGGCCCCACGTCAGCAGTTGCGAGGTAAGCAGGAGCGTTCCTCAGTGCAGGTCTCATTTGCAGGCCCCTGCATTAATCCTGCGTCTGCGCCCTGCGGACAGCACCAGTTAGTGGGCTCCGAGTCTGTATCGCACTCTGGAGACCAACATGCCTTCCTGCCTCCCGAGAACTTCGGAATCAAGCAAAATAAACAAATGCCCAAAACGTCTAAATCCCTGTTACCCTAGTTATACTGCTCCTCGCCTCTTTAATTTTTTTTGTTTTCACTTCAGAGTTATTTCCTTATTCCTCCCTTCCTCAATCTCCACATGCCTACCCCTCCCCTTTGGCACCCCTCCCCATCAGGCCTGGATCCCCACCCTGTCTCCCACCTCCTCCTACTCCCCATGGCCCCCACTCCTTATCTATTCCTCATTATTCCCTTAAAATTTCAAAACCTGCCCAATTCGACTTCCTTCACTATCCTAGTTTCCCGATTCTTCTCCTCCCCTTTCAGTAAGTGCTACTTGCCCCGGAATTCTACCTCCTTGAAAACTCTCCTGAGAGACTCCTTCAGTCATCTCCTTTCTCGGAAGAACCTGAGTCCAACGTTTAGACTTGTGATATCAGGGAAGGGTACATTTTCATTCTAGCTATTTCATAACTGACTTAATTCTAATTTTAATCCCCAAAAGGTGAAAATGGCTTCGTTAGTGCTTCACAATTAGAACAATCAGGGCACTAATATTTGACTTTATCAAATAGCTTCACAGAAGTTCCTTGGGACAAGCCCAGCTGCTTTTCACAGAATGTGAAATGAGTACTTCTTAATCAGGTAAATACTGGAGGCAGGCCACGGGCGTGTTTGGTTGTTGGGTGTGATTATAAGCCTCCTTATTTATTTAGCATTAATGAAGCTCTCTAATCACTGACACAAACATTGTCTCATTGGTTCTCACAAGGGACAAGCCACTTAACATATTTCTACTGGTGTGACAATTGCTTCTGACCTCAGAATGGCTCAGTTTATTGGTGTGGCCCAAATCCTATCCAACATAAGACTAAAGCCCTTGAGGTCCACATTGTGTCCAGTCTGGGATACTCCTGATGGAAGCATCAGGGGTTTTCTGAGACATGTGTTCCTGCCACAGGAAGGAAGAACAAGGGGAAGAGAAAGTGATGGTGAAAGGGAGGAGAGAAAAATGTTATAATTCTCAGATCAGCCAAAGCTTCTTTGCAGGATGAAGAGCTGGATTAAATTTCCACCTACGGTCACTTGTCACTCGCATGCATCAGGGTTGATTTTGTGTGATGCCACAGGGAGAGGTCGGAGATGATGCGGGGGAGATCAGGAAGGAATTTGCTGGCAACTAGGACTTGAGTGTGCACCGGTGGAGACGGTGAAAGTCTCCCTTCCTCAGGAGACTGGGCACGTGCTCATAGCGGGGGGGCAGTCATCTCTGGGGCCCGCACACCTCCCTCATTCCCATTAAGTAATGACTGAATACTCCCGATGTGTTCTCATCCCTTAGCAGATGAGCTCTTCACACCCAGGCTCCCAGCTTTCCCTGAGGCCCAAAGAGAAGGGGGCAAAGCCACCTTCCACAGAACCTCTCTTTAGACATGGCTGACCACTGCCTTCATGGGGCTCTCTCCTCCTGGATTCTAAAGCCCTTCTTCCTTCCTTATTTTCCTTCTACTCAATTTCTGCTTTCTTTACTGATCGTATCTACCTGTTTCCCTTGAAAAGTGAATGTTCTCAGAGGCAAACTCCATGGCCCAGCCCTCTCCTCTCTCTTCAGTCTTTCCCTTGGAGATCACAGAAGGGGAATCACCTCTTCTCCCATTGTGACTGGAGAGTCACACACTGTCCTGCCCAGGCTCCCTTTACCCAGGCTTGGCCTTGTCCTCCAGACCAAGCGTGGTTCCTCTTAGTGTGGTATTCCTAAAACACTACTTTGCCTCTGCCCTCTTCCAGCTCAACACTCCCACCCCTAATTCCTGACAACTGTGTTTCCCTCCTAGATGGTACCTCAGACAAGCTTTAGTCTAACTGATATTGATGCCTGCATTTTTCTAGTGAGAAACCTGAAGTTCACAGAACCTTATCAGCAGTAGAAGTTTGCACAGACAATCAAGCAGACCAACTCTACTTCTGACTCCCAGTGCTTGTCTGTTACTCAGTGTCCCTCTGGGCAGCCAGTCTGTCGCCATGGATCGCTCTAATATAGATCACCAACACCCTTCATGAACCCTCCACTCCACAGTGCTCTAAACCTCCTTCCTTCTTCTCTTGCCTAAAGATCTAAGCTGAAGCTCCCACTAACCCCTCATGACATGTGGTGAACACTCATCCTCTGAGCTGTTCTCATCCTAAGCTTCTCATCATGTAGTTTGTCCTGTGAATGCACATATAGCTGTATGTGATGGCCTGAACCAGAAGTTCTTGGAGGGCAGGGCCCTCTGCGCACACACGCGTGCGCACACACACAAACACATCTGTGCTTCCCCGAGCTCCGAAGAGGACGTACTAACTCAGTCAGCACTTGTGGCTGTGAGTATTGGAGGCCCAGGGAAGGTGGGAGTGATTTAGGGTGAGAGACTACACCCTGGAAGTAAACACTGAGCTGTCCATGGCAAGCAGAACAGCCTGCGATTCTGCAGAAACCTCTGGTCCCCAGCTCCCAGCCTAGCTGAGTGGACCACGTGGTAACACACACCTGGGTCAGGAGAGCTGGCGTCAAGCATAGATGGCCTATCAAACTAGAAGGAAGTTCCTGAGTTGCTTATTCTGTTTTGACAGTCAACCCAGAATTGGGCAAATAAGGCCTTAAGGCTTCAGGAGCCTAAGGCTGCCTGGGTCACTGTGTTTAGTGACCTCTTTACTTCACTATTTCCCCTTAAGAAACTTTGCTCATATTTATAAAATGAAATCTTATTTGTCACTACAAGTGTTTTTCAGTGTAAGTCCACAGACAATACTGTATACACAAACACAAAGTCCCTTACAACTTGAAAACCGTAGGTACCACCAGGTACCAGCTTAATAACACAGGCTCTGCACAGTCTTACAGAGTCCAGACCAGCAGCCCCTCAGCCATTTACTGCCCACTCAGCATTCAGTCACTCAGGACACACGGCAGCTCTATGTCTAACTTTTCTGCGGGGTTTTTAAGCCCTCTGAACAAGCTTTAAGCAATTGTCTTATTGTTTTTATATCTCGGTCTGCGGCTGGGGGAGCCGTAGGCTGCAGCTCCACAGCCATTTCCTGAAAAAGGATGAGTCTGACTCCCAAAGGCACCAGCCCTGCGGCGCCCGGGGACAATGAGGCTGCGGGATGCCCATCTGCTTCTGCAGCAGCATGTCTGACATCTGCACACCGATTCCCTTCCCACCCACACACATGCGCACCTTCTCACCCAGGAAGAGAGTCCCTGCCCAGCCAGCACCGTCAGCGGCCAATTTTCCTGAATGATATTCCCAAAGGAATGAAAACAAGTGAGCTCACTGTTTAATTGTCTCTCGGTCCATCACTTTCAGAACCAGGGATCTAATAGGCTCTATTTGCAGAGGTAAAGTTGACTTTATAATGCCTCATCTTTTACTCTCCTAAGGTACATGCAGGAGAAAGTGAAATAAGAAGTCCCCATGTGTTCAACCATTCCATTAAGGTTCTCCCAAAAGGTAATGATGACACCCATACAAACAGATCTGTCCTGCTTCACGGTGATCTCATGCAAAAATCCAGGGTGCTCAAACTTACATTTGCAAAATTTCTTGTTTGCCAAACAGGCACCAGGGGGTTAGAAAGGGCCTGGACATCACCTGTCCAGGCCTCAGTTCCTTTTCTCTAAAGTGAAGAGGCTAGACAAAGGACCTGCTAGGTTGCTTTTAACTCTAAATCATGGTGATTCTACTTGTATTGTGAAGAGGCATTTTAATTATAAAAGTCTTCTCACTGAAGATTTTCCTTAAATATCACAGATACAATCAATGATTTGATTTTTAAAATAATTCAGTTAACACTATTATTTTTAGGCACAATCCACTAAATGAAGAGAGATACACAACCATGCTAATTTCATTGTTCTCATTGTTAGCATCTTTCTCATAGAGACGGAAATGTTGACAAACACTCTGTAGCAAGCCCAGCGACCCTGCATTATTCTGAAATGAAATCACTGGGTCCTGACATTTCTGGGCCCTCCTGTATTCTCTTCCACCCACCCATTTCTTGCCTACTTCCTGGATTACCAACAACCAGGAGCAGGGGATTTAATCATCTGTGTTACCCTGATTGTCCATGGCATCATAATTACAGGACAAGAAAGGTGTGATGCATTTTCAGTCTGATGAGAATTTCAGAGGTAAGAAAAGGCCCCAGTACACATAAGCTCACAGAACTGGGGGTGCCAGGCAACACCAGATTATTAGTGAAGTCCACTGTGGAGGACACAGCTGGGCACAGATCTCTAACTGGATTGTGCACTTTTAGTCCTTGTCAGCACACCTCACGCCAGGGCTAACAACTACATACAAGGAAACATAATCACATCAAAGTCTGGTGTTTTCGAGCATAGGCTGCACCTTTTACAGTATGTATGACATCAGGGTCAGCAGCACAAGTGCCATGCATCTCATCAAAGCTGAACATTGCTTTCCTTTCCATTCCCTCTGCAAGGCAAGGGCTGGGGAAGGGGGAAAGGGGGAGAAAACTGGTACAATAATGCTTAGCAGTGACTGCTATTATATAAGCTGCCACACCATGTGAGGTTAAACTTTGAGGACACTACATGGTGTGGCAGCTTATATAATACCACTGGGCATCTTGATGATTGAAGAGAACATTAATAAGTCACCACCATAGAACTACTGAACTTTTCTATGATAGATGCTCTGCCCGGTATTGGTCCCATTCCTTCTAGTAGGAGTCTCTACTTTTTGTCTCCCTGAAGAGCCATAAGCCCCAGCAGGTTGGGTGATACTGACCTTGAGGTCCCTGGAATGTTCTGCAAGCCAGCCTGCTGGCACAATGGGCTTGGGGGCTAGCCTTCTGGCATACGTCTTTCCTGGCACTTGACTGGCCTTAGTCACTTGACTCACAAACTGGTCCATTGAAATGGACTTCCTGAAAACCCACCAGGGAACTGGGGACCCAGGCATGGCAGACAGATGGACTCAAGGTAACCTGGAGCTCAGAGAAACTTCTGCAGGAGCACTGAGGAACAGGTTAGGGGCCTGTTAAATGATCTTGAAACCAAGTGGGGCTATAATTGAAAGTGCAAATGCTTGTTCATATCCCCCCAAAATTAATGTATTATTAGGAGATATGATGAATGAACTGAGCAGAATACAATTGTGCTGAGAATCACACACCTGTACGCATACACATCTTGCAGATTTTAAAGAAACTTGAAACTCCATGGATGCTACAAAGTCACCCATTTTTATTAACATAACACACATTAACTGAACCTTGTTTCACATCAGTGACCAGGGAAGTCCATACCCTCTATTCTCAAGCTGGCCACTGCCCCAGGAAGTGAGGTTCCTCTCTTGTCCCACAGGTACTTGGGTCACTCTCTGCAGCGGGCTCCAGGTACCACCTGTGCCCTGAACAGCAGAGAAAGAGTCAGGGCCTGGACTCTTCTCTTCGCCTCCAAGACACCTGGTCTCTCCATTCCTGGCTTCTCAAACTGGGGTACTAGCAGACATAGGACTGCAGAGAGCTTCCTTCTGAGTGCCAAGCTTACCTGAGGAGGGGGTGGGCAGCTTGTGGATATTCATGAAAGCATTGTGTCAGGGTTGAAACCTCAGACTCTATGGTCGGTCAGCCTTTGTTTTCATCCTGATTCCACCTTTACTAGCTTTGTAGTTTTAGGCACTATTTTTAACCCTTCTGAACCTCAGTTTTCTTAACTGTTACGTGTAATTAACACAAAGCATTACTATGTAAGTATTAAATGAGATAATATGCACAATCATATCCTTAGCACTATGTCTGGCACATGGAAGAGCTTAATACATTTTATGTTCAAAATAGTTTCTTCAACTTCTGGTCAAGATGGCAGGATAGGCAGACACGGCTCACCTCTTCACACAACCACAATAAAATTACAACTAGAATATAGAATGACCATTGCTCAGAACCAACACAAATTGAGTTGAATAAAAGTCTGACAACTACAGAATTAAAGAAACCACATCCATCCAGGTTGGTAGGAGGGGCACAGATGCAGAACTGGCTGGTCCCACATCCATGTGTGGTAGCTAAAAAGTCAGTAGAAATATCTCACGAGTGACAGGTCCAAGCTCCACACCAGGCCCCCCAGCCTAGGGTTCCAGTGCCAGGAAGATGAGCCCCAAAAACTTCTGGCTGCAAAACCCAGCAAAACCCAGTGGGGATTGAGTTGGTAGAAGAAATGGCTGGAGCCCCAAGAAGTACCCCTTAAAGAACCCACACATAGACTTACCTACTCAGACTCATGCCCTCCGAACTCTGGCACTGGGGAAGTGGCTTGAGGGGCACCAGTGACATGCAGGGGGAGGCTGAGGTGTCTGGCATTAAGGTGAACAGAGGCCATTGTCATTTTTCTGGGCTCTCCCCCCACAGAGCCAGCAGACTGGTGCCATATCTGAGACTCCATCAAACTTGCTAACACTGTTTGACCCACCTAGGCGATTCCCAGAGACTCTGCCCCACCCAACTTACAGACCCACCCAAGCTGCTTTTCCATAGGAACAAACAAACAGCAGCTGGTCTCAGTGAGCCCCAGGCCCAGAACCAGCACCCTAGAT
Organism: Trachops cirrhosus; assembly: GCA_028533065.1. Taxonomy (NCBI): domain Eukaryota; kingdom Metazoa; phylum Chordata; class Mammalia; order Chiroptera; family Phyllostomidae; genus Trachops; species Trachops cirrhosus. The sequence continues at coordinate 117,580,728 of CM052540.1, forward strand.
TCACAGCTTAGCTTTGCCTTGGTATCTCCAAACCCAGCACAAGTAGCAGTCATCTCAGATTGCTTTATAGCTCAGGCAGGGTGACCCTGGGCAAAACACAGTTGGGAGCTGATCTTGGCCTATGCCACCCGGGGAAACCCCAGGGCCAGCACACCCAGTGGATAGCTATAGATCATGTCAGAGCACCACAACCCTGCCCATGCACAGCTGATCCTCCACAGAGGGTGGAGGTTGGTGACCAGCGGTCATGGCCAATCTTTGCAGCTGACTGGCCTGGGTGAATCCCTCCCATTGATTTGCCAACAGCAACCAAGGCCCAACTGCAAGAAGAGGGTATACTCAGTTCACACAAAGGGCATACATACCTCAAGCACCCAGGCTGGGTAATAGGGGAGGCTGTTCCACTGGACCCTACAGGACACCTACGACATTAGTCTACACTACCAAGACACGGAGTCAAAGCAGCTCTGCCTAATACATAGAAACAAACACAGGGAGGCTGCCAAAATGAGGAGACAAAGAAACATGGCCCAAATGAAAGGACAGATCAAAATTCCAGAAAAAGAGCAAAGTGAAATGGAGATAAGCAATCTATCAGATACAGAGTTTAAAATACTGGTTATAATAATGCTCAAAGAACTTAGTGAGGACCGTAACAGCATAAAAAAAGATCCAGTCAGAAACAATGGATACAGTAACTGAAATAAATTTACATAGAAACAACAGTTGAGTAGATGAAGCCAAGTTTCAAATCAATGATATGGAATATAAAGAAGCACAAAGCAACCAATCAGAATAAGAAGAGAACAACAAAAAAATGAGGTAGTGTAAGCAGCCTGTGGGACAACTTTAAGCAATCCCACATTCACTTCATAGGAGTGCCAGAGGGAGAAGAACAAGAGCAAGAAATTAGAAATCTATTTGAAAAAATAATGAAAGAAAAGTTCCCTAATTTGGTAAAAGAAATAGACATGCCAGTCCAGGAAGCACAGAGAGTCCCAAACAAGATGGATGCAAAGAGGCTCACTCCAAAACACATCATAATTAAAATACCAAAGGTTAAAGTTAAAGAGATGGGGGTGTGGGGGGAGGAATGGGTGAGAGGTAAGGGGATTAAGAAGTACAAATGGGTAGTTACAGAAGAGCCACGGGGATGTGAAGTACAGTGCAGGAAAGGGAGTAGCCAGAGAACTTACATGCATAACCTGTGGGCATGAACAAGGGTGGAAGGATTGCCTGAGGGAGTGGGGCTGCTGGGTGTAGGGGAGCAAAGGGGGAAAATCAGGACAACTATAATAGCATAATCAACAAAACATAATTTTAAAAAAATCGTTTCTTCAGTCTTCAAGGCGATTGGAGATGCTGGCAAGTCATTCTGGGCCCTGACCACAGTGCCCAAAGACACATACTTGTTTTGCCTCTGCCATTAAATACTTTAGTGGAAAATTTAAGACATCCTCAATAGGTTGTCCTCTAAGTTTGAAAGGTACTAGTCCTATAAAGTGAGGTTAGATGATTTCTAACTCTAAAAAGTTTTATCATATATAATCTCATTTTAAATAAATAAATTAATCTTATCTTGCTTTATTAGGCCCTTCTATAGGAGAGACCCTAGGTCATATACCAGGGATTCAGGAAAAAAGTACAGATCTTGCTGTCAAAAATCTCATAATGAAGTAGAGGCAAAGGAAAAGGAAACTAATAACCATATCCATGAAGACATGGCGCAACTGAAGGAAGCATAGGGTGTTATGGGAACTCTCTGAGAGAGCATCCACTCCAAACTGGGTCTGGTTGGCAACATGACCCCCCGAGGACAGGCAAGAGAGTGATCCCAACGAAGGAAACAGCATTTGTTGAGGGAACAAGGAAGTCAATAAAAGGGCAACACCAGGGTTGGACGGAGCAGTCAGTGGTGTGGTAGATATCTATTGTTGTTTTGGTGATCCACGTCAGAACTCTCTTCCTATTTCTGGAGAAGTCCTTGTTTCCCAAATGGTGGGAGAAGTAAGGCCCCTCTTTCCCACTACCAGAGCTAGAACCAGAAGTTCCCTCTGCCATGGGCAGTGATGGGTAGGTATACAATCTATGATGAATCAGATGGTATATTTCTGGGATTTTTGAATGTCAAGGATGACCAAATATTCAGCCACGTCTGGAGTCCCAGCAGTGACAGAACTGAAAAATAAGAAGGAGGGGAAGGCCATGGTGAGTTCCTTACCAGGCAGTTCTCGGGTGTGTCCTTGGTGCGTCTCCTGACACATTTTCAGAAGATGTGTGATCTGCCTTTCTGTGGATGTGTAACCTACCCAGTATACTCTCAATAAATTTCTTCTGCTTATGATAGCAGTAATCAATTTCCATTTCTTGTAACCAGTGATGGAGGTAGTTTTATAACCATCGGGATACAAATGCTGAGGGCTCAAACCAGGCAGATATGGGGAGATGAAGAGGAGATACATTCAACAGATAGTGAGGAGGATAAAGTGCCGGGTAGATGCCGAAGATAAAGGGTCATGGGTAACTTGTGGATTTGTAGTTTGAAGCCCAAAAGACCAAGAATCAGTAAAAATACAAAAGAAGTACCAAATTTGTGAAGAGTAGAAAATGATGGGCTCAGTTTACACATACTGAGTTTGAGGTACCTGTGTGACGTTCAAAGTATGGTATGCGCCAGACTGCAGGTGGCTCCCAGGCAGGAGGGATAGGAGATTAGAAAGCAACGGCTGGAAAAAGGAAGGGGGATTGGGAGAGTGTTGTGCTTTATGAACCAAGGAAGGGGTTTAGGATTGCAGGAACACTGGTCTCCTAGGGTCAAATGCTACAAAAAAGTCATGTAAGATCAGGACAAAAATAAGAATGCTGGATCATTGGTGGTTTTGGCACCTGGGAAGACACTGGTGACTGTGGTGATTTCAGTGGAGTGGTAGAGAAAAGACTTCCACGGGATGAGGGATAAAATAGAGAAAGTAGGAACCATGCAGAAGTGTTTTCTTTAAAGGGCTCATTTTAAAGGATAGATAAATGTCTGAAATTAAACAAAATATTCGGGTTTACCCTTTAAAAATGGGAATCGTTCATTCACTTTATAAAATATTGAATGATCACCTGTTAGTGGGTAGGTTTGGGAGATACAGTGCAGAATAAAACAGACATGGTTTGCCCTGAAGAGCTTGTGGTTTAGAGAAGAGATGCTAAACAGCATGGTGAGTGCTAGTGAGGAAAGGAATAGGTGCTCTGAGAAAGGACAGTAAGGGACCCTCATCTGTGTTCAAGATTCAGAAAAGCTTCCAACCAGGGAATGATCAAGAAAAGGGGTCAAGTGGGGAGAATAATATTTCAGGCAGAAAGACCAGCAAGTGCAAACACCCCGCAGTAGGGAGCTTGAGCACGTCTACACACAGGAGAGAAGGAGCCAGGGAAGACATGGTGTGGTGAGGAGTCCAGGGTGGAAGGAGTGGTCTTTTGCAGTGAGAAAGACACACACCTGTTCCACAGACGCCGGGGCAGTGGGGGTGGGGGGGAGGCGCGGGTCGGTGTAGGTGAAGGTGAGCCTGTCAGTCTGGAAGCAGGAAGCTGAGAGAGCTGTCTAATGGCTATTGTTTTCTTTGTGAGATAGGGCTGGTGAGGCGTGCACAACCTGGGCCAGGTGGTGGTGGGAAACGCTACTATGGGCAATGGAGGCGGAGCTGGACTCACTCACAGCTCAACCCTTACTCTTTTCCAAGTGCTCTCAAGGCAGCCCCTCCTTACAACAGATTCCTCGCTTTTCTGGTACCAAACAAAGCTTCAATAACCAGGGCCAAGGAACCCTGGATATCAGGATGCTTAGCACTAGAGAGGTCCTCAGAGATCTTAATTGCCATTCATTTTTCCTACTACCTAAGTAAGTAATTTACTTAACAGAAAGCAACTAAATGCCAAAAACATAACCATTGACCTATCTCCTCAGGAAGCCCTCATCTATTGGAAACTGTTGGTATCTTTCCTTTTAATGGCTTCCCTTTCTTTAAAAAAAGTGGGTTTCTTCCTTCATTTCTCTTGCTTTTCTATCATTTTATGCCTGAATATCTTAAATTATTTAGCTTTTAATTAGGTGAGACCCAGATTATTTTTCTCTGTGTAATACCTAAGCACGATCACGTATTCATTTGTAAGCAGGCAAAATTAAGTCAGTTCTTTAGGAGGTGGCTCAGGATGGAAGTTCAGCACTCCTGGCATGGAGTCAAGTACGTTCCAAGCTATGAAGGCTTAACAATATCTCCAGTCATTTGCTTCTACATTCACAAATATGTTGGCCTCCAAGGGCCTCTGAATCTGACTTGATATTTTTTTCAGATTCAACCCCAACCAAAGTGTACTGGTTTCACACTGCAGTTCAGAATAATGACTTGAAAATATCTCCCATTACAGCAAATGAGGCATGAAGCATCTGAAGATAATTTTCTTGCAATGTAGACATCGTAAAGAGCTTGTGGTGATCTCACACTGAATGGGATACATAAGTCCATGGTAGAAAAACAAAAGCTAAGGAGAGGGGAAAGGAGTAAAAAGGATAGAGTAAGATGCTATTTACACAGCACGGCTCCTTTCATGGACATCTGAGTGGTGGTTCTAGATCCCAGACAGTAACCAGCCTTGCAGGAGCTTCCAGGGACATACACAAGCACACACACACACAACACGTGCACACAGACAGACGCTCATCCTTCATCTCCTGGCAGAAGCTACAATGATTCCATCTGTTAATAAAGTATTTGATCGATCTCCCTCAAGAGTTATTTCATATCCTACCCTAACTGCCATCAATTTACAACTCTAGCACCTCATATTACTTTAAAAGAAACATTCTGGGTTTTCTGTAAGAAGCATGGAGGTCAGACAATTTGCTGCTGATGTGAGAATGAAAATAACAAGTGGAGGGAAAATGAGGAACAAGTAGGAGGGGGCCATTAAGGGACCCCTTGACACTCCTTCTCAGGGTCACAGCCAGAGAGCTGGGCAGGAGGAAAGAATGTGGATGCTGCCAGAGAAATGTATAATATACTTATGGATGCTGTGTTTCCACTTTCCCCCCTCTCCCTTTTTACCCAAAAGAAAGAAAAAACATGCTTAGGAGAAAATATCAATTTAAGTGCTACTTGTCATTGATGAAGTTCACCCTTGGGGGGGACGGAAAGAGACTCCGGGGCGATGGGTGCATAGCACAGTGTGCAGATGTCTTCTTGAGTTGTACATTTGAAACCTACACTGCAATAAATTCGACAAAGCAAAAAATATAAATGAAAAAAGTTCACCATTGGATGCTTTCAGCCCATTTCCTCTTTACCCTTCAACTACTTTCGACTTACTATAAACTGCTGCTAAAAAGACAGAGAAGTATCCATCATCAGGATGGAGGCCAAGGCAAGGAAATGTTAATCCCCCAAGTTCCACATCAAGCTCAGAAACAATGCTCCTGGCTGTCATTTTTATCCACAGCAGCCCCATATTTCTATTAAACAAGCCTCTTTTTTTTTTGGCTGCTTCCCCCACACAGCATAATAAGGTAAACGTCAGCCCGCAGAGATGACATTAGGAATCACAGAGCTTTGCTTTGGGAGGGGAATCAGTAACAGACAGGAGAGGGCAACTTCCAAGGGCTCTCCCTCACTGATAGCTACTAAAGGGAGAAGAAATGAGGGGGCTCCTTTTTGCTTCTCAGGCTCCCAGAGCTGCTGAGATGGACTTGAAATTTACCAGTTGGCCAAGAGGCTACTTGAAAAGAAAAGAAATTTCACAATCTTGAACACGTTACTCCCTTACACTCTGATTTTGCCCAACTATCCCTACTGCCACCCCCATGTACAAGAGTACTTTTGTATACACAAAGCTTCAGGAAACAAAGCATACAAACACTCACACACAAATAAACTCCACGTACTAACACCAACGTATAATTGTGTTTTGGTTGGAGCTTTTCCAGCCTTGTCACCCGTTCTCTGTTAGGAGTAAATGAAACCCTTTGCTTTGGCAAAGTTAGAAACAGACAAAGTTAGAAACAAACTCTCCTCAGTTTCAAGCTGCACAAGGCTCTAGTCATATCTCTTCAGCCCCCAACAAAATGAATTCGCTGCTGAAAAGCCAGCAAGGAAAAAAAATATTCCCCAAATAGCTTTCACTTCTCCCCCTCCCTCAGCTTCCCCTTTTGGCCTGAAACACAGAGCGTTTCCAACTTCTGAAGCCCTTTTCAAGAGACCCTCAACTCTACCAGGGGACCCGGCTGTGGGTTGTCCCGAAGCAGGCGGTGCTTTTCCAAGCACATTTATTTTGCATTCTCGGGTGCACTACTGGGGCCGTTCAGTTTCCAGAGAAATCTGAAAAGCAGACTGTAGTGGGCTGGCTGAGCTAGGTCTGACTCTCCCTCCCACCCGCTACAGGCTTCGGCAGATGCAGCTCCAATAAAGCCATGAGGGAGCAGGGAAAGCGAACAAAATACCCGCCACTCAACTATAATACTTTCATCCGCTCCCCTACTACGCCCTTCCTCCACATTCCTCCGCAAAACTCAGTCGGTCCCTGAGAAATCAAAATCATACCTTCCTTGGATTCTTCTGCTTCGGTGTGCATGGTGTCAGGGTCACCCGTCTTCTGGGGCGATTACCTCTGAAATTGCACTTGGACCCTCCACAAGTTCAATCCGCGGCCAAAACCCAAACACGATGGAAAATAAAAGGAAGGAAAGCCACTAAAATCAAAACGTCCCAGGGGAGGGAGGGCTGGTTCTATGTAGGGATTTTAAGGGGGAAAGTTCTGCAAAGTGACGAATCGCGTCTCAGCTGGGCAGCAGGAGTCCGCCCCCAGGGCGAGCGCAGCAACGCGTCCCAGGGCGGAGGCAACCTGGCAGGGTCGGTGGGGCCGGTGGGGCCGGTGGGCCGGGCCAGGGGCGCACGCAGGTGGGGAGGAGGTCCAGACCGCAGCCTGGCTCTCGGAGAGGACGGCAGAGGGGTGCCACAGGCAAACGAAACTGAGACAGGCTAGGCCAGTGAAATACATGTGCAATAAAGGGAAAAAAGGGTTCATTTTAGCGTGCACTGCAGAAATAGTAAATGCACTGGCTGTAAAGGAAATACTTCTGAATCTCTGGGTTACATTTTGACGCCCATTTAACTTTCCTTGTGTTGGGGGTCTTGTATGCCAAAAATTACGGACTTAAAGGTGCTCGGTTTTATACATTTTTTTTTTTTTCAGGAAAAGTAACGTGGATACTGGTCCATGTGACTGGAAGGGCCTGCTTCACGAGCCCAAGAGGGCCTTTTGAAGAAAGTGGGGAGAGCCTCCACCCCTTACCTTTGCATGAGAAAAGCAGACAAGGCAGCTTACTCATTCCACGTAACTGGGGCGAGCACTCTACTGGATGCGCTTAACTGCCCTGCAGTTATTTCAAAGGGCCATCCTCAGAGAGAGAGCGCCATTCCCTCCCCAGCTACTCATAGCAGCCCTGGATAAATTCCTTCAAAATGCCAAAGGCAGGGTGGGGTACGCAAAATGCTGATAGAATAAAGAGGCTGGAGAGCCTTGAGAACAAATCTCAGTTCTGCCCCTGATCGGCCCGCAGCCTCCTACAGTTAGCTGAGAGGAAGGCATTTTAGCTTTGTAAAGCCTTGGTTTGTACTTGGGGGAAGTGGGGACACACCTGCCCTGAAATACCTGTCTCCTGGAGAGATTTCTCAGAGCACTAGTTTTATTGCCAATCTAAGGCGGAACATCCTCAAATAATACACTCAAAAGACTGATTAGGAAACTGTGAGGAATGTTATATTCTTTTAACAAAGTTATTTTCCAGCTGCTTTCTTTGTCCTCATTTCCCATTTTTATATTGGGGGAGGGAGCCGGAGAGGAAAGGTACCATGATAAACTTAACAAAAAGGACATATGGAATATAGGGATTTAAAGAGTCTGAATTAAAATTTAGCTCTGCCATTTATTATTTGTATAACCTTAAGCAAATTACTTAACCTCTCTGAGCCTCCCTCTTCTCATCTGGAAAATGAGGATAAAAATAGTATTATTTACTTCACAGATTTATGTTTGGTATTAAATAAGGTAATATAAACAAAAAGTGATTTGAAAACCATAAAATACAATGCCTATTATTATAAACTATCACACCATTAAAAGTAAATTTTTGTAATATATATTCGGGTTTTATTTCAATAATGGGTTTGAACAGAAAAAAAAGGTGTTTCTGCTATTCACAAACAGTGAAGGCTATTATAAATATTACTATAAGGCCTACATATTAAATCCCTTCCAACTGCTGAATGACTCTAACATGCCTTAGAGTCATGTTAGACTCTAAAACTCCAAGCAGAACTTGATCTCAACGTCGCCGAATGGGAACAATGATGAGAGGAAGACATAGCTAGTCGGAGAGGAGAGGAGGGAAGAAACATCTGGAAAATATCAGTATTGTAGAGCCTCCCGGAAACTGACCTCACCACCAGAAGGGTAACAGGCTGCACCCTTCTGAAAGATGCAGTGCACTGTGTGTTCCCTCGGCGGCACATCCCCGCGAGGACCTGCTAAGACATGTACCTCTACCCAGTAACCTCAGGTGTATGCAGGAGACAGGAGGATCATTCGGAATCCAGAGAAATGCTCCCTCACCAGTCAGAAGTGACCTTTCCTGTCCTGTCCAAGGAAAGGACATTCTGGGAGCCCCCTACTACCATCTGTCCTCTCCCTCCCTCACAGCAGCCCAGCTGTCCACCAGGAGCCTGGCAGGATCTCACCAGGGCTGCGCATGGATAAGATAGCTCCCATGCATCTGTAACTGGAGAAAGATGCAACACCTTTTCTAGGTGATGATTATGCAAAATCAGACAACCCAAATTCCAGGCCCCATCTGCCACAGGCAGAACTCACTTTCAACCTCTTCTTTCAGCAAGTGTCCCCCAAAGAATTACTTATTAAATGTCCCTCCGCAAGTCCACTTATGTAAAAACCACGTAAGGTGTATCAAAATACATGTCCTTAAAGTCCTACTTGTCTTTCCATGGGGTTCACAAAAAGGCCTTCAGCCCCGCTCAGGTTAGCCAAGGAGAACAACTGCTGAACGCACAGTTCAAACACTGCTATGCCAGCCTTGAAATTCAATTTAGAGTCATTTCAGCAGCTCGGGTGATCTTTGAACATTCACCATGATACTCAGAAAGCTGTAGAGAAACTTCATGTCCTGATCTAGCTGAAGTGCAAGGACTGCTCAGCTTATTTTTTAAAATCCTATGTGGATAAGGATGCTCCTCAGTCACTTGCATAACCTCAAAGCTCTCCATCTGCCCTGGGCACTACATTGCCCCATGCCCCACCCTGCAAAATGGTGGCAAAGGGCAGCTGGTTCTCTGGGGCTTCCAGATAAGTACTAGGTCAGTCACTTCCTCTTGATTTTGTGCTGCATTTATTCAAAAGGGGATTAGTTACCTGTTAGCCCTAGTGAATGATGCTATAGTACATCATAATGATTTATCTCCTGCAGGTGGAGCCTGTTCACTCTTGTATGTTTAAGAAACACTCCAACATCACTTAGTGTGACTTGGAATATGCTTGGAAGTCATACCAACAACCTATTATAGACAACCTGATACAAAACAGCAACTAAGTTAGCAACATTTCTCATTTAATACCATACTTCTTTTAAATACTATGTTGAACTCCTACCAGAGTCTAATAATGAATTTCCCACCTTCTGTGTCAAGATGGGAGAGTTAAAATGCTGGCTAAGATTCTAATTATTTTTTCAGTCAGTCATTATCAAATACTCACATGTGTCACAGGAAAAAAGGGGCTGGCTTATGTGGAGCTTACTGGCATAATTTTGGTAATTTTGACCACAGCCAAAAAACTCAACCTTCCCTGTCACCTTGGTTCTAAGGAAGGCTTATTGCTAACACATCTAACCTGAACTTTATCACAGAGCAACAGAAAAACTCCTCTTAAATTGTACCTCAAAGAATCTGTTAAAAAAGTATCTGGGCTTCTGGGCCTTTTGCTTACAGAGGCCCAGACATCTGTTGAGAACAGGGGAGGTCAGCAAGTTTCCAGACTCACACAAATGAGAAGACCAGCAGGGCTGGGAAGAGAAGGTGAAGTTCATTCAGGAGGAATCACATCCTCTGCTCACATTCAGGAATGGTATATATTTCCTGCAGTGAAAAATACTGAGCATCTCTATGAGTTATAACACATACCTACAGCTTCTAGGTCATTAAGAACCCCAGGTCACAAAAACAGCCATTTCATCCACATTTTATTACTATCTTGCTGATAAGAGGCTGAATCTGTACATTAGCATTGTTTATACTTGGTATGAAAAGCAGCTTTCTTCTATTTGACTTTGAGGCTTTCCTCAATTTTTCTTGCCTTATGTCTATATGTTTGATAACTTTCTGAATGCAGGTCTTCTTTTACATCCTTGGTTAGATTTATTCCTAGGTATTTTGTTCTTTTTGAAGCAATTGGAAATGGAATTATTTTCTTAATTTGCCTTTCTGATAGTTCATTATTGGCATAGAAAAATGCAACTAATTTCTGGATAATAATTTTGTATACTGCTACTTTATTGAATTCATTTCTCAGTTCTAGTAGTTTTTTGGTAGAATCTTTAGGGTTCTCAAGGTACAGTACCATTTCATCTGCAAATAATGACAGTTTATATCTATACCTTTAAAAGGCTTTGAAGACTTCCATAATCTATATATAAAGTTTGTTTTCAGTCTCTCTCCTCACTGTGGAAAAGATCTGTGTTGTCGATCCCACCTGGTTGGGGTGGCAGGCTGTGCATCTTTCTCATCCTCCTCAGACACTCTGTTGCACTTAACCTTCCAAAATAGAGGTGGGGCTGAGCGGGTATCTCCCCACAGCCCCTGCCTGGCCCAGGTGATCTCACTCTCCTTGCCTTAAGATTTACTTAGCAGAATTGGAGAAGGGGACACTCACATGACAGCAGAGATCACTTATGCACCTGCTCAGGAGCCATGTCCTATGCCTCAAGAGATCTTATGATTACAAATTTCTGGGTACTAGGTTAAGGTTGGGGAGTTTGGGGCTGGCAGAACATGGGGCAGAACTGCTGTGAATCACGGAAGAACACTGAGTGTGGAGATGGAAGAGGGAGAAAGCTGCCTCCAGGGCCCAGCCTGGTAGTTTGAAGTTTGTTGTAGGTAAACCCTCTCCTCAGTGACATCCTCAGCAAATCCTCCATGCTCACTAATGCTCTGAGTGTGAGTGCAGAATTCCGAGGGACAGGAAGAAGTGACATTCAAGGTGAGCATGCGCATAGAAACCACAATATATCTGAGATGCAGTTGTTTCCCAGGCTTTCAGTGTTTGCTTTTATGTCTCTCCTAAGAAATCTTCCTGGTTAAAAAGTTTTTAATAGATGATTAAACACACACACACACACACACACACACACACACACACACTCACTCACTCAAAATCAGGTCTGAAAATATTATCTGAAGAATTTGGGACATGTAGTCCTTCTTTTATAATACTTAACAATAATGCCTTCCATTCATATAGGCTTCATTCAGACTTCCCAATTAGCTCCCTTGGGTCACCATACCCATTTTACAGACATGTAATTAAAGAAAGGGAGGCTATGATTTGCTCAAGGTCACATAACTAAGTAATAATGTTCTTTAGATTACAGTAAATGCCGTCAGGCTCGGCCTCCTATCTCCTCTATCCAGACTTTCTCACTCTATTAAACTACTCATGTAAAATTCAAGTCCTTTATTTTGCACAAGAATAGCTCAAAGCATGCCATATTGGATGGTCTCCAGAGAGCTGGAGCTGCTGTGGTTCTGGCCCAGACTGCTAAGATCGCTGCGTTCGAACACTCTGTTCACAACTGCAGGTTACAGTTATTCTATTCCTGATATTCAATGCTTTCAATAAGCTATAAATCCAATAGCTTCCATTTATTCAGGTACAGGAAACTATAAATCTTTTTTTTAAATTAAGAGTTGGGTTGGGACCCTAATTAGCCCTTCTGATGTGAAGCTGTCAGAAGAACACCCCTTAATTAGGGAGACCTGGGCCTGCATGAGCCCAGTAAGCACTGCCTCATTTGCACAAGGATGTTCCCTTTTGTTTTTCCTATTCATTCTTCTCTCATTATTCTTCTAAAAGCAGGCAAGTCATTTAATCTCTCTGAGCTCTGTTTGCACACCTGTAAATGGGGGTAATGCCACTTATTTAACAGGACACTAACTATAATGAAATGAGTCAAGAATTTGATTAAGCACTAAAAATTAGGAAGCCCCCCTTCATCACCTTTCCAAATACTTTTCGTGAATAAAGCCAGATTGCTTTAGGCTGTGGAGCATCTATTTGGAGCTAGCCTTACAGATACTGTTTGTGATAGGTGCAGCAATTTTATGGCATGGTCCAATGATAGAAAGGAAAAATGAAAGGACTGAACTTCTTTACTGTGACCAGGTTAATGAGGTCGACATGGGCATAACGTGAGAGGGGCTGCAGAAAGGGTTCACAGGGAAGAAGAGAGGCAGGGCAGAGACTGGGCCCAGACAGTGTCACATCTGACCTACAAATCCCTGGCTCTCCTTCAGAAAAGCAGCAGAAGGAAAAAGTGATCAACAAACACAGTTGCAGAAACTCAGGCTTGGAAGTAACCTTAGCGGTCATTTGCTCTAATTCTCTAGCTGGCTGGTGAGGAGAGCTCCTAGGCACATCACAGGCAGTCAGACTTCATCCCAATCTCCTTGATTACCTCTATTCACAAAGACTCTCTCCTTTAAGAGACGGGCCCATCTCCCTTGTCATCATTAGAAAGTTCCTCCTCAATGAACTGAAATTCAAGTTTAAGGGCAGTGACTGTCAAACTAACTAAGCATTGCCTTTACTCCTTACAGCACTGAAATAATTTGGGGATGAAATACACATACATTTTTAACAAAATTTTCTTTTTCAATGGCCTAGTGGAGATCCCCTGCTATTGGCTAGCGGATTGCAGTGGAATGCGATGCGAGACAGTTACACAACTTTGCAGTACCAGCCACACATCTGTTACTGATTACTGTGAAGAACCCAGAAGCAAACAGTTCTGGTGGAGGTGCCAGCAGTGACAGTCACTTTTCTCTCCGGCGTGCAACCTCAAAGGGGTAGAAAATGATGCCAACACAGGCTGGGTAATGGGCCCTACTTAACTGCATCTGAGCAGTTAAAAGCATTACTCAGATTTCTGAACAGAATTTAAAATTATGTTCAGAGAAACAAAGTGGTGCTCCATATGTGGAGTCTGGACCATAGATTCCTGGTCTGAGATCAGTTTGAAAGTCTAATGCACTCCAAGTTGTCATAATCTGATTTTACACCGAGTTTCTGACTTGGGTAGGATCTCTGTGAAGTTAACCTTTGTGCCAGCTAGTCACTGTTTAAGAGGCAGAGAAGACTGGGAGGCGAGGAGACAGCGCTGGCCAGCCCTGCCAGGTGAAAGCAGCCAAGGCTGAAACTCAACAGACAAACTCAGCAGGTGGTGAATCTGTGAACCAAAGCAGAATTTATCCAAGCGGGATTGGGGGATGGGCCATTTTGCAGGTAGCCCAGAAAGGCATGGACCATAAAAAGCATTTTTTTCCCATTAGGGGTCAAGTTTTAAAACGTAAGTTATCCAGTTTCTCCTTAAAGAAGAGCAATAGAAATTGGTAATAGTTAAGATTCACAAAGCTGTAGACATCACCAAAATGAATGTATTTTCTGGAAAATTGCTAATATGAATAGTGTGCCTGCTCACTTCCCTAAAAAATGTTCCTATTAAGCCCACTGATTTCCTAGTAGAAAGAGAAGATGGCTAAAAACCACCAATTTCTTAATCTAAAATCTATTTCAATAGCAAAGTCCCATCATATGACATTTAACTTTCGCAAATTCAACTATGTACAATCAGCCCAAAACAGGAGGAGAGAGAAGAGCGACAGTCTAAATGGTGCATCAGCCACCGTTCCCACTGAACGGTTTTATGCTGCAGAGGAAGCATGAGAGGAGCTGGGGATGGGCCGGGCCCTCCCTGACTCTCACATCCTGTGTTGCCTCTCACGTTATAGACATCTCGAGCACTGAGGGTAAGTGCAGTGTTTGACTGTATTTTTTTTCAGCTCACAGTGCCTCTCAAGACAAGCCGACTATTTCATCCTGTCCCAAAGAAATAGCAACCTGTTCTAATGCTAATGGAAACACTGATACAGTAAGTCTTGTATTTACTAGAAGGTCGTATGTTATTCTCCAGTCTGGTAATTCCTAAGAGGTTTTCAAACATAATACTGATCCCACACAGTTTCCACTTTACACCTCATTCTTCTGTACTCTTAACCAAATCAGCATCTTAGATTCTCATATCTTAGAGTGGTGTGGTCAGAAATGCTGAAAGGGATGCATGATTTTAGACATAAGATCCCCAAACTCTGTGCCATGGTACCTCAGGACACTACTGCAGACTCACAGGGGTGTTGCAGTATATTGTAATTTTGAGGGAAACATAAAATTTTGCAACATCTCTCGGACACTGCATGAACTACTATTCAAGCTCACGCACAGTGTAATATTAGATAGCACTACATTTCTTTGGATGACATCATTTCTTTGCAAAGCTAGGTTGTCAGAGGTTGCAAATATCTTGGGAAAGTAATGCGGGACAGCAAATTAGGGTGGTGGAATCCCTAATTTCAATGTTTGAGAAGTTGTGAGGTGATCAGTAATCAATTTATTGCCTCACAGCTCCAAATTCAGCCTTCATTACCTGCTGTGAGAAAATCAAGATGGGACTTTAAATATATTTTTTTTCCTTTTACCAGCAGGTGCAACTCTAAGCTTTGTCATATGGAGATGTTACAGGAAGAACTCTTCCTTCCTGGTTGTGGAGTGGTCTTGCTGCAAACTCCTACACGCACACGTGGTACCTCCAGCATCCGGCACCTTCTTCAGCAACTGCTTTCTGCTGTGCCTGGTGGTCACCACTGCCCAGCCCCCAGTAGCTTCTGCTGATGCCCCTACAGGCATTTTTTTAGCAGAGTGCCTCCACTGAGAAACCTCCCACAAACAGATTTCCACAGCATCCTGGAGGGTAGATTTCCAGCAAGATCTACCAGCACACCACAGTGACTTCTCTGCCATTCAAGAAGCCAGCCATCCCCACTCCAGCAAAGTCTGGATGGAAGAGAGGGGAGCTGGTGCTTGCTGTTCTCTCTCAAACCCAGGGGAAGTGACTGCTCCTTCCATTTGCTATTCCTCTATTCTTTAGAATGCTCTTTATTTCTAATGGTCAGTCCTCATCAAAGTTAGTATCTCCTCTTTAAAAAATAGTTTGCTTTCTTTATTACAATTTTTAATTGTAGTAGAATTCATAGCATGAAAATTTACCATCTTAATCATTTTTAATGGTATGGTTTAGTAGTATGATATTCATTTACAAGGTTGTGCAATTCTTACCACCACCACCCATCTTCACAATGCTTTTGATTTTGCAAAACTGAAACTCTGGACACACTCAACACCAATTCCCCGTTCTCCCCTTCCCCCAGCCCCTGGCAACCACCAATCTACTTTCTGTCTCTGAATTTGACTGCCGTAGGTACCTCATGTAACTGGAATTACAGAGTATACCTTTTTTGTGACTGCTTATCTCACGTAACACAATGTCCTCAAGGTTCATCTATGTTGTAGCACGTGTCAGGATTTTTTCCCTAAATATTTAAGGCTGATGTTCCTGAATTATATTCCGTCTCCTGTATGGCCCACATTTGGTTTGTCCACTGCTCCGTCGGTGGACACCTGGATTGCTTCCACTTTTGGCTCTGGTGAGTCATGCTGCCATGAACACGGTGCACGAAAGCCTGTCCGAGTCCTTGCTTTCAATGCTTTTTGGGTATATTCCTAGGAGTGGAATTGCTAGATCATATGGTGATTTTATTTTTAATTGTTTGAGAAGCCACCATACTGTTTTGCTAGTTAGTGTTCCTTTATATAAAACATCCCTGTCCAAATCATCATGTGGTTTGTCCCCTGACTGGAGCCTGACTGTCACATGTGAGGCCCAACAGGTGCACCTATTCCATTAGTAAGCAACTGTGGAGAAGAATGAAGTAAAAACATTATTTTTTCTCTCTTTAAATTTGTTTGTTTTCTTTTTTCATGTGGTCACAAAGGTATTAGTAGATAATTAGTTAGGAAGTTATTTGAACCTAAGCATTTAATAAATGAAACTGTCAGGTATTTCTTTTGTCCTTGAAACGACTTTTAAAAAATAACGGCATGAGTGAAGAACGTTTGAGAACCTTTGCTCCAGTACCCATATTTCCAGTCACCATTTGGACCGGTCTGCTTGGATGGTTCCTTAGGCTCACGCTGTCTAGGAGTATCCTTATCCCTGAAGGCCCAGACAGACTCCTACACACATTCCTTTAAGTGAGACCATGGGTTGAAAATTCAAGTGCCCGCCAAGGCTAGAAATGTAATAATCCATACCTACCACAACTACTGGCCATCCTAGTCCCTGTACCCATGCAGGCAGCAGAGATAACCAGGCTGTGGGCGAGGCACCAAGTATGCCAGCTGAAGCACCAACCTGTCTCTCCCAAAGAAAGCAACGGCCATGCAAGGGAGTGTGAAGGACGCTACTGGTGGAAAAACCAAGAATGCGTACCTTCGCATGTGGATGTGAATGATTTGAAAAGTAAGTAATCTTCAGAAATTTCAATAATTATTTTCATTAACTGGAAATTGCTTGAAACAAACCTTATGCTGAATCATAACCCCTTGTGTAGTCACACTGTGAGAGCGGCTGCTGCTAGTCCACTTTTTTTGCCCCTCCCAAAGCCTTCTCAGGTCTCAGCTCCCCTATGGAGGCCTGTAGTGAGCTTGTACTTCTACAGTGAACATCTACTCTACTAAAAGTTGATCAGTTTGATGCTAGTTGTCTTCTGAGGCGGATTTGTAAGCTATTTAAACCACAAGATTATACCTTGTGGGTCTTTTCCCCATGTTTTTAGGGAGTTGTTTTAAAACACATGCTGGACAGTTTGAAGGCAATACATAACTAAATAACTCATCATTTAATTATTTCATAATATTGAATTATGACAACATAAGAATAAACTTAATCTGCCTTGACCCAAAAAGCACACTGCAAGGAACTGCATATATAAATATCTGTTATCTTCAAAGAAGAGAACAAGAAAAAAAATACAGCATTGCATCTGGGAAGCTGATGCTCGTAATCTGTACCAATCCATAAATCTACCAGGTTTACCAAAACACTCTATCAGAAAAAAGAGCCAAGAAGAAAATAGTTCTGACAGCTGCAACCCTTCTGTTTTACAACATGCACAGAATGGACGCACTTCCTTTAACGTCTTCGTAAACAGAGTGCTGAGCAAATGCAAACACCCCAGTAGAAGCCACTTGAGTCCAGGCTTCAACTAATGGACTGCACTTATCTTTATCACAGCCACCTCTCAAACCCACCATGGTTGTCCTAGGCACCAGTAATAAGACAAAGTGAACAAAATTAGTTTTTGGAATTTCCAGAGCTGGCAAGGTACCAGTGGCAGCTGCCCACTTTAAGCAACCTCACCATCCTCAGAGGGGGAGCTTTGTTTCCTTTACGTTAAGAAGGAACATCCAGCACTGGGCCACAGGAATATACGTACCTACTAATAAATCCCAGATGGGAATTCCAAACACATCTTTACTCAAGGCATGAACTTCTGTCAGGCGATAAACATTCTTTTAAACACGCCTCTTAGGAGCAAGCTTCCCTTCAGAGGCTACTGCGTTTAAAATATGGTGTTTTAAAGCCACTTCGGGATCCATCGTTGTACAATATATAATTAATTTGTCATATGTTTTCTTAATGGATGAAATTAAGCTGTGAATGTAAAAAAGGCAACACTTGGTTGTCCCCAAATCCTGTTATCTGGACCAGGGGAAGGCAAAAGTACTCCAGTGGGACGTAGCCCCAAACTCTGAACCAGCAACCAGGGAGAACCAAACAATTTATGTGTCTAAATTAAGCTCTCTTAATACTACTGCCGGCAAGAATAAGTGTAATTTATCAAGCACCTACAATGTGCTAGGTATTATGCAAGGCACACTGCAGACCTTCTCTCTGCTTTTACTACATCTTGGTGGGGCGGTATGTTCTAGCTCTGGAGGTGCTGTCACACACGTGGCCAGCGGTCCTCATACCAGTCCAGTCGGGAAGGACTTTTGGGTATTATTGGCTCCATTTGCTTCTGGGGAGGATCCATATCCTCAGACAAATTAAGTAACTAGCCCAAGGTCACTTAGATCAGATTGAATATGAACTAAGACTAGAATGTGGGTCTTTTGACCTCATCCCATTGCTATTTTATCTATGCTATGTTGTCTCTGATTTCGCAGAGCACAGATAATTATATTTCAAGGCAACTATGCCATTTGCTTCAAGAGGGATAGGGAACAGTAAGAGACATCAGATAGCACAGCCAGTACAACAGCTCTGAGCCTGGTTGATTTTGAGAAAAGGGAGCTGGACATTAATTTAAAAAAGGGAGGTCCAGAGGAGGAACAGCTGTGGCGAGAGGGAAGGCGAGGAGGCCTTCCTCACATGTGTGCGCCTGAGGTCCGAGCAGAACAGCCAGTGTGGGCGTATGCCAAGCCTCTTCCATCAGACCGGTCACCCACACAACCAGAGCTCTTCAGGAAGGTGCTGCCGCTTCTATAAAACTCACAGTTCTTCAGGAAAATATTTCTAAAATAGATTGTGTAGAATATCTCCTCTTCAGTAAACAAAGGGTATGGAACATATTTTTTTTTGGACAAACTATTGTTGTTAATCACACTATTCTGTAATACAGATATGAACCTACTTTTTGCTCACTAAACCCTGCCTAATAGCGTTGTGCTTTTTCATTGTCATTACAGCCTGTCAATGATTTCTACCCAATTTTAAGAGGCAAGAAGATACATGAGATCAAGATATCATATTTTTCTTAAATGCTCTAGAAAGCCTGTGTCAATATATAGATCTACAGAACAGATGCAACACCCTTAATATAGTAGCATCACATTTTCAGAGGTGACAGAAGGGACATTAGGTTCTAAAATCATTAAAGTGAAAGTGCATATAGTTAAATTACCTTGTAATTTAAAGCCCAGAAAGTACAGTACTGTCTATATAGTTTATACCTACACAATACTTATCAGTTTCTCCCTTAGTCTCTGTTCCTCTATAGTTGCCAATCAGATATATTCAAGTTCTTTCTCCATAATAGTGAAAAAATCATTACCACCCATTTGTTTGGCCTCCTGAACAACGTGTTTGCCACTCTATTGGTACTCAGAACCCTTAGAACTCACCCTCTCCTTTGGTTTCATCACAAATACCATCACTGTTTAATATAAGCAATGCAAAGAGTTACTCCCTAGTCATGAAATGGCTCCATGTGAGTGGCCAGGATTTCCTGACAGCTGTTTTCTTCCTCAGCGCCAGATGCCATTTTTTACTGACAGTATCTAACAACCCTTCTACATCTTCTCATTGGAGGTCCAAGGGACCTAGGAAGAACCGAAGGTTGATGGAGGAAAACGGGTTCAGTGCCTGCTCCACAGGGAGCTGTACATGTGACTGCTCAGAAGTCATCTTCATTTATGTAGTTCTTCATTCTACAAATATTGATTGAGCATCTGCCATGCACAGGTACAAGGCACATAGTGTAGATGAAACCACCGTGGTACCTGTCCTCTCAGAGTCTATAGTACAGTGAGGGAGAAGGCAGGGCACTGATTAAAATATAGTATGTATGGTAAGTGCAACAGCAGAAAAGTATGGAGTGCTATGAAAGCTCATAAGACAGTACCTGACTCAAACCTGGGGAAAGGAGTCATCAAGGAAAGGTTCCTGAAAGAAGTGATGTCTAAGCTAAGACCTGAAGGTCAGGAATTAGCCAAGGAAGAGGAGGTGAGGAAGGAAAGAAGGAAGAATGGTTCTAGGTAGAGCTAGTAACATGTGTAATGGTCCACAGGTAAAAGAATAACCGGTCAGAAAGAAAGGCTAAAGTAAAGGCCAATAAATATGATGATCAGGTGGTCACTGGAAAGCTTTGAGAAAGAGAATTTAGTGGCGCAACTGACAGGCGATAGAAGCCAAATTGCAAAGGGTTGCAGAATAAACTGATGTTAAGGATGGAGAGAAAGGACTGGTGGACTATTTGTTTATGAAATTGAAAAGAACAAGTTGAGAGCACTCTGAAGACAAAGCACTATGAAAGGAACACCGTTTTAGCACAGCTTACACTCACTTTGCTGCAGGAATATTTAAATTCCCAGAATTCTCCCACTGGCCAACACCGGGCATGGGGACGCTGAGTGCCATCAATCTCTTACAAAACACATTTGCAGGAATTTGTATGGGCTCTGATATGAGTTTGAATAATGTAAATTAAAAAAAATGAAGTCGAGCCCCAGTCCATGCCCAGTGGCTGCTGCTGGTCCAGCAGGTCTTACCTGCAGCAGGGCAACACAAGGTGTTATCTGCGAGGTGCCTGGGAGGCTCCCAAGTCTCAAATCATCCTCTCAGCATGACAGAAAATACTCTCATTAGAGAGGTGGTACTTTGGGCTAAACTTTGCCCTATTTCCTGTTCTACCATCAGGTTCTTTTAAAAATACAAGGGTCCCTTGGAGGAATGTACTGGGTGACCGACATCTAAGAATAAATGAATTCATTGGTTTCTTTGTTCACTCATGGTGCATCCCAGGTGGAAGTGTAGGGAGTGTGGGAGGTTGGGAAACAGTGAACATAAGCTTGTGCCCCTCCCAATTCCAGCTGGTCATTAACCCCACCCCTGTTAATACCAAGAAAAGGCAGTAAGGAGTGTATATACTCAGCAGACAACTTGCAGGGCAGAAGTATAAGTTTCAAATGCTTGGAGTTATCTTCAGTGATGTAATTTTTTTAAATGATGTAAAATACTCAGAACTGTTTTGATTGAGATTTCCATCTCTGCTTCTCTAAATCGATTCAGCCTCCAATGGCCACGAACCAAAGAAATGATTTTTATGAGGACATTATTTCATTTGAAGTATGTCCAATTTGTGGGTAAAAATTACGGTTTTTACCACTTATTCCAACAATAGTCAGTCTTGTAATCTAAAGTAAAAGCTAAAATCTGATATAAAACGAAATTACAAAAGCCTCACATCCATAAAATCTGGCATCTCTCAAGTTGAACAAACATACCAATGATAGCTGAAGTCAGTTGGTTTGTACGGCCCAAGAATCACAAATTGGTAATCATGGGTCTGAATCCAACTCTCACAGCCGTCTTGGCCAGATAAGTTTGGTGAACCTTAACTTTAATGGCTTTAGATGGGACCTGTTCTCTGCAAGTTGGTCACAGGCCCCTCGAGTTCCAATTGATCATACAAAGCACTGTTTACACATTCTTATTTTTCACCTGGTTCTTGCAGACATTTGAGTTTGGGACAACTGGTTTATATAAACTGATATTAAAAACAAACAAATAACTTTTCTCCTACTAAGGTAGAGCTCCAGTGTGAAATGTTTCAGAGTGGAATATAAAGTGGATTATTGAGCAATAGGATCACTGGGAAACGATAAACCACAACAGTGTGCAATACCACTGGTAACCATTATTAACGAGAGGAAACCCACAGCACCAGTGCGGCTCGTCAGTCTCAGGGTAAGCCCTGAGACCGGGGCTTTGAAACGGCTTTTTAACAGAAGTATCTGCCAGAGTCACTCTCTAATCTCGCCTCATGTACACTGATCCCACAAGATCCCCGACATCTGGATGTCACAGAACATAAACCTGGAAGCCAGTATCCAATCCAAGCTGGGCTCGGCAAAGGAAACAACTCTATTATTCAGTAAGCTGTGATTATACTGCAGCATCTGTAGTGTCCAAATAACAACACTTAGAGCAATTCATACCCGGCACTCAGCCAGTCGAGCCACTTGGTTGCTGTTTAAGACATCTGCAGCATGCAATACTAACCCTGTGCCATCACCCGTCTGTCTCCATGCCTGGGCGCAGAGGATGTAATTCCCTACCTCAATTCCATCTCAGTTCTTCATAACACTTCCTATCACACCCTGCACAGAACCCAATCAGAAAGCTAGTGCTCATAGACAGCTTTTGAGGTCCTCTCATCCAGTCTCCTCATTCCTCAAACTTGTTCGCGAATGAGAAACTAGGCCCAGCAAGTTGATAGAAGGTGCTCAAAGTTTTGTCATCCAAGTGTCTTAACAGTGACAAGAACCTAGATGTCCAAACCTCCACTGTGGAGGTATCCTCTTGGCGACTAGCCACCCTGAGACGCAGCATGCGTTTAGGTACCACGTCCTAGGCACCACGCCCAGCATTCCTGAACTTGATTTCTGGCACATGGGAGGTCTAGCTCACTCGAGGTCATGGTTAGGGTTTCAGTCAAAGCTCACTAATAATAAAGGGCTCCTATGTGCACATATTATCCTCAGCGACATGGCAAGGAATATTGACTGGCTGGAGACAAGGCTGTGGATTTTGCAATCGTGTACCCCGTCATGAATTTCACCTACAAAGATAAACTTCTTCTCTTCTGCTCCAACTTATTCATGACCAAGCGGTGGTTCCCTTTGCATGACTGGGTTTTACTCTCCAAGAGCTCTCTGAATGTGCCCAGTCCCTTCCTCTGCCTTAGACATTCTCCTAGAAGTCCCACATGGAGTAAACAAAATAAAACCCCATATGACTGCCCCTATTTTGTTTACTTGTGTATAACTTCAAAGTCTTTACATTATCCTGAACCTGGTAATATCAATTTAAAAAAATCAACTAATCAAATATGGCCATTAAACTCACATCTATAAAAGACGAGAGCATCCTTTACAGGGACATATGGTCTTATTACACTGTTTTAAAAGAAAAATTATATTGGACTTCAGGGTTTTGTGGGGATTTATAATTACCACAGGTTGAAGGTTGCCTGTAATTAATTTTCCCTAGCTCTTATGCTCATTGCTCAGTACTGTCCAGACCAGGTCTGAGGTGCCTTGGGGATGCTTTACAAACCTCTGGGAATTTCACCTTCTCATCTGCAGTGCTGTGGTTCCTGGAGTCCGTGTCCTTGGCCTCCCTGATAGCATCTGTGTCACTGTCTGGGGGGTGGTAATCCAATACGCAGGGCTCCATTCACAGTTTTATATCATAGCCAGTCACCAAATGAGAAGCAACAGAGAAAAAAAGCCCAGTGAAAGGAAGCCTGTGCGGCAGACAATGTGGCTCACTGGACATCACTTCCATCCCCCCTCCTTAGCAGGATGCTGTGTGAGAGGGAACTACCCCTATCCCAGCTCTCAGGTTCAGCCCTGACCATTTTAACTCAGTCATAGTAACATAGTAACCCCATCCCCCTCACCATGTAGCGACTGGTTCAGGCAATCCAAGCCCAAGCCAGTCAACACAGCACATTCCACAGCCATAAACTGGCTTAAGGTTGGGCACATGGCCCTATTTGAGTTAACGAGACACCAAAAATCTGCTGGGGACTTCTAGAAAAGGTCACTCACTCCTGTGATAGAGCCACCAGAAGCCAGTTCTCGCTCTCCCTTGGGGCAGTGTGTTGGAGATATGACGTTAGAATTGCTGCAGACATTTAACCACCGTGAGAGAAGCTAGTTGAGGATGAACTTCAAGCACAGAAGGCAGATTGGAACGAAAATGCATTTTTGACATCAGTGAACTGCTAAATCAAAACCCATTCTAGTTATGTAAGCTAATAAAACATCCTCTTGTGTATAAGCCAGTCTACACTGGGTTTCTCTTTCTTGCATAATAAGAGTCATAACTGATATAATATCCTATGCAGCCAACAAGGACTTCTAATGCAGCTTTACCACATGACCAGCCCATTCTCTTCCATTTCCTCGAGCTTGCCGCCTAACAAAGAACCAGAGCATAGTCTGGGAGCCCTTTTCCTACAAGACCAAGTCTTGCGTGTTGATGGCAGTGGTAACCGGCAGCAGAGCCCAGATGGGGATGCTGAGAAAGCTCCCTGCACAGAGAGGAAGGAGTCTGAGAGATAGGGTCCCAGTTCCTGGGCTTCCTCCCCCACTCCCAGCACAGTACTGCCCCACCACCCCTGATGGGGCTTCCTGATGGACCCTGTGTGGGGACATCCTTGCCACAAAGGAGTGGCCGCCTTCCTGACGGGCAGAAAGGGCAAGACTTGTAAGGTAGGAAAAGGTGTGTAAAAACTCCAGACCCTAATGTGGAGCCAAGGGCCAGGGGTCAGGTCAGACCTGCCCTGGGCTTTGTCCCAGCAGCCAAAGGTGTGGTAAGGTGCTGAGGGGCACATTTGGGTAGGAACTTAATTAGGTAGCTAGCAGAGACAGGGCACTGTCTTGGGGGATGGGATCTGGGGGTAGACAGCACTTGTCTATTAGGGTCAGGCCAGCTTTTTGCCTTAGGATATGTTCAAAGTCCACTCAGGGCTACTTTTACAAAGGCACACAGAATGTAACTTATTGCATTTCTGCACTTCCACTCTGTAGTCTTACCGCAGAAACACTGAATTCCAAAAGAATCACTTTTGGAAGCTTCGAAAATTGGTCAGTGTTTTTTTTAGGCTGTCTTTGCAGGCACCTTTAACTGAACTCTCTCAATCTCTACTACCCACATGCAGCAAATACTTTTTCATAAGCCAGAAATGAAGAAATGTTTCTTGTCAAGTTTTCTGAAGGCTTACTTGCTGCTCATAGCAACCACCACATAAATAACAGCATTTCTGCTTTTGCTTTGTTGTCCTGAGTTTTGATAATGGAATTTCCTCCAGCAAGTGCTCCTTTTCAGGTTCTCAACAAAGCTAGCTAGGAAAACTCCTGAAGAGCCAAAGGACCACAGGGGTCTTTGCCCTCATGCTCTAGGGGTGGACAAAGAACTAACTACTGAAAGCACTGACGCCAAAGGAGACCAATCAATGATGACCCCAATGGTTTGAGGTAGTGGGACTTCACAGCTCATTTGTACACAATGTGCAAAAATGAACATAAGAAATTACTTTGGTTGGTCAAAAAACAAATAAAAAAACACAAGAAAAAGTATCACACAAACTAATGTAAATGCAAATTAAGATGATAATGTACATCTCACACTACCTATAATGGGAGGAAGGGAAAGAAGGGGCAAGAGAGTCAGAGATGAGTTAGTTCTCTCCACAAGATGGGATGACCTTGCTCAAATACCTCATGTTACTTTGTCCACAGAAAACTGACCATGGGTGATTAAAGAAGAGGAGATGACCCAGGGGACAGCACAAGGGCATTTTCCTCTATACTTAGCACTAGTCCGACCTTCAGTGAAGAGTGAAATTCGAAGATCTGGCCTGTGTCCAGAGGACAACAGTCATAAGATCTAAAGGAGGTGGGAGGAGGAGAAAAAGGCCTTCCTTCACAGTAAAGGAAGAAGACAAAGCATGCTGGGCAAAAATTGTCCAGGTCAAGCTGCACTGGATAGCACTCAGTCACTCTTGTGTTAACTACATCTAAGTAACTTAAAAATGAATGTAGGGCCCTGCCGGGGGGCTCAGTTGGTTGGAGCATCATGCGTACACCAAAATATTGCAGGTTTGATTCCCGGTCAGGGCACATACCTAGGTTGTGGGTTCGGTCCTTGGTTGGGGTGCATACAGGAGGCAACCCATAGATATTTCTCTCTCACATTGATGTTTCTCTGTTTCTTTCTCTCTCAAATCAATAAACATATCCTCAGGAGAGGATTAAAAAAATATGAATGCAGGGAGGCTTTATGAGATTGTAGATTCTAGGGTTTATAAGATTATAATTGGAAAACCAAAACGATTTGTCTCCATGTCAAAACTAAGTAAGGCAACATTTGGCAGAGGACTCCTCTGAGATAAGAGTTCTGATCCTTTTATGTTTGCTGTGGGTCCTCTATAGGTGGGTAGCACACTCTGGGGGAATAATCCAAAGGAACCAGGCTGAAACCACTGCTGGAGGAGCCCACAGCACTCGGCTTTCTCTAGAACCACTGCACGTGGTCGCAGGTCCCACGCAAGCACACAGGATGGCAGGCAGAATGCTGGGTCAGAGGCAGGTTCTCATCCCAGCTCTGGCACTATTATGCTGAATAACCAGGGACACCTGACTTGATTTCTGTGTCCTAAATTTAATTTATAAAATGAGTAGTTAAAACTAGATCAAATGGCTTCTCATCTCTTGCCCAGTAAAAGTCAAATTCATTATACCTGACCACAAGGTGCCCCCTATTCTGGTTCCTCACCATCTGTCTGGCTTCTCTCCCCAACTGTTATCAGCCCCTTGGCCTTTTCTGGGATACCACGCCCATTCCCACCTCAGGGTCTCTGCATCTGTTCGCCTTCTGCTCAGAATGTTCTTCCCCAGGGTAGTCACAGGTCTGGCTTCTTCGTGTCTTTCATGTGAATCTAATATCACATTCTCAGTGAGCACACACAGTTGCAAATCCTCCCTGCCTACACAAACTCACAACAATCCTCATCCCCGGTTTCAACTTAAAAAAAAAATTTCCCTCCTTATCACTTAACAGTATCCCATGTACTCTATCTATACCAATCAATCAATCTATCCCTATCCATACAGTGGTACCTCAGTACTCATCATTAATTCATTCCAATGAGTACAAAGCAAGCAATCGACGATTGAGAAAGCATTTCCTCTTCTGGGGAGGGGTCATGACTCATACAAGTTCTAGCAAGTGCAATGAGTGGCAAGCAAACGCCCAGTGCTGATACATTTTTTCTCATCAAAATGAGACAAGTACCAGGTTTGATGAGTTCTGAAGCTGATGAGTACAGAGTACCACTGTATATTGCTTTTGATATTTATTTATTTTTAATATAGAATGGATCAAAAAGAACAATCAAGGATATAGGTGCCAGACAAAGTCCTGAGGTAGCTAGAAAACTATGCCATATGCCAAGGCTTATTACCTTGTTTTAAAAGCTGTGCCTACTATAAATGCTTAGCTTCGTTTTCCATTCATTCAGTTTCCCCTGCTCTATGTCTGAATGTTTTACTTATTTGTTTTTCTTATTATCTAGAAGGTTGACTCTCCAAGGCAGGAACTTCTATCTGCTCTGTTCACTGGTGTTGCCCTGGTACCAGGAAGAGGACAGGAATTCAGTAAGTTTTGGTGAATGGATGCGTGCATGGGTGGGTGGAAGGGAGAGCAAGCACAGCTCTCCACAGTTTCTTCCCACTGTGAGGTCTGTGGGTTGTGAAATCTACGGTCAAGGGCTCTCCTTCACCACTGTACCAGTACGGACTCCATAACCACATGAAACTACAAGCCAACCCAGGGCCAGATGTGATATGCTTTCACTCTGCTGCAGAACTTCCTGCAGGCATGTGCCAAAGGGCCATGGACACCCTGTACTCTCAGCAATACCACAGCCTCCAAAGGTTGTCTATAGGAAATTCTTAATATTTGATAAATACATTTCTATGGGAAATTCTTTATATTTGATAAACATATTACTCTATGATATATATTTAAATATATATTGTATTCTCCCCTACTTTTCCCCTAAGGCAAAATTAATGTCACTTTGGAGAACACAGTCACATCTGTTTCCTTTGTCTGATTCTTCATCTAAGCTTCCCTACCACCAAGATACCACACTATTAATTCAACCTGAAGTGGGAAGAGGTGGGCGATGCTCCCACATGCATTTGGGCCAGTTCCACTAGATGGCAACATGGCCGGGGTGCTGCTATCCCAGGGTGAAATTTACCAGCAACACAGACTACAGGAGCTCCCGCACACCCCTCCTCTTCCTTCTGCATGTATCCCCTTGCCTCTTCACCTTTAGCCTGGCTATTTTCAACCAGTAAATTTATAATGTGCTTTCAATGGTTCATGCCTACTCATGAGTGTGTTTGCCTTAATCACTCCAGCCTTGGAAAAGTTATATATGCTCTTCTTTCTGCCAAAGTATGTTACTTACCCTCCCTTTGGAACTCTACCCAAAACTCACTTCTTCCATAAAACCTTCCCAACCAAACCTGGCTCTGACCCCAACTTTATATGTGCCATGATATATAGTCACAGACATATGACCACTTCTATATACCGGATAGAATATGCTTATACACACATATACAAAGAAAGCTGACAGACAATCACAGGCACAGCTCTGGGCATCTGGTAGGCAAATGTACACTTGACATAAATGATGTGCCGGTGACCACATCCCATGTAACAGAAGAAGTCGTGGCTCTAGGAAATCGCATTAGCTGCCAAGCTGTCAATTAATGAGCCAAGAAACTACATATATTAACACCCACCTACATCTTCCAATTTTTAGTTCCTCCCTAGCATTCAAGTTGGGCTCCAGAAAGTTCTCTGAGCAGAAAAATTCTAAATGAATTTCAACAAAAATTATATATAAACTTGAAAAAAATTGTGTAAATATAAACATAAATTTAAGGACTACTGAAAATTCTCTCTTTATTTCAACCCTCAAAAACTTTTCCAATTTACCTTAAAATAAAATTAAGTCTACTTGTAGAAGCATTAAATAGGCTGAAAATAAGCCTAAGGTGTATTTTAAAAGTACAAAAGGGCTTATGTATGGGATAGAATTGGTTATTGGCTGTTAGAGGAAGTGGTAGCAGGGCTGTTCCGACAACACCTACACACCAGGAGAACAGAAATAAACACCCGTGCGTACACAGGCCGTCCCATGGTGTCGCTGCCACTACCAGACCACTGGGCGTCAGAGATGTCTTAGACTCAAAAAAGCTCATGGAAATTGTAAAAACAAGAAACTTTAAGTGAAAAAGCTATCCAATCTTTTCAGAGCCCCATTTCTGAAACACCTCAAGCCTTCATTTGTCTACAAATGAAACTGTCTACATGCAAATTTAGATGCTATTTTTTCACCCACAGTAGTCAAACCTCCCTCAGCTCAATGCCAGTACTCCACACCCAGAGTCACAGTGAAACAAAAGCCGTGATTTGTTGAACACGATCACTTTAAAGCTGCGACCAGAAGTCATTCCCTCGTAGACAGCAACACCAGGTTACTTAGTCATCTGAACATTCCACCAGATTCCAATGTGGACCTTACACCCAGGTTAGTCTGAGGGCAGTTTTAACTCACCTAGTTTCAGCATTTTCGCCCTGTGTCGATCAGGACAGCTTCAGAGTCTTGGCAGAGTCACACAGACGGGAGGAAAATGCACAGCCACCCTTGCTGGTACGTTCTCTACGGCATCTGGCATCTGTATCACCTTCAGGAAGAGTCAGTCCTCCTTGAGAATACTTCAAAAGAATCTATACTGTCCTTTTGAAAAATCTACCATGAGCTTTCCAAACAAATGCACAGAGACACTGGTCAACAAGAGTCACTTTGAAAGTTGTCTTGCTTGTTATTCTGGGAGCTGGGTTTCGTCACCTGTAGTGGAATGCATTAAGTAGCCTTTAATTTTGAATCCAGAGAGGTCTCCACATCCCAGTGGGGATGGACTGGTTGCTGCCTGCACTTGCTACCTGTAAACTACGGCTACACAGAAACACGGGGATTATCTGTGAGAGGCGAACAGGAGATGTTTTCAAAATCAAGCAGAAACAGGAAGTCTAATGTTTCAACATGCTAGAAAAGAGGAGCGCATACTTTAAAAAAGGGAGCAGCACCAATCATAGATGCCTGGAAAAAAGAAAACCAAAAAACACCTCATTCCTACCTGGCCAGTATAAACATGAACGTCTATTCATAGTTAAGTACTGCTTGGAGGTGTTCTCGTTCTCTGGAGAAAAGAGTTTGGGCGATGTTGCTGCTTAAAATCATTAGTCTTTAGCTTTTGAAGAGAATATAAGGTTTTTATTAAAAATGTGCACGTGACTATATCCACACACACACACAATATGTACATACAAATACACAGATATGTGCATATACACTAATAGTCCTTCAGAAGCTTGTTTATTTACTGGCGCTTCCACCGTCAGCACCACCTACAAATCTTTCCACTCTCATCCCCACCACTGAGACTCTGCCAGTTCCACCTGGTGCACTCCATGTGCACCACCTCTACGGAGCCTCTTTCTGCGGATCCCCAGGGGATCACTGGAGCTTTCTTGGTAACACTTTCTGGGGACCTAATCACAGTGGTCCTTATATTATTTTCGGTGACTTATCTATCTATCTTCTACTACCTGCTAAGTTTCTTGATTTTATTTTTATGCTCTTGAAACAATAACACTCTGTCTTGAGTCTAACAGGTACTCAGCAAAAAAAAGAAAAAAAAAAACATAGCAAGTGAAACGCAATAGTCAAGTGCTCTGGGGTCTAGTAGGCGTGGCTGACATGCCAGTGGTGCCACTTCCTGGTTTTGTAGACTTGTAAGTTACTTTACATTTCCCAGCAATTTTATTCTCTGTAAATGAGAATAACCTCATCTATCTCAGAGAATTGCTATCAGGATGCAAAGAGAACCATGTGAAGCAAATGCAGAGAGCTCTCAAATGGCAACGAACCTTGCTGTTGACCTGCATTAACACCTACCACAAAGTGTTTCGGAGAGGAGGCTGAAAGAGATACAGAATCAACACCAACTTACAAGAATATTATACATTTCTTATTTTCCTTAGCCTACGTTATCATGTGACTAAGTTTAGAATGCATCCTTTTGCATTTCTTTGTGTTATCTTCCCAAATTCTGACTGGCCCCTTAATACTATGTATTCATCAGGGACTAAGGGTCAAAGAAGATACCAAGAGAACACTCCTCCTGGAAGTGCAGGTTTCTTTTCTTTTGTTTTTTAATTTTATTATTTTTTATTTTTGAGAGAGGGGAAGGGAGGAAGAAGGAGAGGGAGGAAAACATTGATGTGAGAAACATCAGTTGGTTGCCTCTCATATGTGCCCTGACTGGGGACCGAACCTGAAACCCTGGCATGTGTCCTGACCTGGAATCAAACCAACGACCTTTTGGTTTGCGGGAGGACACTCATTCAACTGAGCCACATGGGCTGGGGCTGGAAGAGCAGGTTTCTAAATCACAAGTACTTCCCAAACCCTGACTCAGTGGCAATTTTGAGGGTAAATTACAAAGTGTAAAAAGCAGAAATGCTACATCTAAATAGAGGGCCTCTCACATTTCCTTAAAATGTGGCCCAAGTGGTAGCTGCATGGCTAGGCACCTTCAGAAATCACTCTGTCCACTACAGATAGAAGAAGGACCAGCACAGTGAAGCTGTGGGAAGCGAAGGCTGGAGGAAGTCATACGGCATCACATAAAAACAACTCCCAACACAGTGGCAGCACCCTCACACATGCTCCAGGCACAGTCAGGGAGGCACCAGCACACTCCTGACACCAGGCAAGGGCACAGAAGCCTGTAAGCACTATAGCCCTGTGTATCATCTGGGCACCTCCACACCCAGCAGGACCAATTCCTGATTTTGCAGAGAGCTCTCCAACAATGGGAGAGTAAAAAGCAACACATCTGGATGGACAGGGAACCCGTTTCCTTAAAGACATCCTGCCCAGGTCTTACATGCTTAGATTTACTCACAGTTTGCTGTTTTCAGTAATCCCAGCAGTTGTAATTATATATTCTGGTCATCCTACTTCATTTACGAAGAAAGAAGAATCATAGTCAGGAACTAAAGATCAGGAAGATTTGTGGAGCAGTCAAAACTCACAGAATACCCTTCTGTAAAAAAATATCTAACTCTCTTTGATTGCCTTTGTAGATATGAATATAGCTCTTCTATGCTTCCCAGGGACTTGCAAATTAGGACCCTCTCAGTAGCTGCAAGGATTAACAGTTGTGATGGTGGCACAATGCAGCGGCATCACCCTGTGCTCTGAGGCAAGGAGGGGAAAGGAGGCAGCAGGGATTCCAGCCCTAGAAACCCTGCCTGGTGGCCCTGGTAGGAATCTGTCCAGATCCAGCTTTGTTAAGGCAGCTTGTGCTCAGGGATACACATGGCTCTCCATCTTTTTCTGCAGCAGGGTGCCCCCAGAGAGTAAGTACCACTGGCATCACCTGTGCTGGAGGCACTCAGAGCTTCACTAGGGAAGTCTGGGTCCATCTTATCTGGTATTTCCTTTCTACCTATCTGCAACCACAGGACAGTGGCTCTTAGAAAACCAGATCCTCCCCTTCCTGAGCATGCTATCTCCACATTATCTAGGCATCTCTGAGCAAGGCGCTATCACTTAAATCATTTCACTGTCTCTACACCCGATGAAAGTGGGTTGTAATCCCAATTTCCAAAGACTGACAGAGCAAAAGAGGTTAAGCAGCTTATTCAACAGGGCTCTATAAAATGAGGCCAGGCTGGGAAGAGAAGCCAGGAGACCTAGACCCTGCCCTCCCAGAATAATCTCTAGAGCACACACTTTCTCTCTGGCCTAGTTTCATCCACTGCTTATTGCATACCCCAAGAAAAACATTTTCTTTACAGCCGCCCACATCCTTATCGGCCACACATTCAACAAAATCAGCACAAGAATAATAAAATGTGCCTGCATGAAAAAGATAAGATGCCTTCGTTTGTTTAGTTCATCTGATTCTATAGCCTCAGAGACAGAACTGGAAACATCTACAAAACACCTTGACCTTTGCACTTTGGCATTCCCAAGATACTCTGTAGTCCCTAGAGCAAGACTTGGTGGCTGCCCAGAGTAGTGGTATTTTCTTTCTGTTCAACCCCACTCTCCACCATTGCCCATCCATTCTCTCTGCACCCTCCTCTTCTGCGTCATTCTCAGTCACCTTAACTCTTATAAGGTCCTTCCTAAAACCATGGTCCAACCAGAGCCTCCTCCTGATTCAGCTTCTTTGTCCCTCTCCTCTTCTTCAAGGAATAAGTGCTCACTGGTGAAGTGGGAAAGAAGACAGGCTGAGGGGAAATTATTCCAGGGGACTGCCTGAGATTGGCAAGGTACTCGGAAGCCTTTTACAGATGTTATCACAGAGAGGGAGGATGATCAGACTTACCCTCTCTTGCCCAAGGAGGACTCGCACTGGCAGAAAAGTGCATGGTTCACGCCTAGACAAGGGTGGGGAAGTCCCACTGGCTGAGCACCTGCTGGAACCCAGGCAGCATGCATGGCACTTCCCTACACTTGCTCAGTTCTCACCAAAACCCTAGGAGGTGGGCTCTGTTGCCCTCTGGTTACAGGTGAGCAAACTGAGCTCCATAAATTGAATACACCTGTTCAGTGCAATGCCAGGATATGAATGTAGGTATGTCTCTAAATCTGTTGACTTTGTTTCTCTTTATATAATGAACATGTCCTCGGTTTAGCAGACAGAAAGCACAAATGTGGGACCATCTGGAAAATAAAAAGGACACCTGGCAACCTCCCCTTCAAGGCCCGGCAGAGCAGTCAGTTCAACGGTGTGAACAGAGATGCTGGGGGCCAGCGCTGGCGTCAAGGGCAGGTCTGGGGTGCAGGCTTCTCAAGTCTGTCATCATTTCGGCTGTCACTCATGGCCTCCCCCGACAGGCTGCACAGAAAGGAAGTGTGCATGGAAAGGCAGACCTTTTCACCATATAGTAAGTGTTTGTGTTTTAGGTATAAATTTTACACAGTATGACACAACAAACAAACAAATAAAGACTTTCTCTTTTCTCACTTAGAATCACCTAACTTCAGCACTGGCAAGACCTCTGATATCATCTAACCTCATTCCACAGCAAGGAGGACGAGGCAGCCCAGCCAGGCTGAAGGCATGCCCAAGTCACTCGGCTGGCTGCTTAAACATGCAGCTGCGGTGAGAGCCTGGGGCTCCGGACTTCAGAACCGGCTTTTATGTCTTTCTTCTCTGAGGCAGGCTCAAATCTCTCTTCACACTTACACCACCAATGAAAACACTAAATCAGCATTTACAAAGCAAAGAAACACCGAGCATCTGCTGTAGCAAGTGTGCTGGCGCTCAAACGTGGTTTATTTTCTCCAGACCTGGAGTAGAAACAGAGTCTTGACATTTTATAGCATTCTTCCATCACAAACCTTCATGTGAAATTGAACATGATCCCTAGTAATAAAATATTAAACTAATTAAAGTCTCAATTTGCCAAGAAAAACTCTCCAATTCAGAGTAAATGTCTCCATAAATTTCTAGAATTTCCAGTTAATATGCAACATACGATATTTCCCAAGCTGAATTCCTCACACTCCCTCCACTGCCAAATCTGATCACTTTTCTGTCTAACCTCTCTGGATTCCATCTCCACCCTGTCACCCTGTCATCACTAGTTCTTCTCTCGGTCTGGAAGGTCACCCATCCACCAAGTACTGCTGGCTCCTTCCTTATCTGTGCTCTCCTATCCTCATTTCCATTTATATTCTGTCAAACCCTTTGCTTTAACGGTAGCAGAAGGTGGTTTCTTGAAAAGACAGCTTTCCAGAGAGGGCCAGCAAAGCAGTTCTACTCTCCATTCCCTCTTTAGAGGACACAGACTTTGTCTTCTTGTCATTTTACCCATGCAGTTATTTTCAAACTTGAATTTGAAAAGGCAACTTCCAGAAACTTTTAAATTTCAAGAGCAAGAAAAAATTACACCATGTCTTCAGTGAAGTTTCTCTTTGTCCCACCCCCCACCCCCAGCCCCAGGAAAAACACACAGCAGTCCTGACCATTTGTAGAAGGGTAATGTGCCACCCACCTTCTTCGTCTTACCCTTTGGCACCCAGCACCCCTCTGGCCCTGTACCCACCAGTCAGCACCTGTCCTCCGTCCCATCCTCCTCGGCCCAACAACGGAACAAATTTACGTCAGGACAAGTTGACATCAAACAATCTCCTTCTACATATGACAGGGGAGCAGGCATTGCCAGCAAACCACCTCTCGTCCCCTGGAGAGGCGCCAGAGCCCTGCATTCCCTCCCCACTGAGCAGCACTACGCTTACAGATGAGCAGGGGGCCATGGGAGCCCAGAGTCCCCCATCTTGGGGCCCTTCGGGACAAAGGAGGTCATGTGGACTAGTTTAATAAAGAAAACGCTCTTCATACAGCAAAGGGCAGGCTGATACCAAATTCATACATTTCCTGACCCCAAACTTCTGGGGCTCCATATCTCACCTTCCCATCAGTCACTCAGACTTGACACCTTAGTGTCATCATGAACCTCACTCCCCCACCCTATCCCAGCATCCCGCCTCCCCCCAGCCACCAAGTTCTCATATTTCCCCACCTCTGCAATGTGATGCTCCATCCCCTCATTCCAGCCCCATTCCCGCTCCATCCTCCTCCTGTACTTACTGCTCCCTGCACTTAGTTGCGTTCATAGTGCATCTTCCCAAAGCACAGGTCTATCACCATCACGTCACCATCTGTGCCGAGGATTGAGTTTAAAAAGTACTTTCCGGTCTAGTCAGCACTTCACCATGTCACTCTGATGAGGAATGTGTGATGCTTCCCGACTGCATGGGATTTAAGGCGGTCTCAGTCCTGCCCACGCACCTCTGGGCCTCTGCTCACTCGCTTTCCTTGGCCTCGAAGGAAGGTCCTTCCGACCACCATCAGCTACAAAACACAGCCAGTCTCCTAAGGCTCAGATCGCACGTGGCTTGTCGTGACGCCTGTAGCCAGATGCCAGCTCCCACACCTCTGTATCCCTCTGTCACTTGGAAGCTTTCTTAGAGCATTTAGCATGTTTTACTCCAAGGGACAGCAATGCTATACACGTTACACTGCATGTCCCTAGGTGATGGATGAGTTCTCTCATTCAATAAAATCAGCCTGCATTTATCCAGTACCTACTGCATGGGAGGCACTGGCTTACATGCTGGGGACATGGTGGAAAATAAAACATGAGGTCTCCTGTCCCACAAAACTGACATTCAGGGAGAAAGAGGTGGCAGACAAGTAAACACGAAAATAAATACAGAACAGATCATGAGAGCTGATAGGATGGACAGGAACAGGGGTTTCTGATGGAGACCGCTCTGGCAGAGGTGGCTCTGAAGCCAGAGGAAGAGCAGGCGCTCCAGCCTGAGACAGAACAAGCTTGACACGCTCCAGGGAAAGGAGCAGAAAAGGGGCGATGTGGCTGCAGTGCTGGAAGCACAGGGAAGAAGGGTATGAGAAGGAGTTGGGAATTAGGCAAAGATCAGAACAGGAAAGGACCATATAGGACATGGTAAGGAGTGTGTATTAGGTGATGGGAAGGTAAAACAGGTAAAATGTCTGGAAGGCAAAGTGGCAATCAAGATCAAAACCTCAAAACTCCACATGTTCTTTGAACCACTTCTAAGAATACATCCAATGAAACAGAGACAAGTGCAGACAGCTATAGTTCAAGGGAGTTGTGTGTTGTTATGCCAACGGTGGAAACATAACAGCCGAACGATCCAAATGGGGGACTGCTTCAGTGAATTACGGCACATCTATCTAGGGGCATGCAGAACAGTCTTTTAAAATGACCTGTGGAGTAGTTAATAACGCAAGAATGCTTCACAAAGGCTACAAAGCAACATATAAAAGCAAAGAAATTATATTAAGTAGTATATAATTTTTATAGAGAAAAAATTACAGGCATACAAATAAAGGCCTGGTGTGATATATGCACAATGTTTTGTTTTGTTTGGTTTTCCCTGGGTGGTAAAATTAAGAAATTTCTTTCTTTCTTTCTTTCTCAAATTGTAGTTGATAAATATACTAAATATACTTTTGTAACAAGAAAAAGGTTTTGAGAAATCTGCGAGTCACAAGAATGTACAGCAGTGTGTACATCTGTGAGATCACAAAAATAAATCGAGGCTGCTGATCAAGAGGTGGCCAGGGCAATCTTCTGACTTTTCAGGGAATCTTCAAAGCAAAACAGAAAAACCGTAAAAACTCCCTAGGAGTTAGGGCGGGAAGTGTGTCATCCCCGTCTTGCTGTCCCTCCTGACTCAGCACTGACTGTGCGGCCCCTCTGATCCCGGTTGGGAAGGCGCTGCAGAGAGGCGTCTGGGAGGTGGGAGGCTGGGAAGCCTCACCCAGAATCTCGAAGCCCTGGGGTGACGTTTACATTCTGACCTGGATCTTCTAAAGGAAAAGCTTTCCCTATTCTTCTTTAGATTCATTACAACTGAGACCAACAGTTGATTAAAATTTTGTCTATTTCTTTTAAGTAAGATTTACTGCTCAAGACCCAAACACACTCTTGTGTTCAAGCCCTCTTCCTAAACAGGTTTGACAATTTCATGAGCAGTTCAGACAAGTCACAACAGGTCTCAAGACACTTGGATCCTGGCTTACACACGGTCACGTTGAAGACGTTCCTGGCAGAGGACCATGCCGCCAGCTTGCCTCCCTGCTCTCCACTGGGTCACACTGGTTGTTTGGTTCCAAGTCCTGTCTGGCAGCCTCCTGAGCTCAGAACTCAGAGGCCACTCAGCTAGCACATTGAAAGTGATTGCTAGCAGAATCCCACATACTTCTTTCAGTTTCGTTTTTACTAAGCCCCTGGCAACTACAGAACTGAGAAAAACATACACACAGGACCACACCACAAAACAGAAAGTTTTGACTTTGGAGGCTTTACATTTTTCAGGCAAATTGAATCAGGATTTGAGGGCATTGACCATTACAATCCAGGGCCACTGCCTTCCCACATTCATTCGACACATATTTATTGGGCCTTACTGTGCCTAATGGGGGACCCTCGGTTTAATAAACAAGGGCGCCAGAGGCAGCATGTGATGCCTTAGGATGGTGTGGTGGGGATATGAAGTGAGGGAGACAGAGAGTTCCAGGAGCCTCCAACAAGCACAGTCAGTTTGAGAATAGGCTGTTAAAAATCTTATAAGCCCTGTTTAAAGTTTAGACTTTATCAAAACTCCAATAAGACATCTTAACCAGAGGATGACAATCAGATACATATCTTACAAAGACCAACGGCAGCACAGAAAGTCAGACTGGAGAGAGGGTGGGAATAAGGGGCATGTGGCACATGAATGGTCCTTGATATAATCTGGGTAAGACATGGTGCTGGTGTCTTGGTCAGAGCTGGTGGCAGAAAACCATGACAAGCAGTATATTGATTCTCTAGCCATTTCATATTGGCAATTGATTGGGTATAGGGCTGAGGTAGAGAAAGATGCCTTCCAGGTTCCTGGGTGGCCAACTGGATCATTTACTGAGGGGAAAACTGGGAGAGAAGTTGACTTCAGCTGACTGCATATTGAATATGAGTTGCCTGTGAGCTATCCAAGTACTGATGAACACTTTACAGATGGGCATACAGGTCTAGAATTTTGACAAGAGGTCAGACTTGAACTATAAGTTTGGAATTCATTGCATGTGAGAATGTGAAACCCTGGGGATGGATATGATCACCAAAAGAGAGAGAAAAGCAGAGAACCCAGAGTCCTAAGAAAAAGCAACCTTTCCTTAGTGAGGACATGTTTTTATTGATTTGAGGAGGGGGGAGGGAGAGACAGAGAGAGAGACATTGATGCCAAAGAGAAACATTGATTGGTTGCCTCCTGTATGCACCCAGACTGGGGCTTGAACATATAACCTTTTGGTATATGGGACGATGCTCCAACCAACCAAGCCACCTGACCAGGAGAGAAATACCAATATTTAATAGAGGGACAAAAAAGAGAAAGGTGACTGAGAAGGCACAGAGAAAAAGAAGAAAACCCAGAGACTGTACTGTCAAGGAAAATCTGTGTGTAGAAAATGGGAGCAGTATGGATTCGCACTAAGCAGTCAAGACAGAAATGGAAGGTGTCCATCCAGCAATCACTAAAAGGCCAGATGCTGCTCTACTTCTTCCCATTCCTCTGTATTTCTGAAGTCTTCCGGGATCAGGCAGGGGTCAAATGGGAGGCAGGACAGTAAGAAACTAGGTTCTGAGAGAAGCTTAGCAATAGGTCCTAGCTAGGGCAGCACGGTCTGCTGAGGGGCTGGAAAGGGGACCAATGGCCCCCTTTGTCACATAGAAGTGACAAAACAAGGTTCTGGGATCAGACCTCAAGGAGTGGCACTCTGTTATTATTGGTATCTGCTATTGTGTTGGCTGCTGTCATTTTTAACACTGGTTGAAAATCACTGATCTAATCTAATGTCTCCTTCCAGCCCACTGCAGGAGTCCTGTGTCCAATCCCATTTGTGGTCCTCCTGACAACCTACATTGGAAGGGAATTCCCACACCTTTTCACTCTCTCCACCCCCTTTCTGTCACCAGCCCATGGTTTATGATCTCATTGGACATTCCTCGGACTGCACCAGAGTCTGTTTTTGAGTATTTCAATCCACTGGCTCCAGTTCTGTGCCTTCAGGACACAGAGAACATAGCTAGTCCCTCTTCCGTGTCTCTCTAACATTTGGAAACTATTAACTCTTGCTCCACCCTGTTAGTCCAGAACTCCCAAATCAGTTCTCTTTACATGTGTATATAAACAGGTCCCGATTCTAGGAAATATCTAGACGGGGGCTACTGATTCATCTAGCTATTCTTTAGTGTGATGAAGGTATAGACAAACATTTTGGAAAAAAGTCACATCAATACCAAATAACCCACAATAACCCTGGTTCCCAAGAAACCAGAGTAGTTCCAGGTTATTTCTACTTCAAAGGTCAGGCTTGATCCGTTCAATTCTTTTCTTTTCTTTTCTTTTTAATATATTTTATTGCTTATGCTATTACAGTTGTCCCATTTCCCCTCCACCCTGAACACCCTCTCCCACCCACATTCCCCCCTTTAGTTCATGTCCGTGTCATAAGTTCTTTAGCTTCTACATTTCCCCTACTATTCTTGCCCTCCCCCTGTCTATTTTCTACTATTGTCTATCCATGCTACTTATTCTCTGTCCCTTTTCCCTCTCTCTCCACCTCCCACTCCCCTGTTGCTAACCCTCCATGTGATCTCCATTTCTGTGGTTCTGTTCCTGTTCTAGTTGTTTGCTTACTTTGTTTTTGTTTTTGTTTTAGGTGTGGCTGTTAATAATTGCGAGTTTGCTGTCATTTTGCTATACATGTTTTTTATCTTCTTTTTCTTAGATAAGTCCCTTTAACATTTCATATAATAAGGGCTTGGTAATGATGAACTCCTTTAACTTGACCTTATCTGCGAAGCACTTGATCTGCCCTTCCATTCTAAATGAAAGCTTCCATTCTAAGATTGCTGGATAGAGCAATCTTAGATGTAGGTCCTTGCCCTTCATGACTTGGAATACTTCTTTCCAGCCCCTTCTTGCCTTTAAGGTCTCTTTTGAGAATCCTGAAACACCAATCCAAAAGAACCTATGCACCCCAATGTTCATAGCAGCACAATTTACAATAGCTAAGTGCTGGAAACAACCTAGATGCCCATCAGTAAATGAATGGATCAAAAAACT